>CM038111.1:3536293-4189889 GCA_001642375.2 Mentha longifolia | reverse complement strand
CCAAGATGATCTCTCTCATCTTGGTTCATCTTGGTTCATCTTCTTTACCAAACACACCCTAAAGGTAAATGTCAAAGTCTGGGCAAATTAGTAATTTTATTCCCAGGTTTAACGCCGTCGGATCTAATTTGGTATTAATAGACACAGGGGCAAGTGTGCAGGGTTTGTCGAAACACGTGAGTGTTTTATGCAATTTAAAAAGCACATGGGTATTTTGTGTTTGTTTTTTAAAACACAGGGTATTTTTATGTAATTTACCCGTTGACATTGATATTCACATTAACTTCTCAAATTGTTTGTTTGGAAATCAAGATTACCAGTTTAATAGATTCTAAAAGGTAGATCTTATTGTGGCTTCCATTGTATTTATAACATTCTATTGCAGGATTTGTGGTAAATTATCTCAAATACAAAAATTCTTGTATATAATAGGTCGGAGGTAGTAGAAAAAATAATTTTGGTAAAGCAATGCTCTTTTTATACAAGTATAGATCACAATTCCCAGAATATTTTGAGATGCAAAACACTAAAAAATCCAAGTGAAAAACACAAACAAAATCACACAATTGCAGTGGAAAAAGCAAAAACAGAAACTGATTTCGAAGAATGGAAGCTTACGATCTAATGGGTAAGCTTGAAGTAAAGAATAAGAATAATTGCAATAACTAAGACTGCTATGACTGTTCCAATCATCCATTTATTTCTGCTCATCCTTCTTGACATATTAGTCAGAATCTTTTTGCTCCGACCTATGTTGTCATCCACCCCATGAAGCTGCATAAAACGACTCCATTGATAAATAAACGACTTTTCACGAAGATTTTGGTCCATAAATACAGAGCCAAAATGATGAACAATTGTAAGAACTTAAATAACAGCATTAGAAGATTAAAGGGAATGAGACATACAGTGGTGTGTGAATGCAGAAGTGATTGACGCTGTTGATGCAGATCTTGAAGAATCGAAACACCGAGCTCTTCAGTCTCGAGCATTGTTTTTCTACCTTCTCTGATTCTGTCACCTGACTTATTTAGTCTTTCAGTTGACATCAACAACCTTGCTCTTTGATCAGCCGACGCCTGCTCAGTATCAAATTTTCAAATATTTTTAAGAATCAACGACAATAAGTAATGCTAATGGTAATATAACAATCATTTCTGCAACAAGAATGGGAGAAAGGACAGTACCGTCGTTGTATCTGCCATTCCAGATTCCAACAAGTCATCCCTTGCAGCTTGATTGGCATTGGCTGATGTGATTCTCTTCACCTCTGATTTCAAATTGTTCAAATCAGATTTATATTCTCTCAGTTTGGCAAGAAGCGTGGCCTTCACATTTGGTGGCAAGCTCCTAGCTTCAAGATCCATTTTCCGTATCTAGATAATAAGCTAAAAGCGTAAGTTCCTAAAATGAAGAGTTCCTAAATGTCAGTAATATATGTTTCACATAGAATACCACTGCCTCAGCATCCTCCAATCCTCCTTGTACTTCAGATACTTTTTGTTTCTTCCGTTCTGCAGCAACAAAGGATCGTATATTCAGCAACACTACTTAAGTATTTGTACACAGATTAATTACTTGGTATATGTATTAGCTAAGCTACATATGAGCTACTGAAGATGTCATCCAACATCAATATGCACATTGAAAGATGCTTAAGCCGAACAACTAAGTAAACGAGGTAACAGAGTACCAATCTCATTTCCCAAACTTTCCTCGATCTGTGGAGAAATCTTACGAAATCTCATCTTCCCAAACGTTCTACTATTTGAGAATGTTGTACATCGAGAGAAATATGATACACAGTTAGGTGTTCTGTAAGCATTTCCAAGTTACATGATCATGATGCATTTTAAGATTGAATCTCACACAATAGCAGAAAATGAAAAATCCATATCCCAAAGTTCTCTTCCAATGTCAATAAATTGGAAAAAACTAAGAAACTTCATATAAATTCCATACATTTCCAAATCATAATGCCCTAAATGCAGAAGCACATATAAATATATAATCAGTGGATTGAACTTATTTTCAGCTACTGCAGGCTAATCCACAAGAAAATTAAACAAAAACATAATCACAATTGAATAACTAAGTGATTGAAACAGCACATTTCCTCACCTCCATCAAGGAGACTAGCTGAAGTAATCTTTTTCGATAAGTTCGCAGACAGCTCGCAATACTGCCGTTCGTAACCTTCGAACACTTGACTCATCTTTCCCCCAAATTATGCAAAGCAAAAAAACGAGACCTTCAATTCACCGCCGAGTAAGATACATTCTAAAAAATTGCGATCGATTACAAACTACTGGAAGAAGATTTATACAAACAATCTTAAAAATCAGAATACAATAGAAGGAAATTTGAGAGGAATCGAATAACAGACTCCACGAACCTTGAACTGAACGGATCGGCGCCGGAAAAGCAGCCAACGAAGCCTATCGGTGAGCTGAGAACTCTTCGATTTGATCGAATGATCGCTACTCTATAAAGTGAAAATGGCTTTAGATTTACGGAAAGAAATTCTAATTCCCCTTGAAAGGATGATTAGTTACGGTAACTTTTCATGTTTAGATGTAAATATGTAAATTAATTTCTTTAATTAGCCGCACATACTACAAACACCCTAAATATTAAATTGAAAATTATAAAAATCCTCAACAATATCTTCCTATTTATTTTGACAAAAACTTGGGTGAGGTCGGCCATATAGTGTGGCCGGGTCAAAATACCAATTTTTATACAGAAAAGTGTTAATCTATACGAATAAAAGTGTCAAACTTTAACATAATTATTTTACGAATAAAATGTCAATTTTTAAAAGTGTCAATCTTTATACAAAAAAGTGATAATCTACACAAATAAAAGTGTCAATGTTTTAGCCGTCTGCACGGTGTCTCTGGCTGACCTAAGTGTGTCCCATTTATTTTTAGGCACTAATCATTCACTCAATTATTCATTATGCGTCGAGAGCGGCAATAATTGATCGAAAGAAAATGTTTCGAAAAAAAAAATACTAGTAATATTCTAAGAAAAATTATATTGCGTTTAATGACGTGTGCAGTAATCAAATACTACATCCGTCCTCCATTTAGTGACTTTCTTTTTTTAGCATGTGTAGCACGCGTTTCCACGTTTATCATTGATGAGTTTTAAAATAAATTTTTGAAGTATTCTTTCTTTTACGGGATACTACAACACTTAGGGTGTGTTTGGTAAAGAAGATGAACCAAGATGAACCAAGATGAGAGAGATCATCTTGGTTCATCTCACTGTTTGGTAACCAACTAAAATAAACTGGAGGGCCCGAGATGAATACAAGGCCCGTTGATATTTCACTGTTCCGCCTTGTTTAGTCATCTCACGTTTTTGGTCGGATGAGGTGAACTCATTCAAACAGTAACACAATATTTTCTCTCTCTTACCATTTAACCCTTATGTATTTATACGATTTCAAAAATAATATAATAATAATAATATAAAAAAATAATAAAAATAATGTAATAAATAATAATAATAATAAATAAATAAATAATAACAATAATAGTAATAATAATAATAATAAATCAATAATAATAAAATGTAAAAATAATAATATTAATGTAATAATAATCTAATAATAAATAAATAATATCAATAATAGTAGTAATAATAATAATAATAATAATAATAATAAATATTAATAATTTAATATAAGAATAATAATAAAATAATAGTAATATAATAGTAACAATTATAATAATAGTAATAATAATAATAAATAATAATAATAATTTAAAATAATAATAGTAAAGAATAAACTAAGAACAAGAATAATAATATAATAATATATAATAATAATAATAATAAATAAATAACAATAAGTAATAATTATAATAATAACAAGAATAATAAAAATAATCACTTAACAATATAATAATAATAATAATAATAATAATAATAAATATATTAATCATAATAATAAATAATAACAATAATAGTAATAATTATAATAATAACAAGAATAATAAAAATAATAACTCACAATATAATAATATAATAATAATAATAATAATAATAATATAATAATAATAATAATAATAATATAATAATAATACAGAGTAATAAATAATAAATAATAAAGGGTACTATTTAATCTCAATGATAAAAAGTGAAATCGGTAGGGGTATTTAATAAGGGTAAAATAGTCAATTTAAATTTTAATCTAGAGTTTTGCAATTTGTACCAAACACAATATGATATCATCCGGGTCTGAATTTTTTGCTACCAAATGGTGAGATGAATGATTCATCTTGACACTATTCATATGAGTCATCTTGAAATGAATCATCATTCTTCATCTGAGATGATTACCAAACGCAGCCTTATAGTATAAATGAAGACACATGGGAAATCGGCACCAAATGTAGGGATGTCAAAAAAGCCCGAGACTGACGGGCCGACCCGAATAGCCCGAAAAAAAGGATGGGTTAGAGCTCATTTTTTTCAGCCCATATTAATTTCGGGCTTTTCGGGCCAGCCCAGTCGGGCTGTCGGGCTAACCCGGTCGGGCCGCGGGCCAGCCCGTCGGGCCAAACTATTATTTATAAAAAATATTAAATTTAATTGAAAATAAATTGCCCCTACCAAGAATTGAACCCAAGACCTTCTAATATAGACAATAACATACTAACCAACTCAGCTACCCAAATAATTTGCAAAATTACAAACATTTTTTTATTATATAGGTTTTGAAATACTATAAAAGCATATCAATTATAAAGTTTCAATCTTCTTTATTATTTTCTTCCACATTCTATTCTTTTATACTACTGTTCTACTATTACATATATTATTATTATTATTATTATTTATAAATTAATATCTTTGTAAATTTTATAATGACACAATATTACTATAATTTATTACATATTTTTATATTTTTCAATGAAATTAATTATTAATAATATTACTTATTTAATAAACGGTTAAACCATTAGTTAATTGGTTGAAGTTGAACCATGACCCGAAAATCTCCCCGCTTCGATATGCGATCGTATAATTAAAATATTAATTTTATTTACATTATTTTTATTTGTGAGAGTGTAAGACAATTATGATAGCAAATAAAATGTTAGAAATATCAAATTTATTTTCGTAAATTCTTTGGCCCGGTGGGCTAGCCCGAAACCGAGAGGGTTAGGGTTAGGGCCAAAAAATATCAACCCGAAAAAAAAAAGCCCGATTGACCCGAACTGAATAGCCCGTAATCCGATAGGGTTGGCCTGAAACCCGATAGGTTGGCCTGATTGACATCCCTAACCAAACGTGAGGAAGTGTAAATGAAGACACATGGGAAATCGGCACAATCACATGTCCCAATTTTAATTCAATCTTTCATGTCTCTTCCCTCCTATACATAAATCATTTTAAATTCCAAAAATAAATAAATAGAGTTATAGTACAACTTATACTCTCTCCACAAAAAAAGTGCTACTAATAATTGTAATAACTTATTTCTCATTTTAAACATATATCTAATACAGTGTTACTATCGTTTATCTCGTTACTCATTAATACTGTACTAAAAAATTATTCATGCCCTATATTAAATTTATTAGATACTACCTTCATCCCATATATTTAGTCCACTTTACTATTTGACACGTATTTCCACCGAAACCTAGTACGGGTTTTAAAATATAATTTTGTAGTATCGTTTTTTTTACGGGATACTATGAGTGTCATAGTATCCCGTAAAAAAAACGATACTACAAAATTATATTTTAAAACCCGTACTAGGTTTCGGTGGAAATACGTGCATAAAGCAAAGTGGACTTCTTACATGGGATGGAGGTAGTATATCCTAATATCGAGGTATCATAGATAGTTTAAAGGTTACAAATTTATAGTTATAATTGTTTATTGGACTATTATTTATTACACTATGCGTTTATTAAATTACGTAATAAAATTATGAAATGAAATGTCTATATAAATTGTATAGTAATGCTCCCCTACCCACGGTGGGTACACTTAACGTGCCCACCGCTGACGTGACAGTGTCACGTCAATAATTTTTCCTTTTAGGGTTCACTTTTTTTTAGTAGGGTTTAGTTTTTTATGGTAGGGTTTATTTCTATAAGATATATTAATTATAATTTTCCTTAAATAAAATGTCGTCACCTCAGCCGTGGGCATATTAAGTATGCCCACGGTGGGTAGGGGAGCATTACTCTATTGTATATCATTCAAGATAAGATAAGACGTATAAATCGTTATAATTCTAGTAAGATTTTATCTCCTCGAAGTTTCCTTCTTCGCAAATGGAAATAATAAATCTACACGTTTTAGCTTGCCATTTTTATTGTGAAATAAATGTAAAGGTTTAATGCCCTATGTACGTATAAATATAACATGCCAGTTTTAATGGTACTAGTATTGCAACCCGTGCGATTCACGGGGCATATATTGTACTTCTACCATCCCATTAAATTTGACGTGTTTCATTATTTATACTTCACAATATATTCACAATATATTCATACTCAATGCAAAAAAGGAGGGAGTATTAAAATAGAATAGTAAAATATAATTATATCCAAACAAAATTTGCTAAAAGAAAGTTCGAAAACTGCAAAGAGAATTTTCATATATAATGTATGCATCCAAAATACAAATATATCACTTTTCGACATTAAATTATCAAAATTACCATCCAAAATAGTACATTACTCCGTACTATTTATAAAACAGTATTCCGCAACAAAATCTATTATCAAACCACATATAAATAGTAAATTTTCTTAATATCATTTGCCGCCGACATAATTTATACATTACAAACGACAATAGATCAATTTATCTAATATCAACCGTGTCATGTGATCTTGTCTTTCATCGGAATTTGTTGAATTTTTCTTGTGCTTCTTGTCCCTTTTATTTCCTTGCAAACTATACCGCTCCAACTGCAATATCAAGAGTCAAATAACAATATTGATCAGCTATGCTAATTGGTTTGAATATGTTGCCAATATGCTGCATGTATTCTCTTAAATAATTATATTAAACAATGACTAATTGATATTCTATATGTTTTGTGTGATTAATTAGTTGTTTGCAATTACGTATTAAGGGAATACCTTGTTAATGGGCTGATTTTCATTCCAAGTTCCTCGGTGCCATCATGAGTCTAAAGGTAAGAATTTTAATTTACTCCGTAATAGAAATAGTACAAGATTTCTCAAGCATGCAAGAAATTATCTCCTATTTAGTCTTTGACAATCTTAAATGTTTAGAAATCACTGTTTTTGTTCTCTACGTTCATCGCTAAATCTATCCAAATGAAAATTGCTTATTCTCAACAATGAACTATCTTTGCCAAGTCACTACCTATATCGATTATGTATTGATAAGAACTCTACACTTACCAAAGACTTCCATGCTAGTTAGATGTCATACTATTCTTTTATTCAATCAATGGAAGATAGAAAATATGGAATACTATGTTATTAATGGTGAGATTATATATCTTTTACAACAAATACTTTCTTTTGCTTTCCTTTACACGACACAGTGAGATGAACGACATAACAAATAAAACATGTTGTAGCTTCAATTCATCACTTCATTAATTTACAATCATATGTTAGTCAATAACATTTTACTTGCCCTTGTCTCAGCAATTCTACATCATGCCTGCTAGCTAGTTGCACCAAAACACTCAAAAATAAAAATAAAAATAAGAGTAAAAATGCAGATAAATAGGACTTGGGAGAAATTGAAATTGTGCTAAAAAAATGGAGAAATCAGAAATAAAGTTTTCTTTACCTTATGCTACAGTATGCATCTCTCTGCTCCACCGTCGCACTAACACTTCCCTTGCTGAAATTCCGTTCATCAAATTAAAGCAAGATCTCCATTTCCAGCAGCATTAATTCTGGAAAGAGTCGGAAAAATTGTGAGTTGTTGATTGAGAGGATTACTTTAGAGTGAGAATAAGGCACTGGCAGCGAGATGAATCGAAATTTTACCAAATAAATATACAAATAAAATCTTCAAGTTATCCGTGCTTTGGCTTTGGCTCAACGCACTACCTTCCTATTAGGTTCATAAATATGCTTCATATTTAGGAAGAGGGGAAGACTATTGCATAGATAGATAAGTAGGAAGTTAATTGAAACGTGGTGTGGGAGACAGAAAACTGTTGATTCAACGCTATAAAAACTGCTTTATATATATCTAAATAAATGTAAAAGGTTTCAAAAACTATAATTTACAATTGAAAATGAAAATAATCAAGTTCCATGAGACAATAATACATCTCATTTGGGCCCTATGTTATGCCGAGATGGCAAAAACTTAATTTTATTGGTAAATCAAAATATTATAACTTGATACGACAACAAAGTTTCATATTCAATTATGAGTATTAGCATCCACTTATTGCATAGAGTCAATTGCTTGAAGTTTAGCCATGAATCATTAATACAAACATCCGAATGGCTCATGTCAAAGCAATCAGTTGCTTGAAGGCAGTCATGCAACATATACACTTAAATGGTTTATACTGATGTAAGATATGAATTTTTTTTTTCCTCCCAAGATCAAAGTTAACAATTAAGCAATCTAGCAAAAAGTTGATACAGAGAGTAAAAACTAAAATATTGAATTCAACAAATACTTAGTTCGGGAAGACATTTATTAGAAACAAAGGTAGTTCCACTGGATGCAAGGAAAGAAGATTTATCATCAAAGAAAATCAAATATTTTCCGAATAATTTCAAGCTACGTCGAGGAGTCAAAATTTCATAAACTTACAGAGAAACATTATCTATCTCGACTTTCCATTTTTCTATTTCACGTTTTTTTGATCGATTATTCTCCTTATCTAGACTCTCTCAACGAACTCATCTTTGGTTTTCTCTTGCCCAAATGAATTGTTCCTGAATTCTGGTTGTACAAAAATGGATGAATGGTCATTAATAAAAAGAAGAAGAATATGTACAATACCTCTCAAAAATTCCTAATGGCTGTATCAGGAGAGAAAATCAACATGCATACGCATCTAAGTTGTTTGAAATAAGACCACCTTTATCAAACAAATATCAATTTCTGAATGAATGAGGAGCGAAAATGGTTATCACATGCTTACCACAATACCAGTTTTGCCACACTTTCACAATCTTACATGTTCTTTCAACATGAGCCGCTCGAAATTATTTCAATTTTGTCACACTTTCACAATCTCCAAATTCCTTCAAAAGAGTTTTAAGAAATATGAACCCGAGCCGGACTGAATTTGAGTGAACGAAAACCACGAATTCGATGAGCCCAAGGTCTCGATTACTTGGACAAAATGAAAGCATTAGATTAAGATGTGAAACTCAGCAAAAGACTACTCTTTCCAACCCCAGAATCTCCTATCATCAACAACTTGAACAGATAATCAAATTTTGGCGCCCCGGATATAATCTTGACTGATTTTCAATTTTCCCTTTCAAGAAAACCTGATACCCACAAAAATGAAACCTTCAATCATTCAATATACATTAACCCATCAAGAAACTATGCCGAATAACAAAAACCCAGATTGAGAGATGACCTAGAAAGTGAATGATGGATGGAAACCGCGGCTCAAATCTGATTTAAATCTCCAAATTCGTTCAATAAAAGTTGTAAGAAATAACTCCCACGTCCATACTAAAATCGTGCAAATAACTCCGTAATGATAACTGCAATTTTAAAAATAACTTCTCATAATTAAAATGACTAATTTACCCTAAAATCGGTGGAAAAAAATACTGCCAAAATCATTTTATTTTTATATAGATATATAGATTCCTCTAACAAAATAGAATAGCATTGCATACATGAAATCAAAAGAAATGAAAATTAAATACCATGAGTAATGCTCCAATACACATCGTGAGCACGCTTAATGTGCTCACAGATGACGTGATATTGACATAATTAAAGAAGTTAATAAAAAACATACCCAATGTAATTAATTTTTACTATAAAAAAGCTAAACCCTACTTTGAAAAATTAAACCCTAGGGGGAAACATTACCAACGTGGCATTAAATGTACCCACGGTGGGCACATTAAATGTACCCACGGTGGGCATTAAAGCGTTTTTTTAAATACATCAAAAGTAAAACCACAACGATTTTTGGTGACCTATAAATGAATAATAATGGGAAGTAATTATATATATGTCCAAGATTAGTCATTAGTGCGAAAAGAATATGAATGGAAGATCGTAATTAAGCAGGAAATTAAGAAAAAATGAGTCAAAAAAAACAAAGGAAGATGCTTGTCACAGACGCGTTAAATCCAGCCCCCATAAACAGCGCCTTTGTCGCTTCCATTAATTAATTAAATGAAAATTACAAACTGACCCCACCATATAATTTAATTAATTAAATAATTTTACAAACTGACCCCACCATATAATTTAATTAATTAAACAATTTGCAAAAAAACAGTAAAAGAAGAAAGAAAAACCCGAATAGCAGTCGGTGCCGCCTCCTTCCTTCTTCATCTCCACTTCCTCTTCCTCCACACTCGCCATCTTAGCATATCCATCCATTAGCACATTGTATGTGTAGAGATTAGGAGCCACACCGGACTCCACCATTTTCACAAAAATGCTTTCAGCTTCCGACATCTTACCCTCCGCGCATAAACCTCGTACTAGATTCGTGTAAATCACAACCGTCGGTTTTAACCCTTTTCCGATCATCTCCTAGAGCAACAACCTCGCCTTCTCTGTATCCCCTCCACTACAGCAAGCATCGATCAGAATCCCATAAGTTACTTCACTAGGCAATAAGCCATTCGAAACCATGCCATCGTAAACTTCCCGCATCAAATCGACCCGACCCGTTTTGAGAATTCCGTTCAAAAGCGTATTGCAGGGCTGCACCGGCGGCAGTTTCCCCATTTTCCGGTAAACCCAATGCGCTTCAAGGACGAGGCCCTTTTCAAAAAAGTATAAAAAAAGAAAAGGAAAAAAAAAAAAAAAAAAGAAGAAAGAATTTTGTTTCCATATAGAAACCTGGGGTACAAGAAAGGAATAATTGTGGTTTGTGTAGGGGCAAAAAAGTAATTACGCAAGCACGCATCCTTCTTTCGTGTTCCAAATCCACACTTTGTTTTTTTTGTCAAGGAAAGAAGAATGCATTATAAAGTAAAAAGAGAAGCATGCCAAAGAAAGAAAAATAAAAATAAAAATAAAAATAAAAATAAAAATAAAAATAAAAATAGAAATAAAAGGAAGTTCAATCCATGATCTTCCAAACATCAAACAAAGAGTTACTCCTCCACTCCTCAAACGAAGCCAAGGACCTGTTTGTACTCAGGGAACGCTCCCATGCCCAAAATCTGCCATTAATCTCCTCTTCAAATCCACACTTATTCCAATCTCTCTCTTCAATCTCCATAAAAACCAGAACCCTTCTCCTCTAAGCTACCGTTTAGTCACACCAATTCAATAACTACATATACATATATTCGTACGTACGAGTATCTTCACCATCTTCAATTTGTGTCGTGCTTTTGCTTACTGAAAAGGATTTAAGGAAATGGCGGAGACGGTCGAGGAGAGATCGGAGATAGCGTTCTTCGACGTGGAGACAACGGTGCCGAAGCGGCAGGGGCAGGGCATCGCCATTCTGGAATTCGGAGCCATTCTGGTTTGCCCCAGGAAGCTGGCGGAGCTCCGGAGCTACTCAACCCTGGTACGACCCGCCGATCTCTCTCACATTTCTTCTCTCTCCGTCCGCTGCAACGGGATCACACCGGACGTCGTCATTTCTGCTCCGACTTTCGCTGATATCGCAGATGCCGTCTACGATCTGCTACAAGGTAGTTCCGAACGCTGTATTCATGAAGAATTGCTCGTTTTGTTGGAATTGAGCTGTGTAATTCTGTGTTTTGAGCTGGTTTTAAGTGTTTATTGCCTTCGTTCGTATGTTTATATTTGTTCTGTTTGTGGAAAATACGCCAGGAAGAATATGGGCGGGTCATAACATATTGCGATTTGATTGTGCTCGCATAAGAGAGGCGTTTGCTGAGATTAATAGGCCAGCTCCAGAGCCTAAGGGAGCCATTGATTCTCTGGCACTGTTAACGCAGAGGTTTGGAAGAAGAGCTGGTGATATGAAGGTACCACTTTTTCTCTGAAATGACATTTTAAATTTTTTTGAATTTATTGATTCTTTTTTATTTATTTATAAATGGTGTGATTTGCATCCAGATGGCAACTCTTGCAACTTATTTTGGGCTTGGGAAGCAAACACATAGGTCAGTTTCATGTTCTTGTTTTTATGGTTTTTTTATATAATTTGGAAGTCTTGATCTGCAAATGCTTTTTATTTGTTCATAAGAGTTTATGAATAATGTATATATATTCCTTTCATTCTGAATATGGATAATTAAGAAAGCCAAGTAATTAAATTTTATTTTTCTTGTGGTTTAAGTAATAATTGAAATGCTCAAATGATGAACTTTGAGTCAGATTAGTTTCTTGAAATTTTAAGATCCAAGTGACCTTGTGATTGCTGTCTATGAATCATTATTTTACTGACCGTTTGAGGCCATTCTCCAGGAGTTTGGATGATGTACGCATGAATCTTGAAGTCCTTATGTACTGTGCTACAGTTCTCTTTTTGGTAATTTCTCAAATTCGTAGCTGTTAGGGATTCTTGAGCCTCGTCTATTATTGTGTTACGCTGTTCTGTTGCATTTTGCCGAAAACTGACGTTATCTAATTACATTATGTCCTAAATCTTCTCAAGAGTAGGAACAGGGATATATGATGATAGTGTGTGTTAATTATAATGTCAAGAATACAGATGACATATGGCTAAAATGACTCGATAAATCCTGGCATTTGGAGAGATGTCCAGAAACCTAGAGTCTTGATTATGCTGCTATGTTCATTTGGTTGAAAATTGTGTTCTAATTGCAACGACTAAGTAATTTGGGTATAGCTAGCATCGATTATGTGATTCTTAGGGGAGGCCCCTGTATAGTCAAGGGGATGACTAGAACATATTTAGTCTCAAACCAATAGCTTTGTAGTTTGAAAAGGAAATGAGCTTCTCTACCAATAACCTGGTTTATTCATTTTCTTGAGCTATCAAATGTTCAATTAATTTGTAGAATAAGCTTTGATATTGGCTCTTCACTTAACTGCAGGAATCTAGCCTTCCAGACATATTCACTGATAATAATAGCTGGGTTTCTCCCAATGCAACCATAATAACAGTTGAACAAGCAAGCTCATCTCTGATCGAACCCAATGCAGCGAGTGTGGGTCCATTTAACTTAGGTTCAATGCGCACTGGAACTGACGAGCCTCTCCCTGAGAACAGTATGGATGAAGAGAATGATGGCAGCAGCTCTAACGAATTCTTGGAACCCTAAACCTTAGTTTCTGCTACTCTCGCACCCTTTTTCCGCGGGACTCGAAAAATGCAAATATTGCACCAGAATTTCCCATTGCAACTGAAATGTGCATCCCTGAAAGTTCGTTTTGGGATCAGTATGAAGTTTGTGGATCATGCTGGTAGGCCACGCTTGAATATTGTTGTCTATGCATCACCAAATTTATGCAATATTCTGGAAAGAGCTGATAGTTTAGCCTAGAAACTTTCTTCTGATTCTGGTAGCACCTCTGACTGGCATCACGTCGTAACTAGGAACCCAGGCTTCTACCACACTCCGACTGTCCGATTACAGTAAGTTTTTTGTAATAACCCGTAATTTATTTAGGTTAATTCATGGAGGTTGGAGATTATTATAATAATAATAATCGATGATAGTTTTTAATAAGATGAAATATTGAGATAATGAAGAAGACAAAGATTAAAATGAGAATCTCTGAGAATTTATATATATATATATATATATATATATATTTTGATAAATTAGTTTTTGTTTCAGTTTCTACGACTTGAAACGGTATGTTGAGGAAATATACTATATTTAATTATATAGTACAATAATTATCTGAAGTTAGTGGGATTTTTTAATTAATCTCCGAAGACGGAAGTTATTACGAATTTTAATTCGTATTTATTCTCCGTTTAAATTCCAACTATTGAGATATAGAATATTAAGTTCTTGTAATTTTTAGGACTTGAAGTGTGTGTGTTGGGAGGATTATGTATCTTGAAGATAAAAATTAAGAATTTAGGAATTTTGTTAAGTGATGGTGATAAGTGTATTAGCTATTAAGAATAAAAATAATAATAAAAAAAACAAATAGAGAAAGGAAATTAAAAAAAAAAAGAAAAAAAAAAAGGGGGATTAAGGGGGACAGCCGGGCCTCTCTTTTCTTTCTTTCGCTTATTCTCTTTCTTTTACTTCTCTCCCCCTCACTCACGATACACACCCAGTACCCACACTCCATTCTTGCAGACTTGAAAGCTTCCATAAATCGAGAAAAATGAGGACAAGGATTTACAATCGAGTAGTAGTTAAGGTAAGCTTCGTATGTTGACTCTTGTTAGAAGAATTAAAGAATTAGCAAACCCACCTGAGCACAAAGATTTCGATTTGATGATATGATTTTGATTTTTTTTTATTCTCTTCATCTCTACATATTCGAGGATGATTGTGTATGATTTAATTTAAAAGAAATCCTCCTTATTTTCAAGTTTATGAAATTCGAATTTGTTGAGGTTAAACTTGGGGGTTGTAGTTCGATTTTTCTTTTGGGAAATTGAGTATGATTATGAGTTTATATGATTGTAAGAAGCATGAGTTTAATTTGTGAGAATTTTTGGAGATCAATTTCACAATTTTCGAGTTTGGGTTCTTGGTGAAATTGGAGGATTTTTGATTTCGATTTTATTTCATAAAGTTGATGATGGGGATATGAAATTGACATTATATGATGCTTAAAATGAATTTTTGAAAAGTTTTTGGAGCAGCCCTATGTCAAAAACGAAAATGATGCATTAAAATAGATTGGACATTTTTATTCTTGATGTCATATAATTAGATTGGTGGAGGGAATAATGTGATATGTATATTATTCGATGCTTATTTTGGAATTCTGAAAATTTTTGGAACCCTATAAGGGCTGAATTCAAAATTAAGTTTAGAATAATTGGAGGTTTTAAATGTTTAAGTGTTAGTTGTTTATAATGAAACTTGAAAAGTATTTTCTACTTCATTTTAAGCTTATTGTGAATTTATTGGAATTTATAGAAAGGTTTTGTGAACTTTTCAATTTATTTATTATTCCCAACTCTGATTGTAGTTGAGTTTGGAATGATCGAGTATGAGAAACGAGCTTATAAATAAGTTTGATTATCAATTATAAGTTATAGGAATTATTTCTAAAAATTTTAGACTTTATGATCGAGAATTAATCAAGCTTGAGGAATGATGGGAACCAATATATATACATATATACGTTATAGTTTTATATGACTCCTATTAGGATTGAAGATAGGTAAGATAAGTTAAAACTCTCCTATCGTAGGAATTCTCGATAAAGTGTGGTTGATGTTAAGATTATAGAGAGATGTTTAGAGAAGAAGATAAGTTAACTAGAGAGGGTTATTTCCTATATAATTTCTTTCCTTTTTCACTTTTATTTATTCCTTCGTTTTAATGAAGGAACGAGCATAAACTTGAGGATTGGAAATAACTGAGGAAGGAAGAGTAGTAGGAAAAGGCTAGCTGGAGTCAGGTGGGCTTTCTAACTAAATAAAGATGCGATGCATATGTATATGAAGCATGGTGTTTTGAGAAAATGATTAACTTGCCAATGTTTGAGTTTTGTATGATCATCTACTTGATGGAAGACGAATTCGGTCATGTGATTTGCATGATTTGTGTACACTGAGGTGACTGTGAGCCGTCCTCTCGGTCGGCCGGTCAATGTGTTTGAGAAGGAGGCCTACTTCTCAACACGCTATATGATGTTGTAGATGTTATTCATACATAATATTTGACTGCAGTCATTAATGTTTGATGATGAGGAAATTAAATAGTATTTTAGTATGCCTTGTGTTATTTAAAGTAAATCACTTGTGACATGCTTATCGAGGCAAGTTTAATCTATAGCTTTAACAAGCAATTTTTAATGTTTTGGGCACGTGTTCACTGAGTACTTTGTACTCAGCCTTGCATATTATTTCTAAAATGTGCAGGCAAAGCTGGGATGAAGATGGGAGTGTGCCGAACATAGCTTTTGTTGTCATTTTATGAAGTGTCTTCTTATAGATATGACAATGTCAGTAGTTTGAGTTCTAGGATTATATGTCTGCATACATGTAATCTCTTTTGATGATCCATTCTGCTGCAATACTCTGATGTTATTGTTGATGTTTTGACAAGCTCGAAGTTGATATTTAAATTCTTATCTTCACCGGAACTCCGAGATAACTTTACTTATTTCATTGAAAGTTGTCTAATATTGTAAAGGTATAAATGTTTGTTATTTCTAGACAACTTTTAAATTATTGTTGAAAAATTGTCTATAAATTTTGATTATCCTTGATTCGGATTTCTGAGCCCTTGAATAATCCTATATAACTTGTTGTGAACGGGCATGTGTTATTTGAGATAATTTTAGGTTCCCTTGAGATATATATTGACCCGATCATTTCGGAATTGTTATTGAGAGCAATATCCATCCTTTTGGTTCATGTGATGAAGTAGCTATATATATCTTGAATATTTATGTCATGATTCGTTTCTCCTTTCTTGATCAATAGTGATGATTTGGGACAAAATATAAGTTATCGTTCGAATCTTGTAGTAACTGCCCATTCCTTCATTCTCTAATCTAAAAGACGTTTAGTTTTTATTCATTTTTCTATTTTATTTATTTAGTCACATTACTCGGTTTAAATAGCATTTAATTTAAATCGGGCTGTGACATTTTTCTTCTTATTCGTTGTTTTAACTTGTTCGATAGTATATCCCTTTTGCACCCACTGTTAGCTTTCTGCCTTTCTTTCTGGATCAAGAAAGGAAGGATGATGTTGATGCTTGCCACTAAAATAGAAAATTAATGGAAGATTCACTTCTACTTTTATGCAAATGCATAGGCTTCCAACTTTGGCAGAAGGTGAAAACGCCCGATGGACAACGGAGATATACCAGAAAGAGAATTCAACCACACACAAGATCATGTTCAGTAGATTTGATGTTGCTGAACTGAATTCGCTCTTCACTCCGGGGAACGTTGTTGATGCTTATTTCTCGTTGGTTGCGTACGATTATCAGCAAAATGTTGGCATCCGACTAGTGACGAAGAAATTGATTCTTCATTCAAACTGATACATTAGTTACATAGGTTACTCTTGGGCAGCATGTAGCAATTCAAATGTTGACATTGATGTTCATTTACTTCTCAGATTGTTTGTTGGAAATCAAGATTACCAGTTCAATAGATTCTAAAATAGCTTCCATTGTACTTATAACATTCCATTGCAGGATTTGTGGTAAATTATCTTAATTGCAAATTGTGTGTGTTTGCTATGGAGAGAATATTGAGATCTTTATATACAAAAATATAGATATAATCAATAAATATTTACTACTAATTAATTATGTAAATATTCGAAAAAAACAATTTTGTTAAAGCAATGCTCTTTTTATACAAGTATGGGTCACAATTGCCTAAATATTTTGAGATGCAAAACACTGAAAAAATCCAAGTGATAAACACAAACAAATCACACAATTGCAGTGGAAAAAAAAAAATCGGAAATTGATTTCCAAGAATCAAAGCTTAAAATCTAATGGGTAAGCTTGAAGTCAAGAATAAGAATAATTGCAATAACTAAGACTGCTATAACTGTTCCAATCATCCATTTATTTCTGCTCATCCTTCTTGACATATTAGTCAGAATCTTTTTGCTCCGACCGATGTTATCCACCCCATGAAGCTGCATAAAACAACTCCATTGATAAATGAACGACTTCTCATGAAGATTTTGGTCCAGAAATACAGAGCCAAAATGATGAACAAGTGTGAATTTAAACAACACTAGAAGACAATAAGACATACAGTGGTGTGTGCATGCAGGAGCGATTGACACAGTTGATGCAGATCTTGAAGAATCGAAACACCGAGCTCTTCAGTCTCGAGCATTGTTTTTCTACCTTCTCTGATTCTGTCACCTGACTTATTTAGTCTTTCAGTTGACATCAACAACCTTGCTCTTTGATCAGCCGACACCTGCTCAGTATGAAATTTTCAAATATTTTTTAGAATCAATGATGTATGTAATGCTAATGGTAATATATCGATAATTTCTGCAACAAGAATGGGAGAAAAGAATAGTACCGTCATTGTATCTGTCATTCCAGATTCCAACAAGTCATCCCTTGCATCTTGATTGGCAGTGGCTGATGTGATTCTCTTCACCTCTGATTTCAAATTGTTCAAATCAGTTTTATATGCTCTCAGTTTGGCAAGAAGCATGGCCTTCACATTTGGTGGCAAGCTCCTAGCTTCAAGATCCATTTCCGTATCTAGATAATAAGCTAAAAGCGTAAGTACCCAAATGGAAGAGTTCCTAAATGTCATATATGTTTCACATAGAATACCACTTCCTCAGCATCCTCCAATCCTCCTTGTACTTCAGATACTTTTTGTTTCTTCCGTTCTGCAGCAACAAAGGATCGTATATTCAGCAACACTTAGTTAAGTATTTGTACACAGATTAATTACTTGGTATATGTATTAGCTAAAGCTACATATGAGCTACTGAAGATTTGATCCAACATATATATGCACATAGAAAGACGCTTAAACCGAACAACTAAGTAAATGAGGCAACAGACTACGAATATCATTTCCCATACTTCCTGGATCAGTGGAGACATCTTACGAAATCTATACCAATTATAATTTTATTTTTCAACGTCACGTTCTACTATTTGAGAATGTTGTACATCGAGACATACGATTCGGTGTTTCGTAAGCATTTCCAATTTACATGATCATCATGCAGTTTAAGATTAAATCTCACGCAATAGCAGAAAATGAAAATCCATATCCCAAAGTTCTCTTCCAATGTCACTAAATTGCTACCCCTGCTCTTGGGAAGCAAAACTAAGAAACTTCATATAAATTCCATATATTTCAGAATAGTTATTCCAAATCACAGTGCCCTAAATGCAGAAGCACAAATATATACATAATATTAGTGGATTGAACTTATTTCAACTACTGCAGGCTAATCCACGAGAAATTAAACAAAAACTTGATCACAATTGAATAACAAAATGATTGAAACAGCACATTTCCTCACCTCCATCAAGGAGACCAACTGAAGTAATCTTTTTCGATAAGTTAGCAGACAGCTCGCAGTACTGCCGTTCGTAACCTTCGAACACTTGACTCATCTTTCCCCCAAATTCTGCAAAGCAAAAACGAGACCTTCAATCCACCACCAAGTAAGATAAATTCTCAAAAAAAAAAAAAAAAAAAAAAAAAACGATCACTCCGAAATTTCGATCGATTACAAACTACTGGAAGAAGAAATTTACAAACAGCCTCAAAAATCAGAATAATAGATAGAAATTCGAGAGGAATCGAAGAACGGATTCCACGTACCTTGAACTGAACGGATCGGCGCCGGAAAATCAGCTGACGAAGCCGATCGGTGTGCTGAGAACTCTTCGATTTGATCGAACGATCGCTACTCTATCAAAGTGAAAATGGCCCTTGAAAAGATGATTAGTTACAGTAATTTTTCATGTTTGGATGTAAATATGTAAATTAGTAATTTATTTAATAATTATCCGTACATGCTACAAACACCATAAATATTAAATTCAAAATTATAAAAATCCCCAACGATATCTTCCTATTTATTTTTACCCACTAATCATTCACTCAATTATACATTATATGCGTCGAGGGGCAATAATTGATCGAAAGAAAATGTATCGAAAAAAATTATAAATATTATAAGAAAAAATTCTGAGTTCATGTAACCGGCAATGCGTTTTATGACGTGTGTAGTAGTCAAATAATAATTTAATCAAGAAAATATTATTAAATTTGTATAATAGGAAAAAAAAAATTAATTAATTGGACAGAGGCGCACCAAACGTGAGGAGAGTGAATGAAGACACATGGGAAATCGGCCCCACCTAACAATATTACATGTTCAAATGTTAATTCAATCTTCCATGTCTCTACCCTCCCTCCTATACATAAATCATTTTATTTTATTTTTAATAAAAAAAATCGGTTTTTAAATTTTCGATTTTTTTCAATTATTTGTAGACAACTATGCTCTTGATTATTTTATGTAAACTAATCAATTTAAAATTCATAATTTATGCTATTAATTTTGTCACTTACTTACATTTTATAAATATGGAAATAAATAAAATATAATATGAAAATAAACCAATTAAAATATGAAAATAATAACTTAAATACAAAAGTCAATGATAGTAATAGTATAAAATATAATAGCCGATTGTAGTCATTTTCCCAATTGTAATTGCTAATAAGAACTCGAATTGTACTTCCGTTTTGCCGGGAAATAATTTATAAATATTTTATATGAAAATATTACTTCAATAATTATATTTGCAAAAAACAAAAAAATTATATTTAAATGTTAAAATATACAATGTCATAATTTTTAATATTAAAATTTATGCATAAAAATTTTTAAGGTTGTGAATTATTCTTAAAAATTGTAGGCAACATTAATTAATGCAAATATGCTAACTCTTAAGTTTTAATTAATAAAAAATTAATGTAAATAATATAATTTTTTAGGGAAAACTTAAATAAAACTAATTTACTTTAATATAGATAATAGTAATAGATAGTAATAGATTAGTGGGAAAAGAATATGAATGGAAGATCGCAATTAAACAGGAAATTAAGAAGAAGAAAAAAAAATGAGTCAAAAACAAGGGGAAGATGCTTCTCATATACGCGTTAAATCCAGCCCATAAACAGCGCCTTTGTCGCTTCCATTAATTAATTGATTAATTAATTAAACAAATTTATAAAGCGACCCCACCGTACAATTTTATTAATTAAACATATTGCAATCCAAATTAAAAAAAAACAGTAAAGAAAGAAAAGAAGAAAGAAAACCCGAATAGCAGTCGGTGCTCCTTCCCCTCCTTCATCTCCACTTCCTCTTCCTCCACATTCATCATCCTACATTTTCTAGAGAGAGAAGGGGAAGGGTAGAGCGAGAGAGATAGAGACAGAGCGAGAGGGAAAGGGAGACTCGGGTTGAGTGTATGCATGCTGATCTTTTGAACTGAGGAAGACTACTAAACCCAGATTCGTACTGTTCCTAAACCCTACCTTTTCCCGTACTTGGGGGGGTTGATTTTGAGTGGATGGGTTCGGAGGTGGCGTTCTCCGCTCAGAAGCGGACCTCCGGCGGGCTGCCGACGGCCAACCCCGCCGTGAACGGAGGAGCGCGCGGCCGGGCCGCGTCTCTGCTGCCGCGGGGGCGGCAGATCCACAAGACGTTCAACAACATTAAGATCACTATCCTCTGCGGCTTCGTCACGATTCTGGTGCTCCGCGGCACGATCGGGCTCGGGAACCTCGGCGCCTCCGAAGCCGAAGCTGAGAATCAGCATATGATCGAAGAAACGAATCGGATTCTCGCGGAGATCCGATCCGACAAGGATCCGACGGACCCGGACGACGGCCCGGAGCAGTTCCTCACCCTGAATGATACTTACAGTTTAGGGCCGAGAATCAGCTCGTGGGACGAAGATCGCAAGGTATGGCTCGAGAAAAACCCTCAGTTTCCAAGCTATGTTAATGGAAAGCCTAGGATTCTGCTAGTAACTGGTTCGCCTCCGAATCCTTGTGACAATGCCATTGGAGATCATTATTTGCTCAAGTCTCTTAAAAACAAGATTGATTATTGTAGGATTCATGGGATTGAGATTGTGTAT
This sequence comes from Mentha longifolia, assembly GCA_001642375.2. Lineage (NCBI taxonomy): Eukaryota > Viridiplantae > Streptophyta > Magnoliopsida > Lamiales > Lamiaceae > Mentha > Mentha longifolia. The sequence continues at coordinate 4,167,975 of CM038111.1, read as the reverse complement.
AACATGGCTCATTTAGATAAGGAATTGGCTGGGTATTGGGCAAAATTGCCCTTGATTCGTCGCTTGATGCTGTCGCATCCGGAGGTGGAGTGGATATGGTGGATGGACAGTGATGCTCTGTTCACAGACATGGTGTTTGAGATTCCTTCTTTGAAGTATAAGGATTATAACATGGTGATTCATGGGTATCCCGATTTGTTATTCGAGCAGAAATCCTGGATTGCTTTGAACACCGGCAGTTTCTTGTTCCGAAACTGTCAGTGGTCTTTGGATTTGTTGGATGTCTGGGCTCCGATGGGACCCAAAGGTCCGATCCGTGAGGAAGCTGGGAAAATCTTGACAGCCAATCTAAAGGGCCGACCTTCATTCGAGGCTGATGATCAGTCTGCATTGATATACTTGCTAGTTTCTCAGAAGGAGAAGTGGATGGACAAAGTTTTCGTGGAGAATTCCTTTTACTTGCACGGATTCTGGGAGGGTTTGGTGGATCGTTACGAGGAAATGATTGAGAAATATCACCCTGGATTAGGTGACGAGAGGTGGCCTTTTGTGACTCATTTTGTGGGTTGCAAGCCTTGTGGTAGCTATGGAGATTATCCAGTGGAGAGGTGTTTGAAGAGTATGGAGAGAGCTTTCAACTTTGCAGATAACCAAGTTTTGAACTTGTATGGGTTTAGGCATAGGGGATTGGTTAGTCCGAATATTAAGAGGATAAGGAATGAAACTGTTGCCCCTTTGGCGAATGTGGATCAGTTTGATATTCGGCATTCAGCTCATCACAGCCTTGAGCCTCAGAGCTAGCTAGAAAGCCATCACCTTTGATAACATCTTGCAGGTAAATATCTACTTGGCTTTCGAGTTTGACGAATGATAACGGTCTCTTTTTGGATTTTGCTTTTCGATCATTGTTTGAATGCTTGATTTAGTTATGTTTACTGATCTTGGAAGTTTTTGGTATTGGATCTGAACTTCATAATGCATCTTAATTAGTGTTGTGCTTGTTGCATAAGTTTGTTTTTCTTGCTCTAATTATTGCTATGAGATTAAGGGATTTGAAGAACATTAAAAAATGTTAAAACTATTGTGGTTAGCTTAGCTGTTGGTTTCTAAGGCTCTCATTTTCATTATCAAGTTTCACTTCTACTACTTTGAACAACTGAAATAGATGCTTAGTTAAATCATTTCTCCAAAACTTAAGCTGTAAATTGTTTCCAAACCTATAGCCATCTTCATACATCTATTCGGCAAAGTACAATCACGGGCAAATAATATTTTTGCATTCCAACTTAAGTCAGCCTGAAGGATCATAAAGAAACTAAGGTGACCCCGGAAAATTTAGTAGGAATTTGCTTCTAGTTGACACGCTTTATTATTAATATGACATAGAAAAGTTTGAATCCTAAAACTATTACTCCTTATTGTATCATCTTCATCGTGCAAGTCTACATCTCTGCAATGCTAATGCGCATATATTCTCATTTCCAAGGAAACTAGTGGACTTATGAAAATGACACTAGGATATGTTGCTGTAACTGGGAATTTTGTTCGTTGAGCTTACATTGTTGAATTTTTGGTGAATTTATTCTGAAATTGCATTTTTTTCTCGTTGCAGTTCACCACTTCGATTCAGAAGGTGTGGATCAGAGAGATTGTCAGTTCATAATCATACGAAGGAAGGAGTCGGAGGTGTTCTCGAACTTTATTTGGATGTACTTTTCTGTAAAGCCAGAAAACATGGAGAAATCCGTTCTTCTTTCTTTTCTTTCTTTTTTTTTGGTGGTTTCTTTTAAAATAGCTGCTGTTTTAGCTTCTTTCATTCGTTTAGGAATAGTTCGAGTCGAAAGTTAAGGAGGGAGATACACTGGCTGCAAATTGTCCTTGGACTGGCTTCGAATGCAAGCACAATGTACTATTACAAAACTATGAAATGTTTGATATAAAGATGAAATATTTTTTAAACTGGCAAAAGAAGGTGCTAGTCTGAAATTTCAAAGATAAAATCTCATTTATGATTAGTCTCCCTTTTCTCTAGTAGCTTTAAACAATTATTATTTTTTATTGCTGATGACTATAGTTGCCGTGTCTGTTACATTATTCTCAGATTCTATATGTTGGCCTTCAATAACTTGCACTAGGCGGTTTTCAATGATTGATCGTTACATTGGAAATGAATAACAAGGATTTTATGAAATCTTTACTAGTTTTTTAATGGCATTTCTTGTATGGGTAGACAAAGACACCTCAAATACTACATTTCTTGAATAACATATGATATGGGAAGAGATTACCTTTGACCTTTATTCCTTTCTAGGTTCCTTAAAGTCAAAATGTTCCTGATATATTTGTGAAAATTTCTTTGTTGGAACGTTCCTCGTATACGTATTATTCCCAAAATAAAGAATACTCTCACCAAGTTGGACTCATTCTCCACTCGCACTAGTGTGATCAGTTTTTTCGTAAAACTCGCGTCTATCTAAATTTAACACATATGTATATAATGGGCGGAGGGTGTATATAAAATGGACTTTAAAAGAGTAATCTTTGGCAATAATATTCAAAAAAACAATTTCTCTAATTTACAAGAGCAAGAGTGATCTACAATTTATCCCTTAATATTCAAGCCATGACCAAATAAATATCATTACGAGTAATCTTTCTATTTGTTGCAAAGAAGCAACTCGTTCCAACATAACGAATTACTACAAATTATAGGATATAATCTTACCCAGATTAACTAGAGATAATCAAGAAGTACAATGTTTATATTACCTCTACTCTATCGATTCGACTAAATAGTGGGAGATTTTTGTTTTGCAAGCAGCAATTCATTCATCCGCGATATTTGATCCAACAACAGATTGATCTTCTGCAAAATAAGATTTTGCGAATTAATGATCGTGTAGTAATGAAGAATGTGACGAAATCGGGAGATTTTTTTTGTTCACACAGACATTATCACGAACAGTTGGAAGAGACTACGGCTAATTACGCCGACCCTAGCATACCTCGTCTCTTTGTTTGATCATGCCGATGAGCCGATCCCTGCTCTCTTCTCCGCCGCGCAGCCTCCTCCGCCGCCGGAAATACAGAAACGCGGCCAGAACGGCCGCGAACGCCGCGAATCGATAAGTCAACAGCGCCCCTCGCGAGGAGGTAAGCGCGCTGCAGAGGAACCGCACCACGGCATTCACCTTGGAACTCAATATCCCCGTGCGCGAGCCGAACCATCCCGCCGCCGGCTTGGCCAGGGAAATCGGGGAGCGCGGCGGCGGACTCGAATCCGACGGCGAAAACGTGGACGACGAGTACAAATCGGAATCCGAATCGAAGTCCGAGAACGAAATCTGAAGATCCCCGGCGTGAATGGTGTGGAATTGGTAGGGCGAGGGAGGAATGTGAAGATTTTCGTGGTCGATGGGAGGGAAGACGATTGGGGGATTGTCGTGGTCATGTTTCTGGTGGCTCCTGATGGCGACCATCGACCACGGCGGAGATAAGGCGGCGACGCGGCGGAATTCGTCCCGCTCGATCAGTGCTAGCGGCACCGTCGCGTCTCCTTCTTCGGCCACCATTTCAGCTGGAACGCGCGGAAGTGGAAGCTTTGAGTTTGCTCTTTTGCCTTTGTTCTTCACTAATTATTAACCGTTGATGGGCTTGAATCTAAGATCTAACGGTCCTAATCAACCCATGGGCCTATACCATCTTGTAATTTAATTATTGATGGGCCTATATATCTCGTGCTACTCTCAAAGCCCAATAGTTGTAGAATTAATGCAAAGCATTTGAAAAGAAAAAAGAGAAAAAAAATAAAAGGCAACTTGCATAGATAGATGATCTCCACATATCGAAAAATATTTTCAAAATCAATATTTTGTATTTTAGAAATCTCTGACTATTGTTGATTTTGAAAATGTCCATAACATGTGTTTGATATTCATCAGTTTGATAGGAAATGCAACACGAAAATTCAATGGAGGATTTGAATCTTATACTGTTATACTATATACTATTGCATAATTCAAAGACTAGCTATAGATTACTAGAATCTAAAATTTTGATTTTGGAATCAAGTAAGAAATGATTTTTTTTTTTAAATTTTTTTTTTGGGGGCCACTCTCTATCTTATTGGGCTTTGCTTGGCCAAGGATAATTGTGGACCTATATATTTGAATAGTGAAGTGCTCTAACTAAATTCATTACCTATATAAAATTATTTCTTTAATTATCACACAATTATAAGAAAAACCATACTTATCGATCTCCCTGAATAAATAGGGTGTACGTCAGTTGGTGCGTTGAATTTAACATCAAACCTGAATACGGTTGGATTTTTGAAATCAACGACCATACTAACACTAAACCACCCAAACCACCCATGAATCTTCGTCAGTTGCCTGATTTAATAATTTTCAGAGTAACTAGAAAAATGACAAGAAAAAAAGTCATACACACGAAAATAGACTATATACAAAGTAAAAAATAAGATTATCTACTAAAGAAACATCTTTGGGAGCCATATAAAAAAATAGATACCACAATATTTTTCAACTGTTAGGCATAAGCCGCCCAACCTAAACCGTTATTTTAAAAATAATACAATCATATTTTTCAAGCTCATATAATACGTTGTTGTTGGTTATGGTTTAACCAATTGGAAACCCCTCAGGCTAGAAAATAAAATGACATTACTTTACTTCTATACACAACAAGTATAGGCAGCGCCATGGGTTAAACTAACATTATCACCTACCACAATAGCCTAACTTAATACCAATTCACATTAATTATAGTATACGACCAAACTACTTTGTTTTTTAGTTTGCGGGGTAAACTTTTGTATACGGCTTACGATTGTCAAGTATTAATAGCACAATAAAATTAAATTTTTTTTGTTGAAAAAAAAGGGAGTTGGTCACGCATATGAAAAATCAAATCGGAGAGATACCAAGTCGGCCTTTTGTTGGTACATGAGAATTCAAATGCTTTTTTATCTTTAAAATACGTATAAAATAGGCCAAGTAAACCGGCTAGCTTAATTTTTAATTAAGATGGAGATTAGTACTAATTGTTTTCATTAAATTCCTTATCATAGATTTCGATTTGTCACGGAACAAATGACCGTTGCAACAGTTGTTTTCCTAGTACGGCTGTGATACTTATATCCTTCGATTTTGTGACTAAGCTATAGCTGAATTATAGAGTTGATGGAATTTCTTTTTTTGAGAAAAAAAGAGTAATGGAATATTAGAGAGGGCCGAAGCAGATTTTATTTTTGGATACTTACCAATCGCCAGTATTGTAGTAGTCAAGTATTAAAGGTGTAGCAATTTTTTGTCCGTCGACAAAGAGTACGAGACTTTCGTTTCAATACACGAGGCTCACTAATTTTATTACTTTTTAAACCGTAACTTATACACAATTACTCTTTGGAGTATACTCTTGGTGGACGGAGGGAGTATTAAATTATTACAATATTCTCTTATGTATAATATTATACCATCTATAGGTTAAGATGATGCCCAAACTTTTACAGATTATGCTTGAATTTTGTATATCAAATTAAACAAAGTATAAAGTGAAATGAACCTTTATATTTTCTTATACTTACTTTCACTTCCATTTTAAGTTCATAACCTTAATCTTCGAGGGAGTTGGCGATTGAGATCATCGATTGCATTTCGGTATTGTATAATCGGATGATCACAACGCGTTTAAAATATTTTTAAAATCAGCAATAATAAGAAAAAATCATAAACAAAAATGTCGACTTTGAAAAATATGTTTAATGCACGACGATTATTTAACGGTATATGATGAGATGAAACACTAAATATAATAGAAGATCCAAATTCGGAAGTGAAGTATTTTGAGTTTTGTATAAGGAATTATATTCCCACAACATGGGGATTGTTTATTACTCCGTATCCGTATTAGTCAAATTACGACTTTAATAACCTAAATCTTTCTTTAGGCCATCTAAAAGGGACAGATGCATGCCCATTGATGAAGGATTGGCCACAAATAATTGACAAAGTCATTTATTATTATTATTATTATTATTATTATTATTATTAAGCAACATTTACTTTATATATATAAGATGCAAAAAGAGGCATAAAAAAGACATTAAAATATCTGACGTGGAGCATAATTGAGCCAAATGGTGGTTGAGGCGACAAGACAATATATCTAGAAATACAGCCATATTTTTACCATATTGGGAGTTATCCAAAATTAGGGTTTGTCGCAGCCACAATTTTGGATGTAGGGAAGGATAGAATTTTATTCTCCCAATGTAACAACCTTCTACATTTTTTTATGGACTCACTTTATGGTTTATGCAACCAACTTGCATTCATAATTAATTTTAGGATTACTTGTTTGTTAACACAAATTTTAGTTTTACTTTGTATATGTATGAACTAACGATCAGTTTCATTTATTTTAATACGAATTCAAAAAAATTCTCAATTCATGTATGACATGTAGGTCAGAGTTACAAATATGGACAAATCATCTAACCAACAAAACGGCATCACCTCTAAAAATCAACTTAAACAGTGTCATTTGGACATAAATTGAAATAAAATGAAAGAAAATAATGCATCAAAAATTGAACAAATTGTTAATTTGTGCTAAAAACCAAACTACTGAAATTCGTATATTTACAGACAAATAACACTTAATTTTACTATCTATATATCTGTACAATATCTCAACTTAGAACGTACTACTATTAAAAGACGATATTCCTAGTTCAACTCAATAATATTAGTACGTTTTTTCGAGTCATTTGAATTAAACATGAAAATTGTATTTCAAATTCTCAGGTTTAATTAATTAACTGCAAGCAACTTAGAATTGAAACTCATCATCTATAAAGTAGTAGTTATTAATTATCATTTGAAAATTACGCACCTCCTTAAAGTATTATAAATGCTCTTTGAAAATTTTAGTTACTTAATAATTCGCCAAGTTAAGGCACCACAAGTTGATGAGTTTAGATATCAATAATCATAAGTAATATTTATTAAATTTATAATAATGCTATAATACTTGCATGAGATCCAATTCCAACGTGACGATCGACGATTAAATTCTACTATGAAATTTCGATGTCTTTTAATATTTTGGAATTGTTGTAGAACAGAGATACCACTTTTGGCAGTTTTAATATAAAACAAGCACATAAAGTTCACATAATATTGCATATCTTGTGTTGGAACAAATTTGTGATATTTTGTCGTGAGGTTATTGTTGGGATTTGTTACTTCTGGCCCATAAGTATTGACGGAATTACGATTTGATTTCATCGAATAATTTTGGTCGGCTTAAAACTAGATCCAATTCATCAAGATTAAAAAGTCAAAAGTAAAAAAAGAAAATGAGTGAAAATGAGATAATAAATTAAGCAAAAGTGGTAGTTTTTAGACTTTTAATGCTCGTTTGGTTCAAGTTGGGTAACAGAAACGGAATGAAATCAAGTCAAGTAAGTGAATGGTAATGATAATAGGTTACTTTTATTGAGTGTTTGGTTCAATAGTAGAAAGAGAGTCACTTGTGAGGGAGTTTCCTTTCTCTTTGTTTCCCTTCCTTCTTGAGGGGTAACAATGTAATGGATTGAGTTACCCCCAAATAAGGGAAATGGATAACCTATTACTCAAACCAAACAAAATGTAATAGAATTAATTACTTGATTCCGTTTCATATCCAATAAAACTTGAACCAAACATAGGCTTAGTGTTCAATTTTAAGTTGATGACAAACGGTTCTAGTATATTACCTTATGATGGCGAAAAGGACTGTTTTTTCATACTTATTATACAAAATGGATACTCCCTCCATTGATACGTTTTTCTTCTTGGGACGTCATACGAAAGATGATATGTTTTATATTGGGTAAGTCTTAAGAGATTTATAGTTGAATTAGTATATGATCAGACCAACTAATTGGACCCTTATTACACCACATGTGCTAAAGAAAGTAAAGAGACATTTCATGAAAAAGTGTACATCAACTTCCACAATCAATACACTATTCTATTTTTTTTTCTTAATTTTCGTGTCGAAAAAGAAACGTATCAACTGGTGTAGGACGGAGAGCGTATATATATATACACGTGTGTGTATATTTATATTTGAGTCAGAAGTAGTGTTGTTGATAGATTGTGGATGATATTAAAGAGTAGACTTTGGAGCCGGAGAATGATGAGTAATGTTATTTCTTGTAATTTTTCGTTTAGAGATTGTCAAGTAGATCCTAGAATTAATTTCAAATCATAATTCATGTACTCTTCAGCCAGGTTGCTGTAGGGCATATGCAAGTTGAGGAAGGTAAAATTCTTGGTAGGCTCTCTCTTGGGTGAAAAAATTGGAACTCGCTCGTGGCTATTCTAGTTGAGATAGACTGTAAAATTGCTTCTGATACCGTCACTACGAGCAATTTGGACAACACTCAGTTTGGATCTATTTCTTCCGACTGTAAACAAATTTTAGTTGGTTTTAAAATTTATCATATTGGAAGCTCATAATCTAACTAAATTGGCTAACGAATTTATTGCACCAAATGTGTGAAGAGTCTTCGTCATATTCCACGATCGTGTTCGAAAAAATTACAAGTGCAAAATCTTGATTTGGTTCCCGACACGAAATAGAAAAAAATACTGCTATTTCATTAGTTGAATTCTCTTTATACTATTTCACTTGGGTGCGACGTGGCGCATGCTCAGACGCAACCATCAGGCCACTGATATTCCGCCGCGTGTCACTCCCAGTCGCCGCGGCACACCCAGAGGGAGACTTCGCAGTACAACGACTTTTGCACGGCGGTGAAAATTAGGGCAAAATTAAATTTTCTTTCTTGAGAACGAAAGCTCTCAACCAAATCCACACGAAATGCACACTCAGTGCGTGTACAAGTGCGTGTACATGCAATTGGGTCGTAGCCCATACTGTACATGATTAAGCCTACCATTTTTATATACGTATAGCTGAGAGAGAGAGAGAGAGAGAGAGAGAGAGAGAGAGTATGGTGTAGTGAGAGAGAAACACGTAAACGAATAGGGTCCAAGCGTACAACGAAGGATACAGGGGTGAACACGACGCTTCCACTCACCACCACCGCCACCGTTTCCTTTCTCATTCATCAAATAACATAGTCTTTTCTTTTTTTCATTGGTTATACGTCGCCCTCTTTCATTTGGATAGAAGTTCATTCTTCAACTCCTTATTAATTAATTCATGCTCTGTGTGAATTTTCATTTGTTTCGCCAATTTTCGCTGCCCCTAAATGTCGACTCCTCCTGCTGCCGGATTCAGCTTGGAAGGGATCGACGATGTCCAGGATTATCCATGGGTCTGAATTTGCTGCTTCTTTTACCTCTCTCTGTGTGTGTTTGAGTGTGAGTTTTTAATTCGTATGCATATGTGTGTGAGCTTAATTGGATGGTGTTGAATGGTGTATCAGAATGGTGAAGGATCATCAATGTCGTGGGAGCGGTACAGCCATCTCTACGACCTCATGCATAGGGGGAACTCCGCATTTCGTGAAAATCGATTAGATCAGGTTATCTGCCGTCCTTCTTGTTGAGCCCTTTATTTTATTGCGAATTTAGTTTTATTTGAAAATTTTGAGTTCTTTGTGGAAACGGTGTTAATATGTGGGATTGGATGAATGCTAGTATAGTTTCTAGTTGATGGTTTGTTTGGATTTTCTGCTCTGCATCCGATGAGGCCAGTTATGTTGCATCGTCTAGTGTTTAGAGGTCTTGGCCATATGCTTTGGACTGTATAATTTTGCCATGGAGGAGTTCCTTGATGGTAGTTCGCCATGCAAATAGGAAGCCTAATTGATCAGATACTTCTTGATTTTTTGTAGAAGTAATGCCGCGAATCTTGATGGGATAATGCTCTATACTTCTTGAATTTAGTGTTTCTCATCCTATTGTTCTTCTTCGAATCCTATCAGAGTCTAATGTGAAGCGCTTTTCCGAGATGAGCTAGAGTAGTGCCTTTAGGACTTCAGGAATATTGTTCAATTGTTGCTGCTTGTTGAAGATGTGATTGGATCATATGGATTCTTAGATTTTCTTTTGATGATGCAAGAATGCGCTTTCATTTAAGACAATTGAGACAACATAAGTTTGGGGATGATATTTTAAATAGTAGGAGTCTAAAATCTTGTTCATTGGACAATCACGGTTTCTTACATAGCCGGGAAATCACCATCAATCCCTGTATTCATCATGTCATGTCTAGATTTCATATTAAAGGTCAGAAGAGTAGGTTTTGCTTGAGCATTCAATAGTTTTCATCACACATAAAGCTGTTTTTAAAGTACTCTGGAGATAAAGGTTACAGATTTTTTTGAGAAAACATCTCTAATTGCACTGGTTCCCTGATTTCTTGGCCTGTCTGGCCTACATTTTTTAAAAAAGTAATACATTAGTTACTTCTCTCAAGTCATGGCGTCCTGAGAATTTTCTGGTCATTGGAAATGACATCTTTTTGCAGTTACTTGTTGCAAAGTTATTCCCGTTCTACATAAGTAACATCATAATCTTCTTTTAATTGAATTTCTTAGGTTTCTACCAAGTGAGTAATGCCAACTGGTGCTAGTCTGGTAACTCTTATTAGTTCTGTGCATTTAATTTGAAGAAAAGGTCGGACCACATATTAACACTACTCTATATATTTGTTCAGTGCTAGGAACAATAAATGGTTATCTTGCTAGATAGTGCTATGAAGTTACTGTTTTCCAAACTATCATCTTATTGTTCACTTTTATCAGGCCATTGAGTTATATTCTAGAGCTAACCACATTAAACCTGGTGATTCTATTATTCTGAGCAATCGATGTGCTGCCTATCTCCGGTACGTGGTCCTTAACCATGATTTCTAATGACAAACAATCCAATCCTATTACTTTGATTGGCAATCGATATGATCAGGTTCTCATTTTCTTGTTTTTTCAACTGTATTCTTCCCCAGGCTTAGCCAATATCTCAGAAACAGGCCTCCTTCTGCTTCAGAATACAGGCCTTTGAATGGATTGGATCCAACAACTCATTCTGGGGTGTGTTCCTATATCTTAATGCTGGTCGCAATCATGTTTCCCCCATATTTTTCTCGAGGTCCTACTAATTTCATGTTTAAAATGTATTTTAGCTTGCACTGAGTGATGCAGAGAAGGTGATGAATCTACAAAGCAATTTGGCAACCTCCTACGTTCTTAAAGCTAATGCTCTTATTCTGGTAAGAACAACCTTAGCTACAGTGTGCTTCCATAGTTCCACTATAATGAGTTGTGTCGGTATTTACTTCTATAGGTTTAATGATAACTGATTAAATACGTGATACGAAGGAAACATTGTTTTGCCGTTGTGTTTACATAATTGTCATGAGCATACAGATATCTGCATCTAAAGTTGTGCATGTACTATTAGTCACAGTTCTGTAGTCTAGCCAATTTGTTTTCTACTCCTTTTATGTTTGTTCCATCTGTGGCTTTACGGGGCTTCTTGGGGCTGCATCTTGCTGTGTACTGTAATGGCATCCATAAGTCTCATTCCGGCTTCAATATTTTCAATGAATGATGTTATTGCACAGTTGGAAAAGTATGAGCGGGCTCAAGATGTTATTCGTTCGGGCCTTCAGATTGATCCTCAAAGGTAATATAGAGAGTCCCGTAACAATTTTTATACTAGCTCTATTTTTCCTAGTTATAAAATTTGAATTAATCACTAGTAATGTTTCTTTCTGCAGCAATGCTCTTCTGAATTTAGAGAAATCAATTGACAATACATTTTCGAGGAGAAGTCTTGTAAAACCTCAACGCACAGATGATTATGATTGCACTCTATGTTTGAAGTTACTGTATGAACCGATCACCACTCCTTGTGGGCATTCTTTCTGTCGGTCATGCTTGTTTCAGACTATGGACCGAGGTGTCGTGTCCTGTCTCCTTCTCTTTGTTTTCCTTTCTCCACTTTGTACAAAGATATTGTTTGACTAACATCTACAATTCTGTTTATTATTTCAATGATGCATTTTTTAATTCAAATCTTGCATCTTTATTTATCAGGCAACCGATGTCCTTTGTGCCGTACTGTTTTATTTATTAGTCCCAGGACATGTGCAATCAGGTTAGTTTTCTAAGCTATACTTGCTCTCACGGGTGTAATCATGCCTAGCCACAGTAGAAATTTTGATTCATTAAAGATATTTAAGGGCTCATGAGCTTTTATTGAAGCCTAAACAAGTCTTGTAGGTATGTTTTAAAGTTCGAATATTCAACTTCCTTGAAGCAAGCATACAAATGAAAATTTAATCTGTTTCCATGATATCAGCAAGCATATAGAAGCATTTTACTTAAGTGAGTAAGTGACAGATTCAACTTTTCATTTGATTGGCATTTGCAGTGTCACATTGAACAACATCATAGAGAAGAACTTTCCAGAGGAATACGCAGAGAGGAAGTCAGAGTATCAAAGTTTGACAAACCCTGGTCCTGATTTGTTGCCTCTTTTTGCCATGGATGTTATCTTACCATGCCAGAAGTTGCAGCTTAACATATTTGAACCGCGTTATAGACTTATGGTGAGATGATTGAATTGCCCCTGCATGCCATAATTTTCAATATTAAACAGTTTTTGGTTTTGAAGATACTAGCTCCCTCTTTACATTTGTTTCTATTTAACGAGGCAGTTATTAAGGATGTTATTTGCAAACCTAGCTGAAAGAGAATTGTGCAATATAGTGGAGTTGGTCTAAGTAATACGTAAGTTTCACGAAGTAATATAGGAAGGTTTTTTAAAAGTCGTCTTGCGGGCATGTTAAGTGATTAGGTTCAATTTCTATATTGTTGCTGGCTAACTTTAAGTCTCACATTTTGTATCACAACAGGTGAGGAGGATAATGGAAGGAAATCGACGGATGGGAATGGTATGATATTATTTGTGTTGATTTCTTCACTCTGATATTATAATTACCGTAATGCTCCAATACATATGCTCAATTTCCTGCCTGTTGTCTTTGTTTTTTTTTTGGTGTAGGTTGTAATTGACCCATCTACTGGTTCGGTGGTTGATTATGCGTGTGAGGTGGAGATTACGGAGTAGGTGATTGCTTATAGTTGGACCATACTTCCATTTTGTCTACAGAATGTCGGAATATGAGTTCCATTTATTGATACTCCACTTCCTTAATATAATAATCACTCGTTCTGTTAATAATGCAGCTGCGAGCCTCTTCCAGATGGGCGTTTCTTTTTAGAGGTAAAATTATAAGTAAGCTACCTTATTATTTATATTACTTCTGCTTTTGTTTCTGATTGAACACCTGTTGCAGATGAATGTAGGGGGGGGGGGGGGGGGGAGTTCTGAAAGGAATTTGTTTATTATCAGTTGTTTTTTAATACAAGATGCAGTCACTGAAAGAACAATTTGATTTTTAAAATAATCAAAAAAGGAATTCTCTTTGAGATTTGTTCATGCACGCATAAAGCCTGTTATATCTACCTTTGGATTTCTTTATTTCTGTCCTTCTAATATCAACAACTAATGGATGCAGGTTGAAAGCCGAAGGAGATGTCGTATCATTCGAAATTGGGATCAAGATGGGTAATTTTCCACTACTATCTAGTGACTGTATACATGATTTTCATTCTTTACAGTATAGCTTCTTAAACTGAATTCATTCTTTATTTTTGACATTGGATGTGAAGGTACCGTGTTGCTGAGGTTGAGTGGGTGGATGACATATTTCCGTCAGAGGGAACTGAGAGAAATGATGTGAGTACTAAATTTGTTCAAACTTCATAATAATTTCAGGCGACTCTTCCTCTGATGTTTACCCCCCAAAAATATAAAAAATGAAAAAATAAAAGGAATGGTTACATCCTAAATAAGGTGTTACTAAACCCGACTGATATTTATATTTCTCTTCACAGTAGGAAGAACTAACATCATTATCCTCACTAGGAAAATGAGTGCATCACTATGCTTCCATTGCTGCCATCTTCTCTGCTTTTTTTTTCAGAATTTAGACGTATGTAGGGTATATATTATTTCTGGTTTGCTTGGATTGATTTTTCTAAGCTTGCAGTTGCTGGAGATGACGCAGAAGGCAGCAGTTTTTGCTCGCCAATGGATAAAGGAGGCACAAGAAGCAGCACAAGGGGGTAATTGTGCGATATCTTTCCATCTTTATATTTTTTAAACATTCTCCAATTTTTTCATTTTTCTTTAACTTTCGAGAGAATCTCACTACAGATAGAATAAGGCTTGCGGAGCTTTTTAAAGCGAAGGATTGATGCCTCCAGCTCGGGATCCTGAACGCTTCAGTTTTTGGGTATGCCTTTTTAATGCCCATTTTCGTCAAATCATTACGGAAACTTAAAATTGTTTGTTTGTTTGATTATGTAACGAATTATGCAGCTTGCTACATTAACAAAATGCAGACCATCAGAGAGATTAGAAATCCTTCGTCTAAGAGACACACACGAGGTACTCATGCTTCGACTGTATTCACAGTCCTTAGTTAAGTTGTGTTGGAAAGAGAACATCACTTTGAGTTATATTTCTATAATCTGTGCTGTTGGGTATCTTCTTGCAGAGGATTAGGAGATCTCTTCTTTTTATGAAGGCGGAAGAACAAGGATGTAGACTGCAATGAAGGCAATTCTACATATTGTGACATGTATCATTCGACAGTTTAATTGTTGATATTCTTTTCATTCACAGGCTTATTCATATTATTTGTTGATCCATAGCAGTGGATCTCGTATACGTTCGAAATGTGGGAAGAGAAAGAGAGAGAAGAAGGAATGATAATCGTGTTACTGAACTTGGGTATACTGTAAATTGAAGACTAGTACTAACACGCAGTAAATAGTATAGCAATTCCATTTTTGGTGTTTGGTTTGTTTTTCTTTCCCCTTGTTCCTGGTTTGCTGAAGTTAAGTGCAGCCCTTGCCCTAATTTTAGACTTCGTTGCATTTACTCATTTGTCAGTTTAACTAATAATAGGGAGTATAAGTTAATATAAAAGTGAAATGGATATTAAAATGAATTATGATCGACTTTTGATGGTATAAAGAGAATTATAAATAGGAGGTTCGTGTTCAAAATTAGATTATTCATGTACTCCGTATTTAATAGACAGCTGAAAAATGTTTAGAATGTTCACGTATTTGGTGGACGATTAAAAAAGTATTCACCTATTTCATGAGTAATTCATTCAAAAGTATATTCATGAATCACAAATTTATATAAATATTTGTATGGAATTTCTCTCTCTCTCTCTGGACTAGATATTTGTAATAATGAATTACAAATCTCTATAATCAGAAGGCGAAGAGGGCGAGTGATGAACAAGAATATATACAAAGCCAGGAAATTAAATATAAATCCAAGAAAGTCAAAAATACATGCAATATATACAAAGCCAGGGATTTTTGTGCAGTACATCGCAAAATAAATCCTAAAGCAGTCTAAAACGCGTAAATACTAAATAGCGCAATATTTACATCAAATTTACAAACTTTTTATCGGAGGCGAACACGCTAAGGAACTCGAGGCGCATCATGAAATAGGCACAGAAGTCCAAGAAAAGGAACACAGGACCACTAAGCCTCTGAAGATCAAGCAAATACTCCACTTCACTGGTTTTGTAAAGCTATCGTCGCATCATATAAATAACAGTGAGCATCGAACTTGAGCATCAGAATATTATTGCTAATTATGTAGGAGAATATAAAGAATGTCTCACCTGTATTTCAAACTTCACAGCAGAGCTCATTTGTAAACCATTTGCAGCAATGGAAGTTACACCATTAACGTAATGGTTGTCGTTCATGTGATTGCTAGCGGTCGTACTTTCTAGGTGCTGAATCCCGTGGGTGAAAAGGCATTTCATGTTATAGTGTCCGATCTTCTTCCACCTCACGTTCAACCCTTGCAAAGCTCCGAGAATTTGGGTCATTATCTCACCTGGACGGGCTGGAGACTGGTAAAGTAACAGACATGAGAAACTACGGCACTAACCAGATATTTACTGCCTTTTCCAAAAGAAGTAAAAGAAAAATCTTTCAGTTTTCACAATTTTTCAACCTGAATTCCAACAGCCCATTGCTTCTTTCGTACAAAACGGGGTGATGGATTTCCATCGAGTGGAAAGGCTTGTACGTTAGGATCTGAAATAGGTCCTGGATAAATTTCCTGGAAAGAGAGGTGAATGAATTTTCAGGATTGAAGCTTCATAATAAAGACATCATACACGATTTCCAGCCAGTACGAAGAGGAGTAGCAACAGAGAAAAGAACAAAGTGCACAATCTAGCTTTGCATGTTATTGCATATGACACCTACATCCTACCACATGAATTTGCATTGAGTAGTTATGTCATCTCAAGCATACATAAAGCAAAAGCCGAACACGTATATCCCACCTGGACAAGCAAGTGTGTATAATTATTAAGTTTGTTATAACATGGATAGGTAAGTTACTTAAGTTTAAATAATAAAATTCTAGATCTAAACAAGATAAGACAGTTTGATATCATTTCAAACATCAGCATTTGTAATATACAACAAAATAATCTTCATAACCGTAAGTGATGTGCATATCACACAACCAAATCATAACCATGTTGGTACTAGACATGAAGCAATCTTAGGGGTTCCTGTGAATCATAAGTTTGCATGTTTAACTAGAGTAGAAAAAGAAACTAAAATGGATATCAAGAGTTACTGCCAAGTGAAGAAGGGAGGTAGAACCCATATAAAAATTTGCATAGAGTCTAACTAGACTCTCATATTAAGATAGTAAAGAGATTACACCGCTTTATATCTGGTTCTAGTCCCTCGTTAAAAACACATCTAGTCTAGAAAAATAATCAAAATGGCATAATGAGAATGCAGACTTTGAAAATGCTTGCAGAGAATATTAAGTTCCATATACGTATGAAAAAGAATAAAAGAAACTCATACCGTGGTCTCTTGGAAATTAGCACCAAGGTAGCCAGTCGCACTGGGGCACCGCTTATCAGATAATAGATAGTATGCAACGGTAGCCTGCAGCATAAGATCACAATGTTAACTATTTGTATGGTTTGGGACTAAGACACTGCAGACATGAAATTTATGTGATTGTTACATCATTTTGTAGCCTCTTCTGTAGTGAATCAATAAGCTGGCTCCTGTCAAATCCCAGCTTAAGAACTTCTTGAATGATCTCTTCATCAAGCTGCAAGAATATTTAAACAGCTTGAGTATAACCAGTGCATATGAAACTTGATATCTTTGGTTAATGTCCGGAAGCATAATGAGACAAGTAGCCTTAAATGTTTCTTAGCAAACAAGATGTTGTACACTCACTTATCAGTTGATTGCTCACGCAAACTAAAGCAAAGATGTCACAGAATAATGCATATCAAAGTTCCCAAGAAAAAGAAGTTAAATTCATCCTCAAAGATCACAAGAATGTTCCATCTCATCATCGCTGATAAAATCAAATTTCCTTGTATGGATAAACTTTAGTTACCCTTTTGAGATGTTCTGTTGCATTGGGTGGTGTGACAGCTAGATAACGAGGAAGATAAGCTTTGAACCAAGGATGTTTTCGTATATCTCCAGTGGTGATCCTCTTCATAGGGTCCACCACCAGCATTCTTGGAATCAAATCACGAGCTCCGGAAGACAAATGGCTTGGAAGAGTGTACAGTCCACTCTGAGGCATATAGAAAGTTACTTACACAATGATCTCTACCTCATGCCTTACAAGCTCCAGTAAACATTTAACGCACATACCTTTATTTTCTTGAAGAGGTTGGGAATGTTTTCATCGTCGAAAGGAAGAGCCCCACAAAGAAGAGCATATAAAATAACACCGCAGCTCCAAATATCCACTTCAGTCCCGGCATACAGTTTTCCAGAAACAACCTGCAATGAGCTCCATTTTAGGAACATAGCCTTAACAAGCCTTTTGGCATGTAATTCTATATATAAAAGTATGGTAATTGTGCAACCTCAGGTGCAGCATAGTTTGGGCTTCCACAACTTGTTCTTAGAAAATGTCCATCCCTCATAATGTTGCTTAATCCAAAATCAGCAATCTTCACATTGCCTTTTGAATCTAGAAGCAAGTTCTCCGGCTTAAGGTCACGATGGACAACCATGTTTCTATGGCAATACTCCACTCCCGCAATAATCTGATCAAAACATAAACAAAATTCCTACATATTATGTTCACTAAAAAAAATTAAAAATAAATAAAATAAAATAAAAATAAAAATAATTATCCGAGCATCATGTGTACAAGACATCAATATCGACAAACAAAACATACAAAGGACTTCTACCTGCTGAAAAAAGTGTCTAGCTTCATCTTCTTGCAACCTGCCCCTTTCCACAATATAATCAAAAAGCTCTCCTCGGAGCACGTGCTCCATGATAACATATATATCTGTCGGTGTCTCTATAACCTCATAGAGGCGGATCACATGTGGATGCACAAACAATCGGCATATTTTTATTTCTCTTCTCACTGCATAACACTGTAGACTCTTAGAAAGCTGCAAAACACATCTACTAATCTAAACGAATTTGAAAAATAGGATAATGCCAAAATGTGAAAACAATAGCACCAAACTGGAGAGTCTAGCACGGGTATCACGGGACAAGAACGTCTTGCAAGAGTTCGTTAACAAAAACTTGGTACAGATCATTTCTGAATGAAGCGAATCGTCTTACCCTTTTCTTCCATGTCAGGTCCCCCCATCCTCCGACGATTGATAATCTTGATGGCCACCTTATGTCCTGTCCGTACATGTTCTGCAATTTTGACCTTACCAAAGGAACCATGCCCAAGTGTTTTACCAAGTCTGTAATTCCTTCGAAGTGAATCGATAGCCCCATCTCCACCCTCCATATATCTATCGTAAAAACACCAATCCAGTGGCTGTCAGACAACTGCATACTTACTGATACCAAAACTTCTAAGAAGAACTGATTCATCTATGCTCTTCTCAAACCATTAGCTGGAGATTACTACAAAGTTCATAGGGAAAAATATGTATATGCAAGAATTCTAATGTTTTCAACCTTGCATCAACCTATCAATAAACTCCTCAAACTTCAATCCAAAACCTCACTATGCAAAACACTTTGGATTGATTACATAATAACTATAAAAGGGTGTTAAATTCGCATACTTTCACCAGCTTAGAGCAACCTAAAAAACTTCAAATTCAAAAAAACCGATTCTTTATGCATTTCAAAGATGGGAAAACAAGCTCTAGGAAAATTCTACTTCTGGTAATCAATAAATCAACAAAAGAGATCTACAAACAAATTCAGATGTAAACACCGAACATTCTCCTAAGTAACAAGAGAAATCAACGAATCAAAGTCTATTTTCAAGAAAAATGGAGTAGTAGATCAACTGTTAAACTGAAACCCAGATTCGTTAATGGAAATTTACCTGATGAATCGCTACGATTGCATGCAAAACAATAACAAAGCTCTGATTTTGAACTTGAGAAAAGAATGAGAGGATCAATGAGAGCGAAAAATAATTAAAAAAAGAAAAAAAGGAAATTGGGTTTTAGATTAGGAAAGAATTTAGAGAGGAATGGGTAGACTTGAGAGGGTGCTGGTGCTGACTCACTTTCTTCTACAACAGATTACTACAAAGGCCGGTTTATTATGAGTGGGTCCCCTTATTTATTTAAATAAATATTTAGTTACATATATATATATATATATATACTACTATTATTCTTTTTTGGATGAATTTATTAGGGGAAATCTTTAAAAGCTCGTAAATTTAAAAGAGTGAAAATTATAATTTTGAGTAAATATTGTGTGATGGATAATACGGAGAAGATAAAAAGGGTCTTTATCAAAGTTTTGGAAGAAATCAAAGTTTGTTCAATGTTTGTCTTGTTAGGAGACAAGATAACGATTTGACTTTTGCAACTGGCTTTTAGAAACGGTGTCGCTTTCTTATACTAATGAAGGTTGACAAAATCTTGTGTCAGCCGGAGGCACTGTGCGGTCGGGCCCAAAGTGTCAATCTTTATATAGAAAAGTGTCAATTTATATGAATAAAAGTGCCAATTTTTACATAATTATTTTACGAATAAAATAATAATTTTTAAAAGTGTCAATCTTTATACAGAAAAGTATCAATCTATATAAATAAAAGTGCAATTGTTTTAGCTCGGCCGCACGGTGCCTCCGGCTGACCCAAGTGTGTCCCATGAAGATTTTAGCTTATTATTTCTTAAAAAAAAAAAAGAAGCTTATTCTAAAAATAAATTAAAAAAGAAAAAAAAAAAAAGAGGAGCTTTTTGCTTTTTAGCTTTTCTCATTCAATGATAATTTTACTTCGTATTGAGCGGTGTAAGTTTCATAAAATATGGCATGGTAATTCGTACTTACCTTCCATTTTATTTGGCTCGATTATTATATATATATATATATATATATATATATATATATATATATATATATAAAATAATAAAATAAACCAAATGAATTAAGATGGATGAATTGATAGAAATGGCCATTTTTGCACAGAAATAAACCCTTTTAGCAAGGCTCATATAAATTAATTAGACTTGTAATCTCATTTAGATATATATTTATTTGGGCTATTTCAAAGGCCCAACTATACGGGCTGGGCTATCTCAATACGGGCTGGGCTATGAACAATATCAAGCCGGATACAAGGCCCAATCAATCCAAGAGGGTACATAATTTGCAAGTGAAGCCCATTTTAATATTTTTTCTTTTTTGGATATCCTAAATATTCTAATACAAAATGTATATGTATATATACTTAATAATTGATCCATGCTGGTTGATTGTATTAGAAAGAAGGAAAAAAAAAGGTGAAATTTTTGTCATAATTAATTGCATTGAACCAGTATATGGGAATATTGCATAATTAAACAATTTCTTAATTAATTGTCGAAAATTCTACTAATAATGTTGTGATTTGAAGCCGCAACTGCAATTAGTTTATTTTCAAGAAGATGGGATATCAATTCCAAGTCATCATCTCAATTTCTTATCGATTGGATTTGATATTGTCTTATTAATTATCACTAACTAGTGTGTATCCCGTCGAAATTCGACGGGTATCATTTTATTTGTTAAAACGATTCTCATTTTATTTCTAATTTATTGTAAAGTGTCTTAAATTGAAAATATACCCTTTTGCTACAAAAATTTTACAATTATAGCTATCGATACATACTAAAAGAATTCTAAAAATTTATTAGCTAATGAGCCACTTCAAAACCAATTTTGTGTCTAATATATTCTTAGGTGGTTTAAATTCAAAATATACATTTTATTACAAATATTTGACAATTATAGCTATCGATATATACTAAAAGAATTTTTAAAATATATTGGCCAACAGACCACCCAAAAATCGAATATGAATCGCCCGTGGCTATGCACACTTGGTGCCGATTTAGGCAAAAAAATATTGGTCGACGGGCCGCCTCAAAATTGGATATAGTCGCCCGTGGCTAGGCGCACCTGCTGCATCCGCCGATTTAAGGGTCTAACAAACCTACCCCACCAAAACTCGAAGATGTCCTCGTCGTGTGGGATAACCCTCTTGTCTTCGATCTATTTTCAGCAACAACTCGCTCACCACAAGTGAATTCTCCCGGCACACCACGTCTGTTGCTTGACGCAGCTCCCGCCAAGACTTTTTCATACGTGACCACACCACGGCTCACACTTGGCTGTTTCATCACCATGTCCTTCCCAGGCTCCACACGGTCCACTCTCGGCATGTCTTGACCCTCATCTAACATTTGCATACCCGAAATATAATGTATCGTGTTGACCCGAGCCTCCTCATCCACTGATACAGCAACCACATCCATTCAACTTCTCCGCACGTTAGCCTTCCGCTTCGGACAGTCCCGTATCTGATGGTCTCCATCACATATGAAGCACCCGCAAAGCTTGTCCCAGCCCGCGAAGCATGACTCGCCGCACCACCAGCGCTAAGTCGTTAAAAGTCTTCTTGTTCTAACCTTTCCCCTTATCCTTAGCACATCTTGCATCCCCATGTTCGGGCTCGGAAGAGTCACATGCCTTCAAGTCCACCAACTCCTCGGCAGCGGCTAGCGCGGACGGCAGATCCTTCACACCCGTAAGCACCTCATCTCAGTTTGGGCCAAATGCTGCAATACATAAGAGCATTTTAAAACCTTTTTGGCCAACGTACCACCTCAAAATCGAAATAATATTGGAGCCAAAAAAAAAAAAATCAAAAACTTCTTGGCCAACGTTCCACCTCAATACCGAAATAATGTTAGGGCAAAAATATTTTTTTACTAAAAATCAGTTTAGCCTGATCAACCCGAATTGAAAAATAGTATTCTAATAATTTGTTAGAGAATATGTTTTACAAAGTTGCGTTAAATTTTATTAGAAAAATAGTTTAATGTGGTGTAATCCATTATTGAGTAGTTGTACTCTATTTATACGTATTAATAAAAAAAAATCAAATCATTGAAGGAAATCTCCATTATGAAAATTTTCATGGCCAATAGGCCACCTCAAAATCAATATAGTATTAGGGCCAAAATATTTTAACAAAAAAATAAAATAAAATAAAAATAGTCGATCCGAATTGAAAATAGCTCACGAAGCTCATTTTTGTGTCTAATTATTGTCAATTATTTTAAATAAAAAATATATTTTTTGTTACAAAAATTCAACAATTAAAACTATCTATACATACTAAAAGAATTTAGAAAATTTATTGGCCAATGGGCCACCTCAAAATTAATTTTGTGTTTAATAATTAAAAATATATTTTTCGTTATAAAAATTTGTCAATTGTTGTTATCGATACAAACTAAAAGAATATTAAAATCTTTTGGGCGGGTCACCTCAAAATTAAAATGGTGTTAGATAGCCCGAGCCAAAATATTTTATTTTCTTTTTCTTTCCTTTCTGTTTTTTTTTTCCTATTTTGGGAAGAATAGCAAAAACACCCTCAATATTAAAATATTTTTCTAGTCATGGTTCGATCGGTTGAACTATTTAATAAATAAATTAATAAAAATAATAAAAATATCTATTGTATATTTATAAATATAAAAAATTTCATGATTTATATAGTATAGGTTCATAAAAATTTAAGAAACACATGTTAAAATTAATAAAATAAAATAAAAACATATTTATATTATATATATTTATACTCAAAACATATATTTATAATTTTATAAAATGAACATAATGTAGTTGATAATGATTCAAAGCTGATTGAATAATGGATGTATATATTGTAAGCCGTAAATAAGTATTATTTAGTGATGTGGTATAGTGGTACAAAACATAGTCTATCATGTGGGAGATCATGAGTTCGAATCCTCCAATTCTCATAATTAAATTTTTAAAATTTATGTATAATATAAATAGACTATAATAATAATTAATATATTAATATATATAAATAATTAATATGTATAAATATATATGGATGGTAATAAGAGATTGATGAAATTTTAATTATGTGAATTTATTATATTAAATAATAATTTAATATGTATAAAAATTCAGAATTTAGATAAATAAAGAACGGAGACTATAATAATAATATATTAATATATATAAATAATTAATATGTATAAATATATATGGATGGTAATAAGAGATTGATGAAATCTTAATTATGTGAATTTATTATATTAAATAATAATTTAATATGTATAAAAATTCAGAATTTAGATAAATAGAGAACGGAGGCCGTAGGAGGCGCCACGTAGGCGCTTGAATCGCTCTCGTACTCCGAATCCGCATCGAAACGTAATATATATTGATTGATTATTGTAATTAACTTTTCATACAAAAAATATCATTTTTTTGCCGAAGTCAATTATTAATTGAATTCTTACCAACAATATAAGTATAAATTTCATTGCTAACTAAATAAATTCGGCACTTTGTGAAGTTATAATTTTATTTAAATTATTATTGATATTTTTCAGAAAAACAAGAATTATTATTGAGTTTTGGTTCATTTATGGATCCATATAATTAAACTCAAATAATCTTTTAATTGATCTAAATTTAGCGATGCCCGTGCATAATAATGTTTCTATACATTATTCGAAAACACGAATATTAATTGAAATATAATTTTATAATTAACAAGAGTTGTCGGTCGATAACATTTCAATTATTTGATCGATTTAATATTTATTGCATCCTCCACACTGTTAGTGAATTTTAGTAGTTGGTGCTAAACATAATCCATAGTTATTTTTAATTAATGAATTGTCCTTTTCTGTTAAAATTCAAACCAAGCTGTCAAAAATATTATAATTAAAAGAATAAAGTGTTTTTTTATAATGATTATATGAAAGGAACACAGATAAAGGCAACATGCAGTACTGTTTATATTTATATAATAAGACAAATTAAAAATCTAATATTTACTCTAGCTCAATTACTCTTTGTGTAGATTAGGGTAATGACATCTTTACGTATGTATCTATCTCCCCACAAATATATTAATAAAATAATACTAATAATATAAAGCATTCTTTTTAAATTACACTACAATTTCATTCAACGAAAACGATTTCACAATAATATCTAAAGTTTTAATAATATTAGTTATCATTAGCTGTAAGTCTAGAGCTTGGTAATATATAATCCTTATTAATAATATAATTAAACTATGTCAGAATATTGTTTCGCATGTTTAAATTTGTGAGACACAAAAAGTAACAACATTTTTTTTAAGTTTTAATTATAATTCAAGTATATTATTTTTATCTCGTACTTGTTTATAATTTATCTATGAAGACTTTCTCATACAATATTTTTTTTAGCAAAAATGGGTGTTAAATAATTTAAATTGGCGATGGTTGCCTTATAAAAGTGGCTGCATTAAACAAGCCTTTTGTGATTAGGTAAACAGCCAGATGGGTTGACCCAATTAAATTTGTATCAATTGTTTTTCCACCAACTAAGAAACTCAATGTACTCTTAAAAAAAAAAAAAAAAAAAGCACAACACAAAAGATCTTAATGTGCTATTACTCATATACATAGTTAACTAATTCGGAATTTTAATTTTAATTGATTGTTATAAATTTAAAAGTTTTCGAGTACAACACATAACACCTTAACAAAAAATGACTCGAATTTTCAACATATTAGTTAACAGTGACGCGTCTGACCAATTGAACTGCATTTCGTTAAAAATAAATTAATTAGAGATCGACTAGCTTCTTACAAAAAAAATTGAACTAATTATTGTCTTAGCAAATCTTTATATCCATCTTCCTAATTCCTACATATCTAATTGGGGCTATGTAAAAAAATGTGAATTAAAATTGTGAAGTATATTTTTTTGTTAATTTTGATGGATAATAATAATGCACAAATCATGTAAATTATTTTAAACTCGATGTCTTAATCATGGTACCAGAATTTCAAGCCAAACAACAAACAAGAAAATCATATATAATATTCCTCTAATTAATTAAAGAAAAATTGTAATTAATAGAGATGAGCGGCCAACCAAAGTAGTATCGTATAATGCAAGGTCAAAATACTGCCCACCAAAAATCTTCCATTAATTAGACTTTTCAAAGTCATTAAATAAATATAATTAAGGGTTAATTAATTAGAACATAGTGTAAAACCCAACCATCAATTAGGTCAGCAGTCAAATTTTTATTGCACCAAATGTGCATTTGTGAAATTAGTTACTCAACTCATGAATGGATTAGGTTCATCCCCACTTCATCATTCCTGCATGAAGAAAAACACTATCTCAAGTTTAGTGTGAATGAGTACTACTCCTATTATAAAAAAACATATTTTTAATTTGAAGGAAATTAAAAATAATAGAAATAATTAATTTCTAAAATTGGTAGGGCTACTAAAATCGATTCATTCCAGTAATTACAGTTTTAATTATGTACATGTAGTATAAACGATGCCTTGATTGCCACGGCTGATATGACAGTGCACATTAATAATTTTTTTCACTTAGAGTTTAGTTTTATTAAGTAGGATTATTTCATAAATATATCATTCTCACATCACCCGTTGGGATAGTAAAGGAGCATTCCTCCATCTCATTATGATCTTAATTACCTTTATTAATGAAAATAAATAAAAATAAAAACTCATAGTTGCACATTCTCGCCAAGTGAAATAGCTTGTGTTTTTTAAGTAGTTTTTTTTTTTTTTTCCTTTTATTTATAAGTTAATAGCTTGTGTTATTGAACCTCAAAAAGTATATTCCAAGTAATCATTGAAAAGGGTTGGATTTTTTTTTTTTTTTTTTTTTTTGAGAAGAAAAGGGTTGGATTTTTTGAATTTTAAGCAACTCAACAAAAAGCCTAACTTAGATTCTAAGCTGTCACCAAGTAATGATGTTATATTTCTCGGTGAAATTATAAGATTTATTTTACATGCTATAGTAGTTTATTTATTTATTTATTTTCAATCAAATGCACTATTATTGAATAATCTATTGAAAAAGTAATAAAATATCACTAGTATTTCTCTATATTTATAGCTACAAACTTGCATGTGACATTGTCAAAACATACTTAATTTCCTCATTTCTTAATTGATAAATCATAATTGTCGTTCTTTATATGAATCAAATTCTCTCTTTATGTATAGTCGAGGACAAGAATAAACCTGAAGAAACCGAAAATACCACCATTCTTTTAAATTGTACGAACGAGCTTACACAAGACTTGCTAAATTTAGAATAAATACTTTGTTGCCATCACCACTATCAATATTTTTGGAGTGTACTATTCAAATTCCAAACTCTTTATTAATTGCTTATAACTATCCAAACTATTAGACTTTGGTTAGTTGCCATCTTAATTCCATTATGGATAAAATATTCAATCCCATTTTTCTTTTTCTTTTGGTATATATGAGAACTCAAACACTCAATCATCAACAAATTTAAACAAAAATAAATAATGGGTGCTGAAGAAACAACTCCACCTCATCTAAATTAGTTCATAGTTGTTAAACAATCCCATTCCTCCAAAATTCCCACAAAAAATACACATATTTTCTCAACTTCATTTTAATTTATACTTCATATATTCTTCACTTTTTCCACTACTTCAAAACACACACAATTTTTCTCTCATGGAAGAACAACAACACTACTACTCAAAGATGAATGCATCAAGAATCATGAGAAAATCCATATTCACATTTCTTCAAAACTTCCACCGCCTCTCCTCCGCCCCGGCCCTCCTCCTCCTCCCCTTCGCGGCCACCGCCCTCGTCTCACCTCCCCTCCTCGCCGCCTCCCGGTACTTCCCACTAGTCCACGGCCGCCTCCGTTCGCTCTTTCTCGCCGCCGGCATCCCTCCCCAATCGGAGCTCTTCTCCATACTCAACCTCAAGCTCACCCAAACCATCCTCTCCTTCATTTTCTCTCTCCCCTTCTCTCTCTCCTCCCTCCTCCTCGCCAAAGCCACCGTCGTCACCCTCCTCCACCGCCGGAAAAATAAAAACACACTCCTCTCGCTCATCTCCACCCTCAACCGCCTCCTCCTCACCCAAATCTGCAACTCCCTCCTCATCCTCTCCGCCAACGCCACCTGCTTCTCTCTCCTCGCCGTCGCCTTCAACTGCTCCGACGTCCTCGGCTTCTCCTCCCCGAGATCCCGCCTCCTCCTCTCCGCCACCGCCGCCGTCGCCTACTCCATCGTCCTCGCCAACGCCTACATCATCTCCACCCTCGCCCTCATCATCTCCGCCATGGATTCTTGCAGCGGGTTCACCGCCATCCTCCACGCCTGCGTCTTCATCCGCGGCCGCGCCTCAGCCGCATTGTCCCTCGCCGTCCCGATGAACATGGCCATGGCCGCCGTCGAGGCCCTCTTCCAGTACCGGATCATCAGCGCTTACAGCCGCTCGGCGGCGGTTAATCCGGCCATGTTTTTGGAGGGAATGCTCATCGCTTACATCTACGCCATGGTTCTAGTTCTTGATACCGTCGTCGGTTATGTGTTCTTGAAGAATTGCAGAGAAGAAGAAGAAGAAGAGAAAGATTTTTGCTCTCAACAAATTATTGAGTTTTTTAGAGAAGTGAAAGCTTTGGATTCAAAGGTTTGAATATATACATAACATTTTTTTATCTAAAAAGAGAAAATAAAGTTTGTGCAGAAAAAGAAAAAGAAAAAAAGTGGATATGGTGATCGGAATTTGCTCCGATCCCGCCGGAAAGATTTGGTTTTTGTAAGTATGGATTTAGGCCAAGTTTGTTTGTGTGGGAAACTGTAAAGATGTATTGTACGGACTGTCATTTTTTTTTAAATTCTTTTTTTGTACTGAATTCATTTCAAGAAATCAGAAATAAAACGATCGAGTAGGCTGTTTTAGCAGAATTTTGGATTTAATTTTTTATTATTATTTACGTGTATGAAAAATAGAATAAATTTATGTCACGAATTTACTATGTCTAAGATTTATTTTATGAAAAGTGAAGAGGGATATAATATTAGATTAGTAGCTAAACTAGGGGGTAATGTGGATGGCCCCCCACCCAATCCTTTTGTTTTTGTGGTGTAATTAACTAATTAATTATAGTATAAGTCTATAATTAGATTTAGTGCATATTATATTCAGCAACAATTATGAGGGCTTTGACAAATTAAATCGCATTTATGTCGGTCTCGACCTTTGTTTTTTCACCTTTTAGATTGCACTCTAATAGAATTCTCAAGAGTAGTTATGAACAATTTTTGAAATTTTAATATTTTTGTAATGAGTATATATTAAAATGGAACTCGTGCTGATTTTTTATGGACGAACAAAAATGGAAAGTGTGTCCATTTATCAAGGATGGAGTAGTGATAAATACAACATAATTCTAACTAAATAGATAAGAAAATAATATAAATAGAGCAATTGTAACTTCAAAGGAAAGCTAAATACGCCATAAAATTTAATAAATAAAAAATAATTAGAAACTCAACAGCCAAAAAAAAAAAGTTAAAAAGGGGGCAAAAGGTAGTTAAGACAGTTGAACTTATTTCATTTCATCTTTCAAGAATTATATATATAAATAATAAACCAAAGTCAAAATCCACTAGTCTCAATCAATGAGTATAAAGCATAATATTAATCACTTACGTACATATTATTGCAAATGATAATTAAGGTATAACAGAATCAAATACTACTTACAAGAGCTGAAAAAAAGCTCCCTTTTTTTTCAATAATGAATGAAATTGTCCAATTCCAGAAAACTGAATTTGAAACAGATGATAATATTCAGATCAAAAAAACCTATGCTGGACTAAATCACTATCTACGAGCTTAGGCTACATTCTATATATATCCTCTCTAATCGTTCTATACAGCGGAGTTTCGGAGAAGATTCGTCGTTCCAACGTAAACGAGGAACCGAATCGAATTCCATACTACAACAAAGAATTAGTGTAAATCTACAGGGTTAGGATTATGTACAAGTTTCATCTTACATTCTGTCTACGTGCTTTACATTTTCAAGTGGCATGTCCTCACGAAAGCTGGTGGTGAAACGATGAACGAATGATGGTTTCTCAAATAGAAACGGGCGAATTTCACATTATTCCAACCTTCATGCAATGTTCTTCTCAAGACATTCGAGGGTCCAAGACATACCTCTAATGAAGAAAGAGTGCCTGATCCGATGATGATGCCCGGCAATCGTCAAGGCCAGATTCTCGAGTTCCCAGAAATGGCTCGACAGAACCCTCTGCACGGTGTTGTATCCTGAGATTGCACATCTCTCAGCTGAAGGCTCTCACCTGCATTCTGCGGTGTTTGCTGGAAAATATTCAACCGAGAGGCCTTTTCTTTGTCAGATTAATTCCTTGGGCACTATTCCCCATTTCGGCGTCCATTTGAGCTTTCTTCTTCTTTTCTAGTTCAGCTTGTTTGCAGTTTTCTTCATGAGCCTTCCGGAACATTCGGACAAAGTTCAAGAGGGTTGCAATAACTGCAGAAACGAAAGCAAAAGATCAGTAACCGATAACGTGGAATGAGAAATATTCGATAAGAAAAGAGAGCATGTTTTTTTAATGTTATTACCTTGCTCAAACGGGCAACGTGCTGGATCCTCACCGAAATATAGAGCTAGTGCATCTGCATTTCTCCCCTGCAAACAATGATCAATGATGACACTATTAATTTCGCGGAAAATAATCTGATAGTATGTGACATTGTCGAGATATTTGTTCGGGATTAAATTTAGGAGAAACTTACCGCAATAGAATATAGATGTGTGACAGCGCCCACTTCACTCTCAGCATTACCAACGAATTCCTTCAATGTCTGTCAAACAGAATAAGCTTCTTGTGTTAGGGCAAATCGTAATAAAACCTTCTGCACTGTGTACGGTATGGATGAAATCAGTATGAACTGAAAACACGTTGAATACCAGAATACCTTGCGAAAAGTATCAGATACAGGACCATCGTTTTCCGAAGCATCAAATTCCTGTTTCACCTTTTCTAATCCTTTGATAATGGCTTGCATCTCTTCAGCCAAAGATTTCAATTGTATCTACACAAGGAAGCTCGTTATTCTTTACATGATTTCGAGGGATTTCAGATCTATCCAACAAGCGGAGGATAAATATGAACCTTAGAGGCAAATTCCAAGCTAACGAGATCTTGATGAAAGTCTAAAAGAGCTGGTGTCTTTGAAGCAAGCACCTGCTATTAAACGGAGTAAGTCAATAGCACAACACCATATTTACTAGGAATGCCGTATGCAAAGCCTTAAAAAATAATTAGCACTGGAACTTTGAATATCGATATTTGGGCATGGTAATTGATTCGTACAGGATTGCCATACATACACGGTTATTGATAACTTTGGGTGCACAAGAGAAACTGTAGAAAAAACAGCGCATAGATATATGAAGAATAAATAAACAAAGAGAAGAAATAATACCTTACAAAGATAATGCATGAGTGTGATCTTGTTGTTCGATGCACGTGTATCTGCGAGTTTCAAGAGACTGTCTAACTTGAATCCGACAGCAGAACCTAAATACAGAAAGTAAATAACAAGATTTCAATGTGCCTTAAGAACTGAAAATACGTTGTTCTGCAACAAACAATAAATGTGAAGTTCTGAAGAAAATCCTAAGCTTCTATAACTTTTTACATTTTTCCATACCTCTAGCTGTTCCTTGGTTCAATGTATTTCCAAGATATAAAATCTTCTTCATAATTTCTTTCAGTTTGACGGATCTCCGGACCTAGAATGAGTAAATTTATATTATCGGGGACTTCTGATAAATACAAGCTGATTTTCAATAGAATTTCAGGTGTACCTCTTCACATGCTGAATTTACAGTGTTCAAGCTTTTCTTGAAATCAGAAACCTGAGAGTTGAATTGGATCTTGAATAAGAAAACCCTCAACTTAGATTCAACTCGTGGCACCTTCATCAGCTCCATGAAAAACTGAAAGAAGTAAAAGACCCCCAAACCCCCCATTAGTGATCGTATTGCAATAAAAATGGGGCTAATTTAAAAAGAGAGGTAAAACGAAGTAAAAATCATCATAATACAGCACAAACATAATATATCAATAAAGTGATTAAGGTAAAGTCCACAAACCAGTTCACACTTCCCCAGAGTCTCCTTGTCTCCTGTGTAGGCCTAAATAGTTACAATTTCATTATCAGTTAAAAGAAGTGATGCTTTCTCGACTAGCGCAAAATACTGCGAAATTGCAACACTGAATAATACATGCACTACAAAGCTTCACCTTAAGAAGTTCCATCTCTTCTTTAGTTGGACAAAACTTAATGAGATTTTCTACTTGATCAGCATCCAAAATTGATTCATCCATTGCAAGTGCTGCAGCCTGTCAAAGTAATCCATCAGTACTGGTATTATAATAATAATAAT
Source organism: Mentha longifolia (assembly GCA_001642375.2). Lineage (NCBI taxonomy): Eukaryota > Viridiplantae > Streptophyta > Magnoliopsida > Lamiales > Lamiaceae > Mentha > Mentha longifolia. Next base: position 4,136,024 of record CM038111.1, on the reverse strand, counting down.
AATAATAATAATAATAAAATAGAAAAATATTTTAGTAGACTGGATTTACTCACTAGGGAGATATTTCTATAGAATCTTGCATGAAGGAATCTTAACCTCAGTAACAATTTGGAATCGAAGAATTACATTCCTGACCTACTAGGCCTTAAAATCCATAAAATTGGAATCCTATGAATCATAATTTAAACATTGAATAAAACGTTTTAATTAGGGAATCTATTATAAGAACCTACCAATTACGAACTTTCCCATGTGTAAATGTCAAAAGAAACAATGCATCAAATATTCGACAATATAAACATGTTCAACAGGAACTGGAAGTATATAAGCCACGGCTTACCATCATATCAGGAAGGGGCATTTTCACTTTTGTGAGCATAATTTCAGTGTTGTTGGCTCTCCGTAGGTCAATCTACAAAACAGAATCAGTAAAACCGAAAAATTAGTCGAAGAAAAAGATTAACCCTATAAATCTAGTCCAACCTCAGCATTTATTAGTCAACTTTTTTCATAAGTAGCAATCACATCATGTCTTTACAGCAGGGTATATTAGTTTGCATCAATGTAAGATAGGACACTCAAGATAATATGTTCTCTGGCGAGTTGATTATCAGAGTTTGAATTTATTAACATAATATATATGCACACGTACATGACACTGTGGACAAATTTTAAGATCTTAAGCTATTTTGAGACATGTCATCAGCAATCATATAAAAAACTGGAGACCATATCAGTCATTCAGTAATATTGTAAACTTTGATTATTAACATAACATTACCAGATGGACTTTTTCAGTCTTAGATCCAGTAGACTTTCTGCGCCCTCCAGATTTTATTCCTGCATCTGACTTTGGTACTGTGGCAGAGAAAAGGGTCTCAAGTTCTGACACATCAAAGTCTGGTGCCCTAGAGTAATAAAGAAGCATATCAGTCATGTGAAGGAGGCAACATACGACAAAAGGGGAGAACGAGGAAATGGAAAAACGTGCACATCTATGCCATGATACATTTGATATAGAGATGTAGAGGGTTATGCAAAGAACCAAACATGACAAGTGTTTTCTAAGGGGAAAGGGAACTTCGATAAAGAGAAAGAGAAATACACTTGAGGATCGCCAAATCTCTGCAGTTCTTCCCACAAGCTTCCTTGTAATACCCTGGTTACCTTGCTCCAATGAAGTGGCTTTAAGGTAGATCTTCGTGGTGCTGTAGCATTTGCCATTGGACGTGGAAGCCCACGCCCTCTGCCGAGCAACCCTTTACCATCTGCTGGAGGGGGTGGGGGTCCCTTTGCACCAAATGGAGGGGGTGGGGGTGGTGCACCTCCTGGAGGTCTAGGAGGTCCTGGAGGTGCAGGTGGACCAGGCACACGACTTCCAGGAGGTGGTGGTGGAGGCGGTGCTCCTCCTATGGGTGGAGGGCCACGAGCTGAAGGTGGGGGAGGTGGTGGTGGAGCTCCACGTAATGGAGGAGGAGGTGGAGCAGGCATTCCACGTCCTGGAGGTGGTGGAGGAGGCGGCGGACCATGCATTCCTTGTCCTGGAGGTGGTGGAGGAGGCGGCGGACCAGGCACTCCTCGTCCTGGAGGTGGTGGAGGAGGCGGTGGGACAGGCAATCCCCGGCCAGGAGGTGGAGGTGGTGGAGGCGGTACACCGGATGCACTAAAGGGAGGAGGCAGTGGTGGAGGTGGAACACTACGGAGAGGAGGAGGAGGAGGAGGTGGAGGTGGAGTTCTATGGTTTTGAGGAGCAAATGAATTTCCATAATTGGGAGGTGGAGGTGGAGGTGGTGGTGCTCCAAGAGAAGGAGGTGGGGAGGTGGAGGAGGTGGTGCACCATGAGAAAAAGGAAATGGGGGAGGAGGTGGAGGTGGTGGTGCTCCATAAGAAGGAGGTGGGGGAGGTGGAGGTGGTGGTGTACTACGTGAAAAAGGAGGTGGAGGAGGAGGTGGTGGAACACTGTGTGAAAAAGACAGACCACCAGGAGTAGGTGGAGGTGGGGGCGGTGGGGGAGGAGCTCTATGTGATTGAAAAGGAGGCCCATTTATAGGAGGTGTTGGAGGAGGAGGTGGGGGAGGGGGACTGGATACTCCTAAAGGTGCAGACCTTGAAATCCCAGCTGAGAATGGAGGTGGAGGAGGTGGTGGAGGGCAGGCAAAACTCTACTGGTATTCTGCACATTAGAAGAATGGGGAGGAGGTGGAGGTGGAGGAGGTGATTTGGGAATGACTTCTTGCAGAGCCGTCCATAAGCTTGTATTAGAGGATGGAGGATGGAAAGAGGAAGATGACAACTTGGTAAAATTTGCAGTCCGAGAAAATGGCTGGGAGGGTGGTGGTGGTGGAGGTGGAGGTGGAGGTAGGAGGTGGAGGTGGGGCTGGTTGTTGTAGGGAAGATCTCGAGGGCAAGAAAGTAACAGCACTTGCAGATGATGGAGGCAGAGGCGGAGGTGGGGGTGGAGGTGGAGGCGAAAGAACACTGCCCTCACGATCATGAAGCGCTGTAGAAGTTGAAGAAGGTTCATATAGAAAAGAACTATGACGAGGTGGAGGTGGAGGTGGAGGTGGCAGGGGCGAATCTGAAGGTGGTGAAGATTCTCCACTACGTTTGGCTTCACATTCTACCTGTGAGGGTAAAGGTTGAGACGTGGCAGAAGCTTCTTGATCTTGTGATACATCTAATGGTGACGGGCTAGATGAACGCTTAGGACGACCAGATGCAGCACTTTTCTCAGCTGTAACTGTTGCTGAAAACGAAGTAACAAACGGAGGCTTAGATTTCCCCACAGGCGCAGAATCTTTACCATTAGTTAATGCTGCCGGAGCACTGTTTTGTCTCACTGCCCCTGGAGGATAATAAACATGCATTGAACTAGTGTAAGAACCTTTATTAGTAGGTATCCATCTCGATACAGCACTTGCCTTTGCCACTCTAGCGGGAGCGCCCTGCAACTCCAGTAGCTTAGATTTCTTGGTACTGACTGCATCAGAAGCAGATCGTGAAAGAGGCGGCTTTTTAGATAAAGTCGAGAGGCTTCTATCCAACTTTGGCTTACTACTATCAGATGTAGATTTCTGTTCTTTGTCCTGCTTTGCTATGTTCTTCACTGACTGAGAAGCCTCTTCCCCTTGATCATTCTCTTCTTCTTCTTCAGAGTTATAACCCGTTCCACCATTAATGGATTCAGTTTTAGACTCTACTTTAGCATTTCCATTACGCCTATGATTTCCTTCATCAGATGCGCAATCTTCAAATGCACGATGATCCGAATCATTACTCTCATTTACCTGAGAATTAGATATAATTTCATAGTCATCAGAATCCACCTTCCCATCATGAGCATCGACTGCACTACTAAATATCTCTTCTGCCTCAAAGAATTCCTCAGCTGCGGCATTTTCTGCTTCGATTCCATCTTCACTCACTTCTTCTTCTCTGCTCTTGATAGAATGAACAGAATCTGCATCCGAGAAGAGCACCTATGCAGAAAAAAGGGGAAAAATTTAACTCCTGAACCTTCATAAATCAACAAGAGCAAAGCATAAGCAACACAAATCTTACCTCTGCTTTGAATTCCCTCGAGAATTGGTCCTTGGCATCCCAAAGAACATCAACTTCATCGCGGTTCAGCATCAAAACATTCAACCTGACAAACGCCGTATGAAACATCACTCTGAATATCATCTCTTCCCTCACCAAGTCATCTTCCAAGTGGATGCACTCAAGAACGATATCTCCTTGAACACGGCATCGAATATTAATCTTCACAAGCTCACACTCTTCCTGCAGTCACAACACATAACAACAACTTCAATTTTGCAATCCATCCATCTAATCATATACTAATTTTCAAGAATTGTGGCATTACCTGTCGATAGAGGCGGATCTTCTTTTGAGCTTTCGACGTTGAGAACAGAAGCTTTGAACTTCTAGTTGATGTTTTCAAAGTGGGATCCTGACCATATACACGAATTACTGGCCTACATCCTCGTCCACCATCATACAAAGGAGGGATCCGAAGAATAATACAATCCAAAGCCAGAGGCGTATCTGAAGGTGGCCAATCGGACCCAACATTTCTTCTAGAAATATACTGAAGATATCTAAGCTGAGATGGTTGAGGATTCAATGGAGACAAGAGATGAAGAAGCTCCTTCGGGGCTTGTTTATACACCATTTCAAGAGTCTTCATTTCACCACTGTACTGTTTCCTGTAAAGAAGAAGGCCTGCAAGCATAAAAGCAAGCACGGGCCATCCTCCTCTTTCGCAGTGCATTAGGAGCACATTTTGTTGGCCCTCGAGCGATAGCCAACTCTCGCTAGAACGCAAGAAATGATGAATCATCTCGAGTGGTAAAAGCGGACACCCTTCATACTGTCGAGGGTAATCCATTACTGTCATGTCGTACTGAGACAAGACATCGGATAATTGGCTCCTTCGCTCGCCTTCTTTGAAATTGAAAACCATGAAAGCTGCATCGGGGTAGTGGTCCTGTAACTGAGCAACGATCCCATTCATATACGTCCTGTACTCATCTTCGTCAAGTACATCAGTGCCAAAGCAACAATCGAACACTACAGTCGAAAAATATCAAATGGCATCAGCAGACAAGTCTGGCAAGCATTCATAAAAAATAGCAATGCTACGATAAAGCAAATCTAAAGACGAATCAGAAAAATAGCACCCGTTCGTTCGACTAATCCAAGATAAAACTCCAGAGCTACAATGCTAAAGATACTTATATGCCATCAAGCTATGCAACCAACATAAAAATTCATCCATTTTAACCCAGCTATATGATCCAAAGACAACGTTTGCAACATATGATGATATGAAATCATAATTTGCCTTGAATTTGTACATTCAGCTTCACCAAATACTTAAGAAACTCAAACATATATCCAAGCATCAAAATTGCAGCATCCATTAAACAGCTCCCTCATTGCAACTAAGTTATATACACTTTGAGATAGCGCCATTGCCATAATTGACCCAAGAAAGAAACTCCAACACAATCTCCACTTCAAAATTCAAGAATTGATAATGCTGAAGAACTAAAATTCATCTTAATTAAACAAAAACTAGCAGCTGAAAAGGGCTTACCGTAGACCCTCTCGGAGATCTCGAGAAGCCGATCGGGCGGCTTCCGGTAGAAGAATCTTCGGAACAGCGCCATCTAATGGCGCTGTTTTCCCCCCTTTTCCCCCAATTCAGTCCCCACAAAATTCAATCCTCGCCGTAATTTGACCTAACTAGCCAACAGATCTTCACCGCCGGCCAATCGCCGCCGCAATGCAACTCAGCAGCTGAAACAAAACCCAGATCAAATTCACCACCCACCGCCGCAATCCAGCCGCGAAATTCAACCTCGCAGCAATCCAACAGTTCAATCAACGCAACCCCCCACTTCAGCAGAAAACAGAAATGGCCGAGAACCTCATGAAATGGAAGAACTTCAGCACAAAAATCAGTCAAATTCAACAAGCAGCTGACGATCAATCGAGAAAATTTTCCTAATAATACCGTACTAGCAGAAGAAGATAACGAAATACACAAAAATTATCGATAGCACGGATCATACTAGGACCGTTCGTGAATAGAAAGGGGGGGGGGACTTGATCACATGGGGGGGAGAGGAGAGAGAAAGGAGGGGTGGAGTTGTAGAGAGAGAAAGGGGGGAACGTAGTGGACTGAAAAGGTAAAAGAGGATAGCCGTCAAGGGGGAGACAAACCCGACCCGGATGAACAGTGAACATGACCCGATTTCGCCTTTGTCGATTTCTTGAAATTGTTTGTTTCTTTCTTTTTCAAACTCTGCTCGTTGGTTTTTGGATCCATTGCTCTTCTGTTCTGGTGCGATGTGGATGTCACGTGCCCAAATGCTGACAACGATCATGCGACAAACCTCCCCCTCTTCTTGCTGTAACTCTTTGTAATAATTTCGACAAATTCGCAAGCAATTATTACAGCAGCAGAAGCTTTTTTTTCATTTTTCTTTTCCGATAATTATTGCTGGATATTTTCTTCTTCTTCTTCAATTCTTCATTAAAGACTCAAGCTTTGTGTATTTTGACTTGGATTAATTTGAAGCTATTTTTAGTTATGTTTTGGATTTTTAAAAGGGTTTTACAATCACAATTTTAATTAATTTTATTTTTTGTAATTCTAATACTCACTTCGTCCGTCCTTGATATTTGTGCACAAAGTTTTTCGATACACGTTTTTATGTATCGAAAAATAGATGTTAAAATAAAATTTAGGTCTCATTTGATTCAGTGTATTATTAACATCAATTTTTCGACACATAAAAATGTGTGTCGAAAAATTTTGTACACAAATATCACAGACGAAGTGAGTAAATTTTAGTTACACGTGAGTATTTTTAAATGATTTTTTAATACTCCATCCGTCTATCAAAAGTTGACATTTTTTTTGCACGTATTTCCATACATCTTGATGATGGGATCTAAAATAATTTTTTTGAAAAAAAAATCTTTTTGAAATACTACAACACTCATAATATTTTGTAAAAGAATTTTTTTTTTTAAATATTTTAAAATTCATATTCAAGACGCGTGAAAATGCGTGCCAAAAAAATGGTCAACTTTTGGTGGGCCGAAGGAGTATTATTTTTCCTATGGTTTTTACATTAATAGTTTTTGGTAGATACGTAATTGTTAGTGTAGCACATGAACATTTTTGTGTGCGATAAATGAAGTCATATAAAGTAGGCCGTGTGTCAGAAATTGCAATGCTGTACACGGTACACCTTGTGATATGTTATTTATGACTCGATAATTATTGATATTATTATTATTATAGTAATAATTTTTATCTCAAAAATATATATATATATATTATTATAGTATTATATGTTGACTATTTTTTATTGTGAAATATAGAATTATAGATGTTGTAACCGACAATATTGCAGATATAAAACCCAATATTAAAATTTTCACGTTTGTTATATAGGAAAGGATAAATTGTTTTAGGGGTTGAGTAAAATAAAGTTTTCTTGTTTTAGGGAAAGTAGCATTATTCCTTCGAAACTAACTAAACATAACCTAATTCATTCAAGATTAACTCCTTTTCAGCTTAAATATATTTGTTTCCTATTTTAGCCAAAAACATGCAATTATTATACGGGATTATGGCAAAATTACCAAACTTTGTACGTCGAAATAAAAGCATAAAAATGTAAAATTTTATAATGATTGCCAAACCATTACATTTTGGGTATGATTTCCTCAAGAAATATTAATTTAGACAAAATATTGCATTCAAGATTTCTTATTTTAATTTAATGAAAGATATCCATTGCTTAAAGAAAAATGTGTGTGGATCTGACTTAACATAATAAAGGGTATAATGATTCCTCCAATTTATCATCGGTATTTATTCCATCATTAATGACTTTAATTAACAATATTTTTTTTTGTAATTTTATTGGTTGTAATATTTGTTATTGGAATGAATTGCAAAACTGTTACGTTACATAAATTCCACGTGAGCCTTAATTTACAATCTACTGGCATAGGTGCAAAATGTGAATTTTATGAATTATATAAATTAGTTTGTGTCCGGTCGAATTCAACGGGAAATAATTTTGCAATAGATTTTTTATTTATAAATAAGAGCATAAAAATAAGACAATAACATATTTTAAAATGACAGTATTATAATAATTCAACATAAAAAAAAGTATAACAAAGTTAGATTAAGTTCTATTGGAAAAATAGCAAGTAGAATTAGAATCCATAATCGTATTATTAATATATAGATGAGTTCTGAAAATATTAATAAGTTAGTTAAAATTATATAAATTCAATATTTGCAATTTATTTTCTGGATAAATATATGTGTAATTAATAATAGAGAACCTGTTTTTCAAAATCTAGATAGGTAGGGCAACTAATAATTAAATGATGGCGTCGTCATAATTACAGCTGACCTTATGTGAGGGAAATAATGCATAAACATTCATGTCAATTAAGCTTGTGGACAATGGACATTGATCAATTATCCAACTACTTGTGTTTTTTTGTTTTTGTTTTTATTTTAGTTTAGGTGTTCTCTTTGAGGGGGAAAAGGGGAAATTTTTTCGAGATGACTCGAGATGACTACTTTTCTTCCTTTTTCACTCTAAACCTATACAATATTTATATGTCAACTTGGAGTGATAATATTTTCCTACATGTATACCTTATTTTCTATCATAGAAAACACAAGATAAAAAAGTGAGGACCACATTGTGGGATAATATTTTCTACTATTTTCCTATCCTTCATTTTCCTTTTCATCAAAAAGAACACAATATAATATATCTATATATGTGTGTATATACATACATCAAGAACTTTCCCCTTGATATTTTGTAGCTTTTGTATCTTCCAATTTTTTATATGATGTATTCAAGAATTTATCAAATACTTTTTTCTTTTTTTTTATCAGAAAAAGAATTGTATTCACCAAAGAACGGGTACAAGAAGTACCAAATTATACAGATACACAACACGCCGAGAACCACTCAAGAAAATCTAGAACAATCCTCAAAATAAACTAATGGAGCTACCTCTCCTCTCCCCAAGCTGCTCATCAGCTTCAAGACTCACTACAAAAACCTCTCTTCAACGTGAGATCCGTCCCAAAAATACTAAACGAGCCTACTTCCACCTTACACCATGCCCAAATCACTTGTCTAGATCCTTCCTAGCTTCCTCTTGTGCTTTCCTTCTCCCAAAGAAAGATAACGACCAAGCCTTGAAAGAATAACTATCCCGTTTCGCGCGTTCCTTACGTCATTTTCTCTCCCGCCACCATAATCCAACCACCCGCTTCTCACCTCCCAATCTAAACTCTCTCAATTCATCTACGTTATCCCTCTCGACCAAGTATCTTCCCGAACTCTTGTAGTGACAAGGAGTTTCCAGCCCCATCGCAAATTGTCCCTCCCGCCTCGCGTACTCTCCTCCCAACGCTTAACATATATAGAAATATTAACGAATGGTGGAGGCTGTCAAATGCTCGGGCCGGGCTCAAGTCCATTGGGCCTAAGACAAGCTACCAACCCACAAAAATCAAAGCCCAAGTGATCGGGCCAACCAGGCCGGCCAAGTTCATTGGGCTTTTGAGTCTTTCAAACTGGGCTGACTGATATTCAAGTGGACATCAAATTTCATAGCCCCCGCCTACCCAAACTACAGGCTGACCAAGACTACCATCGGGGCAGACTTTCTCGGGCCAAATTTGATAGCTCTAGATCTTAAATTGATATGTTAAAACCACAACCTTTGGTAACATAAAATTTCAGAATTGTAACACACATTTAATTGGAAATTTTGGGATGCTATCTTTAGTAAGAGCCATGCTCATTATTCTATACTACATGCTTGATATAAATAATTGCCAACAAATACATAAATGAATGCATTTTTCTTAACTATACTCTGTGTGTGTGTGTGTGTGTGAAAAGAAACCAAGCAACAAAAACTACTCATTATTCTTGGGAAAGGTTGCAGAGGCAAAGAGCAAGTAAATGTGATTTTCTCAGAAGTATAGAACAAGAAAAAAGAACATTGTAAGGATGGAACATTTGAATAACTAACTATATCTGGAAACTTCCTGTACATTAGTGGTGGTGGTGCAGTACCAAAATAAGAAAAGAAAAAGCATAAATTATGAGACTTTGAATGCCAGTAGATAGATTATGGACAAGAAGCATCCCTCTCTTCCAGAGAGGAAGGATCCAGCTTACTTGATGTTTTGTCGAACTCGAAAAAGAAGACGAACCAAATCTTGATGATTCGACAGTAGCCTCGCTGTTTATAGTCTTTGTTACGGTTGTTAGTTGACAGAGCAAAATCCTCCTCCATGGCAGTCGTTGAGCTAGCTTTGATTTCAAGGTTGCGTGCTCTAGCCTCGTGAATGCTCGATAAAAGCAAATATGCAACTACTTCCCATTTCTTTTTACTGCAAATAAGAACATGATTTAAGATTAACCAATTTTTCTGACAACGTTTAGTAACAGTTCATAAGATTTTGAAGTTTACCTCGCTGGAACCATGATCTTCGAACTGCCTGGCGAATTTGGCGCTCGTGTTTCTCCAAGAGTTCGTCGATTCTGTGTGATTGAGATAGCAATGGTCCTGAAAAATCAACCTTCTCCCCTTGATCATCATGATAAACCTGTATCAAATCCCATGCAAATTAGCAAAGGCTAAAACTAAAAGAGCTAGTAGCTTTATGTGCATAATTAAATGATTATAAACCAATCAATCCACAATCAAAACAAACTAAGGATAATTAATTTATCATCTAAAGACTCCACAAAATTCAACCTTTAGAAGAAATCATTTTCATTTTACATGTAAAAAAGAAAAGAAAAATCAGCTTTCAACTTCTTAAATCTGAGAGAACAAGTAGGCTCTCTAGTATTTTATGAAACTATTATGCTGTTTGTCCTGTGTATATTTTCGTTCCGTATTTCTCATATCATGTGAGTGAAGCTAGTAAATATAACTCGAGATGACAGTTTTCTTGCAGTCTAACCATGTTGATTCTCTTAGCACCCGATTCCTCTTTACGGTAGAGCGCCTTGGAGAGTTCTTGAGAATGGTATCCATCCGAGGCATCAAAAGAATCCGGACGCTCTAGCTGGCTCCATGTTTTCAGCATCGAGTGTTTGAAGTGCTCATAAGAGTCGTGGCCTTTCGTATTAGGCAGCTCCCCATTAACGCCTTCACAATTCTCATCCACAGATGAATCCAAGTTACTCCTCAAATGCATAGCACCAGAAGATTCAAGAATGAGACTTCTTGAACTAGACCTACTTCGAGACCTCAAGGACGAATCAATCATTCTCTTTTTTGCCCAAGCAAAACCGCTCGACCCTGAAACTTGTAGGGGGCCCGGATATATATCGTCACCTTGAGATGCATTCTTCACATGGCATGCTTCTTTCGTTTGTTGCTTAGGTGGCTCCTGATCCCATACTTTATCTACTTTTCGACTGCTGAGACCCGTTCCATTCATTTTCTTTTCACCTAGCTTTTGAGGGGGCAAGTTCTGCAAAACATAAAAATCAGATCCAAGAAGGCAAGAACTGCAAGTTACAGAAACCATACTTACACTTATAAGACTAGCAAAAGAAAGCACGTAGTGAGAGAGAGAGAGAGAGAGAGAGAGAGAGAGAGAGAGAGAGAGATGGACCTCTTCTGGGGCTAGTTTATTGATGCCATTTTGCTTCCTCATGGGCTTCCTCATTTCAGGTGCTCGTGATCTGGCAGCAGGCTTTTTCCTGAAATATACGACATTTAAAGTTCAAAATTTGGACGAAATAGCACGTAGGATTCGAGACTTTATGCTTAAGATAGAAAAAACAACAACCTGCTAGCCTCATGTTGTTTAATGTCTATCTCCTTACTAGGAGGGTACTTTGGTACGCTCAACGGATCACAAGCATACGGCTTTGTCTTGAAGTACTAAAGCATTACAACAAAAGAGTTAAAACAATTGAAACGATCCTACTTGATATGAAACCTTCTGCACACTATAATTTGCAAAGGCAAATGGTCAATGAATTTCATAAAATCGATTTGTACTAAGTTCGCTCTACCTCTGATGCTAGGGCTGAAGTAGCAGTGCCCCTCTTGTAGGGTTCCACGGATAGAAGAGTTTCTATGAGTGAGACAGCAGGTTGGGGTAAGTCTTTGAAGGTTTGCCATAGAGAGCTCTTATAAGGATGCTGTGGTTTAAACAAAGTCGCGTGAGGAAGCTTTGACTTCTTCCAGTAATCCTCCGGTGGCGATCCACACAGTTTGAATACTTTGTGCAACTGTTCTACCTGTTCATACAAAATAACTTGCTTTCATAGAATTCACTTTATATTCTGGACAATAAGCGATCCTTCAAACTAGTCATACTTCAAAAGCTCGAACTTTTAGAGTTTTAAAAGGGTGCTGACCTCAGTTCTTCCTTGAAGGATAGGTTTACCAGTAAGCAGTTCACCAAGTAAACATCCTACACTCCATAGATCGACTGATGCCCCGTAATCGGTGGCGCCTAACAAGAGTTCTGGAGGCCGATACCACAAAGTCACTACTCGACTAGTTAAAGGCTGCCTCTGCCCATAAGAATTAAAGTTTGCTAATCCAAAATCGGCAACCTTCAGAACTCCTCCATCATCAACTAAAAGATTTGCGCCTTTAATGTCCCTATGCATCACTCCTCGAGAATGGCAATGCTCGAGCCCAGATAACAGTTGCTTCATGTAGCATTTCACCTGTGATTAAACGTTCAATTAAAGAGCTCAAAGAGAGTGATGATGTATATCGAGATTATGATGCATGCAAGTTAGGAAGAATGATCCAAACCTGTGCCTCGGTGAAAGTGATCTCTGGGGAAGATAGTAGCCCAGATATATCATGCTCCATATACTCGAACACGAGATACATGTTGCATGAAGATCGAGACGTAATCAGCCCTTGCAACTTGATGATATTTGGATGGTCAAGCCTTCGAAGAATTGTTATCTCCCGAGCCATGAAACGAACACTTTCGGGCTCAAAATTGTCGAATCGAACCTTCTTCAAAGCAACTATCTTCCCAGATTCCAAGTCACGTGCTCTGAATACAGTGCTATATGTACCTTGACCGATCTGTTCAATATATTTGAAAATTCCCATCTTGTCATTAAAAAAAAAAGCCAAAATTTCTAAATAATAGCCACTATTAGAACAGATATCTCATGAGACAACAACAATATGGAAATTGCATGGTAACAACAGGCAACTTAAATAGCATGATCATTTAAATGTTCTTGGTCAATCATGACAGAAACACCACGTTAAGAGATGATTAGGAATCAATATGTGCCTCGAAAAGAATCTTGCAATGAGGTGTTATTTTTGCATTAAGACGTCCATCGTTAATGGAAAAGAACACAAACAATCCTGCTTCAAGCTCAACTTCAGCTATAAGATGTTCATCGTTAATAAAGCCCAACTTCAGCTAACGAATACACTTCGCCCTATTATCAATAGGGGTTTCGATATTTTAAAGAATCTCATGATGTTCCAGATTATAATCTACACACCAAGTCATGGAAAACTTTAGGTGGAGTTCCAGAGAATAATTTAACAAATGATCCATAATAAGCAGTTAAAGGTACTTAGCTGAAACCACTTATTATTCATAATGGAAACAAACTCAAGTCCATTTTTTTTTTTTTGCTACAATTCAATATATTAGCTATATAGGGACCAATTCAGAGGCAGGTCAGGCATAAAAACATAACTGCACCAACTATATAATCACACCTCAACCTTAAATGATTCAATAATTGCAGCACAGCTATAGTACCAATATTCATTAAACATTTTTCTATGTACATACTATCCATGGCTGAGTCATAATCTTGATTTTCTTGAAGAAAAATCCCAAGAAAAAGAAGAAGAGGAGAGAGAGAGCAGAGTGAAAAGTTTTTGATTACTTCTCAAAACTTAGAATATGCAAAATACAGAAAGAAAGAATGATCTTATCCCATAATTAATCATTAATTTCCCAAAGAAATCAAGACAAGACAAGGGCTAAGTACTAAAAATATACTCTAAATTACTAAGAATGATGATAACGACTTCACCATTTCATAATTAATGATTTTATATTTCTAACCTTTTCAAGTTTTTCGAAAGAATCTGCTCTGAGAGGAACCCATCCTTGGATGGCTTCACCGGCCACCGCGCTCAGCCACGCCGGCCACCCGGCCGCCACCTGCTCCCCCTCCACATACTTGTGCAAGTTCCCGAGCCTGAAACTCACCGATTCACTCCCGCACCCGTTCGAGCTCGTCCGCCCTGACTCGCCCACCTCGCTCCCGGACTCAGTCGACCCCCTCTTCTTCACCTTCTTCAAGTTCGTGTCCAGCTCCGCCGCCAAACCGCCGCCGCTCCCGCCGAAGCTCCCCACCCGGCTCCGGCCCGACCCGCCATCGAACCCCCCGGAGTGGTCCAGCGCGGCCGGCGTGACTGACACCGTTTGCTTCGAAGACACGCAACCCATAGCGGCCGCGCCACCCGGCCGTCACCAGCCCATCAAAACCGCCGCCGCCGCGATTGCCGGAGTAGAGAACTGAGTCGAACCCAGATCAGAATACACCAAATCCCGACGGGGTCGAGCTCTTTTAAAAGAAAACAATGCCGCTTCCCTAGACCATCGAAGATTCAAAGTTCGCGTTTTTAAATAGTAATCAAGAAAAGGGGAAGATCTTTTCCACAGGGCTTCTCTCTCTAACTCTCTCTCTCCTACTCTTTTATGTGCGGCAATTGCGGGATAGCTTCCCTCTTAATGGGTTTCGCAATAACAGCAAGAACTCGACGCGGAATCAACGGAGTGACGAAACCAGTCTCCTCTCCTTTTCCCTTTCCCCTCCCACACTCTCACGTATATACATACACATACTGTATCTAATATCTATACAATCTTTGATTAATTACTAATTTCTTCTCTTAAACAAAAGCAGCGGGAATCTGCACAGTGTAAAACCAAGAAAGTTGGCAGAATTATACCAAAAAAAACCAAATCTTCTGGGCTTACTGTATTTGACTTTTAGGTGTACTTTGATTTAGCAATGGTGACTAAAATTTAGTCTTTGTTTTTTTGGGTGTATTCTACTACTACTATTTCTCTTGCCTTCGAAAGCGTTCAAACTTCAAAACCGAACGCCCATTTGAGTGGGGTTGGATGCATAAATAGTTAGTGACAGAGAAAGAGAATGTGAAGAATATAGGGGGTGGTAGTGGTGGGGTTGGTTGGCCTGGGCCCCCCAACAGGTTCTTGTTTTATTTAAGGGATTATTATAATTTGATATTCCATTTGTACCACCCTTTTTATTTCTTCCCAAAACTCTGTTATGTTACAAAGGTTTATGTTACAAAATAAATAAGAAAAACAGTCCAATTGGTCACGAAGTGATTACGTGGGGGAACCCTGCTAAGCCAGAAATTTTCACTAGTATTTTTTAAATACATTTAAAAAAAGGAAAACCGCTATTTAATTTAAATAGAAAATAAGCCATAATTCTAAATCCATAAGGATTCTGTCTGACCTTAACAGTTGTCCCAAAAATTCGATTCAGGGTCCAACTCTGCATGTTGGGTTTTTGTATAGAGTCCGTTTAGGCTTCATACGCAAATAGTTTATTGTACTGATAACCTCTAGAGCATTTGTTAATTAAATTAAACACAATTAATGAGTAATCTTTGCATAATACATATGATCAAATACAAAAATAAATAAAAAATTTATGATGATGATTTTGTTTTGTTTTCTACTTTTATTTGTTTGGTTTAGGTTTGTGGGGAGGGGTAGGGGCAATAATGGAGCGCGTGGAGAGTGTATAGAGAGAGAGAGAAGGAAACATATTGGTTGGGTTGGTGTTGACGAATGAGTAATGTGTTCCCATAACTAAATTTTAATATTTGCCCCTTTAAAAAAAATTATTCATATTTGCTTTATATTAAGAGAGAGGGACAAAAAGGGAACACGGTTTTTTTTTTTTAGGGAAAGTGACTATTTAAATTCCACTATAATTAAAGGGTTTAATATATACTACTAGTACGTGTTTCAAAATTAAAAAAAATAATAATACTAGAAAAATATCGACTACTAGTACTTTCCCATGGTCAACTAGTCAAGGACATATTAGTGTAATATAATTGCTAATAATTTGATTTGATTATTCCCATTATTGAGTGATGTAATAGAAAATTAAGAAACCGTATTTATTATAAATTGAACTAATTCAAGCAATATTATTTTGTATTAAGCAAAATCGATTCTAATGCAACATTGCAACTAGAGAAAAAAAAAAGAATTACTCTATAAAGACAATATACACATTGAAAGAATAAAAAGTAAAAAGAATAAAAGGCAAAGCTAAAAAGAAAAGAAAAAAAAAAACAAAGAGAAGAAGCAAATGATTAAGTGGTGGTAGCTTAGCCATCCATTTACTCTCGAACCTTTTTCATTCACTATCCATTTTATCCCTTTTTAAAGTCCTTTAATTAAATATGTTACTAGTATTTATTTATTTAATTAATTACTATATTGCATTTGTTATTGTTACCACTTTTAACTTTTTAAGGCAAAATTAAATGCATTAATTTTCAATGCTTGTTAGTTACCATAACCCACAATTCAAAGCATAGCACATGCAGGTTACTAATGGAGCACACCATTCTTCTTAATTTCCATAGTACAAATTTGGCAAGACATTGTTTTATAATTGATGTAAATGAATATTATAGTAAGTTAATTTGAAATTATTTAGATAAAAACATTTAAGTAAGCTTAAATGCACTGTTGGGTGTTTGGTTGGGAAGTGAGAGTTTAATTATGGGATATATTTTATGTTTTAAAATTTGGGGAGAATACTTTTACTATATATGTCTAATCATGGTTTTTTTTATTTATTATTATTATTATTATTATTATTATTATTATTATTATTATTATTATTATTATTATTATTATTATTATTATTATTATTATTATTATTATTATTATTATTATTATTATTATTATTTATGATTGTATAAAGACCCATTCAAGTGGGAATAATTACTCATTATGGTTGTAAATGAGTGGACTATGGACAAATGCTTTCTTAATGTTTAGAGTAATTTGGAACTCTTCCTTAAATCCACTTATTTTCTCTTAAATAAAAAGATTTGAAACATATTGATTTACAACATTTAATTTACACAAATGAATTTTTAATTAATATTGGATGATTTTTTCAATTTAATTTTTGTAATATCCATTGATAAAAATTCCAGTAGTGATTGGCCATCGAACTAGTATTTTCTTTTCTCTCACTTTCCCTTCTCTCACTCTACACACACACACACACACTAGGATATTAATTAGTAAATATTGACTTGGAGTCTTGGATACCAATTGAGCATTGACTAATACTACTATATGAATAACTTCATCAAACATTTAATTTTAAATAAATTACGTTTCTTGATATCATGCATTTTAGTCTGACTTGGTCTTTGCGATTAATTTAAATATAAGGAAAAAATAGCTTATTGAAAACCATCAAAATACTCTTGCAATTTTCGAGTGCTTGATTTACCTTTTAATCGCTCTTATGTACTTAAAAATATAATGTTAGTGTTTATTTATAAATTTAGTCAAGAAAAAGAATTAATAAAAATTATGAATTGGTCGTCACGCTATAATAGCATAGATGACTTGTGCTTGGGAAACATATGGAAGTCTTGGAATGGAACCATTAATTCCTCCAACCCATACACGTAATTATTATATATTTATTTGATTATATATAATATATAGTACATTCCAACCAAAATAGTAATTATTGATTATTCACCACTTTCATAAAGAAGATCTAATTTATATTATTATTTCGCGAATTTCATGGAACGAAGCACATACCATCTACTCCACTGCAGCATCTTACACCAAAAAATTAATCCTTTCACACAATATATATATATATATATATATATATATATATATATATTAATTACGATATAATCATAGAGGGTTGGGATCCCTAGAAATGAAGTTAGCTTTTGTAATTAGATTAAATGGCTTATGTTATATCAAAATGTTGGACTCCAAAAATCTTTTAACCTCAATCATTGCTGCTTCCCACGTCTTATTTCTCACTATAATGCTAATACCACTCATGATTTCACATGATTTTTCTCCTTCACACTGATCTGTTTTTTTAATTCTTAAAATATTTTTGTAAACTACTACCTCATAGTACCCCGTGAAAAAATGAATACGTCAAAATTATATTTTAAAACTCGTACTAGGTTTCGGTGGAAAAGCGTGCCGAACAATCAAAAAGCAAAGAGGACTAATGTAATGGGATGGAGGTAGTAGTAATGTATACACATATATAGTACAAAATGATTTTAAGACAGAAAAAAAAATGCAAGATATTTGCAAATCTGAAGGAGAGAAGTTCAAGAAAATGACAAATTCTTGTGAGAAAAAAAAAATGTTGCATTTTGAAGAAGAAAAAAAAAACTAATTGAAGGCTTAAAAGCATTCTTGTAATTGGGGATAGCATTATTCAACACCCCCCCCCCCCCATATATATATATATATATATATATATATATATATATATATATAATGGTGTCCAATTTTAGTTGCTAAATTAGCCCACCTCAAATTAATTTTCCTAACTGTAGAAGGGTAAGGTTTAACTCTAAAAGCCCCCATTTATTTATGGCTAAGGTTGAAGAAATAATGTCCATTATTCGAAGTATATGCCTTTGTCTGTAGTTGGCACTATATTGAGGTCACTCATCATAATTAAAGAAATTAATCAACTCTTTAATGATATCCCCTCAAATCAGCACCCAGCCTTTTTTCTTTATTTAACCTATGTTTTATATGGAAACTAGCATCAAAATTTACTAGTTTGTCTTCCATATCAATATATATCATATGCACAATAAAACCATTTTTTTATCAAAAAAGATGGGATGTTATTTAATTTAATATCATAATTTTTTTCACTAATATTCATCAACATTAATATATAAGTGGTTATAAAATAAAAAAAGATTAAAAGAGAGAGTATTTGTGAAATAATGAAGTGGGGATTGAGGTGGGTTAAAGTGGAGTGGCTAAAGTGCCCATCCATCACTATCCAACAACTTCACTCACTAAACTTATACAAAGGGTATAATAGTCATTTTAATAATATAAGAAAAGAAAATGATTTGATAAGTATTGGGAGGTATGGTTGGTGATGAAATTAGTATGCTATAGTAATTTTTTATTTTATTTTTTATTTTGGAAAAGTGTATGCTACTATTATAACTGCATAGATGAAAGAATCTCTTTTACTAAACAAAATCTGTCACATGCAGTTACTTTTTCTTACACTTTTTTGCTGTTATGGGATGTGCCCATTTTCTATGATGTTTTTACCACTTATTACAATGCTAAATGTCAAATAAAAAGAAGCACAGTTCATGAAAACGAGCATTTTTTTTGCTGCTTCAATTATTCTGAATCATTGTACTACTTTTCCTGAGCAGTGAATTGAGATGTCAGCTCCAAACTGCAAAAGTGAATATTATATAAATCTTATTTACAGTATAATTTTGTTGAATTTCACTCATTGAATCAAGCTTTTAGCAAAGTTACAGTCTTCTCAAAAAAAAAAAAAAAAGTTATCTTCAACATTTTCTTGATCAAACTGTAAATAGGTCAATGGAATCCAACAGATTAACTAGAGATCAAAGACTATTCCGACATTGATGATCACTTGATAATCTCAGTCCAAAGAAGCAAAAAAAAATCGGATAAAACCATAAGAGCAATGGACAACACGTCGAAGAAAATCAAGGTAAACTTGGTAAGAAAACCTACCGTTCCATCACATATTAAAATGCATCTACTACTGTTTGATTCATTGATAAATGCTACTTAAGTTAGGTGAAGCTAGAAGGCCACCTTTTGGTTAGTAATGGCAAGTGCAGTTGAGAAGAACTCACCAGAAAAAGGGACCACATATAAAATCTAATAACAATGAGATAGAGCTACAAAGCACAAGGGAACAGCAAATGAGTTTCAAGAATCGATTTGAGTTGACAATGTTAGTAGAAATAATGTAAGCATGTAGATTTGTAGTTGACATTCTTTGAATAGAAATATTTGTTTTCCTCTTACATGGGTTGAGCATTCGAAGATTTCACTTCCCTCTCATCATAGGGCAGCTTGCAAGGAGACATTTGATCTTTGGATTTGTATTGTCCGAGCATTTCAGCAACAGTTCTGCATCGGCATTGGTTTCCTGGCCTTATAACATCTCCGTACACAGCCATTTCAATAATATCGAGCTCCTTGTCTGTAATCAAAGACGACACAGTTTATGAACTCAACAAAAATCCAAAATGATGCAAAGTAGCTAGATGAATAAGTGATTCTTTATCAATGTTTCAATCATGAAATCTCAAGGCAGGTCCACTTATCTCTCTGTCTCAGTCTTGACAAACTATCATACGGGGAAGGAGATACTATCATTTGGTCTGAAATGTTCCAAGTCATCCAAATTCATAACCAATGAATTAATACCCAAAAATGGTTACTTGAAAATTTAAGTTCGCATCAATACTTAGTTCCCAACTTTTATCGAAAGCAGATGGTAGTTAGGATGTATCCATTAACTTCCAACAGCTTTACATTCTTACCACAAAAACTAGTGTCAAATAAAATAGGTTCTTTCATGGGGAACGACAACTATCGTGATCTTCATTCGCGGTAAATTAACTATACATGCTCCAAGTACATAAAAAACAATGCTTCGAACCCTCGGTTTTTGACTCAAATCGAGCTTGCATCAAACGCATAAACAGAGAATTGATGTAATTATCCAAATACTATGATCACAAGGATGAAAAGATGTAAACAAGAGGCATACACTTTGTGAACAACTAAAATATATAGAGACAACAGTATTCATATATAAATCCATATATAACAATTGCAAAGTTATGCATACCGGTGAACTTAACATCACAAGAGTAGTTTTTCAAAGCTGAACCATCAATCCCCTCTTTATCCGATTTGAATCTATTCACCCTCGTTTGCAGAATCTGGCAATTCTCTGCCACAGATTCACCACCTGCATAACACAAACACAACTTACTTTCTACTCATATTCAACCTCTCCCCTATATTGAAAAAGGAGCAGAAACCCTACAAATTAAAGGATCAGTCCTGAATTATCAACAACAATCAATCGCCCCAAATTCTTGGAAATTCTTTTTGTGAATTTCTAATACAAATTACAAAATGTCTCATATCAAAAGGAGCAGAAACCCTAGAAATTAAAGGATCAGTCTTGAGTCATCAAGAATCAATCGTCCCTAAATTATTGGAAATTCTATTTTGTGAATTTCTGTGAATGAGATAAACACAAATTACAAATGTCTCTCATGTCATCGCATATTTTCCCATGAAATCAAATCGAATCGAATCAAACAAGATAAAAGAAACAAACTTTGTTGAATTTCCCTTTGATTACACTAAAGGAAGGTGTGAAATACCAAGAAGGGACCTTTGGAAAAGGGAACGATGTGGTCATACTCAAAGCAGAGGCAGCCCTGGCAGTTGCAGAAGCGTTTGCAAACAACGTTGCCGGCGGCGTCCTTGCGCCACCGCTCGGGGTGGCGGCCCGGCACCGTCTCGGCTTTAGCCCAGCACATGCTCTTCGCCTTATTGCCGAAGAACCTCGGCCGCTCCTCCTCCTCCTTCTGCTTCCGAGCTCGCGGCGGCGACGACGAACCGGACGCCGCGCTCATTCTTCACTCAAAGTGGGGAAACGGAATTTTACGTCTCCCACTGTTTCTTGTGCACTAATTTTTAGAACATAAAAAAAAATGATACTTTAAAATTATATTTTAAAACCCGTACTAAATTTTGGTGGAAATACGTGCATAAAATGTCAATCAAATGAAAGTGGCCAAGTATAGTGGGATGGATGTAGTATATATATATATAACTAATATGAATTATGATTTGGGACACATTTCGAACAAAATTGGAGACGGAGTATCCCAAATCATGAAAAATAGCTAAGACATATCTCGACAAAACCACAAAACAATATAACTTAAGATTACATTGGGTGGCAATTAAGTAAATAAACACTCGACTAGACAGCCTTGTTAACTCTGCGACAGTTGAGTCGAACCTCATGAGCTCGGCAATCCCAACGGAATAATTCAAATGGGACTAGCTGAGAACCTTCGATCTACTGGAATCATGGCTAGCTGAGAATCCATATATTGCCACCTTTACGAGAAACTGCAAGTCCATTTTCACAGAACTCGCCCTCTTCCAATCTCCGCGCTATAACGTCGATCTCTTTGAATCCTAGCCTTTTCAAACAAAGGTTGGGGATACTATCAATTCCATCCAACAAAACCGAAGCATCTCACCCCTGCACACATCAATTTAACGAAAATCTGTCGAAAACTTCTTTCATAAAACCCAATAGCAATTTGAAAACTCTTGGTCCTCAAATAATTACACTAGTTAAAGAGAAACTATAAGCAAGCTGAAAATTACCTCAGAATGTTCACCTTCTTTATAAGATCCGTCGAGATAATAAATTTTCTCTCTGTTTCTCTATGGTGTGCGTGTGAGTGACTGTGAGTTTGTTTTGTTGAAAAGAGGTAGTATTTGCAGTGTGAGTGAGATAAATAAATTGACGAAACTATCCTTGGAATCGGAGGTGTTGGAGTTAAGGATGAATTTGGAATTTTAAAGCGAATAATGGACTAGGTGCAGTTTATATGACGTGTCTGCTGTAATCAGGAGTTGTACTATAAAGGAGCACCCAATTTTATTTGATTTTGGAAATCAAGATTTAACACTTTCTGCATGTGTTTGTTGTAGATGGATGGATCATGCAAGTAGTAGTAGTTGTGTAGTGTGGGTGAAATGTGGAATGTGAAATGACGACACTACCCCTGCAGCGGGATGTTTGAGCTTTAATTTGCATGGATTGGTGAATAATGAATCAACTTCGAAATCAAGTATCAAAGCTAGAACAATTAAGCACTATCTAGATTATACTAACACAGGATTATATATCAAAAGAAAAATAACTCCCCCAATTGCAAACATAATTGTAATACACAAAAATTCATTGATAAATTAAAGAAACTCTAGCTTTAATTATAGTATGTTGTACCCACTCTAGCAAAAAGTTGTTCAATTATTTGTTAGTCGTAGGAACAGTTTTGTTTGGACTTGCGCTTTTTTTAGGTGAAGGCGAATCGGCTTTCTGATTCTTCAAAGATATTGTAATATACTTCGTCTATAAAGGAAATCTCTTCTTTATGAGTGTGTTTGTTTTAATTTGTTGCAGTAGCTAGAGATCGAGTTGATGGAAAAACTCTCTCCGTTTTTTCCGGCTTGTCCTGTTTTTTATTTTGTATTTTTTTTAACTTGTCCGGTTTCTTTTTTGCCCAACAAAGACCACCTTTATTCGTAACACTACTTTTATCTCTAATTAATCCAACACTCATTATGATATGTGGGCACCACATTTAATTTTTTTTGTTTATTATATTTCTTAATCTGTGTGTCCAAAAGAAACATGCAAAGTAAAAAAAAAACGGATGAGTACTAGTTAATTTAGTACTCCCTCCGTCCTACTTTACTTGAGCCCGGTAAAGTGGGCACAGATATTAAGATAGCAATAATACTTTGTCAATTATCGTTATTAAATTATTTTATTAATTTTGAAAAATAGATTATTGGAATAATTTCATATTTCCAAACCTAAAACACTCTAATGAAATAAAAAAAAATATTAATTAGGCCATTAACAACCTCTTAATCACACTACTAATTGGATCTAATTATTTGTATATTTGTAAATGACTCAAGTAGAATGAGAACGCCCAAAATAAAAATGGGACACACTTGGGTCAGCCGGAGGCAACGTGCGGCCGGGCTAAAACAATGACACTTTTATTCATATAGATTGACACTTTTCAGTATAAAAATTGGCACTTTTAAAAATTATCATTTTATTCGTAAAATAATTATATTAAAGATTAACACTTTTATTCATATAAATTGACATTTTTTTGTATAAAGATTGACACTTTGGGCCCGGCCGCACGGTGCCTCCGGCTGACATAAGTTTTTGTCAATAAAAATTGGCTCAAGCAGAGTGGGAAGTAGTAGTTGAGAGACTGGAATATGAAATGACGAGACTACCCTTGTGTTGGGAGGTTTTGCGCTTTGTATGCTGAGGATGAATGTGGAATTTTCAGCAAACCGACAGATCCATTCTTGCTGTAATTAAATTTTACCAAAAAAAAAAAACTTCCTTATTAATTTACGTACATATTCTAAAGTACGTAATCTCCATAGACGATTATTTTGATGATTTTCTATTAATTATAAATATAATATATATAGTCAATGGTTAATTCACCCAATTCCTTTTTCTAGTAGTATAATTTTATTTTATTTTTTATTCATAAATATTCAATAAGTTTCTGCAGGAACTCTGATACTATTTCTTTGAAAATTCACAACTTCTTTACTTCCTTATTTCTAAACATCAACTCTAATAACCAAGGTCGAAAAAATAAGCATATGTATTTATTTTTCCAAGCAAAATAATGAATTTCAATATTCCAAGAATGAGATATAAATATATATATTACAAGAAATTGGCATTGCATTTCAGAATTCTTCAACCCGAAGGGCATCGCGGGGAATTTCGTAGGCATCTTTGGATCTTGATTTCTTCACTCCTGCTGTGAAGCAAACTTTATCAGACTTGTATCCTTCCACATTGATGCTTGTCACCTTCACCCACACCAGTACTTTTGTCTTCATTCCTTCGATCCCGGCCAGCTTCCCTCTCGAGAGCGTGGCCTTTACACGGGTCGAGTACCTGACAATGGATGAGTCCTTGAAGCACACTTCGCATGGAGATGACATGTAGACTATGAGCTTCGACTTTGCCTCTTCGAATTCATAGCATGTTATGTTCTGAGGAAAGAGGCCCGGAGGAAGGTTGTGTTCACGGAGGAGATCGGGCAACGACTTCAGTGGCTTTCCTGAGGAGCAAAGTGTGAGTTAGAGCATACGATTCAAGAAACGAGATGCTTTGGAGGCGTTTACTACGGATGATGGGTTGGAAAGATGAAGATAATATGAAAGCTAATCCTTCAATTCCTCAATCCTATTTGTTGTAATTGAATCCATCACTCGAAGTAAATGACCCTAAAAGCTTCGTGGAAAGAAAAAAAGAGGGATCTAACATTCATAAGATGAAAAACTTCATGTAGTTCAACTGCAATACCAATATGCTACTAAAATGAGTACCAAACTCTGCAAGTATGCATAAAAATGGGATCTTGAAAAGAACCGTGATAAAAGATAGTATGATTTTGAAATGAATGGAGCAGGTCATCCAACATATATTCACCAAACGAGGCCAAAGAAACGAAAAACGGGTCTAGCTATCTGAGTATGGCTTAAGCCCTTCTAGAAAGATTCATGAATGATATTTCGATCCATATCACTGAATTAAGCAGAGCACCTGGAATAATTTTATCACGTACCTTTGAGCTTGTTGAAGACCCATTTCGCCTTCTCTTCCACTGTGTTTGAAAGCGTCTGGAATTTGACACATAATTAGAGTATAAAGAATTAGAGATTTATACTCCAACGATGCCAGGAAAATTCAATATTTAATGGGGAAAATAGGATCATCATCATGTTCTTTGCCTAATTGTTAGCATCAAGAATCAAGAAACACAGCAATACATAGACGTTCTACAGTGTCCCCAAAAGAATAGTTATTGAATGAAATGTTGAGAAAGAAAAAAGGAATGTTGCCCAGAAAATGGTGAACATACTACAGCAACTGATCTACACCAATGCATGGCTCCAGAGATGAGCTAACCGGCATTGTTCGCTAGATTCTGGATAAAAATCGTACTAAAAGAGTGTCGACAAATAACAAAAATGAAACTACCACTGCATTAAACTCCATCTAAAGAGAAATCTGCTAAAGGAAAACCAATTGATCCAACCATTACATGTCAATACTAACTAACATTATTTTCCCAATTCCACTCAATATACATATAATCTTCCAAAGAGCAATTCAAGAACAATATCTTGGAGAATTTTTCAGCAGATTGGCATCATAACTCAGGGGTATATTTGATGATTTTTCACTTTTACTTTTTTTTTTGAAGTAAACACAAGCAATCTGCCTTTAGTGATCCAGTCATACAAAATGAGTACAAACAGAATCCAACCATCTCCATTTCATCAAAGTTTCACTCATTAAATCAAAATATTTCAAGACTGCAAGAAGCTCAAATTCTTCAAAGGAATCTAGAAATTAAGCTTTATTTATTTATTTTCTTAATAGAACTAATTAACTTCTTCAAGACTTGATTTCTTTGTGAGTCAAGATTCAAAGTAATTTATGATCAATTTACACATATTTTGAACTAATGTATCAAATCACAAAGAGGGATGATTCAACACCACAACCGGCATTGCCGACAAACATCAAAAGACAATCATCCAACCCCACAAAAACACAGATTTCCATCAAAAACAGCAAGAAAACATAATCAAACAAAACCCCAGAAAGAAAAAAGAGAAATCAAAAGAGAGAGAGAGAGAGAGAGAGAGGAAGAGCATACAGAGAGGTCTTGAGAGATGTTGGAGATCTCTTCTTTGGCTTTCTTGGAAACCCAAAATGTACCTGCTTTTATGCTCCCCACTTTCACCAAAGCTTTCTCCATTTTCGAAACCCCTCTTCCTCCACCACTTCAAAAGAAATACAGAACCAAAGAAAGGCTTCCTTCTTACCCTATATGTGTGTGAAACCCCTCTCTATCTCTCTATCTCTCTCTCTCACTCACACAGTAGTGTGTGCGACACAGCTCATCTGAGAATGGCAATTTGGCACTACACTCGCTCAGAGTGAAAGAATACCGGCGCCCCCACAAGCAAGATTGCGACTGGACTGTTGTTTTATTTATATCAAGATTTTAGTACCCCCTTTTTTTTATCTTGGAATTTATATATATTTTTTTTATTATATTATTTTTTAGAACAGTTTAAACTTTATATGAATCTTTTTTTGAACGCAATAAATTTTTGAAACAAAAAATGATGGGTTGCCGTTACCCGTAAACCCAAAGTTTAGTCCAAAATCTTGAATTTTACTCAATTATTGGGACACGTGAATACCATCATGAAAATTATTGAATAAGACATATAACCATAATCATTATATGCATTAATATTGTGGTAGGAATATTACGTAAATATGAGATCTAAACACGATGGATTTTGAAAAGGCAAACATTATACTCCGTATTTAACGTAATGATTGATCAAGTTTCAATTGCATAAATGACTTTTTTTTAAATTTTATTTTATATATATTTTATTTTAAGTTATTATACCTTGTTTTATTTTTTGTTCGATTAGTTTAAGAATTTTTGTGCATTCTTTGATTCAACATTTCAACTCTTAACGAAAATAATAGTCTCGGATTTAGAGAAGAATCTGTATTTTCTTAGAGAGAGAAAGAGGTATCACATACAAGTCAGCAAGTGTCCTCTATAATGATTGCATAATCATGTGCCCCTTCCCTTGAAGCAAATACGGAGTACTATACTAGTAAGAGTAAATTTATTTAATTTAATAATTCAAAATGGATGATATGTTAAAGTCACAAATAGCGAAGAGGAGCGCGTAATTTAATTTTTGAAATCGTGCTGTGAAATTGTAATACGTTTAACATAATTAGTAGGAGGTGTTCATTAAAAATCTCTCTCTAATCTCTCTCCCAGCTTCAAAGACCGTGTATATGAAGTTGCACATGCATAATCTCCGCTAAATAATGTCCGCGGCAAGTTTTTTATGACATATTTTTTACTGCAATTAATTGATGGGTCAAAATTTAAAATACTCTATTGTTAAATGAAGATGTTAAAAATACCCTCTTTTTGATTTTAATGTGTAATATGCCCCCTTTTTTAAAAATAATGAGTGTGGGCCCTATTTTTCTCACATCACTCGAGCTCAGGGTGTGTTGGAAATTGTAGCGGTCTGTTACAGGGTGAGGAATCTATACCCTAACAAACACAAGCGAACAAAAATACAAAAAGACAAAAAAAAACTAACCTACCCATCCCCACCGCCGGGTGCACCCCCATGCCCACCGCCAAACACCTCATCCCCAGGAAGTCGACTCTCTCCACCCTCTCACCGCCCCCATCTCTCCACCCTCTCACAACCCCCACCGCCCTCACAGCTGCCACCGCCGCCGCCCTCTCACTGCCGCCCTCACCGCCGCCCCCTCCCTCTCCCTCTCAGCGCCGCCCTCCCTCTCAGCGCCGGCCCCATCTCAGACCCGATCCCTCTTCCTCTCACCGCCCTCGCCCTCTCACCGCCGCCACCATCTCACCGGCACCCCTCTCTCACCGCCGCCCCATTTTCCGTGAAGGTGAGTTTAAAAAATAAATTTGGAGGCCTCCACCGCCGCGTTTCCTTCGCCGGAAACTTCCCACCGCCGGTCTCCGTGTAAAATCACGGACGCCGGCGGTGGGAAGTTTCCGGCGACGGAAACGCGGCGGTGGATGCCTTCAATTTCTTCCTCTTTATTTTTTATTTTAAATTTCTTATGTTAATGTGTTAACGTGTATTAACGTGATGATTAATGTAAAATTAACGTGTATTAATGTAAAATTTAGCATGTAAATATTAGGGTTTAGGATGTGAATTACATTATTATTATCCGGCGAGCTCTAGGGATTATGATGATGATGATGATGATGATGATGATGCTTATTACATCTGTACGATTATTTCTTGTTAAATAGATTAGTACTCTTAAAATTAGATTAGTACTTGTAACACAATCAATTTAACAATATGTTTATGATTTGTTAATTAGAATCTAATTAACACGACTAATATTAGTACTTGTATTCTATCATTAGATTAATTAACACAATTAATTATTAAAAATGATTAGATTAGTACTTGTCACAAATTAATTTTGGAATATGTTTAGTACTTATTAAATACATTAGTAATTTGTAACACTATGGCGAATTAGTTTAATATAATTTTTTAATCAGCTTTCATTTGTTATTAATTAATTATTGGCATGCGAATTAGATTTGATTTGGCTTGCGAATTAGATTAGGTTTGTTATATTTAATTAGCTCATTATAGTTACAACAAAAAAAATTTATGAATTAGCTCATTTGCTTTTGGCTTTTGCAGATAAGAGAATTGATTCTACTGAATTTTAGCCAACAGAACTCACCGCCGAGACAATGGCATACGAGGAGGAGGAAGAACTCACCGCCGAGATAAAGGTGAGTAAAAATAGAGAATAGTACGTCAATTTATTAGATTAGTTCTTATAACAAATCTGTTATTAGATTTGTATCTTTTTTGCATGTAATTTGTGTATTTTATGCAATTTATGAATAATCTAATTTTTTTTTATTTTTAATGAAAAAATAGGCTAAGCCCGCACCGGGATATCGTTGTCCACATTATATCAACACGCTAGCAAAGCCCAATACATGCTATTACATTGACCAGTTGGAGGGCATCAGGAAAGCATTGGACAATGTCGGGGGTAATGCTTTAGTGGACAGATTCAGAGAGGGACCTTTCGGTCATTTTATCGGTCCAAAGAGGAGCTACGGGGGCGTACTAAACAGTATACTGTCTCGGGCAATTCATTCAAAGCATGGACTTTGGTTCCACATCGGTGGTCAAAATATAGAGTACTCCCACCGCGACCATGCCTTGATTATGGGATTGAAATTTGGGCCTACACCATTTGATCCTTGCTGTAGGCGTAATCCTAGGCATTCACGTGTTTGGCAAGTTGTTTGTGGAGGGGCAAACGAGAGCGCCAACACATTGCTTCAGATGCTAAGTCAAAATCCTAGCCCCTTTGTCGACCCGGACGGTGATATCCACTTGCGACTGGCGCACATGCTGATAGCAAATAATTTCCTTCTTGGCCACGATGCGCTAAAACCACCGTATAGTTGGCTGTGGTTCTTGGCTGATGATATGCACACATTTATCGAATTTCCGTGGGGTGCATACACTCACAAGACTCTACGGTATTATGTGAGAACGTTTGGTGGGACCGATACGAAATACCATTTTCCTGATCCGGCGTGGGCGCTCATTGTATGGGGGTTTGAGATAATCCGAGGGCTCGGGCATGTAGCTGGGATGTTAGTGGCGGGTCATTTGTACCCCCGAGTTCTGAGATGGCATTACAGGGTATCGCTCAGACGTACGACTGATGATGAGTTGTACACATTGTTTGATGAGATTCAGTATCTTCTTGAGAATGTAAGTGTCGAGCCACGTGAGGTTGAAACTCGAGGGTATCGCTCTGTAGATGTCGAGGGTTCTTACTCCGTAAGCTTTCGCGAGCCGGTGAACGCAGTGGAAGGCACACCAGAGATTACTGATGAGGCTCGTGATGGTTCACCGTTGCAATTTCCTATGCCCGATGATCCGACAACCTCCGGAGCCCGACCCAGAAGGAGCGCACGCAGTAGAGTGCCTGAGCATGTTCCCGATACCGGCATGGCCACCTCCCGACCGCATCGGGAAGCACGCATGAATTTGGAACGAACCATCAGTGGGTGCCCTGCGCTAGAAACGAGGGCTGCAGCCGTGACCGACTACCGAAAGATTACTGCTCAGAGGATTTTTGGGCATGCTAGAGCATCTGATTTCGATCGTTAGCTTTATTTCTATTCTAAAATTGATCCAAAATTGTTGTTTTTATTTTTATTTCTATTCTAAAATTGATCTAAAATTGTTGTTTTTATTTTTATTTCTATTCTATATATTTATATATCGATGTTTGTAGTCGGGAAAGAAATATAAAATGACAAGTTAACAAGACATAATCTTAATACAATCGATTCACTCTAAACACTAATCAGCTAGATTCGGGCAATCTGCTGGTTTGTGATCTGTAAGGCCGCAATGACGACATCTACGACCACGACGACGAGTGCGACGACGACCTCCACCGCGACCACGTACTCGTTCAGCTCCTCCCGGGATCCTTGACTCTCTCGGTCTACCCGGCAGACGAATCCTTAAGTTGGGCAGGACTTTCATACTTTTGACATTGGGCGGTAGTATCCACTGCGACTTCATAGGAACTTGATAAATTAGCGTCTTGTAAGTTTCGACATATGTTGTCCTCCTGTAATAGTGTGCAATGTATTGTTGGACATCACGTCCATGTGCACTGAGATAACACAAATTAATCAGTTAATAATAAAGGAAAAATTGTATAGTGGATCGTTAAGTAATCGAAAAAAAACTCACGTCATTGCAGCAATCGCATGCGCACAAGGGAGACAATCAGTCTGCCATTTACTGCATTGACAAAGAAGCCCATCTAGGTCCACATGCACTGTCCTCCCAGATGTGACCACTTTGTAGTGAGCATGATCATCAATCTGTGTGGCGGTATACTCGTGGGATCGTTCCAATTGCACACAGACTTTCCGCCGGGCCTCCACTGTTATTGGATGACTGTCGTTTCGGGCCTTTGTTCGGCAGTCAGTGAACCAGCGGTCAATTACGATCCGCATAGCATCTAGACAAGCACAGATTGGCAGGCGTCGCGCCCACAAAAGGGACTTATTGAATGATTCCGCGGCGTTAGATGTCATGTTGCTAAACCGTCGAACAGGGCACATCGCACGAAGCTCGTTTTGAATTATTTTTGGTTTCATTACCTCTGAATCACGCATAATTTTCTTGGCAAAAAATGCCCCAATTACCTTCGAATGGACTTTTCTACAAACCACGTTTGTTATGCCCACCTCGTCTCACGTGTGTTGCAGGGGTATTTTTTTAACCGTCCAAGGCCCGCCGAAGCTTGTTGCGCGTAAATGGAAGCGACACTCTTGTGATAACTTGCATTTCAACACCACTCGCGTAGTATCAGATTTCTTCACCTTGTATTCTTTCCTCCTCTCCAAATGCCACAAACCGACTGCAATACCGATCTCTGCCTTCGTATAGTAAACGGCATTTACGGCCAAATCTTCGATATTAAGGTTCTCATCGTGGAAAACTGCTGATGATCCAGGCTCAAGCAGGACCATCGGAACCAACCAATTGCTCATGTGATCGGTATCAGTATCTACCTCCGGTTGATCCGTGTTTGACTCTGGATACATCATATCTAACAGTTTTTGCATCTCTACCGAGGGATTGCAGTAGAGAGATATATGATATTTTAGGTTGTCTATCGAAATTGCATCTCTGGATAGGGGGACATCTAAATATGTGCCACCATTATAGTTACAATCAGTCCAATAGCCTCCGTAAATGACCTTAACGTACTCGAAAGCCATCTGTAATAAAATAAAATTTAAAAATATGCATATGTTAGATAGTAATAATTTTTTAAAATTGTAACATATCATTAACTTAAGAAAATTAAAGTAGGTCAATTTAAAATATTGAATTAAACAATACTAAATCCTAAATTAATCATTTAAATATATATAATATGACAAATAAATATTTAGTTATAGGTAAAATAATTCAATAAGCAATAATATAGAATTCACCGCCGGCTAAAGTGACCGGAAATAGCCCACCGCCGGCGACACAAGGCTGCCGGCGGTGAGAGAGATCCGACCATTCCGCCGGCGGTGAATAGTGTATTATTGATCTAATCATTTTTTTACACTCAATTAATGTACTATGTTCAATTTAACAACAACATTTCATCAATTAAGAGATTAATTAAAGAAATTAAATTCAAACTATTATTTAATCAAGTACTAAATCCTAAATTAATTATTTAAATATATATAATATGACAATTAAACATGTAGTGATAGGTAAAATAATTCAATAAGCAATAATATAGTATTCACCGCCGGCTAAAGTGGCCGAAAATCTCCCACCGCCGGCGACACAAGGCTGCCGGCGGTGAGAGAGATCCGACCATTTTCGCCGGCGGTGAATAGTGTATTATTGATCTAATAATTTTTTTACACTCAATTAATGTACTATGTTCAATTTAACAACAACATTTCATCAATTAAGAGATTAATTAAAGAAATTAAATTCAAACTATTATTTAATCAAGTACTAAATCCTAAATTAATCATTTAAATATATATAATATGACAATTAAACATGTAGTGATAGGTAAAATAATTCAATAAGCAATAATATAGTATTCACCGCCGGCTAAAGTGGCCGGAAATCTCCCACCGCCGGCGACACAAGGCTGCCGGCGGTGAGAGAGATCCGACCATTTTCGCCGGCGGTGAATAGTGTATTATTGATCTAATCATTTTTTTACACTCAATTAATGTACTATGTTCAATTTAACAACAACATTTCATTAATTAAGAGATTAATTAAGAAAATTAAATTTAAACTATTATTTAATCAAGTACTAAATCATATATTAATCATTTAAATATATATAATATGACAATTAAACATGTAATGATAGGTAAAATAAAATTCTCACCTCACTAATTGTTGAACACCTCTTTTGCAGTCTGTTTCCAGCCAACCTTTTCTGGCTTCACTTCTATTCTAGAATAATTCACGTAATGAAGTTTAAAATGTTAATTATCATGTACTAAACCTTAATTTATTGAAGAATTGCAGCTTACAAAATAAATTATTACCTCACTAATTCTTGAATGCCTCCTTTTGCAGTCAATTTCCGACCAAACTATTCTTGCTTCACTTCTATTCCAAACGAACCTTTTCTCCACTTATCTTACACACAGTTTCAAAATAATTACATGCGAATGTTTTTTTTTTTTTTCCCTCTGATGGATAATTGAAATTTTTACGTGTTTATGTAGTGTTTATGTATAGTATATATAGTGGAGATTGTTCAATAGCATAGGATACCTTCTTCGAATATTAATTCAAATACAGTTCCTACTTTAATAGAGAGCATGCATGACAATTTTTCATGCATGTGTCGAGTCGAGGGCCCGGACCTGAGTCCAGTACGGACGCATGCATGCATAGTAAATTCATATTAAAGTAAAAGTAAGAAAAAAATGATAATATCTTACCGACAAATAGCATAAGTGGACCCCAATTTTATATTTTTTTAAGAAAAGGAGCATTTTTAACATATCTATTAAAAAAGGGGCAATTATAATTATTAAGACTTAATTGATTATATTTAGATGTTATATTTTTACATTTATAATGTAGGCAATGAGCAATTTTAATTGTTAAAGTCAAATTTATTTGTCTATAAATATTTATGTAGCCAATTTAAATGATTTCATACTTTTATGCCGGCAAATCTCTATCAAAGTTAAACATGTCAGCTCTTCCCTTTTTCGGGATAGTATAATTTCTTATTGCATCTACAATGAAATTGAACATAACAATTAATTTTTGATGCATGTGCAAGGGTAAATTGCAAGAAACTACCCGTGTTTGCGAAACAAACACAAAACACTCATGTATTTTTTAATTTGCATATAACACTCATGGGATTCGATAAACCCTGCGCTTTATATCCAAATCGTGAAATTTAGACTATTTTAGAGTATTTACACATATTTAAAGGCTAAGAAACTATAAAAATCGCACAAGTACTCTAAATATGCTAAATTTCACGGTTTAAGTATAACGCGCATGATTTATCGAACACGTAAGTATTTTATACAAATTAAAAAATATATAAGTGTTTTGTGTTTGTTTCGCAAAACACATACTACCTCCAACCCACCAAAGCACTCATAGTATCCCGTAATAAAAGCGATACTTCAAAATTATATTTTAAAACCCGTACTAGGTTTCGGTGGAAACACGTGCCGAAAAAATCAAAAAAGTGAATGAGACTACTTATATGGGTTGGAGGTAGTAATAATTTCTTAATTTACCCGCATGTGCAATTGGGTGAACAAGGCTGGGCTCGTATGGGCATGGGCCGTAACCTTCAAGAATTAGGCTACATTTAGCTTCTTTCTATTCCCAATTTAATCTTGAAAATTAAGGGGGGGAAAAAAAAATGAAATGCCATTTTGATATCATAAATTACTAACATTCTCTTTGTCCGGTTCACTAAAGTCCAACACGAAGAATACAAAGAGTACAAGAAAAAAAAAAAAGAAAAAAAGAAAAATCAACACAAACTGTCCAATACCATACACGATTAATTTACACGTTTGCAAGAAAAAACAATTCCTTCCAAGCGGCAAAAATTATTCATAGACAACAAATAAAAAAAATGAAAGATATAACAATGAAATAATTAAAATAAAATGATGCTGGTTGTTTAAAAATATGTTGCTGGATAATGCTCGATTATAACAAAGAATTACTACTACAAAATAGGTGGATTTTGGAGTTATGGATTTAGACAAAATGTGGCACCTCGATTACACAGATCTTTGTACTAAATTAATTACACTATGCACCCATTTATATTATTACTTTCCAACCCAGGTTATTTCCTTGCACTCCTCAATTTTGAGTAAGTTTAATTCTTCGTTACAAGCTCATGATTTTTCACTTTTTCAAGTATTGAGCATTGATTTTTTATTTTTATTTTTATTTTTATTTTTTTATATGAAGATTTTAGCAATGGGGGAGATTGATACAAAACCAATAGAATCAGTTCAAAGTGCAATCACTTTCTTTGGACAGAGTAATGAACTCAGGAAGAACAGCCCCACAAATGACAAAGTAAGTTCAAATTAAATCCTATCATTTTTTTCATCAAAAAATACCAATCAAGATTAACTTTTTTTTTTTTTTTAAATTATTTTTTATTTTTAAATGCAGGAAGTGGAGAGAGAGAGGGAGGTGGAGAGTCTAGAGAGAGAATTGGCAAGTGTGAAAGTTCAACTGGAGGTGAAGGAGGCAGCTCACAAACAAGCACTTCTCAAAGTAGACCATTACCACAAAACCTCAGATGAACTCTCAACTCTGCTCAAGAACTCCGACCTCAAGAAGAATTTCTACATCGACGAATCGCAGAGATCGAGCTCTCGTGTCACCGAGCTCGAATCGGCCCTCGAGCTGATGTCGCAAAGGCTATCGGAGCACGAAAAGACTCGAGAACACCTCCTGCACGCGCAAGAAGAGTTCTCGAGGCGAGTAGAAGAGATGAACGAGGCGACGGCACGTCTGAAGACGGAAATCCTCCGAATCGAGTCGGGGAATTCAGAAATTTTGCATGATCTGAATGATCAGATCATGCAAAAATCTGCTCGGCTCGACTCTCTGCGGCTTGAGATCAACGATCTCCGGGTTTCAGCCGCCCGCATCGTTGATCTCGAGACAGAGATCGAGGTGATCAGGAGCGAAACTGAGAGGGCGAAGACGGAGGCGGAGAAGGCGAGAGAGCAAGAGAACGAAGCCCAAGTCGAAATAGCTCTGCTGAAGTTCGAAGTGCATAAAGAACGATCGAGGCTTTCGGCCGCAGAGGCCGCGGAGGCGCGCGCACAGAGCGAAAAAACCGCCCTGTACAACGCGCTCCAACAAATGGGGCTTGAAGCAGAGGAGATCAAGAGAGAGAACAAGATCCTCAAAGAAGAGGCCTCGAGATCGGAAGAACTCGACGAAGGGGGCTTGATAAGCAAAGTCGAAGAAGTGGAGAAGAAGCAGATTTGTGGGGAGGAGGAAGTGGAGGAGATGAAGAGGGAGTTGGAAGCCGCGTTGACGAAGATCGGAGAGCTGAGGACGAGGGCGGAGCAAGCCATAAGCAGAGCCGAGGCCGCGGAGAAGGCGAAAGCCGCCTTGGAGGAGGAGAAGAGGAAGAGAAGGAAGCATAAAGAGAGGCGGAGGGCGGCTCTCGAAGCGTTGCGACAAGAATCGATTTCGAGGGAGTTCGAGATCGCGAAAAACGACGACGACGACGATAATGGCTCTGTGAAGAGCTATCAGCCTCTTGCTAAGGTTCTCAACATGAAATTCTAACGAGTTACTAGAATCGTGAACTATTCATACCATTTGATATTATTCCTTGTATTCACAGAGTGTGGTGCGCTTATTCGGTATGTAACTCTAATTAATGGAATATGATTCTTTAATGGGTTATGGTTATAAAATTAATTAGAGTTGATGACTTTGTGTTAGTTACAAAAGAAATAACTGACTAATAAAAAATACTAACATGCCAAGAGCGTACTCACTCTTTATGGACATGGAGTGAGTATATTGATAGAGTCTAAGATTCGTTGATTTAAGATCCTATTCAGATTTCAATTCGGCCGAGTATACTATCTCGAGCTAAGAAGTTCAAGGAATGTTTGCATAGATTAATTCAAGAAGTTTGGGCTCCTGAGACGACAAAGACGAATAATTCAGCCCAAGTGAGGTTAATTTAATCAAGTATGAATGGGTTGAAGGTCGAAGATTTTCTATTTTATTTTATAAGTTAGAAGTCCACGAATTATGGTCTTGTTATTTTCGAATTTTGGGCTTTAATATACTCCTACTTTAGATAACACTTTGACCTTTTTATTTATTTATTTATTATTATGTCCTACTTTAACTAGGTTTAGTTTCAGCCTATATATATGGCTTGTATTGGACGAAACTGGACAACTTATTCATTAATAAAAAAAAACGTGAGTTTATTTTCTCTTGGAGAATTTTCGAATTCCTCTTCATTTTGCCAAAACCAATTCTTATTGACATATCAAACGTGTTCATCATTCTCGTTCTTATGTCATTCATCATCGTCCCCGTGTTGTTCAGGCCAATACCTTTTTTTGAGGTATAGGGAGATTTTCTAGTCTGTATCACTTGATGGATTCAATCTCAAAGGTATTGGGACTTCCATCCATTTATCCAGTTTGTTTTTGCGTGTGTGTGTGTCGTACGATTTTGGCAATGATTGTATCATATATTATTGGTGATTTCTTTGGAGTACGCAACAGAATCAAAACACCTATTTCAACTTAGTTTTTTTTTCATATTGCATATCTTATTACATTAATGGATGATAGCTAACTAATTTTGAAAATATTTTATACACATGACAATTTTATGTTAGGACAACTGAAGATGCAATACATAAATACAAAATATAGAGGTGAGTAAAACCCAAAGCAGACAGAAAAATCAAATCGAGCCAAACCAAAATTTGTGGTTTGGTCCGGGTTGACATCTTATTTGGTGTGGATTGGGTGACAATCCGAAATTTTGAATTTCATTATTTTAATTAGGGTTGCTGAAAAAAAAATTCGGTTTCAACTCGAACCACCCAAAATATTTTAATTATAATATTATATTTTTTTATCACCTTATTTAAATATTAAGTATTATATATTAATAATTTATTCACATATCTCTCTCGCTCTCACTCCTTGCAATTCTTCTTACTCAGTGTTCTAAAAGTCGCTAGTCGGGCGGTGAGGTGGGGACTAGCGCCTAGGCGGCTAGGCGGGAGCCTAGTCGGGGACTAGTCGGATTAGAATTATAATGCTTATTTTTATTATTTTTACTCTTATATTCTAAAGTACAGACTATATAAACATATATTACTCATAATTTTATTTTTTCATTTATGATAAAACCTATAATATGTTAATTAATAGCTAAAATCTCATAAATTTAGTAGTCTTACAAATAAATTTCATAGTATATAATACTTTTAAAAAAAATTTAAACATGAAATCCATAAATTTGAACATAAATAAACTAAATATATGAATTTAAAATTAAATCTCTAAATCCCTAATCAAATCCGCCTAGCCCGCCTAGAGCCCGACCAGCCCGCCTATAGCCCGACTACCCCGCCTAGCCGCCCAGCCGCCAAGCCCGCCTAGCTCGCCTAGGCGGCCGACTAGCCCGACTAGCCCGCCTAGGCGGCCGACTAGGCGCCGATTAGTGTCCGAGCACCTAGAGGCCACCGACTAGCCAAAAGTCGGGTCGGCCATGGTCCGACTAGCGCCTAGGCGCCGACTAGGCGGCCGACTAGGCTGATTTTTAGAACATTGTTCTTACTTGATAGGATATGGCCCAGCTCCAAGGCCCAAAGCATCAGACCCAATATAATTGGGCCCCGACAGTTAAGCTCGGCCCAATTGAAGATAAAAGACTTTATCACCAAGGCAACCAAGACTCCTACATCGACTACAACTCAAGCTCTAAGAGAGATATAGAAGCTCAGTGTTTATCCATAAAGGAGGAGATCAAGCCAAAGAGTCCAAATAGGAGAAAAATTCGTATTATAGTCAAACTCCATGTAACTATCTATAAATAGGGGTTTAGAATAAATTGAGAAGGGAGAACAATCTTTGTAAACATAAAAACAATTAGAATGTGATAGATGTGGTAGTACTCATTTTTAGTGTTATTTCCTCAAAGCACTATATAATCATCATTTGAGTTATATACAGGTTGAAAGTCTACCTAACCCTCACTCTTTATTAGGGTGTTTTGAACCATATATATACTGGTTGGGGTTCTGTCTATACAAAATATTGATAGCACACTTAATTAATTATAAAAATATTTAAAATTATTATATTTCCTTCAATTCAGTATCTATAGGGAATTGTATTTTGTGAATAAAAATACAATCAAACTCATTTTAAAATTAGTAAACTTCTAATAAGTATTTTGACGAATGTGATTAATCTTTCTTTATCAATTTCCGAGTAAATGAATCAATACCGCATCATTCATCTTTCAAGCTACAGAGTAATGAATCATAGATTAAGAGATGCGAATGATCTTAAGGTAAGGTCGTAGCAATAAACATAAGAGATTATATTTACTATATTAATTCTATACATTTTTTTATTAGTCGTTTATTGAGGTTGTGTTCTATTTGACGAAAAATTATCATGAGAAAATGAGGGAAAAAAAACAATCATCATTTAAATTTTTCTTTATTTCCTACATTTTCCCACTTTCTTATCTATAATGAAGAATTTTACACCTTTTTCCCCTTTTCTTTTTACTGGGGAAAAGTGGAAAATAAAGATAAATTTAAAGGGTGATTGTTTTATTTTTTCTCATTTTTATATATGATAATTTTATAACCAAAGAAAATGCAACTTAAATATACAATAAAATAAATTACTCATACCGCCATAATTTAATAATAAAGCACAAATAAAATAGCAAATGTTGTTTCTATAAAAAAGATAGCAGGAAACAAGAACCTTATTTATTAAAATAAATATACAAGGGGGTGGGACCGTTATGCTTGGCAAACGGTTGCAACCAAGAATTTCCCGGAAAACTGTGTGATTGGTATTAAGTCTAAAGTCTTCCACCACGACTTTCATCAGAAGTGTCACTGTACTTCGTTAGCTTGACTTGACGTGTGTGAAATGAAGATTGATTGGTGGATGCATGTGTGTGGTGTGAGTAGGGAAATTGTGCCGTAGTACATCATATTCATTATTCATATATAGTTTCTTCCACTTTACATTAAATTAAATTGTTCCCATTTTCCATGGAAATTTCCAGGAAATCCTATTTTTCCATGGCAGATATCATTATTTCGTTATGATGAATATTTTCTTTTTCTTTAATTTGTTGTCAATTAAGTATCTCTTTTTATTTTTTAATAGAAGTATTTAATTTGTTGGAAAGTTAAATTAGCTAATTAGAATTGGTAAACTCTGCACTGAATTTTTCTGACTCATTCGTTCACTAATTTTGTAGATGGGAGAGGTGGGTGGGGATTGAAGTATTGAACCCCAATCTGTCACCCGTAATAAATGGGTGAATGGCGACTCCTTCCTTCACATTAATTATATCAAAATATAATCTCAAACTGATTCACAATATATTTTATTATTCCAACTAGCTAGGAAATCCCAAACAGAATTTATAAAACTTCAATCAGGATTTATAAGTTTTGAATTAAGATTTATTAATCCCCAAGTAAAAATAATAAAGGAAAGGAAAGGAAAGGAGTCATTATTTAGTTAGGTAGGCTATCAAAATTGTTTCATAGGCCCAACTCAAAAGAAAAGAAAAAGAAAATCGTTTCATTGACTCCACTGAAATCTTTCCCATTTTCCACCACAAGTCTACAAATACCTATATGTACATATGCAAACATAAATACATACTCCAAAAGTAAAGTAGCTCAAACCTTGTCCACCGTAGAAATGGACAAATCTTCACACTTTCTCCTCCTTGCACTACTCTTACAAGTTCATCTTTT
Organism: Mentha longifolia; assembly: GCA_001642375.2. Lineage (NCBI taxonomy): Eukaryota > Viridiplantae > Streptophyta > Magnoliopsida > Lamiales > Lamiaceae > Mentha > Mentha longifolia. The sequence continues at coordinate 4,095,234 of CM038111.1, read as the reverse complement.
GATGGATTATACCTTAGCCAAAAACGATATCATCGACGACACTGACCGTTCTTCACTCATTGCCTTAAAATCTCAAATCACTTCAGATCCTCACAATATATTGACCAAAAATTGGACCCTTGAAACCAATGTTTGCAGTTGGATCGGGGTTACATGCGATTCTCGTTATAATAGGGTTACCCAATTGAATATTTCTTACATGGATCTCGTTGGAACCATTCCACCAGAAATCGGAAATCTTTCTTTTCTCGTTTCTTTAGTTTTGAACGAGAACTATTTTCATGGCCCTATTCCTCCATCTATCTTCAACATGCCATTTTTAGAAGTTTTGGAATTGAGGAATAATAGTTTGTCGAGTAGTCTACCTCTTGATATGTGCAAGCACAATCTTCGTAGACTCAAGAGACTTCGTATTTCTTACAACGAGTTGTATGGGGAAATACCATCGAGTTTGGAGCATTGTTCGAAGCTTGAGTATCTTTCTTTGTTCAACAACAGCTTTGGTGGGCACGTGCCAAGAGAATTTGGGAACTTGACACTACTTCAGTTTCTAAGCGTTGGTGCCAACAACTTAAGTGGTAAGATCTTGCCTCCATGTTCTTGCAAGCCTGTCTCAATTACCATTGAGGCCCTATGATAATTATAAAAATTGAGCCTCTATTTTTTTTTTTCAAAATATCATTTAAAAATAATAAAGGAAGATACGAAAACAGATTATCAAAGTATAAAGAGGAACAAAAACAAATAAAGAGGAGTGATTATTTGATTCTTATTTACAACTGTATTCTTTTATAACATTATCAAATTTTTTTATTGGACTTTAATTTATGATTTTGGGTGATTCAAATCATTTATTGCAATTTTGTGTTGCATCTTCCATTACAACTCACCATAAATATTTTCGAAATCAACAATTTTTGTTATGAAAACCTTTAGGGCGTGTTTGGTTGGCAAGGAATGTGGTCTGGGAAAGTATTCTGATTCCTTATTTGCAGATTTGTGTGTTTGGTTCAATTTTAGTAGATTTCGAAAAGTAATCAGATTCCACACATCAAGGAAAGTTAGTACAATTTTCTGGAATTTTATTCCCCACCAAAACTTAGGTATTCTGATTACATGTTTTAGGGAATCTTTTATTATTATTATTATTATTATTATTATTATTATTATTTAATAATAAAAATCATAGTAAAAGTAGTAATAATTAATAATGATAATATCGTAATTATTATTATAATACTATAGTTATACATAGTAATATATCGTTATTATCATGATATAGTACTAAAAAATAATAATATTAATAATAAATATTTTTATAATATAACCATAATATAATAAAAATAATAAATAAAATATAGTATTATTATTATATAAATATTACTACAATTTTATTGTTCAATACATTAACTATTACTCCGTATAATAATGATTATTATTATTATTTATTTATTTGTTTATTTATTTATTTTTGATGCTATCATATATTTTATTATATATCTATGTATTATTAAATAAAATTTATATTGTTATAATTATAAAAAAATGATTACATTGCAAATAATAAATATGAAGAATTCTCACATTTTTTATGGTGTTTCCAAACATAAGCATCAAGAATTTGGGTATTCATTTTTTTTGGAATCACATTATTAGAAATCATATTCCCTAATAACATTAATTTCATGCCAACCAAACGAGCCCTTAATTATTATTGGTTTAGGAAATATTAATGATGACACATGACAATCATTCGTCGTTACAATAGAAAACACAACACGAAATTATAATAGAAAAATCAAATCGATTTTTGGGCCCCATTATATTATTTTTGGGGCCCTATTCTAAATAACTTCATAGCCATGCTAAGTGTCGGCACCGTGTTCTTGTTTTCCCCGGTGGTCTATAAGCCTATTCATATTATATGGATAAAAGTAATCATTTCTCTATCTTTTTGGGGATACGAATGGATCGACAAATTTTATTCAATTTAATGTCATGTTTACTACGTCAGATTGCAAATTAAATTTATCCATAGTTTTGGGTGAGGCCCACACTTTTTTCTTAGATTTATGACTAATCGTCAGATATAAATCGTTGGACCACACTTTTTTCTAAGTTAGACACCCATGTGATAATTTTAATCATATCTTATCCTAAAATTTATCAATCATCAAACTAAGCCATCATGATCAGTAGGGGTGTTTGACTAAACTTATAAGCTCCTTAAAATAACTAATAAGTCTTTAAAATATGTTTAACAAAATAAGCTCCCCAAGAGCGTAAATAAGCTATAAGAGCTTATGAGCTCTTTAAAATAAACTCTTTCGCCCCAACATATTTTTACATCTTATAAGATCTTCAAACATCTTATAAGTTGTTAGAGCTTATAAACTCTTTCAAATAAGCTTAGCCAAATACTCCTAAATTAGCGTCTCTAGCTTAAAGTATACTAAATTGGATTGGATTTTGATTTCATGCAACTTTACGAATAGGTAATATTCCAAAGGAAATTGGGAACTTGACAATGCTTCAAGAATTGGACCTTGGAGCCAACAAGTTAAGCGGTAATATTTTATATCTCCATGCTCTTCACTTCACTTCACTTATTTATTTATTTGATTTATTTTTTATGGGTTTAGTCTACAATTAATGATCGTTTCAATATCAATATTCCATTTAATTGTTAATCAAATTTATATTTTTTGTGACGTGGTTGTCGTAAACAGGTGATATCCCAAAAGAAATTGGTTATCTTAGTAATTTACGAGGTTTGTGTTTAGCCTAAATGTTACTCTAGGTTCTCGCAATTGTACGAGATCTATCGTAGACGAATAAGCTAACCCAAGTCGAATCTTGTGGAAAACTTAGCAGGGCTTTTCAATTAAAAGTACTAACATAAAACAAGAATTAAAAGCATCATAAACATTCTAATCAAGGAATTTAGGAATTTTAACTAAGAATTAAAATAAAGCAATTAACGAAAATAAACGTAGAGAGAATCAAGAATTAAAGGGCTAGGATTCAGAATATCTTCCGTCAATAATCTAATCTCACGACCAATACATGCACTTATTCATTCATAAAAAATTCTTAAGAGTTGCTTAATTAATAACTTTCGTATTCATAATTAAGCCGTAACCATAACTCTCGTATTCAAGTTATACAAATAAGAATCCAATGAAAAACAAACAACCAATCGATTCATACGTTTCCGATTCAAAACCGATGTTGATTAAACCTAGATCCAATATATACTAGTATTATATCTCGATCTCAACTAGTATTTGATAAATTCAAACGGTGATCAAGTGTTCAAATTAAACAAGCACAATTTAATCAACAAGCATGTATTAATTCATGAACTTCGATTATTGATTTCCGAATCCCGAATCCTAAAAGAGAATTAGCTACTCATAGACATTAAAGCAATTAAAGACAAGAATTTCATACGAAGAAAACTTAATATCAATTGCAAAACGAATCTGAGATCTAAATCCACAACTTCAAGTCTCCCTCTCTCCCAAAACAATGAATACGGTTTTTGTGAGAGTAATATAGAGTAAAAGGTAAGTTAAAAACGTGTCTTCACCCTCTAATATATAGTTTCCTCCAAAAACTAAAAGATAAAAACAGAATAAAATAAAATAATTTTTTCACCGACAGCGATCGCGGCTGCCTAGCCTCTGAAATTCCACAAGTCTCACTCCAGCGATCGCGGCAGATGCTTTTCTGAAATTCTTCATTTCTTGCTCGACTTCTTCGTTTCTTCCCCTCGACTCTATCATCACTTCCTTCCCTCCTTCAATCCACTTCAATTCCTGACTTTTCCTCTCCAATTCTCGAATCTTTCTCCATATTCCTACCAGTCACAAAAACACCAACCTCGACATAAAACAAGACGAAGAACAATAAAAACTAACTAAAAGTAATAGAAATAAACTAAAAATCCTAAACATAAAAGTAAAACTTATCCTAAGTTAGACACCCATGTGATAATTTTAATCATATCTTATCCTAAAACTTATCAATCCTCAAATTAAGTCATCATGATCAGTAGGGGATGTTTGACTAAGCTTATAAGCTCCTTAAAACAACTAATAAGTCCTTAAAATATGTTTAGCAAAATAAGCTCTCCAAGAGCGTAAATAAGCTATAAGAGCTTGTGAGCTCTTTAAAATAAGCTCTTTTGCCCCAACATATTTTTACATCTTATTAGATCTTCAAACATCTTATAAGTTGTTGGAGCTTATAAACTCTTTCAAATAAGCTTAGCCAAATACTCCTAAATTAGCGTCCCTAGCTTAAAATATACTAAATTGGATTGGATTTTGATTTCATGCAACTTTACGAATAGGTAATATTCCAAAGGAAATTGGGAACTTGACAATGCTTCAAAAATTGGACCTTGGAACCAACAAGTTAAGCGATAATATTTTATATCTCCATGCTCTTCACTTCACTTCACTTATTTATTTATTTATTTTATTTTTTATGGGTTTAGTCTACAATTAATGATCGTTTCAATATCAATATTCCATTTAATTGTTAATCAAATTTATATTTTCGTGACGTGGTTGTCGTAAACAGGTGATATCCCAAAAGAAATTGGTTATCTTAGTAATTTACGAGGTTTGAGCTTGAGTTCCAACCAGTTTACAGGCCCTTTGCCACCAACTATCTTCAGCATGCAGCTGTTGCTATTTTTTGACTTTGCCTTCAATCAACTGAGTGGACCATTATCACCACAAATTGGAAACATGACTTCCCTTCGCAGAATTGGCCTTGAATTTAACAGTTTAAGCGGTATGATAGATTCTCTCCCTTTTAATTAATCAATGAGCAGCGTGTAATTATATGTAATTCGTTACCTCCCATTACATTTACGCAGGTAATATTCCAAAAGAAATTGGCCATCTTACTAATTTCGAGAGATTGAGCATGTCTGGAAATAAATTTAGTGGATCATTGCCAAAAGAAATTTGTAACTTAACTGCCATGTTTGGGTTATTCCTTTACAGCAATGCTTTGAGTGGTATGATTCTACACCTTATCAAATCTACCTGTTTTCTTTTTTAATCAGGACAATCATCAATATTATTATTGAAAATCATCAAGAAACCATGGAAAATTTTAGGATCTAACATCCAATCTTTAAAAGGCTTAATTGTTATACTTGAGTATATTCTTTGACAAACATCAAAGACTCCACAGTCACCCTTTAATTTCATCTACGATTCTCTCTTTACCGTACCCCCATTCTCTTCTTGAAACACCACCTTATTTTGCCACTTCCAGAAAACCAAAACCACACACACACTCAAACAGTGTTAGCGAATTTATGCTTGTATTTTATGAAAACAAGGAACAGACATATATAGCATTGTTGTTCTTTAATCAGATTGAATATTCAAAATTTCAATATTATACAGGTGAAGTTCCGAAAGAGATTGGTCGTCTTGTTAACTTGGTTGAGTTGCAATTGGAAATTAACAATTTCAATGGAACATTACCAGAAGAGATTGGAAACATTACAACCCTTCGATACTTGTGGCTTAACAACAATAGATTAAGTGGTATGATAACATGTCTCTCATGTCTCTCTCTCTCTTATAAAATTATTGGAGTTTTTTAGAGGTATAATTATTGGAGTTATTAGCATAATACACCATTGTATTTTATCTAATTAAATTACCGAAATATCAATATATTTTTTTCGATTGCCTAAAACACTCTTACTTAATTTTTGTGCCGGTATTAGAAATACACATGGATATATTGTGCATGTTTAATTTTAAAATTACATGCTTGCTTTGTGCAAATTATAGAAAATACGTGGGTGTTTTACGTGTGTTTCAGAACACACAAGAAGCTCCGAAAATACATTGGAATTTATGTGCAGGATTTCTTAAAACACGACATTATTTTATGCAATTTAAGAAATAGTATAAAAATAATATAATATGCAGGAAACACAATTATTCTTTGTGCTATATACTCATAATTATTGCCTAAGTTACATAAAAATTTGCATGTCATCTAATTTCACAGGTAATATTCCAAAAGCAATTGGCCAACTTAATAATTTGGAGGTGATCAATATCGCATCCAACACTTTTAGTGGAGCATTGCCCAGAGAAATTGGAAATATGACAGCCAGTCGTCAGATATGGCTTTTCGGCAATGAATTAAGTGGTATTATTCTCTCTCTCTCTACCATTTTGGGATCGAATAAAAATTTATTAAAAGTTTGATCTAAATCATATTTAATTTTACAATATATCCTAACACTCTCTCATATCTAGCTATCTATATACTTATATAAAAAGAGCCTTGAGTAATTAATGTAGATTGCCTATTATATCCTTGTAGTATTTTAAATTTAAGGACAATTACGTAATACTATATTATACATGTAAATATAGTATATATATATGTATAAATATAAGTATGGTATTTGCCTTTTTATTATTTTAGTTTAAGTTAATTTTTTTATAGATGGTAAGTATATATATAAATGTATAGATATGAACTATGAAGACTCCCAACTCCCCACAATATTAGATATACTTTAGCAATAAAAAGAAAATGTAAAATATAGTTGATCAAGTATAGATATTTTTTCTTAGGATTACCATTATTATGAATTGGATCTGTGAAATTCGAAAAAAAAGTATCGTACTACCTCTATCCTTTTCAAGTTATTACACTTTTTTCAGCAATTTTTCTAAACATTTTCGAGCGTCTTGATAATGAGTTTTAAAATTACTTTTTAAAGAATTTTGTTCTTTTACGGGATACTACATGTGAAATTTTATAATCAAGGTTAGTAAATACTATCATCATAAGCAAATTGATTACCAAAGTTCATCCGTAGTAAAATTTAGAATAATTTATCGCAAATTATATATATTAGCAGGTTATATTTTGTGGACTAGATGTTGGAATCCTTATTTTGAATGACCAATATTATGAATTGGATCTGTGAAATTCAATAATCAAGGTAAAAAAAAATATATCGTAATATCAAATTCATTTGTATATGTGAAATTCAATAATCCAAGTTAAAAAATACTATCATAATAAGCAAATGGACTACCAAAGTTCATTCGTTGTAAAATTTGGAATAATTTTTCGCAAATTATATATATCAGCACATTTTAGAAATTAGGTAAAGTCATTAACCATTCTACATTTGAAATTAAGAGTACTTTTTTTGTGCTCTTGTTACATACTTTTACAAGAGGTATAATCATTAAATTAGGTTTATAATGTAATAGTGTATACAGAATATTTTATTTATAAAGTATTTAATAAATTATTAGAAATTAATTTACCTTATATATCAATTTAAAAAATTATTGAAAATTAAATTGATCTTATTTATCAATTTATTTAAATTTAATATACTTCATATATAGTAAGAATGAAGGGAGCTCCACCTCCATAAAATTTAAATTTAGTAATACATTTGTCCCATTATATTAGTCTCATTTTATTATTTTATACCTCACATATATTTGAGAAAAGAGACTAATATAACGGGACGGAGGGAGTATAAGATATCTATGAGAAATTTATAATTTATTTAAATCTAAATTTAGATTTTATGATTAGTTTATTGGTTATTATCAGGACTTATTTATTAGATGGTATGTGTCTGTGATATGGCTGAATATGTGTGATTGAGATAATTTATACTGTATATGTTACCAATATTATAATAGGTTGAATGTAATATAATTTATATCATTCATAATATGTTAACTGTTTGATATTAATTGTTTGGTGGGTAATATCAAAATCGTATAATAGTGTAGTTTCAAAAGTGTCTTTCAAGTTAAGAGGTGTCAATTGTATATAGTTAGTATATATCATCGGACCCGGCCAATCTATACCACTCTTTAAGAAAATAATAAAATTAATTAGGAAGAATGATATATGTACGATTAAATAGTTACAAGATAATTATATATTGTAGTACATGCAATCTAAAACAGTATAACATATGCAATGATATTACATTTTAAATTGCACCATAAACATATAGTCTAATATTTAAGATAACAAAGTATAATAATAAAAAAATGTATGTTCTCCCAAAAAAAAAAATGTATGTTTACCATTATAGTTTAATTGTAAAAAATAAATAAATTGTAATATAAGGAACATATGTTTTATTACGTCAACAAATAAGTGAATCAATCATTTAACTTTGTTATGTTTAAAGTATATATGTTCAAATCATAATACGTCAATTAAAATTATTTGATCGACGTGTGATTGTGTGAATGCACGATATATTTTCTAGTTGTTATAAAAGAGTATATTATTACAAAATTGGTTTTGCCTATTTTATTCCTATTAAAAAGCTATTTTAAGGGTAATTGTGTAATTCAATAGTATATAATTACTTTTAAGAATTAAATTTATTTCAGTATTCCTGTCCTGGTATAACTCTTCATCAATACCCATAGATTAAAAAAAAATTATGTAAATAGTGTATGCCCATTATAGTGAGCCAAATCACAAAAAGTAATGTAGAAACCCAATATTAAACCCCCATTGTCATTACAATGCTGGCCTTCAAAATAAAGCAAAATAAAAAAATAAAAAAATTACTGAAACTGCTCTTCCACTCCATCCCCATCTTCCCCTACACAAACACAAATTATAATTTAAATTTGCATATACTTTTTGCAAACTATATTCACACACATTTTGCCTAATCTAGATAAATTGAACCCGGCCCAATAATGTTTATGGCTGATGACGTAGTGAATAGATTATAATGGGATAGTGGGAAAAGAAACTGTAGCAAAAAGTGGGGCTGTTTTAGAAATTGGTTATCAAAATATTTAATAACTACATAGTGTTAATTAACGGTTAAAATTGGCTCCAATAACTGCAAAAATCATTTTGTTTTTATATATATATATAGATATAGATATATAGACAGGGGCGGACCCAGAAGAAAATGTCGAGGGGAGCCGGGACAAAGCCGAGAGAGCTATAGTGTAATTTTTTCAAAATTTTATCAAAATTATAGTTATAAAAAAAATTAAAAAAATGGAGGGTGCATAGTGTCCCTTCTTGGGTCCGCCAGTGTATATAGATATTGTAGCCGTTTTTAAACTCCTAATATTGGTGGGTAATTTTTGATCAATATATGTCATTATTTTGATAAAAGCATCAATGTATTAAAATATGGTTTTTAATAATCATATTTTTTTGCCAATTTTAATAATTTTTGTAAATAGTTTCATTTGCAGTTCTAATGTGAAATTTTGTGTCGATTTCTTCATATGCATTGGTTCGTCCTGAATTTCATAGCTTTTGTCTATAAATCATAATTTAAAAACATGAAATTTATAAAATTATATAGAAAAAGAATTAAATTCATTCTCAGATATTTATAATTACTAAGAGATTTATCATATATTATTAATACTAAATAACCTGTGTATATTTAGTAATAGAAATAAGTTCATTTTTTTAACTATGAAAATTGTGGTAAATCAATACTACAGTTGAATTTTATATATCAATATGACTTATCAATACAATTTAATTATATACTTACTTCATCTGGCCAATTAATAATATCTTACATTATTATTTTATATCTTATATATATTTAACAAGTGAGACTTACTTAGTAGGGTGGAGGGAGTATATAAATATATCTAAATAGAAAAAGATACACCAATTATTCTACAAATAAACTTATTCATTCTTTAAAAAAAAATATAAAAAAATCAATCATACAATAAAAAATAACGACCAATGTTGCCCGTGCGAAGCGTGCGCTACAAACTAGTTAGTTTTGAAATTTTCAACTAGTTGATCTCCTTCAAGCAAACGGATTATTCTTGCTAAAGGATATAAATGAGACGCATAATAGTCATATACCTACATAACCTCCAACGTAATTTGCTATTTTTTTTTAAACTTAAATAAAGAAAAGAGGGAAAGGTTTTCACTATATATAGTTGGAATGAGAATTAATAATAAAACTCTCCTTTTAGCAACTTTTCAACCTTGTAATTAGAAAAAATTAATGTGTTTTTGCTTCTTCTATATTATACCCCCGTCCACCAATTCATTTCTTACTTTCTATTTCGGCTCGTCCACCAATTTATCGCCTTATTCTATTTTTTGGCCTATACCCTACACAAATTTCACTGTGAGGCCATTATTCTCTGACACTACACAATCAAACTTCGTCTTAAAACTCGGCGCCCTCTCTAGACATTGAATTCATGGACGGAGGGAGTAATAAATTATGATTACCATTATCGATCGAATCATTTTTAATCCATTATAAAAGATACAGTATGATATATGAACTTTACATCTACTTGATTACATTTTGTTATAGTTAATAACATATACTCCTCCCGTCTCATTGAACAAGTCCCCTTTCTTGAATATATATAATATTATGAATTTTAAAGATCTTTAGTATCTTTAGATACAGATGGTTACATATATTAACTAATTATGGTTGTTTAAGAGGTTATACGTGCGACGCACGTAATCTTTACTAGTAAATATAAAAAACTTGTAAATTCGGATTGAGAAAAAATTTATGTGATGCACGTGAGTTTCTGTTCTAACGTACAAGCTATTGAATATATATAGTGTATGTGTATCATATGAAAATGAATTTTAGCGAAATATTACCCTCCATCCAGGCTCCAAACTGTTATGATTTATAATGAGTTGAGAAAATCAGTAACGGACCTTGTAGAGCATTGCAAGAGAAATTTCATTTATGTGATAATGAAATGGTTGAATTACTATAATTCTTTCAATTTTTTTTATAAAAATTTACCGCTTTGCATGAAATAAATATGAATTTTTAATTAATTACTTTTATCTAATTTTTTCAGGTCCAATACCTTCCACCGTTGACAATCAATCATTTCTGTATATTCTTGCACTCTACCACAACAAATTAACCGGAGAGATTCCTTCATCCATTTGCAACTTGAGATCCCTTCAAGTTATCCATTTCTCAAATAACAATTTGGAAAGAGCACTTCCAAAATGTCTAGGGAACTTGAGCACATCTTTATTAATCTTTCATGTGGGTGCAAATCAAATATCCGGCCACATCCCACCATCATTATTTACAAAGGGATGCAGTCTTGAGTCTCTTAATCTCAATGGAAATAAATTTGAGGGAAACTTACCTCAAACCCTAGTCAACTGCAGAAGTCTTAAAGGTATCGACGTTGGTGATAATGAGATACGAGGTGCATTTCCCTTTTGGATGGAAACACACCTTTTTCTTCGTGTCCTCGTCTTGAAGTCTAACAAGTTTAATGGTACAATGTTGGTTTCTTCAGAGACTGAGCATCCATTCCCCAAGTTGCAAACTTTAGATATATCGGGAAATGAGTTTTTTGGATCTTTACCTGATAAATATTTCAAGAATTTTGGAGGCATGATAGACGCGGAAGAAAATAATATGGACGGTGGATCCCTGTTCAAATTATTTATAGAGTACTCGTTCACTTTGAAAGGTTCGGATTTGTTATTGCAGCGACTGTTGGATACCTTTACAATTGTGGACTTATCCTCCAACAACTTTTCTGGGACCATTCCTTCTTCCATAGGAAAACTTGATTCTTTGAGATATTTGAATTTGTCCCACAATACCCTTGAAGGACATATACCTGCATCTCTTGGAAATATAAGTTTGCTTGAATCATTGGACCTGTCTTCAAATATACTGGATGGAAAAATCCCGAGTGAACTAGCCAGGTTGACATTTCTTGCAAAATTAAACCTTTCGATGAATAATCTTGTGGGTCCGATACCACAGTCTACTCAGCTCACATTGGAGAATAGCTCGTATGTGGGAAATGTAGGACTGTGTGGATTTCCTCTGACGATAAGATGTGAAAGAAGCCAAGAACAACCGAGCCAGCCGGAGGAAGAAGGTGATGATGAGGAGCCTAGCTTTGTAAATGGATTTGGGTGGCAAGCGGTTACTTTGGGGTATGGAAGTGGATTTGTAGTTGGAATTGGTATTGGTTATTTCATTATTCGATATGGAAGGCCAACATGGTTAGTAGAACTCTTCTTTGGTGTTGGATACAAAGTGAAGAGAAAGAATTGAGCCACAAAAAGACAAAGGAGATCTTGAATCTACCGGAACTCTTGCATTATGTATCACATTACATGTGTTCTACAAATATTTACTGAATAAATTGTAATGGTATTTTCTATGTTAAGTTGGGCTCCTTGCACCTATTATACAAGTTTCTTATGAAGAAACGATTGTGTTTTTACTAGTGTTGCATAATAAATTACCATATATTATTATACACACCTGGTTTTCAAGAAAGTGTATGATTAGATTACTACTACCTCCATCCCATTACATTAGTCATATTTACTTTTTGCACGTATTTCCACCGAAACCCAGTACGAGTTTTAAAATATAATTTTGTAGTATTATTTTTTTTACGGGATACTATGACACTTATAGTATCCCGTAAAAAAAACGATACTACAAAATTATATTTTAAAACTCGTACTAGGTTTCGATGGAAAAGCGTGTCAAATAGTGAATGTGACTAATGTAATGAGATGTAGGTAGTATCTGTTTTAATTAGGCACAACTCATCTTATTGCTGGAAGGCTAGCTCCAGTATAAGAGAGCATATATACTTCTTTCTTTCTTTTTTTTTTTCTTTTTTTTTTAAACCAAAGATTTAACTTCATTTAAGAGTACTAGCATAAGTAACGTGCTTTCACACTCGCACGTGAAACGAATAACTTCAATAAATAAATTTTGATGAATAATTTTATATTTGCTGGCTACTGTCTATATTTTATTAATTTTTTGAAATTTCTCTAAATATATGCATGCTCATTAATAAAATAAAATAAAAATATTCAATTGAGAAGAGTGCTCTCAAACTTTTATTATGTTATTCATCTTTGAAAATTATAAAAATTGTAGTAGGTAAAACAATAGATATCTAAATTCGGTAACTAAAAGTTAACTTTTAATTCTACTTTTTTGTGCATGTCATGTAAACGTCTTATTAGATTGTGGATGAGATTCTCTGTCTCAATTTCAGTGTATGGTTTTCAAATTAATTATTTCACTATTTTTATAATTTTAGTCATCAGAATAAAAATTTATTATAATATACAAAATTATAATTAACATTTATAACCAAAAGTTGAAAATTTTAAAATTTACATACTCTAATTTTGAATTTATCAACCTTATTTTAACTAATAATAAAACTCGAATTCTGAATTCTCACACTTTATATATACTAGCAATAAGAACGTGTGTTGCACTTGTAATTTTTGATTTAACTTCTTTTTTAGTTTTTTGTAATCAATAATAAAGTTTATCTCTTCATTGTCCACATATATATATATATATATATAGGGAAGGGTTCGCGTGCAAATAAATCCTAGCGTGAGAAAATGAGAATAATGCGTAAAGCTTTATAAAATCATGCTTATGGCATAACTATACTTATGACTGTACAAATTGATACTTAAACAGAATCATGCTTATGGTGTCTTGTAACCATGCTTAAATCAATGATAATCATAGATCTAACTAAGATCAATGCTCCAGATTCATTCATATTTCTCACACCGGGATTTATTCTCATGTGAACCAAATTCTCTCTCTCTCTCTCTCTCTCTCTATATATATATATATATATATGGTTTTAGACTTTATTAATAGTATTTGCACAATAATTTGTATCATAAAATATTTATATTTTAATTGATATTTAATTATTCCCTCCATATTATTCATAAATTTTTTTGACAAAAACTTGGGTGAGGTCGGCCACATAGTGTGGCCGGGTAAAATGTCAATCTTTATACATAAAAGTGTTAATCTATACGAATAAAAGTGTCAATCTTTAACATAATTATTTTATGAATAAAATGCCAATTTTTAAAAGTGTCAATCTTTATACAGAAAAGTGTTAATCTACACGAATAAAAGTGTCAGTGTTTTAGCCGGCCGCACGGTGCCTCTGGCTGACCCAAGTGTGTCCCTTTTTTTTTTATTCCGAGAGTCTAATTGCAGAGACATGTGATTCGACGTGATTTAATATAATTCAAAGCAACAAATCAGAAAAAAAGTGAATTAGATACCAAAATATAGAGTGCAAAACTTACTGCAATTGCATATTCTTACATATACAACATACAAAAGAAGCATCCCAACAGAGACCACGAAGCTTAATTAGTATCTCCAAACCAAAAATATTGAAAAGTACAATCTTTAGATTCATGATAGAAAGCATACTTTTTAATTCTGATACCAACCACACGCACAAGCATCTCGAAAGGCAAAGCAGGATTCTAACAAATGCTAAGAACTTAACAAATAAGAGAAAGAGAACAGAAAAGGATCGTCTGTAATATATAAGTGAATAAATCTAAATGATATAGATTAAAGACAACGAGCAACATGCAATAGTAGTAAGAACTAAGTGAAAATTTTAATCAAAATATGTCAGTCTCTGTTTTTCAATAACCGGACATCATAACCAGAATATAGAAAAACACCAAATTAAAGATTAAAGTACTCCCTCAGTCTCATTTAAATAGTCCACATTTTCTTATTGGTTTGTCCCATATAATAGTCCATTTTCCTAAAATGGTAAAAGTCTATCTCACAACTAATATTATTTTAAAATTTCTTATTTCTACATATATTGGTCTTTGTGCCAAAAGCAATGTGGATTATTTAGGTAGGACAAAGGGAGTACTGATTAATGAAATAAACTAAGAAAAGCTAAAAATCGAACATATTATTGTGCACGGACCAAATAATCCTAATATTCATACAATTTTTTTTTGTTTAATATTTCCTCCGTCTCACTATGATTGACCCATTTCCCTTTTGGGCCGTCTCAGTATGATTGTCACTTTTCCTTTTTGGGAAATAATTAATTCTTGAATGGTACGATTAGTAAATCCCTTATTACACTTAATTTTCTATAATTCTCACTTTTCAGCACATCTCCCAATATAATTTAAATTCTAAAACTTTAAATTATCATAACCTGATCATTTGTTCTCGGATTTTTATAATTTTAATACCAAATTAAAGGTCTTGATATGATCTTTCATTTAAGATCTGTCACATCCCGATTTTCGTGATCTTAAGTTAGTGGAATCGAGATGCGACTGGGGTAGGGTAAAAATAGTTAAGAAGGAGTTTCAGAGTTAATTAAGTCTAATCCAGTGATACTAACTCGAAATGAACGAGCAGCACCATTATTCACCCAGGATACTTTCGTTGTGATATGTCACGACCGCATTTTGCTAATCGATAGCTAAGTTCGTTAATTCATGACTATAAATGTATATATAATATAATATGCGGAAAGAGGGGATATTTCTGGAATTTGGCTCATGCATCTCATAGAAACAAACTTCAACCACTAGATAAACTGGCATTGATAACCGATCAAGGTGAGATGTTACTTGTCATGATTCTGACTTAGATTACAACCAAATCGAAAAAGGTTTGGAATTTCAGAGTGTACGCAGTGGAAAGGTAGTTATAAATATATGTATGGAGACATGTATTACCAAGAGAATTCAACGACTATTACTCGCTAATTTGACAAAAGCTCCGCCGGTCACTCCGCTTCAACCTGCTCAACCTGCACATCGAAAATAATGTACATGACTGAGTATAAAAGTACTCAGTGAACACATGCCCAAAATTGGTTTTATTGTCATCCATATACAATGAATCACAGGGGTTTTAACTGAAAAGCCTATGTTCACTAAAATCTTTGTGATTCTCAAAAGTGACTGCGCAGTTTAAGTTCTTTAGTAATTCACCATATCTGAGTTGTTGTGCCCGAGAAGGTGGCCACCTTGCTTGTCACTTGATCGGTCACCACACTGGATGACACGACCACATGTGTACACTAATCCAGGTATAATAGCTCATCATACAAGGATCCGGATTCGATTAAGTAAAATTGGCATTTGCGCCAATAGCAGATAGACATCATACAAAATCAAAATATTTTATGGCATGACAATACTTTAAAGAGCTATATCCATCTAATAAAACATGCTTTGTTTTAGAAGAAAGCCCACCTCGTTTGTTTCTCTTAACTGCTACTGAACTTTAATTCTGCATCGGCTAATACTCCTTCTTCGCTTGACCTTTAATTAAAGGACATAATAAGATTCTCAGCTCGAACGATAAAAGCTTATCGAAGAATTATAGCTCTATATCTCTTATGGGATTATTCTTAATTCTAGTGACGTTGTCACTGCTATCTACGCTCGATTTATTACTTTCGTTATGTGAACGGTTTATGTAAAATATTTCTTGATAAATCAATAATTGTTTTATTGTTAACTCGGAATTAAATTAATTGAGAAGCTTCTCAATAATTAATACTAATTGTATAATTGATTAGCTTAATCAATAAATCTTGATATTAACTATTTGGTTAATTAACTTATTTTTATAAGTTAATACTTTAAGCTCATAAAATAATTCATTCGAGAATTATTAATCTCTAATTTATTATTTGTGGGTGTAGTATAATTTAATTAGTTGTATCTTGAACCACATAATTAATTAAGTGTTGGGTTTAATTATTTAATAAATTTGGTCCACAAGGAAATAATCCAGCCCAGCTAGAATAGGGATCTGGCCCACTGCCTCAGTCTACGGCCCATTCCCGTTCAGCCCAGCTATCAGCCCACTTGCTCAGCCCAGCTTCCAGCCCAGGCCCGTCTGCTTGAGTCAGCCCAACCCGGAACCCGACCCGTGGCCTGAAAACCTGGCCCGGTTCATCAAATAACTCTAATCCCTATCTTCCTCTTCATTTCAGCGACACACACACCCCCTTTCCTCTGTTCTGCGAATTCTCCGCCACCTCTCTTTTCGCCGATCTCCGTCTCCATCACCGTCGTCGATCGGCTCCAGCTCCTCGCTGTCGTCCTTCGACCGGCGTCGTCGGCCGCTCTTCCTCTCTCTCTCGACGGGCATCGTTTATTATTATTATTTTTTTCTTCTTCCCAAATCGAAATTTGGGGATTGAGCTGTATTCGAAAATTAGGCAGAGCTACTATCGATTTCTCTCGTCGATTTCCGCGCAAATTGACCTCCAGTGCTCCTTCATTTGTCGCGTTTGAGCCGCCACTGTCACGCCTCCGGTCCTTCGTCGCCCGCCGCCGCGAGTTGTTCTCCCTTCGAGCCGCCATCACCAGCTTGCCATTGCCGCCGCGTGGCGACGGCTGCTGCCATCGCCGGAGCAGAGCCGAGCTCTGCCCGTCTTCGACGAGGTAGCTCCGGCAGCTTCGGCCCCTCCCTGACTCGATCTATCTCTGTATATTTTAAAATTTTTATTAATCGATTCGAGTTTAGTGACTCTCGTTCTTCTAGTTTGTTTTTTTTGCCGGACCCGGCGATACAACGACGATAAGTATGTCGCTGCTGCTACCGGGACGACGAGGGTGGTTGCTGCCTCGCCGGTGTTCGCCCCTCTCTCGATCAGTTTCTGCTGTCGAGGCTTCGAGCCTCGACGAAGCCCCGACGGAGGTTCGAATCTTGCTCTCCTTCTATCTCTTTTTCATTAATTACTACGTTCATACCCTTAGAGATTTTCTGAATACATATGCCTTATGGTTTCAGTTTGATTTAGGTGCTAGATTTTAGATTTGGAATTCAGCTGTATAATTCTTGACTTGAAGGTTCTGTGCATCGCATTCAGATTCGAGTTCTCTAGAAATTTTAGAATGAATAATTGTATCCATGTCCTACAGTACAGAACTCGAAGTGTGTTTTGTTTAACTGTTTTAAGGCGCTAAAAGGATAGCTTATGAAGTGAGCATGCTGTGTTGTTTAGCTCTTGCTAGGTTTATGATTTCTAAACTTAATATGCTATTGGTGTACTAGTTCTTGAGCTATAAAATGATCATGCTTTATTCAAAGGTTGGAAACTATTTAGATCATGCTAGTAGGCTTACTTATGAAGGGAAATCAGTAGCATGCTCATTCTCTCTAAAAAAAATTGTTTGTCCTTAATGATTGTTACCTTGAGAAATGAGAGTGGTGGTGGTTTGTAGTTTGAGGAATGAAATGGCTGCTGTTTATGTTCCTTCCTTCATCTCCTCCTGCTTCCTTCTTGCTCCAATTTCTCACTCTCTTTCTAAGTGGTGTGTGTGATATGCAGGAAAATGGTTGAGGGAGCAGCCATTATAAGGTTGATGATAGGGTGTCTTTCATGATTGAAGTGAGGTAGTAGGTGTGGTGGTTTCAACCTAGGTTGATGGAGAGTCATGCTTCAGCCATATGCATTTTGGTACACAGCATGGTGGAGTTCCTCAATTCAAGGGAAATGTAGAAAATCATGTACTTCATGGCTTTGCTGGAGTCTCTCTTTCAAAATTGTGATAGTTGCTAGGTTTGAGACTTGTGTAGGTAGTCTTGGGTTGATTTGAGAAGATTTTGTGTTTTCTTCTCCTTGAATTACAAAGGAGCCGTGTGCAGCTCCCCTTTTGTATCTTAATTGATGTATAAAAAGTCTACAATTGTTGACTTCAAGAATGGTGTACTAATATAAATAGTGTTCCTTTGGTATATGTAAATTATTTATTTTACTCCAATTCATTGTCTTTATTCCGATAATACGGAGTACTTAAGGTACTTGTATGCAAAAGATTAGCGTCTTCTATAAGGTCCTTGTTTTATTACTTTGGGCTTGGCCCAACATTTTGAATGTGAAGTGGGCCTGATCTCATAATTTATTAGCTAATGGGCTTGGCCCTATCGAAATTGTAAAGTGGGCTTGGCCTATTAACATACTAATATATCTCGTGAATAAATAATCGAAACACTAGGATCGATTTTACTTGTCAATTTATAACTAGCAATAATTTACTACTTAGTTAACTATCGAAATCAAGTGTCTACTTGATTATTCAACAGTTAACTAAGAATTGTTGGGAATCAAGTGGCTACTCGAATTATTATAGAAGTGATATTAAATCACTAAAAGCGGATAATTTTCTCTAATCATTTCTAAAGTAAATAAAAAAATACGGGATGTTACATGATACCAAAAGCCTCTTAACACTTAGCCAATTCTTTTACGAGTTTTAATTAAGTCCAAAGCTTGTAAATAAAGCGATAGAGACTGTGGCGGACCAGACCGTACTACAGTTGTGCTCGAAGTGTTTGAAATTAAAAGAATTGGTTGTTATGCATTTTTAAAAATTATAAGCTTTTTAACAAAAAAAACGTGTAAGTGTGTGTTGATGTATTTTCGAAAATATATAAGTTATAAACATAAATTTCTGGAAAGGACAGTGTTAGATTTAAGCGATTAGCAGAAGCGATATAGAAATATAGCATGCGATAGTATATACTACCTCCATCCCATTACATTAGTCACATTCACTATTGCGGCACGTTTTTCCACCGAAACCTAGTACGGGTTTTAAAATATATTTTTGACGTATTAATTTTTTCACGGGATACTATGACACTCATAGTATCCCGTGAAAAAATGAATACGTCAAAATTATATTTTAAAACTCGTACTAGGTTTCGGTGGAAATACGTGCAAAAAGGTAAATGTGACTAATGTAATGAGATGAAGGTAGTATATATATATATATATATATATAGTGCATGATAGTACAAGTCTAGCATGTGATAGTATAAGTATAACATGTGATAGTACAAATCTAGCATGCGATAGTACATGTATAGTAGATGATATTATAAGTATATAGTATAACTATAATAGTATAAACATAGCATGCAATAGTATAAATATAAGTATTAAGTATAGTATTTAACATGTGAATTGGAAGTGATATCTAAATAAATATAAACATACGAATTAATAAACGAATAGCGGAAGCGTACAAGATAAGTAAATACGAATCGTATTGAATAAGTCTTTTAAGTACCTTGTTAGAGAAGCTTTTATCTTGAGAGTATTTTATTAAATGAGGAGGAAATAAGCTACGTCGAAAGTGTTGACGTAGAAGAATAAGAGTTTATTCGAATAGAAATTCGAGAATAAAGTAGATGGTAACATAACGAAAAGTCCATTGCCTCGTTGGCATCTCCTCGTCACCCTCTCTCCTCTCTCGAGACTCGATCATGCCTCCAACTCCGATTCAAAATCTGCAAAACAAAGAAAGTTTCATAGGGGCTAAGTACAAACCATTTGCACTCAATGGGGATATATTGCACCGCAAAAGAAAGCAGGATTCGAGAAAAAGAATAGTAAGAAAAGAAGAAAGTAGTCGAGCAGCTGCTTAAGTTTCGGTACTGACTAGACATTCATGTTACTCTTATATAATACTCCCTCCGTCTCGTTGACTTTGTCCTGTTTCTTGAATATATGTGAGGTATAAAATAATAAAACAGGACGAAGTCAACAAGACGGAGGGAATAATATCAACTTCACGCACTCTCGTCCCATCGATAATAATAATAATCCTAAACCGGGTACGCCCTTATCGGCAAAATGGTACGAATGAATTTGCTTAACATACATTGCTAAGCCTATCCATCGAGGTTACGCCACCTCTCTTTAGGTACGAGGGAGTTAAACCCCAACCCTCTCACCGGCGTGCGCAATCTTCCGAAAGATGTGTAAGATCTAAGAGGAAAATCTGATCATGGTAAGAGCCTTAAACATCAAATGCCAGTTTAAAAATAAAATATAACAAGTGTTTTTCCCGAATATCGAGCCTACGAAAGAAAGTGAGCTTACTAGCTCGAGAATAGTATATATTTAGAATGAAGAATCGCCCACCTTTACCGAAATACTCTCGTTCAAGATTCTTCGGGTAATATTCCTACAACAATTTATAGGATAGTAAGGTATATTCACTTTCTATTTTGGTATACTCGAACTTAAACAATTATCCATTCTATGACAAAACCTTATATCATTTTAATTATTAAACTCATATTTCGGACGTTCGTATGGATTTGACATAAGAAGAAAAGTTGTTTTAAATATTTATTAGAGCAATATTAAGTAAGGAAATTAGCCATGCAAGGCGGTGAAAGAAAAATGGGGCGACGGACGGCGGCGGTTTTCATTTTGACAAAAAAAGGGTTTTTATCAAACGTCAAGTTTCGATGGCTTTCGAGACGCCGAATCAAAAAGCGGTAGAAGGGAAAAATGATCGTAGCTTCGACGTGGTTTTAAAACAGTAAACGATTTTAGAAATGGAGAAGACTCGACATAAGTTGATCATGCTCTTTCAAAAATTAAAATAAAAACACGTAAGCACAATTCATGCAAATAAACTTCATAATAACGATGCATGCAAGACCATGAACACATGGACACTAACTAGACTCAAAATGGAGACGGTGATGAAGGTCGGCGGCGGCGGCGGCGGACATGGATTCCGCCCGCATACCTTGGATGCTTCCTATGTAGAACTTCGAGTAGCTTGGTGATCGGCTACGGCGGTGGCTATGGAGCTTGTTGGGATATTATATTAAGGGGGAACTTGAATCAAGTTAATAAACAATTTGTTTTGATTCGATTCCAAAACCCTACTTTAATATTTCCCTTGTTATTTTTGATGAATCTAGACAGCTTATTTTTTTAGTAAAGCTTGCATGTTAGGAAGCTTTTATTCCTTCTTGAGTGAAGGGTATGAAGCTGTAGAAGATCGCAAAGCGTCAGTAAGCAAAGCGTCGTCAGCAAAGAAAGCGTCAGTAGACAATACTTGCAAAGCGTGTGGGAAGCTAAGGCATAGATGCTCAGAACGTGCTACCGAAGCAAGCGCTCTCAAGTCAGTTTACTCAAAGAGCCTCAACCCCAAAGTTGTTCTTAAAGTGTCAGGGTGTACAAGCCGTATTTCGTTGACTCACCAACCTTGATCGCTCTACTTTTTTAGGGTAGAAGAGATGCAATGATAATCGATGTATTACAATCGAGTCGAATCCATAAGGAATGTTAGGACGTATGAATTTCAGATAGTAACCTAGTTACCTAATCACTATCCAAGCTACCAACTAACATGTTTTTGTGTTTTTGATTAACTAATGACAATAAAAGTAAGTAATAAGCTCTAAGTTCAACTAAACAATTAACAAGTATGCAAATAACAAAAATTCAATAAGGAAATGAAAGTGACTCCAATTATACTTCAACTAGGTCTAAGTGATAGGGATGTAACACTCTAACTAGAGTTAGCCATTTTAATCTAATTTCATGTGGGAAACCTCCTAACTATGACTCACTCAACTCTCATTGTAATGAAATCAAGTAGATTAATGAAAGACTTAACTCCTACTAAGATATCAAGCAATTCATTAACTCCCAATAGCTTATGGAGTTCTTTAGCCCTACTATTCTCTAGCATGCAAATCTCTTGATCCTAGCATCTAATCCAAGCCTCCTAAGCATTAGATCAAACACTTGATATGCAACTATGGTGATCAAGCATAATTACATAATAAAATATAGCCCCAAGAGAAATGAACATGAAATTAGAAGGCAAATTCATATTTAGAGCCTAATCCCATTACTTATCCCTAATCTATATATAATTGGAATCACAAAGGAAATTAGCTAGACATGATTAGCATAAATGAGCCATAGAAAATGTATGAAACCATAATCAAAAGATAGAGAATTCAAAATAGAACAAAATAGTGGAAAGATCTTCAAATCTTCAAAGTAAATCTCCAACAATTGATAAAAACACCAAAGTAGAAAGAGGGAAATGTTTCTAAGGTTCTAAGATGATTCTATTTGGGCCAATTACACGATCTCGAGCTAATGAGTTCAATGAATGCTTGCATGGATTAGTTCAAGAAGTTTGGACCCTTGTTTTAAATTTATCAATCCAAGTATAACTAATAAAAGTAAAATTAAATGCTAAAAATAATTATAAATCTTACTTGGTTAGGTGAAACATAGAAAATAATCATAACATTAAACTAAATCATTATAAATTAAAATTGTTAAAAAAATTGTATTAAAACAAATAAAAATTATGATTTAGGACACTGAATTTAAGATAGAGGATCCAAGTGAATTAATTCGTGCATAAGATTGCCTATTCAATTATTAATTTCACCTGAATTACTATTTATGGCAATCAAAAAGTTAATTTTTAGCTAAAAAAAGAAAAGTATAAACAAACATCTTAAGAGGAATGATATGCAGCATCTCAACCGTGAGCACTTTCGTTGGCGCTCATCGTTGTTTGCTCAGTTTAGCATTATTTTGTTCTATTTTATTCAATTTTATAGTGCCTTATAAATTAATATTAAAATCATTAAATTTACAAAATATATAAAAATTGAAACTCGATTTGGTTCATTATTAATTTTTTGAAGTTAGACGGGAAACAATCAAATTGGTTTTTAATTTTTATATATTTTGTAAATTTAATAATTTTAATATTAATTTATAATTTTGGAAATAATACAATATAAAAATTGAAAAAATCTAATAAAATAATAATAAAGTGAACAAACGATAATTTATGTATGCGAAGATGTTCACAATTGGGGGTTACATCAAATTAAATACTAGGTGCATGTTTGGTAATTAATTTAGTAATGTCTATATTAATAGTATCAAGGTAAATAGTAGAGAATAAATCTATATAACTAATATATGTAAGTGTTTGGTAGCATTACTAAAATCTATGTACAATTATAACAAGTGTGTTGTAGCATACATTAAGCTCTATACTAACTTGCATAATTCCTAAAATAACCTTATACTTTTTATTAAATTACAAATATATCTTTATTTTCTTTTTAATTATCGATTCTTTTATATTTTTTGGGGGCTAAAAGAGACAATATGATTTTACTATGCAAACATTAGGACCTCATGTTTAATTAATATAGTGAGAGTTAAATATGAGTGAAGAAATAATGTGGAGAACTTTGACTTAACATAAGGCCTCATGTTTAATTAATATAGTCTACCAAACATTAGTCAAAGCCATACTATTATACAGAGAAATGATATGCTACTCACCTCCCGGGCCTCGTGGGCACCTCGTCGTTTTATCACGTTTGCATTGCTTTTTTTTTAATTTTTATTTTTATTCTATATTCTAGTATCTTAGAAATTAATTTACAAATCATAAAATCTAAAAAATACATAAAAATCGAAGCTCGATTTATTTTATTACTCATTTTTTGAAGTTAAAAATAAAAATAAATAAATTGAACATTGATTTTTTAGATTTTATGATTTGTAAATTAATTTCTAAGATACTAGAATATAGAATAAAAATAAAAATTAAAAAAAAGCAATGCAAACGTAATAAAACGACGAGGTGCCCACGAAGGTGCCCACCGGGAGACGAGTAAGCATATCATTTCTCCTATTATACAATAATAGGCTTTATATAGCCTATCAAACAAGCCTGAGAGTAGTAATTTATTTAAACCTAATTGAATAGGAGTACATAATTCTCCCTTTAAAAAAAAGAATAAAAAGAAAAACTGAGTACTCCCCATAATTCTCTGCAGCTCCACGAGCTGAAACTATGTTACGGCTGAGCAAATCCAGCCATAAACAGCTTTCGAAGAGGTTGAAGGCCCGAAATCGAGAGGTAAGTTTGTGTTTTTTTTGCTTTGATTGAAGTAATCGATTATCTTGTTTGTGATTTATTATTTATTCTCTTTGTTTGTTTTCATGTTAAAAAGTTTTCAACGAAGCCGAGGCGAAAACCCCGTTCTGAAGTGGGCGGAGAGGTCAATTCTTAACTTGTGTAATTGCGTTCTTTGATTATTATTTCTAGGTACTGTTATTTGTTTTGCTGTAAATGAGAAATTTCTCTTTTGCTGCTAAAGGTTTGATCTTTATGTTCTATAGATAGCATCGTTTAATTTTTATGTTGAAGGTTTTTTGTTGAAGGTTTGTGTTTAATTCTATTTAGAAGATGATAGTCCATTGTATTGTATTTGAAGGTTTTTTGTTGAAGGTTTGTGTTTAATTCTATTTAGAAGATGATAGTCCATTGTATTGTATTTGAAGGTTTTTTGTTGAAGGTTTGTGTTCAATTCTATTTAGAAGATGATAGTCCATTGTATTGTATATGAAGATTTTTTTTGTTGAAGGTTTGTGTTTAATTCTATTTAGAAGATGATAGTCCATTGTATTGTATTTGAAAGTTTTTTGTTGAAGGTTTGTGTTTAATTCTATTTAGAAGATGATAGTCCATTGTATTGTATTTGAAGGTTTTTTGTTGAAGGTTTGTGTTTAATTCTATTTAGAAGATGATAGTCCATTGTATTGTATTTGAAGGTTTTTTGTTGAAGGTTTGTGTTTAATTCTATTTAGAAGATGATAGTCCATTGTATTGTATTCTCACAATGGCTAATTCTTATCATGTCTTGTGATTTGTGGGTGATTTGTTCAAGTCCATTTTGTGATTTGCAGATTAGGGAAAGACGTTCTTTAGTTGATCGGATTAGCATTCTCCCGGATGAATTATTGGCGTTAATTATCTCTCGTTTGACATTCAAGCAAGCAGC
Organism: Mentha longifolia; assembly: GCA_001642375.2. Taxonomy (NCBI): domain Eukaryota; kingdom Viridiplantae; phylum Streptophyta; class Magnoliopsida; order Lamiales; family Lamiaceae; genus Mentha; species Mentha longifolia. The sequence goes on along the minus strand of CM038111.1, from coordinate 4,069,697 downwards.
TGCAACTTGTGTACTTTCTCGTTGATGGAGATATATATGGACCTCCACAACTAGGCTAGATTTTGATGGAACAAAATCATTAGCGAACCTTAAATTGACATATGCTATAGAGGAAGCAAGGTCGGAGTATGTCACATGGGTGAATCATGTTATAGCATTGCGTAAGGACTACACAGCCACCCTCATCGAGTTCTTCAGAATCCGTTGTGATTTAAACAAGAGTTCTGAAAGAGATATCGATGAATGGGTTAGATATGCTCTTGAAAGGAAGGTGCAGATACTCGAGTTGGACTTAACAAACGATGCTGTTGGCTATAGCAATCGCAGGCAGGATGAGTATTATACTTTTCCTTTTAAATTCCTAAGTAGACAAAATGGTGATTGTTCTAATTATTCACAACCGTGGAGTTTGAGGCGTTGCAACTCGATCCAGCTCAAGAAATTATTACTAAGTTATGTAAGCGTGAATGATGAAGCTGTGGAGTTCATTTTGTACAACTGTCCCCTACTTGAAGACTTGTCTGTTACTCGATCTGCAGAGCTTTCGACTCTGAAGATTAGTGGCCAATTTCCTTCTTTAAGATGCTTGGAGATATGCTATTGCTTCAACCTCAGTTCAGTTGAGATTCGTGATTCCAATATTGTTTCTTTGAAGTACATAGGTAGGAGGATACATTTTATTCTGGAAAATGTTCCTATGCTTGTCAACATAACATTAGAAGCTATTGAAAACAATGTTATGAAAGATATGGTTCCACTATTTTCGGCATCCTTCCTCAATTAGAGACATTCAAGATATATGCAAGCAAGATTTCTTGGAAGGTGAGATGATGATGCCTCCTACCGTATCGTATCTGTTCGTTTTCATTCTTTTTTGTTTTAATTTATTTCATTATTCATGTCCTTTTGTTGGTTTGCTCTGCAGGAAACTCGAAGGTTATATTCAACTGTAAAACTGAGCAATCTTAAGGAACTGGTGGTACATGTTTCACAACCAAAGGTCCACTCTTTCCTTCCAATAACTAAATTAATTCATGCATCGCCTTGCTTGGAGAGATTGGTAATAGAGGTAACTGTTCTCTTTTTTTTTCTTTTTCTTTTTTTGTGTGTGTGTTTTAAATCTCTTTACCATTTTGATTATGAAATATAGTTTCCACTGCCTCTTGTCAGATGCATTATTTCTTAGCCTTCTTGAATTGATTTTGTTGTTAACTATATGAACGTTGAATGCTAAATTTTAACCATGACAACCTAAGTTGGCCAAGCCTTTCCATTGCCTATTTCTCCATTAGTGTTATCCAAGGAATGCAGTTGCTTGAGCTCGTACGGTAATAGGCCATAATTTGAATGTTGTCTTTGATAATTTTTTACAATGAGATTACTCTGTAGAGTATTATGTTTCCAAGATGATGTGGTTATGGTTCTTACTTCTTCGGAGATAATAAGCAGTATTATATCATCAAATGACACAACACAAGACTCTTTTAAGAAAATAGTAGTATATGTGTTTGTTCAAAAAATTCTTATATTGTACGTTCTCCTTTTCCAGACAAGTCACAAGGATGATTATTACTCTGAGAAATTGGATTATCACGAGGGAGGCGTATCATACCATACTCATCTGAAGGAGGTAATATTCGTGGGTTACCGTGGTGCTGTTTGTGATGTGGAATTGGTTATGCATTTGGCGATGAATGTTGTTTCGTTGGAGAAAATTGTTATTGATGTATGCCGAGACTCTTTCTGGTCGCCCTCGTGGAAATATATACCTTTTTTACAGGATAGAGCTGCCGAGGATGAATGGGAGGCATGTACTCGAGCTGAGCATCAACTTAGGAATAAACTGCCTCCAAGAATACATTTGGAGATCCCATAACTTGCTTTTTATGTCTATATGCTTGCTTTTGTGTGTGTGTGTGTGTGTGTGTTTATTTATTTATTTTATTTTATTTATGTAGAAACTAAGAATTCAGAATAGAGTCATGCTGCGAAAATACCTATTCTTGTGTGTTTTTCTTGTCTTCGTATCTAAGAAATAAACAAATTAATTTATTTATTACAACATCATATTAATGTCTTCTCTTTGTATTGTGTTTTGACTATACTACTAAGATTTATAATAATTTGACTCGAGCATTTAAAATTACAAATTATTATTATTATTATTATTATTATTATTATTATTATTATTATTATTATTATTAATTTCCCTATTCGCTTTGAAATATTGTTATAGTATTAATTACAGAAGATGTAATTAGCTTTCTATAATTTTATTCATCCTTAATATTCTACCGTATTTTCGATCCCTGTCAATTATGTATCAAATTATTTGGAAAATATACATAAATAAATGTAAAAAGTAATATTGGTCAAGGCTCTAGAAATATTCAAGTACTATAATTGTAAGAGGTTAACTAATTATGCACGCACGTTTGTATAGTTGTTGACCCAAACTTATAAATTAAACCTCGTTTAGTCTTTACCTAGCCTCTAATTTTGACCATCTCATTTTGATTAATAGAGCAGTGGACCCCTCAGGTGGATTGGTTAAGTGAGAACTCAACCATTTGGTTAATTATCTAAAATTATATTCCATCGTTTTTTAATGTATTTATTGAAAAAACAAATCTGAAAAGGGATAATTTCGATTCGACACACATATAAATAGTCCACAAACCATAAACTATTATTATTATTATTATTATTATTATTATTATTATTATTATTATTATTATTATTATTATTATTATTATTATTATTATTATTATTATTATTATTATTATTATTATTATTATTATGTTACAAGGATGCAGATTTTCCTACGAATTCCAACAAACACGTTTTCTACAGGGTATTTCACTAGTTCATAATTAGAATCTTAATTCATGTGGTCTATATTTTCGGTTGAGAAAATAAAATAAATAAAGACTTGAAATCAATTGTTAATTAATAAGAAATTGATATTTCTTAGATTTGTTATTTGTCTAATAGTTGAATTCAATGGTCTAAGTAAGCATGCAATACTAATGGTTGCATTAATTTTTGATGATTATGACACTAGTAGACCAAACTTATACTCTACATTTTATTTAACTTGACACATTTCTTAAATATTTATGAATATAAAATGAATTCTTTCAAAAAAAAAAGAGTATAAAATAATAAAATGAAATTAAGTAAAATAAAACGGAGAGATATACTCCGTATTTAGGAGGGAATTCTCCTCTACTTCGCCATCAATAAACCCATCGTAAACTGCAATTAATACAGTACATTAAGGTGAACTTTCACTAACACTCCGCACCAAAATTTACCAATATAATAGAATAAAGTATTTTAATCCAATGAGTCAAACTTTTGAAGTATTGAACTATCTCAAACAACAATTATTTTATGAGTATGATGACAATGCAAAAATTGCCAACTTTGTTAAGCAAACGAAAACAAATTGATTTAGTTATCAGACTTATATATATATATATATATATATATATATATATATATATATATATGAACTATAATAATATTTTTACCACCCATTTGTCATATTATATTTACTTTTATCCTTTCTTCTTAGATCTCTGAGTAACATTTTCTAAGGGTGCTCGTGCGGTTGTGACTCATCATTAACTTAAAGGGTTTCCTCAAAAATAAAGAAAAAAAAATGAATAAACTTAATGGAGTTTTCATTCATTTTTTATTAGGTCCTTATTTCGAATATACGTATGTATGTAATTTATTCTAAATATCGTTATTGGTCACTTACTCAATTCACTCTAGACATTATTATACAACATATTTTATGTTAAAAATCTCTTTAAAATACAAGTATAGTTTTGTATGATTGCATGCAATTGAGAATTAATACATATTCCTTCTTTTTTTCTACAAGACGACCAAATTGGCAAAGAAAATACTATTCGTGTTAAACCAAGCAATATAACAAGGCGAATGAATTAATAAGGGGATAATTATTAAGAAAAATAATTCGATATTCACAGTAAGCATATTTAATGTGCATGCGACTAACATGACGATAATATCTTTTAAGAAAATATTACAAATATGTCCCCTAACTAACCATAACATGTCATTGCTATTTTACGAACAAAAACAAGGGTGGTTCTTCCTATTCTTTCTCCTCATAGTCATAGTATCATTTTTCTTTATATTTTTATAAGTCATTGAATTCTCATACTTTCATTTTTATCTATGATGCCAAAAAACAAACAAAAATCATATATTCGCGAGAAATTGTAGTATTTTCATAACAAAGAAATTGTAATAATAATACTATAAACTATAACCAAACTGAAAGAGAAAGGTTATAGAAAGACAAAAAGGAGAAAACGAGACAAAAAGAACAAAGAAATAGAAAAAAGACATCTTCTGACTTTTTAATATTTATTTAAATAAGATTTCAATTCAATATAGCCGGTAAGAACATAGAAAAATGTGGTCAACTTGTGTGGGCGGCTTTCCTTTTTTCATTTAGTCACAAATTCACAAACCTCTTCTTTCCCTTTTTCCCACCTCACCACACACAAAACACAAGAAGACCAAGTAAAAAATTCATAGAAACACTCGTACCTTCGTGCCCATTGCTGATATGATAGTATCGATAATTTTTTTTATTTATAATTTGATTTTTATTTTTTTTAATAAAATTTAATTTTTAAAGTATATATTTAGATCAATTATGTCTTATAACATTAATACGATATTCGTAGGTACATAAAATATGTCACGATGAGCATCGCAACATTCGTCCGAAAATTCAATAATGATTATTATTAAAAATCATCACACCATATTTAAACAATTTTGCTCGTACTATGATTTTTTTTAGCGTACGTGCGTTTCTTCCAAGTTTGGCATTGTCCTTCTGCAGGCCCTCCTATTATTCAACTAAAATCTTTCACAACATTTGACCAAAACAAAATATAAAAATCCATTCTTTACTTTTTTTCGACATCGATATCGATATCGATATTAATTACATTTTTTTTTAATTTCCTTTTTCCAATTAATTTTTTTTTCAAGAACTCATGATCCCAACAAACTCTCTCACAATTATCGGAAAAGATCAACGGAGTGAAACCGGAGCTCAGTGATGATGTCGGAAGACGAAGCCGATCACCTTCTTCTTCGCGTTGTGTTTCTTGTTTTCTTCATCCTCTTCGCAGGTATAATTCTACCTCAAAACGTAAAAATTAATGGTGAAGAATTGATTAAATTGGAAATTGTTTGTAATTTCTTGTTAAAGTTTGGATTTTGACGAGTCCCGGCAAAAAAATCTCTGCAATTCCGATTGTTTATTCGAGTTGGGTCTTTCGAGGACGATTCTCCGAGTTGACCCGCATTTATTACACCAACTCGTAAACTAAATCTTCTCTCTCTCTAAATTAACAATAGGAGAGCTCGTGATTGGGCAATCAATGGAGAGAGACAGAGAGATCTTACTACAGTTACAGTCGTTCCTCAAGAGCGAGAATCCAGTTTCCGAAAACCGCGGGAAATACGCCAACTGGAATTCCACCGACCTCTCCCCCTGCGCGTGGCCGGGAATCGCCTGCGACGGCGGCGCGGCGGAGCGCGTAACGAAGGTCGACCTCTCCGGCTGCAACGTCGCCGGGGAGCTGTTCAAGAACTTCTCCGCCCTCACGGAGCTGGCCCATCTCGACCTCTCGGCCAACACCATCGGCGGCGAGATTCCGGCTGATCTCGGCCGGTGCCGGAACCTCAGATTCTTGAACCTCTCGCACAACATCATCACCGGCAAACTCGACCTCACCGGCCTCGAGAATCTGCAGATCCTCGACCTTTCTCAGAACAGAATTCAGACCGATATTCGCCGCAGCATACCGGAAAACTGCACGAGCTTATCAGTAGCCAACGTCTCCAACAACAACTTCACCGGCGTCGTCGGAAACATCTTCGAAAACTGCCGGAATCTCAAGTTTCTCGATCTCACCTCCAATCTCATACATGGAGATCTCTGGCCGGGATTCGACCGGATCGACGACGTGTCGCTGTCGATGAACAGATTCTCCGGCGCCGTCGCCACATGGGTCTTCACCGGAAACTGCAGCTTGAGGTCGCTGGACTTGTCGGAGAATCAGTTCCACGGCGAATTCCCACCTCAGATTTCCAACTGCAAGAATCTTGAGATGTTCACTCTGTACGGAAACAACTTCACCGGAAAAATTCCTCAAGAATTAGGATCGTTGCCTAATATTCAAGGACTATACTTAGGTAGCAACAATTTCTCTCGAGAAATCCCAGAAAGTTTAGTGGGCCTAAGCAATTTGAAGTTCCTCGATTTGAGCAAGAGCAATTTCGGTGGAGATATTCAAGAAATCTTCGGCCGATTCAAGCAGGTGAAGTTTCTTCTGCTGCAGAGGAATTCTTACAGTGGAGGGATTCATACCTCCGGCGTTCTTGAGCTTCCGAATTTAGTTCGATTGGATTTGAGCTACAACAATTTCTCCGGTCCGTTGCCGGTGGAGATTTCCGAGATGAAAAGCATGAGATATTTGATTCTTGCGTACAACAATTTCTCCGGCAACATACCTTCCCAATATGGAAATGTTTCTGGGCTTCAAGCGCTCGATCTTTCCTTCAACAATCTCAACGGCTCCATCCCTTCCACTTTTGGGAACCTCAGATCGCTTCTATGGCTGATGCTGGCGAATAATTCTCTCACCGGAGAAATCCCGCCGGCGTTGGGCAACTGCAGCAGCTTGTTGTGGCTGAATCTTGCGAATAACAGACTTTCGGGGGGATTCCGGTTGAGTTGACGAGGATCGGGAACGACGTCGAGTCTACTTTCATGAGTAATCGGTTGCTCAACGATGGGATGCCGGCTGGCTCCGGCGAATGTACGGCGATGATGAGGTGGATTCCGGCGGACTACCCTCCGTTCAGCTTCGTCTACGATCTTTTGACGAGGAAGAAATGCAAAGCTCTTTGGGAGAGGATCCTTAATGGGCACGGTCTGTTTTCGGTTTGCTCACCGGGTCGAACATCCGGTCGATGCAGATTTCCGGCTATATTCAGGTATCCGGCAATAATCTTTCCGGTGAGATCCCTCCTGAAGTTGGAAACATGTTGAATTTCAGTATGTTGCACTTTGGTATGAATCAGTTTCGCGGAGAGTTGCCCTCTAGTCTGGAGCGGATGCCGCTAATAGTGCTGAACGTCACCGGAAACGGATTTTCCGGCGAGATTCCAGTGGAGATTGGCAACCTCAAGTGCTTGCAGAATCTTGATCTGTCCTACAACAACTTCTCCGGTCAATTCCCGAACAGCTTGAACAACTTGAGCGATCTCACGAAGTTCAACATCTCTTACAATCCTCTTATATCTGGAACCATTCCTGCCATTGGACAGCTGTCGACGTTCGAGAAATGGTCGTTCATCGGGGACCCTCTTCTCCGGCTTCCACCCTTCATTAGCAACGAGACAAACGGTCTGGAAGGGAAGGGTAAGAGTGGGAGGAGGAACGGTGATCGGAGAGGAATAGGTGCAGTTTTAGTGGTTTTTGTTTTGATTCTTGCTGCCTTAGTTTGTGGGATCATGACACTCATAGTCTGCCTCCTCATCAAGCCTCCCACAAAGCGCGGCGGGTATCTGTTGGAGGAGTCGAAGGGAGTCGAGTTCGCGTCGAGCTCGAGTTCCTCTTCGCCGTGGATGTCGAACACGATAAAAGTCATTCGTCTCGACAAGACGGCCTTCACGCACTCCGACATCCTGAGGGCCACTAGGAGCTTCTCCGACGAGAGGATCATAGGTAGGGGAGGCTCCGGCACCGTTTATCGAGGCGTGTTGCCGGACGGGAGGGAGGTGGCGGTGAAGAAACTCCAATCCGAAGGTATAGAGGGGGAGAGAGAATTCAGAGCCGAGATGGAATTATTGAGCGGTAACGGACTAGGTTGGCCGCATCCCAACTTGGTCACATTGTACGGTTGGTGTCTCAACGGTTCAGAGAAGTTGCTAGTTTACGAGTACATGGAAGGCGGGAGCCTAGAGGATCGCATCACGGACCGCATCGGCCTGAATTGGAGCAGGCGGCTCAATGTGGCCGTTGACGTGGCGCGGGCTCTGATGTTCCTACACCACGAGTGCTACCCGAGCATCGTCCACAGAGACGTCAAGGCGAGCAACGTGTTGCTCGACAGGAACGGTAGGGCCCGCGTCACGGACTTCGGGCTGGCCCGCGTTGTGGACGCGGGCGACAGCCACGTCAGCACCATGGTGGCGGGGACGGTGGGGTACGTGGCGCCTGAGTACGGGCAGACATGGCAGGCCACAACAAAGGGGGACGTGTATAGCTTCGGTGTGCTAGCGATGGAGTTGGCCACGGGGCGGAGGGCAGTGGACGGCGGGGATGAGTGTTTGGTAGAGTGGGCAAGGAGAGTGATGGGGGACGGGCGAGAAGGGCGAGGGCCACGGCCTGTATTGCCTGTGGCCCTGCTCGTCTCAGGATTGGGCGAGGGGGCGGAGAAGATGGGGGAGTTGTTGAGGGTCGGGATATGGTGCGTGGCCGAGAGCCCGGGGGCTAGGCCTAACATGAAAGAGGTGTTGGCTATGTTGTTTAGGATTTCTTGTAGTGGGAAGGATTTTGGAGATGCTTCTTCATTGGTTTAGGATCATTGTGATTTTTGGTTCTTAGATTTGTGCATATAGGGTTATTTGTTGTGATTCTTTTTGTAATTAATACACACAATCTTACATTGTTTGTAGGAATAAATTGACCATTTTTTGTTGATGAAATTGAATTCTTTGGACAATCTAATATAGCAACATAACATAAACATCTTATTTCTACATTTTTTTTATTTTTTATTTTTACCATTAATGCTCCCTAAAAAGATCAACCAATAATACACAAGGAAAAAAGAAAAACGACCTCGAAATTCCCACTTTTCATTTGAGCCCTAATTCGAATTGCGAGGCTCGACCTAGTAGTTTACATCTTCTTGAAAATACTATTTGAACTCAGATTTATTGATGGCTCGTTGATTAAAAAAAAAAAGTAGAAAAAATGTTGTTTCGTTTAGAAGAATTCTGCAATTGCTACTGGAATGAAACTGGGGAAGGTGTACAGTGGATGATTCGTTCACGCCTCGCCTATCATGTGTTCGACGAAATGCGTGAGAATGAAGCGATAGTAAAAATGCAGGTAAATGCTTATGTTTTTCTTTCAATGAACTTTATTTGGGTCTTATCTTGTAACTGATTTTTTTTTTGTATCAGGAATTTGGCGGGTAGCCATGGGGTGAAGCAAGGGACATGAATGAGAGGCAGAGCTACAGTCATTTATGATTTGAGGTAAATGCATGAAATAGTTTATAATTGATGCGATTGATAATGTGGGTTTGAGAAAGAATAAATACGTAGATTTGATTGATAATTATCTATCTCAAATACAATGCACTAATATATTCTGACTTACAACAACAGATTGTGAGACAAAATTGCTTTGTTTGCTTGATATTAAAAAAATCTTTTATTTTGGCAATCTACGTTTGTGAATTCGTTTACTACTATATTGACAAGAATCACGCATGATTATGAGTCGGATAAATAAATCTGTGTAGTTCATAAGGTGGAATCTTGAGGTCCATATTGAGTGAAGTGAGGGCTGGTATATGCAAGTTGAAGTATCTCTTCATCTTCTTCATATGAATCGCGATACGCCTCCAAGTTGCTTTGAGCGTTCACTAATGCTGAAATGCAGAGCACTTTTCTCCACTCCTCTACACGTGGACAGCCAGCGGAGTCTGCATATTTATCACAGTACTGCAAACACGTGGAAAGTATAGCACACACATTAATTAGTTGATTGTTCAACTTTCTAAGCATTTGATTTACTGGTTTTTAGACTAAAAGCTCGGAATATATTTCTTGTGTTCTACAATTAGCCTAATATCGATTCTATGCTGCATGCTTATCTCCCCAAAATAAGTAGTAATGAATTTCTTTATGCTGAGACTCATCTTGAAAATTGCCTATATTTACCATCTTGTTTTAGATCTTGTACGAGGTATTGCTCAAAATTAACACTCTGCCTGATTAGATGTAGGTGAACATAGCAAGTCGTTTTTTTTTTTTTTTTCGATTTTTTACCTCAAAGTCAGCAATATCATGTGTATAGTGCTTTGGGACGCCGGCAGCATCCTTTGAGTCATAAAACTCCTTAATTGACTGCATCATATCATCCCATGATGGCAAACTCCTTTTTCCAGACAAGACTTGAGCAATCCATATTGCTTGGGATTCAAAGAAAGGAAACCCTATAATCTACATAAACCAAAATTAGCAAAACTTGAGTTAGAATCCCTAGCCTCATAGACTAGTGGTGTGTGCAATACATTCTTTTGATGGCACTCATGAGTCTCTCCCTACTCTCATATCTTTTGACTTGCTCTTGAATCAAAGAAAAAGAAAAAAAAAAAGAAGTGTTGAAGATTTACCTTTCTTGGGATGCCAATGAAACATAGAGAAGGAGCTAGTGAAGGAGGAAAGGTGTGCTCATAGAGGGGTCCCACTCTATCATCATCTACTTTTACTATTCCTTTAGTATCAAGAAATGGAAATGAATAAGAGTACCTGCACAATCCCCACTTGTACTCATTAAATTTTGTCACCCCTGAACAAGTGTATGCTTCAAGATATGGCTACATCAATCTGAATAAAGTATGGTTTGAATTAAGCAAGTTCAGAAGCAAGATTATTATTTTAATGATTCTTTTCACTTTCTTTACTTTGTAATCACAACTAATAGAGCTTCGTATATCTGGGCTTCGTAATTTAATTTTGGTTTTTCTTGGAAGTGGATCAATGCTTTACCCTGTACAGTATATGATAGTATCAGCTATGGTCCATGAGCCATCAGTGAACTGAACCTTCCCATCCTCATGTAGTGACTCTATCTGCAAGATTTGGAAGGTATTAATAGGAAAATCGAGTATAATCCTATCATTCTTTTCTCTCTAAGTTTTTGCTCGAATCTTTGATATAGCGAACCTGTGGACGGAGGTGTAGATTATCATACTTATCGACGACTCTTGACAAGCCTTCAGAAACATCAAGGGATTTGGAACTTAGGTAAACCTCCTTTGCCACATTCACAAGCTCTATTGAGATGTCCTGTCCACTTATAGAACTCCCAACAACCACAACTACCTGTCGAGATTAATTAATCATATAATATGAAAAATGAATAATATTGTTGTTTGTTTGAGAACAAAGTAATCAACCCTTCATCAGTAAAACTGATGAGAGAGATTAGGTATGCATGTTTACAAATAATTGGCTGTTTAAAACTTTCCTTAACAGGAAGTGCCATCCATGACCGGCCCCACCGCCAAATTATTATGTCTTTTTTTTTTTTTTAATAACTAACAACATGATATTCGAATTAATGCAACTGCGATGCATGTGACACTGACTTGAACTGAAGATGAAGAATGATGGCATGTTTCTTGATTGTTGTTACCTCATTCTTGAATGGATCTGGAATTCTGTAAACGTGACTGTGAATCTGCCTTCTCTTCCATGCATCCATTCCTAAACATGTTCAAGATCATCAAATTTCAATATCAAGAATTCAATTTTGAAGAAAATGTTATTAATTTATGCATATTATTGTTTACCTTCTATTGCAGGCAACCTTGGGTGAGAGTAATGCCCGGAGGCCACCACCACCGCGTCATAGATTTCCTCCACCTCCTTCTCCGCTTTGCTTTTCACCACCCACTTCAAGTGCTCCTTTTCAAGAACCGGATAATCCAACATCTCGACATTCTCAACCCGAGTATTGAACCGGATCATCTCTCTCAATCCAAAGTAGTCGCAGAAATCTTTAAGGTAGAGAAGAAGTTCCTTGTGCCCAGGAAACCTCCTCATATCCCTACCTTTCTTCCCACCAAATGGGAAATCAGAGAACCCCATGATTTCTCGAGGTGACATCACCCTCAACGAGGCGTAGATACTGCTATGAACCTTCAAGAACCGGCTTTTACCCATCGGGTTTTCTTCCTCGACTTTCGGATCATACAGCCATTGCCCTCCAACTTCATGCTTTTGTTCAATAACCACCACTTCATGGCCTTCTTTCCTCAGCTCCCGAGCCGCTACTAAACCGGCCGGTCCGGCTCCGATCACACACACTTTCTTGGAAAAGTTTCTCTCGGAAACCATTTTTATTTCTTTGGTTGAGTTGAACTAACTATTTTTTTTTTTTTTTGAGTATGTATATGTAAAAGAATTAATTGTGTGATTATTATGGTGCATGGGAGGGTATTTATAGTTGAAAGAGAAGATATATTTTTGAATTGGTGATTAAAATTTTACTAGTTCGGTAGATAGGCGACAAACGTGACAGATTATTATCATTTTTTGTACACTACATTACAATTTACTATTATGTGTGTTGGGAGTCATTTTTTTGGAATCTTAAACTGAAAGAAATAATGAGTTTTTTTTTTTTTTGGTTTTGCAAATAATGAGTCATTTTATGTTTCAATCGATGCAAATTATTTCTGGAATAAGTACAAATTCAAATATATTTTTAAAAAAAGATGGGTCAAATTAGTTAATTAAGATTTAAGAACCTTTTTGCAAACCATCATTTTCACTTAAATTTTATATTGACGTGCATGGGGTGCGACCCTCATTATTATACTGCCCTGCTGGAAATTAAGTTGGTGAGATCAAATTTTATTTTTATTGATTGAGAAAAAATATAAATAAATAAAAAATCGAAAGCAATTACACGTCATATAATAATTAATTAATTAAGTAATTACATTATTTGAGGAAAACGACTTATAATGCTTATGCATTCATTTTTTAAACTAATGAAAAATATAACAATAATAGTGTACAGTGAAATTGAATAGTTTTAATTGTCAAACCTCGATTTGGAACAAAAATGAAAAAAAATTTTTTAATAAAATAATGATTAGTTTCAAGATATAGTGTACAACTGTGAGTCATAAATTAGAAATTACCTTACCATTTTAGTATTTTGGAAGAAAAGTTAGATGCCATAAGGTAGGTATAAAAAGTTGTGCACCGACATAGGGATGGACAAATTTGCCAAAACGAAGGTATACCGAACTACCGAAAAATATCGAGAATACCGTAATTAGCGGTATACCGAGTTTTTCGGTACGGTATAATACCGTACCGAAGATTTTCGGTACAGTAACCGTATGAGTTTTTCTATACCGCAGTATACCGGTCAATATCGAAGATTCGGTATACCGAAAAAATTGGGTATATACCGAACATTCGGTATGTACCGAACATTCGGTACATACCGATTATACCGAGATACCGAATGTTCGGCACATACCGAATTTCAGTATATACCGAAAAATTACATTCTTTTAATTTTAATTATACTCTAATTTTATTTTTATTTTTGGTTGGTTTTATAGACATGGTGACTTTTATTAAATTTTATTATCGATATTGAGACACGTTAGAATTTTTTTTTTCTATTCATCGTTGTTTAGGAGTTTGATGAATGCGTACAATATTTATTCGACTTTATTTGTTTGGTGGTATAATATTATTTTTATGTTGTCATTATTGTATGAAAAAAATCGAATATAAATTTTTTCGGGTATAAGATTTAATTTTTCGGTATACCGAAATACCGAACTTCGGTACGGTATACCGAAAAATCGGTATGGTATTGGTATGGACTTTGTTACATACCGAATTTTCGGTATTCCGAAAATCGGTATACCGAAATGTACGGTATGGTAACGGTATGAAGAAGTACATACCGAAGATTTACGGTACGGTATCGGTACGGCGGAAATTTTTCAATATGTCGTACCGGTCCATCCCTACACCGACATAGTATAAATTTTTGGAAGTGCCTTATTATTATTATTATTATTATTATTATTATTATTATTATTATTATTATTATTATTATTATTATTATTATTATTATTATTATTATTATTATTATTATTATTATCCGAGTTCAGAAATTACCAAAAAGAATCGTATTTTTACCTTTGATTTGTTAAGGAAATGTGGATAGATATATAGTTGAAAAAGAAAATTGGAGATTGGATTATATTATCATGTTTTGGTTTTTTTATACAATCGATAACAATTTTTACGTTTATAAATGGTAATATATTTATCTTTTACTTCATGTCACAAATTTTAGTTTAGCAGCATAGTTGCTATTGTCGATGCACTTAAAAATGGGAGTCTTAATTACTGTTATCTTAATATTGAATGAGACCCAAATTTTATCTTTTAACACTACTTTTTTATGTATACAAATACGCGTCAAAATATGTTATGCACAAATATTACGAACGGTTTGCGAGTAGTATATAGTTTCATTTATGGTTCTTACACGTTAAAGGTTAACTTGTATGAATTTCATAATCGTCACGTGTAATTGGTTGAATTATAATACAATTTAGTCGATATACACATGAACAAACAAAATCTTTCACAACATACAAGTTTAATGAGAACTTTTATAATATTATAAGTTTCTATGATTATATATGAATAAGAAAATAAATAAAATTAAAACATGTAAGGTGCTTGATTTTTAAAAAAAATGGTGTATGTTGATGATTATTTAATAGAAGTAATAATATAGAAAGGTGGTCATGATGCTTCTAAATGATGTGGGGAAAGCTAATGTAAATCACAAGTAATAATAATAAAAATAAACTGATCACTTCACTCAATATATGATCAGTTGTGGTTGATTAACAATTATTAACTAAAATAGCTAAAATAAGCATAGCCCCTAACAATGAACCACACAACCTATAATTAACAACAATTGATTAAGATTTTAATCAATCAACATTTAATATACAAAAGAATGTACGCCAAAACAAGGATCTAATCCAACTACCCTACCGACCCGGCCCAACCCGAATCCACAGTGCGAATTTGGCTTGTGCGCTTGGCTTGACACAACAACGAAGACAACTCAGTTGGTAAGAGATTTTATGTTCAATGGTCGATTATTCAAATCATTTTATGTGTATGTGTAAGTGCTCATATCTTGTACTATAAAAATTATTATTATTATTATTATTATATGAAATTTCAAAAGAAACTAAATTGATGGTGGGGTTTGGTCAAATGAAAACTTGTCAACAATCTTTCGTGTGATGGACCACTTTATTAAGAGTTTGAACTTACAAATTAAGCTTTATGTGCTGCACTAACAATTATGGCATGTTTGGTTGTTACTTTCCTAGGGTTTAGGTACGTGGCCATTCAAAATTCAAAATTAATCATGCTTCTTTCCGCACATTTTTGCTTTTTTTTTTTTTTTAATTTTTTTAATCTTCACAAAAAAGTAGACAATATTGATTAGACTTGGGGATTCTACAAATGAAAATCCACTTTTTCTGTATATACTTATTTCTTTCCTTTTCCTATCTAAAGTCTATAGTTGCATCTTTTAGGTATACAGGAGAAGGAACGAGAAAAGTAAATTACCTAAGAAAAAAAAATGTATATTATAATACATTTCATGTACATCGCTAATGCATAGTTGCACAGCTCATTATAATGCATGCTTCGTATAATTTTAATGCACCAGTTAATCTGAACCGTATATTATAAATAGATCAATGGTCCAAATCACTTCTTTAAGAAATAAGATTTTTTTCATACGAAATGTTAGTATAAAATCACAATATTTTCCAATATCTAATGCTATCTACATACTACCAAGTACTAAGGCCAATTCCAATAACTTTACATGAAATCATACTATCCTTAAAAACTGCACAAAATAATCACTAAATCACATAATTCCAGTCAAGAATTCAATAGATTCACAGAGGTTTAGAAGATGCTTCCTGTATGTAAGCCGAAGCTTCCTCTTCCAAGAGCTGCTTTCCTTCAACGAGCCCTTTGATCAAGGTGTTCGCATACTCTTTGCATGGTGGATTGATCGGAAACTTACCCGATATGAAACTGTCCACGTCGGAGAGGCTGCATCTGCATGTATGCGAGAAACGTGACATAAATCTGAGATCAGTTGATAATGGAATAAATCGATGTAGAGAGTATGTATATAGGGATGAGATCATGTAAAATTACGTCATTGTGAGAATCGGAATGTCTCCCTCCTTCCCTAAGTAAACAACGTTATGGTACCAGCCTCTCTGCATCAAGAAAAAAGTGACCGATGTTTTCAATGAACGATGTAATCAGAGGAAACATAGCAAAAATGTGAATAGAGATGACATATTCGTTTCGACCAAGAGTTTTTATCATACGCTTTCTTCATCGATTTTTATTTAATTAGGGTCAGTTGTTGATGATAAAAGTTGAGCAAAAGCACACCATACATACCTGCACGGGCATCATTGAGATGGATTTTTCGGTTTGAATAGTCTGTAACATGGTCGAGTCGAACAAGGGACGACTCATCTCCAGGTTTGAAACATTCTCCTGAAGCAGCACGTCGTTAAATTGCTCCAGCCTAATACAAGGAAATATTAGGGGGGAAGTTATCAAAATCGAGATCCCGGAGAATCTTCAAAGCTAGCCCAACTTCGATTTCTTTCAAATGAACTATTTGGTCCAAAAATAAACAACGGGATGCCAGGAGGAGAAGACGTACGAAATTTTGTAAAGGCACAAATAAGCTTTCTCCTGCACATTAATAGAAGGGTGAAGAAAAGCAACGCCTCCTGGGCCCCACGTAGCCGTACGATCTCGAGCAAAGAAGAGACGATGAGGGAATGTTTTCCAGACAATCTCTTTGGGCTTGCTCTTGTCCATGGAACCCACACATGGTCTCATCATTCCTTCTATCTGGAAATTGTATACAAGAGGGATTACGACAAAAAGCATACAATTGCATGACACTCAGCTAAAGATATAGTAATTATTTCCTTGTTCTCAAAAATAAAAAATTTATCATCAAGTCGGGCCTTTACCTGTCCACCTTCAATATAGCAGCGAAACCTAGACATGTTCATGTTTGATCCGTAAGTTGCATACCATACGTAAACTTTCGAAAGCTCTGATCTCCATGCAGATTTTGCTGTCGCTTCATGGTCTGTTGTATGTAGTCAAGACTTCATTAATAGCCAATTTTTTCAAGAAGTGCACTCAACATACATAGAAAAATTATAATGTGTTCGGTACCTTGACCATCTGAGTCGACTTTCAGGTTAGAGAAAGGTTGTATAACATCCTCAATAGTCTGGACTTCTTCAGATACATTAAGAGTGATATCCTCAGTCTCGGCTTCAGAATCAGAGCTCGGAATCTGGGATTAGAAAGTTTATCAGACAGCATGCTGACTACGCATAAGGGAACACTAAAATCCACAAAATTTGAAAATGTAAATAAAGTTGGCTATCTAATTGAAATCGAACACATGAAATTTGGAGCAGTACCGAGGTTGAGTAGGTCATCGACTGAGGTTATTATTTGTATTTCATTTTCATGCAAGCATGTTATTTCATAAACTCCACAGTGTACTTTGCTTATACAGTAGGGCAACTGGGCAAGAAATTCTTACCTCGATTTGAGCTGTTTTACTTATAATCTTTTCTGTAAGCTCTACAGAAAGTACCGGCCAATATGAGCTTAATTCTCGCCGCACCTAAACACATAAACCAACTTAAATTACTGACATAACATAACATGAAGTCCCGAGATTAGAAGTACATTAATTGAACTATTTGAAAGTTTTCATATTTAACTGTTAACCTCTTGTATCACGCGCCATGTAGAAGCAAAAGGGTAAGCCTCCGACACCACATTAGGAGGCTTTTCATGTAGCAATACTTCAACACATGCTCGAGCAGAACTTGCAATTGAGTTCAGATTATATCCTCCTTCAAGTGCCATAACAATTTTTCCTCCAGCAAACTCCATCAACTACACCAAGCATCATATGTAATTATACAGAACAGAAGTAATTAGATAAGAGGGTATGCAATGAAAAGATATTCAGGCACGGTGAAGAAATAAGAGAAACCGAACACAGATATGTAATGTAATACAGGAGAGCAAACCAGACAGTAGAGTGATTAGTAGAACTGTTTAAAGTAATAACCTTGTCAAGCATAATTGAGTAGCCATATGGACTTATACGACAGCCCCCAAGAGGATCCCCTATGGCTGTTCAAATTCAACACAACAAAAACTAATGAGTAAACCTTTATTTAATGAATAAACTACACTGCAGAGTGAAATTTCAGTTTGAGTAGGATGCATTACAGTGTACGAATTTCATGAGCGAACTCAGAAAAGGACGTACAAGATGCAAATAGCATGTTAAGAGATGCTCGGGGATTAGCTACTACGTTTATATGGAAATCAACTAACCTGCATCAAAGCCAGCCGAGATGAATATCATGTCGGGATCAAATTCCTTAGCAACAGGGATCAATATGTGGTCCCACACAGCAAGATAGTCAGCATCTCCACACCTTCCATGTTCCCAAGGGACATTAATGTTGTGACCCGCACCTGCGTCTTCCCCAGTCATGATATACGAGCCATCATGACCAGTTGGATAGAAAGTCCCAAAATCATATCTACAGAGACAGGAAAATTAAATGAACAATAATATCCACCAACATGGCAAGAAACGATGTCAAGATTAGTACTAACATTGGAAGCACATTTATGGATTTCTAAGACTTTCTTTAGTAGAGTTCACCTTATAGAAAATAATATCTAATAGAGGCAAACACAATAAGATGATTAGTTTTGGAAACGGATAGTCCAAATAAGATAATAAGCTCAAATTCTAAGAGCATTGATAGTAAATAAATATCAAGATTGGAACGAGGGGGAGAAGATATAGGATGAGAAATCATCTGTACAAAAACTTCATGTACCTATGCACTGAGAAGAAAAGTACTCGAGGATCATTGTAGAACATCTTTTGAGTACCATTTCCATGGTGTACGTCCCAGTCAACTATAAGGATTTTGTTGATCCCCAGTTCTCTCTACAGAACGAAAAGTAGTCACAATTGTTCAATAACATATGGAATCTTCACATATTCAATGCACAAGCCTAATTGAAACGGAAACTGATACTCACTCTTTCATTCAGTATATAACTTGTGGCAATTCCGACATTGTTATACAAGCAAAATCCCATTGGTTCACCTTCCTCTGCATGATGACCAGGAGGCCTTACTATAGCAAAGGCCGAATCAAGTTCCCCTTTAGCAACTTTCTCTGCAGCCTACAGTACCAAATTCCCACAATTGGCGTGCATGAGAGAGAGAGAGAGAGAGAGATGAAGTTTTCTAGCACACAAATTGTTCATAGAAATCTCAAGGGCAGTTCTGAGTTTTCTTACAAACAAGAATGAGGATGAATTTTATCATTTATCAATGACAAAGAATAATGGAGATTTCCTCGGAAATGAATCGAATTTCATTAAACTTCAATACCAACTGATCGTATTGTCTGAATTGCTACTTCCAGAAATGACAGAAACCTTTTTCTAACTTTTTCGATATATAACGTAAATGTTTGCAGCGACATAATCTAGCACGGGTTCCGTTCATCAATCTCAAGAGCCATACCTCTATGACAGAGCCAGCAGCCAGATAAGCTGCTTCAGACGAGCCTTCATTGAAATATATAGAATTAAATTTTGCAGCAATTCTTTTTCTCTTTGACTCTGAGTTTCTAAAGCTAATATTCTTAATCAAATCAATGTGATTCTTGGTGTGAACCAATGCCAAATGATTATCTTCTGCATCCTTGGCTTTCAAAATAGTACATCTGGAAAAAGTAAAATTACTACAGTTGAGAATTCCAGAAAAACTTATGCATTTATGTAAGTATAACTTATAAGTTTACAGAAGGGAAATCTAACAAGACTATACCATTTTAGGATTAAAAAAAAGATCACAGCACTTACATGCTTCATGCCAAACTAAAAAACAATTTTTAGTATTATCCAAAACAAAAATTCAGCTTGCATCAGAAAACACATTCTTACTCAAGGGAATGAAATTCCATATTAAGTTATTAACATGCATTTCTACTACCAGTCAAAGTAAAATACCAAAAAAAAAAAAAAGCAGCAGTTCTACTCCAGGAAATCACCAACTGAAAACAAAAAACAAAAAATAGAAAACCAAAAAACTAGCTTAAATAGCTCTCTCTCTCTCTCTCTCTCTCTCTCTCTCTCAAGCACAACAGAAAAAGAAAGAATTGGGGGTGAAAGAAAGGACCTTTTGGCGAGGCCAGAAGAATTGAGGCGTTCCCAGATGACACGAATCCGATCAGGGCATTCAGGGTGATCTTCACCATTAGGGGCGTAGTGTTTACACATCCGCTCATCAAATATCAGACCCACCCGCCGATCTTTGCCGCTACCGCCGTCGTTGCTTCTGCTTACTGAACTCTCAATCTCACCATTCGACTCCATTTTCTTCCCCTTTTCGTTTCTTCTTTTCTCAGCTATTTCTCTCCAAGTTTGAATTTTGCAGCTAGTGATGCAGTGGAAGTGAGAGAATCCTTTATTCGAGGAAGGAATCGAAACGATTTTGTAGTTTTCCCCCCTTTTCCACTCCAAATAAATGCAATCATCCTCTGGTAAATACAATTTTATCTTTTATAATTGTAAATAAATATGTTTTCCTTCTACTCTACTATAATATCCAATCCAATTGTTTTAGATGAATTCAAATGTATTTGAAAACCTTTTTTAGATAAAAGAAAGAAAGAAAAAGATAGTAGTACTTAAAAATTAAAGAAAAAAGAGCTGTGAGAATGTGCCTTCTTTTAAATTGAAATGTTTAGATATTACCATCCAATTTTATTAGTCTCAATCAAAATAATTTACATAGAATAATCACAAAATGTCCAACAGAACATTCCATATAATTCATATAAAAAATTCAAACATAATTTTTTTTTTCTGAGTACCATCTTCATTTTATCAAAAAATAAAATAAAATGTGGTAATGTAATGCTTGTGATAGTCTCCATCCCACCACTTATCTTAATACATTTGAGTCAAATATAAATATAAATCAAAATAAGTGGGATGGAGTTGGAGGGAGTATTTTCCATCTTCCATTTTGGAGGCTGCCTATCTGCACCATTTCTGCATAGTATCGGAACAAACATTACTAGAAGACGTCGACCAGTAACTTCTCCTCTGCCATCCAATTCCAAGTACGCGACATAGTTCAGTTCCGGCCTCGTGAAATCACCAACTCTACAGAATCAAATCAGTCACAAGAATGATAACGCCACATTCTTGATGAATCATCAATGGTAGTAATGTAGTAACAGTAGGCAGCCTGAGATGAAGCACATCAGATCTAGTTTCCAGTCTCAAGGGACAGCAAGTGAACAAGCTCAAAGTCCGAAGAATTTGAATGCGTAACCTAGAGTATGTTCGCCTGGAGATCATCAACACATTCGAGTAGAAAGTAGCACTGATCATGCTGCTTTCCAATGTAGGCTTCAAACATGAAGTCCTGTTATTCGCGGAACTAAAATAGTGGCTTGCTTCAAACGCTACCAATAATCGCCACAGGAACAATTCCCATCTCTGAAGTGGTGGAAACGGTTGATATCTCTAATAATGATTTCTCTTGACACTATCTTAGATATGTACTTGAACACCGTATGGCAGTCTAAGCAGATACGAAGGTTCTTCTTCACCCGAATAGGGGCTCCAGGTGGGGTTGCAATCAGTCCAAAAGCAACAGCAAGTTTTTCACTGTGATAGGAAAGAAGAAGTTCCTTTTCTTTATTCTCAACAAAATGGAGATCAGTGTCCAACATAGGAACATAACCCTCTCTCGCCATGAGATGTCCCAACTCCTTGAGTTTCGAATAAATCCCTTCACTCCAAGGATGGCTTCTGTCTCCAACAGTGAAAGTGTGTATCTCATCTTTCACCTCCATCCAGCTCACCCCTGGTTCCTTCTTCACTTTGCGATCTTTCATGATTCTTCGCACCTTCACAACATCGTCCCACAATCCAGCTGAAGCATAAATATTAGCTAGAAGAGTATGAGTACCGGATTTTTCTGGTTCTAGTTTATAAAGCATCTCAGCAGCATATTTCCCTAGCTCTACATCCTTATGAGTTCTAGAAGCGCCTAGAAGTGCCCCCCAAATGGCACCGTTAGCTTCAAATGGCATACTTTTAACGAGATCCGTTGCTTCATCCAATTTTCCAGCTCGACCAAGGACATCAATCATGCAAGCATAGTGCTCTTGTGTCCGTTCTATGCCAAATGTTTCCTTCATCGTGTCAAAATAATATCGAGCTTCATCAACCAGACCAGCATGGTTACAGGCAGAGAGGACACTGACTAATGTTACATGATTCGGAGCTACACCATATCTCAACATTTCATTAAATAAACTAAGGGCCTCCTTACCCTTGCCATGTTGAGCTAGTCCACCAATCATCGCAGACCATGAGACTACACTTTTCTCCGAAACCTCAGAGAAAGCACGGTCAGCGTCCTCTATACTTCCACATTTGGCATACATGTTAACAAGTGAATTCCCAGCAAAAACATCGAGATAAACCCCATTTTCAAGACGTGGACGTGCATTTGCTTCCCTTGCTCGTAAGCTGATAAATTTGCACAGGCATTCAGAAGAGAGCTGCACACGAAAGAATCTGGCTTGATATCCATCCCTAGTAGCTTCAAGTAGAGCTTCAAAGCTTCTTCCCCTTGTCCGTGTTGAGCATATGTTGTCATTATAGATGTATAAGATGGTAGATCCGCATTTTGACATTCTTCAAAAACTGTAGTTGCATCATTAACCTTGTTACACTTTCCATAAGAGTCGACAAGGCTGTTCATAATGAAATTATCAGCTTGGTAACCGGACTTCACAATAAGAGCATGAACTTGCTTGCAGGTGATAGTAGCCTCCAAATTCGCAATTGCATTAAGAACTGCTAGTAAAGTAGCATGGTTAAATTCCATACTCCGATTATGCATATCCCGAAATAGGGTAAGAGCTTCCCGTGTATCCCCACTCTGTGAGAGTCCAGACATCAATGCATTCGTCGCAACTAAGTTTTTTTCTGGCATCAAATGATAAACAGTTACTGCATTCTTCGTCAAACGACACTTACTATACATGTCAATGAGGCCAACATTCACAAAGGGATCTTTCATTGTATCCAGCTTTATCAATTTGGCATGAAACTGTTTACCCAACTCCTTCACACCTAATGCTGCACAAGCTTTAAGAGCACTCGACATGGTGAACAAATTCGGGTTTACCCCAGTCCTTTTCATCCGATCCAACAATTCCAACGCCCAAACATGATGCTCGTGAGATACACAACCAGCAATAAGAGCATTCCAAGAAACAATATCAGGTTCTGGGACACTGCCGAAAACAGTTATTGCATCTCCAAGATCTCCTGCTTTTGCATACATGTCTACTAGTGCATTTGACGAGAATGGATCATCCTCATATCCAAGCTTTATCAGATATCCATGAATCTTCTTCCCTTGTCTAATATCTTCTAGACCTGTGGCAGCATTCAATATAGTCGACAAACTATACTCATCGGGCTTAATTCCACTCGCAATCATTTCCCCAAACAATCCCATTGCTTTCCCAAAATGATCGCTTTGAGTATAACATGTCAACAAAGCATTCCAAGAAACCACGTTCCTCTCCGGGATATCCTCAAACAACCTCCTTGAATCTAAAATACTACCACATTTCGCATACATAAGCACCAAGGTATTTGCAACAAAAACATCAGACTCAAATCCAGCTACTACTGCAATTCCATGGATTTGCTTCCCGAGTATAAAATTCATGGTCCTCGAACATGCCTTGAGCACGCTGGGGAAAGTGAACTCATTACCCTTAACACCCAAGGCATGCATCTCGTGAAAAGCCAAAAGGGCCTTTTCCCCAAGGCCATTTTGGGCATAACCAGATATCAGTGATGACCAAGAAACCAAATCCGGTTCTGGACTTTCTTCAAGCAGCTTGCGGGCATGAGCAAAAACTCCAGACTTGGAGTAAAGATTTACCAAATGGCTGCGGTGATTAGGATCATGGGATAATCCAAGCTTTACTAACTGGGCATGGATTTGGAGGCCTTCATTCACAGACTTGGTTTGCCTCAGCTGTGACAGGAACTTTGAGGAGGAAATATAAGTTGATCTCAACGCTTGAACTGGTTGAAGAACCATAAACTCCAGCTGTCTGAGAATAATGAAACAAATTCAAGAATGAAATTAAACACAATAGCATTCTTCACTAACTTATTTTCCACTAATTCACGTGCAGATGCTTAAAAAATCTCAAGACTCGGGAAAAGTTTACGTTTTTTGGTTGTTGATATCTAAATGCAGCAATTCAAGAAATGTTGCAAACTAAAAGAAGAAGATTACCGTAGGGTTTCGAAATTTGGAAGAAGATGCTGAACCAATACAGACGGCCACTCCGTTACAGACGGCTGCTCCGACGGAATAATTTGAGTATTGCTGTAAATGTAGTGTAATACTGTTGCTGCGCTATTCTAATTTAATTTCTTTTCTCCTTTTCTTTTTTATGTGTTTATCCATTAATTGCTTTAGATTAATCTTTATTTATTTATTTATAGTTCTTGTTATAGTTTATGTTCTTCTTTTCTTTTAAAACTCTTTTTTGTATAAAATTGTATAATCTAAAAAATTAATTTTAATGATTCGAAATTACGAAAATTAATATGTATTTTATCATATAGGTTATTGTGATTCTAAAATTAATACGAACTTTTTTTCCTATTGGTTTGAGAGGTTTTGATGAGACTCGATTATCGTGTTCCCATTTTTTATAATTTTCTAAAAATTTTATGATTGTATTATTATTTATTTTTAAATCTGCTTATTTTGTAAATTAAGTTAATGAGTTCAAATTTCTATCATTCGTATAAATTTAGCCTAATTTTATTTCATATTATTAAAAATAAACAAATAAAAGTGAATATTCTGAAATATTCATTTTATGCTGTATTTTTGTGTAAACTGTTGGAGATGAGCTACTATTTCTGCACTATTTTTGTGTTAGTGTTGCTGTATTATTGAGCAAACTGTTGAAGATGCTCGTAATTGTAAAAAATCCCCAACCTTTATAAATTAAATTTCTTTGATCTTTTTTTTTTTTTTATAACTGAATGCACATTGTTTTTAATTTCGACATTCACATCATAGTCGAAAAGTCCTCATAAAGCGTTTCATGTTACAATTGTGATCACGACAATTAAAAGTTCATAATTTAATTCGTCAAAAATGAAAGTTCGTGATTCAATTCGACAAAATTTAAAAGTGATGTCTAATTTATAAGAAAGGTGAAAGTTGCTGATTTTTTTTTATTTTTTTTTTTTGCAATTAACCCTTAAATTTTTATATGCATTAAATTTTAATTATACCCATATTTAAAAGAAATATTAAACCTAGTCTAGTTACAATGTCATTTTTCACCTATGAATAATACTGAATGATTAGGATATCACTAATTTAAAACGAGAACAAATTAATAAACATACTGAAATGCTCAATAGGCATTAGCAATAGCTCAAAGAAAATGATAGAGCGGAGTACAGACAAAATTAAACATTTATGATTTACAATAAATTCAATTTGAGTGGTGAGCGTAGTAGCCTGTCTAATTTTTACACGTGGCTCATGGATTAACCTCTATAACTCGATTAAATCAGAGCTACAATCTCTATATCCTCAATATCTCAAATCTAACATCAGATTCTCAACACATTCATGTACATTTTGAGATACAAAATTCAAGGGAAAACAACCATCATTTCCCACCGTTGTTCGTCGACGACACTCTGGATTCTCAGCCTATATACCTCCTCAAACCCAGGAGGAATGAGATCAGGGGACTCTGTTTTGATATTCGGTGTAGGAATTTTGGTGATCGGAGTTTGGCCGGAGGCCGTCTTCAGGGCAGATTCCGGCGAGGCGAATGCTGCTTTAGGTTCTTCCTCTTTGTATTTGACTGTAGGAGGTTCTTTTTGAACTGGAACATCGATTCTTCCGATCGTAACGCCTCCAATCATGTCAACTTCCATGTCAACCTCTTCGCTTTCGTGCATTTGATTCTGATCGTGATTCAAATTTTCTGATGGTTGCACCATAGCTGTTAACTGCGTGGCATGTTGCTTTATACGGTGGAATAAGCCCCATAGGTAGTACCTTCCGTCCTGACCTGAAACGTGAATGCTTCTTATTTTTGAGTTTTGAACATTTGCCAACTCCAAAAATCTAAGAGGGAATGGAAAGCCAGGAGAAAACAAAATGTAAACATAATAAAATTTGACACCATTGTTTACATGACTTTGATGGATGGACGATTTTGAGCTTTTTTTATAGTTAAATCCTTCAAATGCTTAATCATATTTATTGTCAATCTAGTCTATCATCCAAAGTGAACACTTGACGAAGAGTATATATGGTTCCTTACTTGAAACCAAGGAAATGAAAATGGTGTTGATATAGTGAAGGGTCCTCATCATTAACCAAGGATGACATTCTCTCCTCTACTTGAATCTCCAGATAAGAATCTTACTGTACTAATCAGTAAAGAATCCATCAAATCGAAGAGAAGAGAAGCTAACTAACTAAGGATTCATATACTATCTCACAAATCCTAATTGGCAATAATAGAATGCAACCATTTTTTACAGCTGAAGTTGGCATCAGCTTCATGTATGACTAATGATAACAGTAATTAGATGCATGCAAATCAAGTATGTTAATAATATTCACATTAACTTTTAACGTATGAGAAATAATGACCTCACATTGACAATCGTCAGGCAAAAGTTTGGAGCTGAAAACCAACAGCTCAACATCTGCAATCTGTTTCCTCAATGCATAGTTTGTCGAAACCATATGATCCACTAGAAAGACATAATCCTCCTCTGATCTGCCATTCAATGAGGTGAAGAGTATGTTAATATTCAGAAACTACAGCAGCAGCTGAAAGTTAAAAGAATTATCATTTTCCAACTCTGAAAAAAGGCACACCTCTCTCCATCTCCAGGAAAGAAGTATAGTGCAATGTCATTTTTATCTGGAATGTAATCAAATAAATTGTTCACGAGTGGTCTTGAAGGAACCAATTTAAACTGAAGCACTTCGGGCATTTGCTTTGAGAATTCATAAGCCTCTTTTCTAGCTCGTGAAGGAGGATGAGCTTGAACTAGATGGTTCATTTCTTTCTGAACATGGTCGTCCTGGACCTTGAAGCTTCCCCTAATAACCAAAAAAGAAATCAGACAGAATAAAGAGTGTAAATAATGCATATCACGGCCGATCAGACTGTGGTAGGAGTATCTCATAACTGGTAACAACTGGAGATTTTACATTTTAGTAAATGAGAAATACCACTCAAGATTTTACATAGAGTAGGATTGTAGGAAGGCTTCAAGTTTATCCACTCAAGAGAAATAGGATTTCTGCTGTAACCTTTTTATGTTCAGAGCATGAACATTTCCAGATGTATGCATTGCAAAGATGCATTTTCAAACTCTGAGTCCTCCTACATATTTTGAAACTGTCAAATGAGCCTAGATTATTCTCTAAGGAAATTGAAACTATCAGACAAAAAGAATGGTTGGAGAATCCTTGATAGTATCAAATTGTATTTCTCATTTATATAAATGTCATCCTGCCCTATTCATTAAACCTTAGAAATCCAGCCCTCATAACCCGCATTTCCTTCATACTTCAGACACTATTTCTCACATTTTTTAATGAGAACCAAATGAAATCCACAAGTTAAAACAATTGTGTCCTTTTTTCCACTTCAAACCCATTATCAGTTCCCCTCCATAGGAGGCAAGTGTATAATTTACAATGTTGATACACATATTCACTAATTTGCAACGATTAGTATATAAACTATTTGAAATCAGTCTATATTTGAGTTAGTATGATACAGTGATCAGGTAACTTACTTCCACAGAGTGTCCAAAGCAGGGATGTTGTATTTCTCTGGGTCGAGCAAAAGATTTTTACTCATATTCTCAGCACCAGAAGTCCTCAGATTGATAGCATTATTATGACCATCACCACCTAGAAAAATGAAACTCTCATTAAGTTCTAAGGATCAGGAAAACATGATTCAATTTTCCTACAGATTGCAGTACAATTTAAACAACTTATGCTAAAGTAGAACTGATTCCATGTGAAAGATAGGGCAGGCAAAATCTGTATGTGGGTCAGTTTCTCTACATTGCTCAATATCTTTTTGGGAGGTGAAGGAAAAGCGTAACAGAATTTAAGATTCAAACATATGGCAATACTCTCACGTGCAGAAAAAGTACCTTACATTCATATGTCATGAGTATGTCAGTCAGTTGAATAAGAGCAGAACATCATCTTGCTCAACCATAAGACCCTACTTTAAGGATAGTTAATTTGTTATGCAGATTCATTGGAGAAGATATGGGATATAATCTGACAACATATCCATAACAACTGTATCAGAACTAATTCAAAAAATTACTATGTACTACAATTTAAATCTCTCCCTAATATGGATGAACTTAATTAGTTTTGTTATAAAGAAATCTCTAATTAAAACACGTAAGCAGAATTATTAAATATATTTGTATCAAAACTGAGTGAATACACTAAATCATGAAGCAAACAAGTGAAATGCTGCCATGCCTGATATGGCAGCTGGTGAGGTGTTCGCGGATGGTAAAGATCGCTGCCTCACTGATATTCTTGTCGCATGCAATTGGACTTCACTTGGCTGTTCCTTTACACAAGGAGTGTCTTTCAGGGCTTCAGAAGGTCGGAGGCTGCTCCGTGATCTTAATTCTGCTGATGAAACCATCTTGAAGATTAGCATACATATTTTATATTGTTTGTACCAATTCTATAATTCAATTGCATTTTAACATAAAAGACATCTTACAAAATATATAGAATAGCATAATATGGGACAAGGCAACTAGACTGCAAACCCAAGTTTTCATTTCCTTTAAGCAGTTACGAATGTCAATATTTTCCTCACTCTTTCTATTACAGAATCAGAAGAAAAAATTCCTAGCATAATATGGGACAAGGCAACTAGACTGCAAACCCAAGTTTTCATTTCCTTTACCAGGCCTTCGATGCTTTGGTGGTTGATAGGGTCCCGAACGAAAATTTTGGTGGGAAGAGGAGTTTAGTGATGCTGTTTTAGGCCTGTTTGCAGCATTCTCTCCTGATGAAAGCTCGATAGCTTCGTTAACACTGATGTATCGAGTCTTCCCGGTTGTAACAATCTTTTCCCAATTTCTTCTTTTCCCTGTTGGCAGCTCACCACCTTTGCATACCTCCGGCGAGTTAATCTTTGGCACATTAGTCGACTCTTCAAGCACACAAGGTGAAGATGGCTTTGACAAAGAGCATTCTTCACAGAGCCAGTCATCAACAAGCGACTCACGATAAATTTTCATGCAATACCTGATATAAGGATAAATGTAGTTCATTTCATGGAAAACCATTTACATATGTCAAATTAAGAAAGAAAGCATACATGATTGTAATTAAAAAAAAAAATTGTAAAAATAAACACAATACGAAGAGAAAAAAAAAATCAGAAACAAAGTAAAAGTTTATTGAGCAACAGAGAGAGATAGAGGTCTTACACATGTCTGGAAATTATTTTACATTGACAGCAAGTTAATAATGCGTCGTCGTACCCAATATGACCACAGGTATCGCAGCACTTTTCCTGCAAAGAATATGTGCATAATATGTACCCTAAAATAATTCCAGGAACATTATATTTTTTCAACAAAAATTGAAGAAAGCTAGGGTGAAGTACTGCAGGAAAAGTACGAAAGATTACTGCAGACAGTAACACTAGACAATGCACTAAAATATGCTAGAGCAAAGACCAATGTAGTGATGGTCCTAATGGAATCCATTCCCTTTTCACAATTTTAAGCTTCTATACATGCTCCAGCTCTAAAGGAAAAAAAAATGCAGAGTATAATCATTTTGCCCTCTAAATTGCGAAGTTTGATCGTCTATTAGAAAATGAAGTATTATCTATCATTTCATGTCCTATTTCACTGATAACATGCATGATCTGATACAACGAAACATGAGGAGAAATAGAATGTCTTATACGCCTCACTACAGAAAAACGCAAGAGATGATTTGCCAACACTTCCATGACTGCAGAAACTAAAGGCCCATCAAAATTATCATAACAAAAATAGATCTATTTTTTGCACTCCATAAAAATCTCTAAGTCCAATCCTAGTTGGTTAAATCCTACACAGATTAGTATAAGCTTGAAATATACGACTCTCAAATCATGATGTAGTAGGTTTTAGATGTATAGCATTTAAGACAAGCAAATGACAATAATACATTAATACATTCAAATATAAATTATAGAAAATCATGATGAGATCATTTCTTGAATAAATATCTATGTAAGAAAAACTGCCTACATTAGTTACCTAACTAAATAGACTTACAGCAGCAGCACTTTTGTTAAAAGTTCAAGGATTGAACTTAATGCTACCTGAATTAACCGTCACAGTCAAATTAATGGACTTTTGCATGGCCTCTTATTCAATCATCAAAGACAATTATTCAATGACATAGATCTTCATACTACTGCAGCCCAAAAAGGAAACAGGAAGTGTCCAAATAGAATAAAACAAAGAAACAAAAACTTATATGCATAATATTGCAAAAAAAAACTCCGAAGCAAATCAAGGTAAGCAATTCATCAAGATGGAAAAAAGAAAAGGCAACTAGATAAAAAAAGTTAGGTCACACTAATAGAGAATTTTGCTCCTCATGGAACCCCACTTACTCATGATGCATCATACACTTGTAACAATGAAAATCTTGAATTTAAAAAGAATATGAACATGCATGTGTGCATACATACTAGATTCTAGAGTTATCATAGCCAACCTTATAGTAGGTCCAGCAAACAAATCAATTGACCCATTATTATTAGCTAGCATACTTAAGAAAAAATAATATCAAGTGCATTAAAATTATGTTATCAATATACAAAATTTATTGTATACACTTTTTAAGAGTGTAAGAATATAGGAGCCCAACTTCTCGGTGGTCTTATATTTTGCAAGAGAAGAAAAATTCACAAGCCTCCAATTTTAAAGTGCTAAAAACACTTCAAGATTTAAAGTTTTTTAACTTTAACAATTGTTCAAGGATAAATAAGTACAGTAAGAAACAAAACTCTACAAAGTTTTCCACTAATCTTCAATTAAACAACCACAATTTGCAGATGAACATGCATCATAAAAAAATCGTATGCACCCACGTTGATGAACGTAAATTTTCAGTCAAATATTACAAATCCATATTCTTTTGAAAAAAAATGACTTCTCTAGAAACAACTAATTCACACTCCATAGAACCATTTTGATTAACATTTATTTTCACCATGTACGCATTCCAAAGCACATATCCACTTTTTTTCTTTTTTCTTTTTAAAAGGGGCGAACATCCACTATTTTATTACCTAAATCTCCACTATTCTCAAACAAATAACCTTAATTTACACTATGCACGCATCCAAAGCAACATCAACATGGATATATGCAAAAAAAATATTAAATCCGAAACTATTACTATGAATCATCATGCACCTCACGCATTTAATGATGCAATGTAACACAGCATAGCAACTACTCACTGCAAAATCTCTAAAAGCCATTGAAGGCACCTTAAAGAGCCGCTCAAAAAATCAAATCTCGCCATCAAAGAGCACGTCAAGAAGCAAATTTTTTCACCATTAAAATCCTTCAATCATAGCACAGGACACAAAATATGCTCTTAGCACCACACTCAAACACAGAATTCCGCACAGTCCTCCATAATTTCAAGCAACACCGTACCAACTAAAACTGTAAAAATTAAACCATACACTAACTACATGGGTAGCAGCATTACTGTAGTCTCCAATGCAAGCAAAACACATAATCAAAAAAATAATTTTTTTTGAAGAAATCGCAGCAAAAGGGGTTTAGGTAGGGTTTCCTCACCATGTGGTGGGCCTGATGTCGGGAGGCGAAAATGTGCGGACCTCTTTCCTCGGAAGTCTGGTTTTTAATTGGCTGTTCCTCAGCAATAGTTATTGAGAATCGAAAATGTAGTGCAGAAATCGACAGCGACGTGGATAATGGGGGTAGAAGTGTAGAGAGAGAAACATGTGTGTGTGTGTGTGTGTGTGAGAGAGAGAGAGAGAAGCAGGTGGACTGTATGTTGTTGTGTGTGCGTAGAAAGAGACGAGACGGTGGGAAGAGGGAGGGCCTACAGTAGTCAATTTTTTCATTTGATTTTTCTTTTCTTTTTTTTTGGTGAAATAAATAGTGTTTGGATTTTTATGATCTTATTATTTATTCCGATAAATCCAACGCTAATAAATCGACTTGGAAAATTTACTAGAACTTAGATCCAATTAAAGAAGTAATTTTAGGAAATGAGGTTTCTATTATATTATAGAAACATTACTGCATCCGTCCTATATATTTATAACGACGCATTGATAATAAATTACTTATTTCTCAAAATAGCAAAAATTAAAATATTATTATTTCAATTAAATTAAGTTTTTTATCTGCATACTCCTATATCTTAATGTAATTTGAATTAATATTAGTATTTTATATTTTAGTTATATGAATCTACGATGATTTGTGCTCATTATTTTATATTAAAATATTAATATTAGTGGAAAATATTAGTGCATTAATTTTGAAATAGAAAATTAGTGGAAAATAGATGTGATCGGAACAAAAAATTGGATGAATTAATATAATGAATATCATGATCGAATGTTATGTACCTTTTTTTCTTATAATGTTATTCGCCTAGTGGATAAAGACAAATCAGAAGTTGTTGGAGAAAAGTCTGCATTTCTTTTTCATTAAACAGAATTAAAATTCATTTTATTTAGAGATTCTGACATTCATTTCATTTAGAGATCCTGACAGAGGCCCTTTCCAAACACAGAAGAAATCAGATACTCAATCTTGAATAAGTTAAATAATTTCTCGTTTCTTGTATCTCAGAATTTTTCAGTAATTGTCAATAAACCTATAAACTCGTAAATCGTAATATAGAATGCATTATGTTTTCCTTATAAATTTTGGATTTCCGATTTGTTCTACATTTTTGTTTAGTTTAACAATCATTAATGAGACAAACTAAAAAAGCTTATATATCTTACAATGACTACAATTAATACAAATAATTTGATATTAGACTATGTCATAAATGATTCATTAATCATTATGGGCACACTTAGCGAGCGTACATTAATATACATTAATATAAAATATGGAGTAATATTTTATATAAATATAGTATTGTCACGTCAGCATATTTATAACTTTAGAATACAAATTTAGACATATATATTCAGTACAAGAAACATTAACAAAGAGCATTACACGGATGTTACTATACATTAAATTACAATATTACCCTAACAAATTATAAGTAGAAATGTTCATCATATTTCAAATACCATCTCAATCACATAATGTAGATTGAGAACTCAATCAAAATCCAAACATAGCTAAAACCAAGAGCAAGTAGAAGAAAATGATTCTAGGAGATAGAATTGTTCCAACATTTAAGTTATTGTTAAATCCTAAACCGTTATTTGCCCCTCCTAACACCCCAGTATTAGGGGTTGTTATGAGAGGCGAGCCCTCGTTGGGCGTCACGGTCACAGGTATTCCTGATGTCGGGGTTGTCGGAGTCGTAGTTGGAATGACGCTGTCGCACATTAAATGACATATATCAATATATATGATCATAAATTATCACCTAACTAAAAAAAAAACACCATTAATCAGATATTTAGATGTGTACAAGACAAATTAATGTAACACCATATATTGGTGAAGGATAAAATTAAGTGACAATTTAAATAAAAACACACACAAACACACATTGTGAAAAGAAAGTCTCCATCACAACTGGAATTGGAATTTCTTTTGAATTTCTACCGTCGCTTTTTGACCTCAAGTACTTTAATTTGATGAAATTTAAACTAATCATAAGTGCAAATAGGCTTATCATTAAATAAAGCATTAAATGTGTGACTATCTTTTGTTTAAATTATTTAACTTCGAAGTTCGAGCAGTGAAAGTTAAAGTTCATAAAAAGAAAAGGATGTACAAATGATTGTATTGACTAATCGGTCAAATTACATCACCATTCACATTTACTCTATTTTTTAAAATACATTATTTAAATATAAGCTTTATTAAAGTCTCATTTTGCCATGCACGAGACACTTCTACGAGATTAAATATTAGTAATTATTTTCATTGATCCAAAGTAGTACTACCTCCGTCTTATATATTTATGTACGTATTCCGTTTTAGTCCGTCTCATTTCTTATGTACGTTTTCTAAAATGGAAATAACTTTATATCACTTCTTTCTATCACTTCACACACTTTTTATATCACTTCGCTCCTTCACTTCACACTTTAATAATTTTACATTGGTTTTGAGATCTATAGTGTATGTATATACGTAATTGAGATGGAGATAGTACTATACTAGTAGTAGTACTTATCTTTAAAATAAAATTAATATATAAAAAAATAAAATAATAAAGAGTACGAGAAAACCTTACCTTGAGCTTGCAGTAGCAGGAAAAGCACATCCAGCACTGCCTAAAAAAAACAATATAAATTTAACAAAATCCAAATCCAAATCAGAAAAAGAATAAAATTAAATTAAAAAAGAAAAGAAAAGAAAAGAAAAGAAAAGGAGGGAGAGAAACTGACTGGGGTCAGAAGTGATAACGGTAGCGGTGCCGGAAAAATCACAAGCGGTGGGAGCCTGACGGTTTCTCTGGAAGTAGCTGTTAACGGCGTAGTTGCAGTGGGCCCTAACGGTGTTAGGGTTGAAGCAGGGCCCGGTTTGACGGGTCGGGTTGCAGTCCGCCCCGGCTCCACAAGCGTAGTCCAGGGTCTTCTGCAACAAGGCGTCGCTCACACCCTGCTTGCAAATGCACCACGTGGCACCTGCCAACATATATCATTTGTTTTACTTACCACAAAATAAAAAAAATCAAATAAATTGCTCTAATTTTGTTTTAATTAGGAGCTAATTAATTATGCTTACTGGAGCGAGCAGCCGACGCTAGAAGCAGGATTAGAAGCCATGAGAGAGAAGCGGAAGCCATTAGAGAGAGACAGAGAGAGAGGAAATTAAAACAGCTATGGAAATATACTACTCTATCCTATTTATTTAGACTCTTTTGCTTTTTGATTTTTTTCGGCAACCATTTCCACCGAAACCTAATACGGGTTTTAAAATATAATTTTGAAGTATTTTTTCTTTTACGTAAAAAAAAAAATACTTCAAAATTATATTTTAAACTCGTACTAGATTTCGGTGGAAATGCGTGCCGAAAAAAGTCAAAAAGTAAAAGAGTCTAAATAAATGAGATAGAGGTAGTATGTTGTAAACTTGTACTGTAGTAATAAAAGTGGCGATGATTGGTGTCCGCCGCTCATTTTTATTTGTGGCTCATTTGAAAAAAAAAAAAAAAAAAGTTAGTAAGAAAATGCCAATAATTCAAAATATTGTAAAGTTGGTAAATGTTCATTCCAATTTACTGATTACATGCAAAAGGTGAAAAATAATTCATTTCGAGATAAAAGTCCGCATTTTAAAGTATGAAATTTAAATGTTTAACCTTTTTCAGTTTTTTTTTTGTTTTTTTTGTTTTTTTGAAACCAGTTAAATTTGGATACGTGGCATGTTAAAAATAAAATATTACTCCCTCCGTCTCAAGATTCATGACCCCTTTATTTTCTGCATTTTCGGCAATCATTTTCACGTTTCTCGGTGATGAGTTTTAAAATGAATTTTTGATGTATTTTTCTTTTTACGGGATACTACGTAGTTATCGACAAATATAGCTATCGATACATACTAAAATAATTTCAAAAATATATTAGCCAACGGGCCACCTCAAAATCTAATATGAGTCGTCTGTGGTTAGACGCACTTGCTGCATCCGCCAATTTAGGCAAAAATATATTGGCCAATGGGCCACCTCAATATTGAATATGAGTCGTTTGTGGCTAGGCGCTGCATTGCCAATTTAGGGGTATAACAAACCTCCCCCACCAAAGCTCGACGACGTCCTCATCGTGTGGGATAGGCCTCTTGTCTTCGATCAATTTTCAGCAACAACTCGCTCACCACAAGTGAGTTCTCTTGGCACACGATTGTCGTTGCTTGACGCAACTCCCGCTAAGATTTTTGCATACGTGAGCACACCACGGCCACGGCCACTTTCGGTACGTCGTGACCCTCATTCAACATTTGCATACTTGAAATGTACTGCATCGTGTTGACCCGAGCCTCCTCCTCCACGGATTCAGTGACCACAACATTCAACTTATTCCCATGTTGGCCTTCCCGCTTTGGACAATCACGAATCCGGTGGTCTCCATCACATATGAAGCACCCGCGGAGCTTGTTCCCGCCCCCGAAGTTTAACTCACCGCACCACCAGCGTTGGGTCGTTGAAAGCCTTCTATTCCAACCTTTCCCCTTGTCTTTAGCACGTCCTGCATCCCCACGATCTGGCTTGGAAGAGCTACCTGCCTTCAAGTCCACCAACTCCTCGGCAGCGGCTAGCGTGGACGGGCCATCTCAACTCAGTTTGGGCCCAAGTCTGCAATGTATAAGAGCATTTTAAAACCTGTTTAGCCAACGGGCCACCTCAAAATTGCAATAGTATCAGAGCCAAAAAAATTCAAAAACTTCTTAGCCAACGGACCACCTCAATACCGAAAGAGTGTTAGGGAAAAAGTATTTTTATTAAAAATCAGTTTAGCCTGATCAACTCAAACTGCCTCAACTCAGTTTGGGTCCAAGGCTGCAATGTATAAGAGCATTTTAAAACTTTTTTGGCCAACGGGGCCACCTCAAAATCGAAATAGTATCAGAGCCAAAAAAAAATTCAAAAACTTCTTAGCCAACAGACCACCTCAATACCGAAATAGTATTAGGGCAAAAATATTTTAAATATTTTTACTAAAAATCAGTATAGTCCGATCAGCCCGAACTGAAAAATAGTATTATGATAATTTGTTTGAGAATATGTGTTACAAAGTCGGATTAAATTTTATTAGAAAAATAGTTTAATGTAGTGTAATATTTATCGAGTAGTTGTCCTCTATAGGTATTAATAAAAAAAAATCAAATTAACGAAGGAAATCTCCATCATGAAATTTTTCATGGCCAATGGGCCGCCTCAAAATCAACATAGTATTAGGGCGAAAATATTTTAACACAAAAAAAAGTTTAGCCAATCCAAATTGAAAATAGCACACGATACTCAGTTTTGTGTCTAATTATTGTTAATTATTTTAAATTTAAAATAGACTTTTTGTTATATTAAAAGATTTTAGGAAATTTATTGGCCAACGGGTCACCTCAAAATCGATTTTGTGTTTAAAAATTAAAATATATTTTTCGTCGCAAAATTTTATCAATTGTAATTATCGATACAAACTAAAAAAATATCAAAAACTTTTAAGCAGACCACCGCAAAATTGAAATAGTGTCAGAGCCAAAATATTGTCAAAAACAGTTTAACTTGATTAACTGAAATTGAAAATAGCCCAACTCAAAATATTTTACTATCTTTTTCTTTCTTTTTTTTTTCTTTTTTGGAAATAGTAGCAAAAACACCCTTGACAATTGACATTGTCACTTCGGAGCAAAAAATACACGAAATATTTTTCGGGTCATGGTTCGATCGGTTGAACCGTTTAATAAATAAATTAATAAAAATAATAAAAATATCTATTATATATATAAATATAAAAAAGCATGATTTATATAGTATAGTTTCATAAAAATTTAAGAAACACATTTTAAAATCAATAAAAAAATATATACATATTCATATTATATATAGTTACACTCAAAAATTATATTTATAATTTTATAAATGAACATAATGTAGTTAATAATGATTCAAAACTGATTGAATAATGGATATATATATTGTAAGCCTTAAATAAGTATTATTCGGTGATGTGGTGTAATGGTATAAAACATAGTCTATTATGTGGGAGATCATGAGTTCAAATCCTTCAATCCTCATAATTAAATTTTAAATTTTATGTATGATATAAATAGATTATAGTAATCAATATATTAATAATATAAAAATAATAATTAATTAGTACAAATATAGATTTTAGATAAATAAGAATGGAGGCCGTAGGAGACGCCACGTAGACGTGTGGATCGTTGTGGTGCTTCGAATGCACAACAAAACGTATAATATATTGATATTGATATTGATATTGATATTGATATTGATATTGATATTGATATTGATATTGATATTGATATTGATATTGATAATGATACGATCCCACATCGGATTCACAAACAAGTGTGGATTGGTACTTAAGTAAGGGGTCAAACCTCCACTCATAGGCTAGCTTTTGGGTGGAGTTAGGGCTTCTGGCTTGGGTGCCTATCATTGGGCACGCCGACCTTCACGTCGAAGGCGCCGGGGACCCGTGATAGAGGAGACGACCTCTATCATTGGTGCTTTCATTGAGAGGTCGGGACGTGGTGCGGGAAAAGGCTACCTAGGAAAAGGCTACCTGATGGACCAGAGTGAGAGCCGCCTAGAGTGAGCGCCGTCTACTTGGGAAAAGGCTACCTGGTAGGGACCAGAGTGAGAGCCGCCTAGAGTGAGAGCCGTCCGTGGGCGTCCGGCTCTTAAGGGGGTCGAATGATACGATCCCACATCGGATTCACAAACAAGTGTGGATTGGTACTTAAGTAAGGGGTCAAACCTCCACTCATAGGCTAGCTTTTGGGTGGAGTTAGGGCTTCTGGCTTGGGTACCTATCATTGGGCACGCCGACCTTCACGTCGAAGGCGCCGGGGACCCGTGATAGAGGAGACGACCTCTATCAGATAATCAATAAATATATTATACGTTCCAATGCGAATTCGGAGCACGAGAGCAATCCAAGCGCCTACGTGGCGCCTCCTACGGCTTCCGTTCCCTATTTATCTAAATTCTAAATTTTTATACATATTAAATTATTATTTAATATAATAAATTCACATAATTAAGATTTCATCAATCTCTTATTACCGTCCATATATGAAAAATTCCATAAACACGTATCTTGAAATTATAATTATCTTCAATATATATATATATATATATATATATATATATATATATATATATATATATTATGCGTTCCACGAGCCTACATGGTGTCTCCTACGGCCTCCATTCTTATTTATCTAAAATTTATATATTCATACATATTAATTATTATTTATATATATATATAATATTAATTATTATTATAATCTATTTATGTTATACATAAAATTAAAAAAATTAATTATGAGAATTGGAGGATTCGAACTATTGATCTCCCACATGATAGACTATGTTTTGTACCACTACACCACATCAATAAATAATACTTATTTAAGGCTTACAATATATATATCCATTATTCAATCAGTTTTGAATCATTATCAA
Organism: Mentha longifolia; assembly: GCA_001642375.2. Lineage (NCBI taxonomy): Eukaryota > Viridiplantae > Streptophyta > Magnoliopsida > Lamiales > Lamiaceae > Mentha > Mentha longifolia. Next base: position 4,030,099 of record CM038111.1, on the reverse strand, counting down.
CTACATTATGTTCATTTTATAAAATTATAAATATATGTTTTGAGTATAAATATATATAATATGAATATGTATTTTTTTTTTATTGATTTTAACATGTGCTTCTTAAATTTTTATGAACATATACTATATAAATCATGAAATTTTTTATATTTATAAATATACAATAGATATTTTTATTATTTTTATTAATTTATTTATTAAATTGTTCAACCGATCGAACTATGACCAGAAAAAATGTTTCAATGTTGAGGGTGTTTTTGCTACTCTTCCCAAAATTAAAAAAAAAGGAAAAAAAATAAAGAAAATAAAATATTTTGGCTCGGGCTATCTAATACCATTTCAATTTTTAGGTGGCCCTCCCAAAAGATTTTGATTTTCTTTTAGTTTGTATCGATAATAACAATTGACAAATTTTTGTAACCAAAAATATATTTTTAATTATTAAACACAAAATCAATTTTGAGGTGGCCCATTGGCCAATAAATTTTCTAAATTTTTTTAGTATGTATAAATAGTTTTAATTGTCGAATTTTTGTAACAAAAAATATTTTTTTTAATTTAAAATAATTGACAATAATTAGACACAAAATGAGCTTCGTGAGCTATTTTCAATTCAGATTGACTAATTTTTTTTTTGTGTTAAAATATTTTGGCCCTAATACTATATTGATTTTGAGGTGGCCCATTGGCCATGAAAAATTCCATAATGGAGATTTCCTTCAATGATTTAATTTTTTTATTAATACGTATAAATAGAGTACAACTACTCGATAATGGAGTACACCGTATTAAATTATTTTTTTAATAAAATTTAACGCGACTTTGTAAAACATATTTTCTAACAAATTATCATAATACTATTTTTCAGTTCGGGTTTATCAGGCTAGACTAATTTTTTGTAAAAAATATTTTTGCCCTAACACTGTTTCGGTATTGAGATGGTCCGTTGGCCAAGAAGTTTTTAATTTTTTTTTGACTCCAATACTATTTCGATTTTGAGGTGGTCCGTTGGCCAAAAAGATTTTAAAATGCTCTTATGTATTGCAGCATTTGGCCCAAACTAAGATGAAGCGCTTACACTACAAGAAAATAAACTTTTAACCACACATAATTTTCCACACATAATAATGTGTCATAGTTTAGCCACACATAATTCCAATATATGTAGACAAATCAACTTGACAGTTTTAGATTGTAACTGACATTTAATAAGTGTGACAAAAATATTTTAGCCATATTTATATTTTAACATTAGTTAATTTATTTTAATTAATTTAACCATGTTTCATTTATTATAATTTGTTTGTGCCTACGTGGCAAACTAATAGTAATAAACATTAACTGCACACGTTTGCCTATTGTTATTCTTTTATTTTCTATTTAAACCATATATATTTCTTTTGAAATCTTTTATGTGTACGAGGAAAACTTAAAAAAATTATTCCACATTATAATTTTCAATCATCCATGTGCTGATATTGATTCATATATATAATTATTAATTATCAACCGTTTTTAAGCATAATGAAAAGACAAAAACTTGTGACAGCCGGAGGCACCGTGCGGCCGGGCCCAAAGTGCCAATCTTTATACAGAAAAGTGTCAATTTATATGAATAAAAGTGCCAATCTTTAACATAATTATTTTACGAATAAAATGACAATTTTTAAAAGTGTCAATCTTTATACAGAAAAGTGTCAATCTATATGAATAAAAGTGCCATTGTTTTAGCCCGGCCGCACGGTGCCTCCGGCTGACCCAAGTGTGTCCCTAATGAAAAAACAAATACAATAGAATTAATATGTTGATATAATCATATACTCCTATATCTCGAAGATGAAAATAAAAACAATAAAATTGTCAGTTGCATTGCATACGTGAATATATATCCATTTCACTACGTAAGTAAAATGAGCAATGAAAAGGAATTAATTTCAAATCATTGTGCTTATATTGTTTATTAATCAAAACTATTAACCTCTCGGTTGTCGTGTTTGTTAATTTTTTCTGATTTGCTCGGACACGTCCGATTATGTATTTCCCTCATAATAAATTGTTAATAAGAAAAAGAAATTAAGAACAAAAAAAGAAAAGAAAGATAACATCTTCGAAATCCAAAAAAAATCACATTCCCCGCCTAAATAAAAAAAAAAAAAACACCCTCCAAAATCGATCATCTCTAAAATTTGAGGGGGAGTTTTCTTCTCATATATATAATAAATTCTCACGTCTTGGCTAGTAATTATTTTTCTTTCATTCCTTCTCAGTTTCATCTCCAAGCAACACACAGTCAAGGATCTACAGCCTAAATATGGCATGTAGTTGAGATCGAAGGGGTTGTGCCGGAGACGGTTGTTGGTGTGCGTGAGATGCCCAATTCTCCCGAGAGTAGAGCTTCGGTGGCTTGAGTTACAACTCTGTTCGTGTTTGTTGTTATTTCTCTTATTTACTCTTTTTTTGTATTTGTTTTTCAATCAATTTTATCAACAAGGCTAAATATTTTACTTTGGATTATTAATCCAGATGATATGCAGGTTGTTCAATCAGACCGAATAATATTCGCATGAGTTGTAATTATAAAGGATCGCATCAAGCCTTGTGCATTTGCCGACCTCAAAGTTCTTGCTAAGGTATGATATATACGATAGAGCTATAATCATATTTTTCTCATAGATTCTATAAGAGTGACCATTCTTTTCCCTTATGCAGTTTAGGAGCCAAGACGTACTGAGCCTTCTGTTAGCAACGAGTCTCATGGGAGTTGGGACATTAAGGAAATACTCAAAAGGCAATTAATAGTGTTTGATTAATTATGTAGATTTGATCTATTTAGAGTTGTTTGTACTGTATTTGGTATACACAAATTCTCTGTGTTCATGTTTGAATGAATGGTTAAGTTAAATTTTCTATATTTCAGTCTTGTTATATTTTAATTTATAGCATGAGTTATTTTTGATTTATGATTTTATAATCAGTTAATATTCAATATTTGACATATTAGTTAAATATATATTTGAATAATTGATATATTTAAAAGATAAATATTTGATTGTATTAAAAGTACAAAAATAATTATCCTCCACACATAAAAAATATTTTACCTACGTTTATCTATTTTCAAAATAATAATATATTTTGTGATACCTAATTACCATAAAAAAACACTAATTGCGAAAATAAAAATTATCTGCACATAAATTATTTAGCCACACATATACAAATTGCCACGTGTCATCATCCATGTCATTTCCACGTCACATTTACATTATATCAAAAATATATTTACTCACACATAAGATATATATTTAGCAACATATATAAGTGTAGGTAATAATCAATGATTTATCCACATATATATTTATGTGTGGGTGAAAGTTGAATTTCTTGTAGTGTTACGGGTGTCAATGATCTGCCGTCTGCGCTAGCCGCTGCCAAGGAATTGGTGGACTTGAAGGCAGGTGACTCTTCCGAGCCCGAACATGGGGATGCAGGATGTGATAAGGACAAGAGGAAAGGTTGGAACAAGAAGGCTTTTAATGACCCAGCGCTGTGGTGCGGCGAGTCATGCTTCGCGGGCAGGGGACAAGCTTTGCGGGTGCTTCATATGTGATGGAGACCACCAGAACTGCCCGAAGTGGAAGGCTAACGTGGGGAGAAGTTGAATGGCTGTGGTCGATGAATCAGTGGTTGAGGAGGCTCGGATCAACACGATACAGTATATTTCGGGTATGCAAGTGTTAGATGAGGGTCATGACATGCCGAAAGTGGACCGTTTGGAGCCTGGGCAGGACATGACTATAAAACAACCAAGTGTGAGCCGTGGTGTGCTCACGTATGCAAAACTCTTGGCGGGAGCTGCGTCAAGCAACGGAAGTGGTGTGCCGGGATAACTCGCTTGTGGTGAGCGAGTTTTTGTTGAAAATGGATCGAAGACAAGAGAGTTATCCTACATGACAAGGACGTCTTCGAGTTTTAAATCGGTGGATGCAGCAGGTGCGTATAGCCACGGACGACTATATCCGATTTTGAGGCGGGCCGTTGGCCAATACTTTTTTGCTAAATCGGCATGTATAGCCACAGACGATTTATATTTGATTTTGAGGTGGCCTGTTAGCCAATATATTTTTGAAATTCTTTTAATATGTATTGATAGCTATAATTGCCAAATGTTTGTAACAAAAGATATATTTTAAATTCAAACAACCTGAGAATATATTAGACACAAATTCGGTTTTGAGGTGACTCATTAGCCAATAAATTTTTAGAATTCTTTTAGTATGTATCGATAACTATAATTATAAATTTTTGTAACAAAAGTGTATATTTTCAATTTAAGACACTTTACAATAAATTAGAAATAAAATGAGAATTATTTTGATAAATTATCATAATACTACTATTTTAATAAATATACAATAAAGTGATACCCGTCGAATAAATTAGAAATAAAATGAGAATCATTTTGACAAATTATCATAATACTATTTTTTTAATAAATATACAATAAAGTGATACCCGTCGAATTTCGACGGGATACAAACTAGTAACATCAAATATAACGAAAGCAAACTTGCCAAGATAAATAGATAGGGAAAAGGAATACGGTACATTACATACGTGATATGATGCTATAATAAAACATGGGATAAAATATACTCATACTAGGCTTGATAAACATGGCTCGCTAATCTGGGCTTAGGGTGCACCACTAAGGGCTCGGCCCGTTGCAACGTCACCCCGAATTTCTCTTCCATGTTCAAATTTCGGGCCGAAAGCCCATTTGCCAAATCAAAATCAAAGGCATGGATCAAGGTTGCGGTGAGTAGTTGGACCATCCTTAATCCCAAGCTCATACCAACGCAAATCCTTCGGCCGGCCCCAAAAGGTATCACTTCAAAATTGTTCCCTTTAACGTCTACATCGGGTTTTTCCCCGCCCGGTAGGAACCGGTCCGGTCGAAACTCGAGTGGCTCGGACCATTGCTTTGGATCGCGAGAGATGGCCCACACGTTGACTAGGAGCGTCGAGCCCTTAGGTATGTGGTAGCCGTCGATGTTGCAACTCTCCTCCGCGATTCTCGGGAGAGAGAGAGGGGTGGAGGGATGGAGCCGGAAGTTCTCTTTGATCACGGCTTGGAGGTAGACCAGTCGGGGTAGGTCTGACTCGGTCACAAGCCGGTTTTTGCCCACGACCGAGTCGAGCTCATGCCGAGCTTGGTTTAGAATTTCAGGATGACGTGTGAGTTCGGCAATGGCCCACTCGACCGTACTCGAGGTAGTGTCCGTCCCAGCAACAAATAAATTCTACAATAGTTTTATTCAATGTATGTTAACCACCAAACAACAAATAACACTCCATTCATCCCACAAATTTTAATAATATTTTTACCGAATTAAGAGTTATTGTTACTCCCCATCTCAATAATATTGAGGCATTTTTTTGAATATATATAAGTATAAAATAATAAAATGTCTCATTATTACTGAGACAGAGGGAGTATTATTTAATAAATTAAGTGCAATTATTATTCGCTTACCACAATGACATAATATGTAATTAAAAGTAACGACTTACCAAAAGTAATGCTTTGATTTCTTTGTCGGTGAGTTTTCCTCCTTGATTGTCATCACCATCCTTTAATGATATCAACGTACTTAATATGTCCACTTGTTCCCTCGTTCCACTCCGGTCACCGTTCTTGTGCTCCTCGACGATGGCGGTTAAGAATTCGTCGAATCGCGTGTGTAGCTTCTTCATTTTCGCGACAACACCCTGAAGGTCGAACCCTTCAAGCATCGGAATGAAATCGCCGATGTTGAAGACGCCGCCCAAAACCATTAGCTCCACCACCATTGCCTTGAACTCCTCTGCCTTCTTGTCTCCTCCACCACCATCATGCCCCACCACACGCCTCCCTAGCATCACGCGCGAGATCGCGTTTGTGGCGCACACGCTTAGCATCTGCCCCAGCCGCACTGGCGTTTTGCCTGCACTGGCTAGGGCGCGACTTAGAATTCTCACTTCCTCCTGAAAACAACATATTATTATTATTATTATTATTATTATTATTATTATTATTATTATTATTATTATTATCTAACTTTTTTCAAAATCTTCAAAATAATTGTGTGGTAATTATGAATATGTTTAATATTTTGAGTAGCTCTTGATCTATATTTAATGAACGACCCATATCATTTTTTTTTAATGGAATATGACTTTTTATATTATCTATACACACACATATATATATCGAAATTTAGTCCATGTAATAAATTAGCCTTTGAATTTTACATAATATAGGGAGACACTATCATTCGTGTACTCTTAACATGCATTTCTTTTGAAAGGCTCATGCATTTCAAAATTTCTTTTGAAAGGCTCAAGCAAATAAGTAGTACAAATATTTGACAACTACCAAAGCAGAAAACGACGACGTAGTGTTCAAGTTTACTATCTAGTTGCACTATTCTTTTTGAAGGACTTTAGATTCTCAATTTTAAAACTATATTGATTATCTAATTAGATAATATTACAAGTTAATATATAAAAATTCATCATGACAACATACATGTTTTCTATGCTAAATAATAGTTCAACCAACATGTTTTCAAGAAGAAAACCTCCATTGAAAATGATTAAAAGCGTTATGACATATTATAAAAATATTTTAAGTTCACATTCTCTTTTATTTAATATACTTTTCCTCAATGAAATTCTCATGAAAGGATTAAACCTAACATTAAAAACATTTCATATTTCTCATGAACGCATTGCACCTAATTAATGTGTCACGATGGTAAACTTAATTATTATTATTATTTTTGATCAGACAAACATAACACACTCACACACACACGCACCCGTGGTGACTCGAACCCCCGACCTCTTGGATCAGAGAGGAAGCGTCTTACCAACTGAGTTGAGCTTCGTTGTATTGGGACAATAAAGAGTTCATGAATAGCAACTAATGAAAAATTTAATTATAAATCATAAAAAATACCAAAAAAAAAAAAAAAACAAACTATAGTTAACATATTTTGTCAATATAATAGAGCAAATGGTGATTAACAATCGACCACTGCAAAATTCATTTATGGGAAAAATGGCCATAGCTGTAAAAATGGAGCAAAAACACAAACCCTATCAAATAAAAAGAAGTTATGTAATCGTACCAAAAATAAAAGGGGAAACGGTTGATGAATGCCCAATAAATTAAAGGAAACTTTCTGTTACAAAAAGTTCTTAATGAATAACCCTAACATAGTCCTTTGCTGGGATATTTAAATTACTTAGAGAAGGTTTCTTTTCTTTTATTATAATATATATAAAAAAAATTATTGACGTGATACTATTATATCACATCAACCGTGAGCACATATGTAAGGGAGCATTCATGCGTGTGTGTGTGTACACATATAAGTTAGCGAGAGATCAAATAAAAAAATAGATTTCATATAAGAAATGAGAAATAATTTGAACCGTTGATCACTTTAAAATGGGGTTCAAGTTAATTGGTGCATTACGTTCGAACTGAGCATGCATTATAGTTAAGCATAAACTGCATATTTTTTATCTTTTATGAAAAAAATATTTTTTACTTGATCTCAACTCTATACATGTGTTTGGTGCCTGGTTCATATAATTTTCTGTTTATATGAGGATATTATTGTACGAAAAATATTAAATTGTTACCTGAATTCCATTAAAGGAATTTATGAACGTACTGCAGTACTAATTTGTTAGCTACATATTTTGTCAATATATATATATATATATATATCATGTCAAGGAAATTGATAGTGTTAATTGAAAATAAATTAAATAAAGTTAGGACTATCTAGAAAAAAGTAATACTCCTACTATTTAGACATAAAGAATTTGTGCAAAGTGTTAGAAGACATTTGAAAATTCTTCGAGTTTTAGTGTGTGGGGAGAGATTAAACATGACTTTTTTCAATGGCCACAATTCATATTTTTCTATTTTATATTACATTTATCAAATAATCGCCGCGCATTAATTAAATTTGGAAATAATGAATTTTTTACATGTGTGTAAATAATAATATTCATTCCACCGTTTATGTCTTGAATAAATTCATTATGAATCTGTTAAAATAATAGAATGAGACGTAAACGACCCGGACAGACGAAGTGAGTATAAAATTTCCAACAAGAAAAATGCCAGATTTTGAAATTTTGAAATAATTATGAAATCAATGAAATTGCAGGATTTAAAAATAAATAATTATATTCAACACTTTCAATTAATTCCTTAACCATGTAATAAAGAAAGGGATGGTATCCTCTATCCCAAAAAGTATGTCCCAATGGTATCCCAAAATCTAATTTCTAATAGTTTTATATTGTTTTTTATAAAAATAAAAATACTATAATTTAGTAAATTATAATAGACATTTATAAGAAAAAAATTGGATTTTTTTTAAATTATATACTTTATTTTTGAATTTATCAACTCTAATATACTAATAAAATTGAAATTAAATGTAAAAAATAATTATAAACCCTAATTGGGATGGTTGAACCCTTGAAAATAATCATAATAATTAAACAAAATTATTATAAAATAAATTTATTTAAAAAAAAGAGTAAAAAATAAAAATTGAGTTTTGGAACACCATTGGGACACTATTATGGGCGGATCCCAACCCATAAAGAAAAGTCAGTTTCACACACACACACACACACGTCACCTCTCTAACATGGCAGAAGTCGTCGAGGGCCTTGGCGGAGAAGAGGTGGAGCGAGCAGATTTTCCGGAGCAGCCGCCACCGCGGCCCGTACGGCGCGAAAACCAAGTCCTGGTAGTTATAGGCCACGTGCTTGGCGCCGGCGGCCGGCGGGCGGCTCGAGAAGTTGGCGTCGTGCGCCTTCAGGAACTGCTCCGCCACGGAGGCGGAGGCCGCCACCACCACATGCACGAACCCCATCTTAAGGTGGAAGAGGGGGCCGTACACCTGCGCCAGCGCCGCCATCGACTGGTGGGGCATCGGCCCCAGCTGCGGCAGGTTCCCGAGTATCGGCCACGGCCTCGGCCCCGGCGGCAGCGGCAGGGACGACTCCGACTTCCGCCGCCGCGTGAGGATGGAGTAGAGGAGGTAGGTTACGATGGCAGTGCATAGTACTAGGGCTAGGGTGGCCATTTGCATGCCGACAATAATCATATTAATTATTTCTTTTCACTAATTTCTCAATTTCTTAACTATATACTTATAGATATTCAAGTGTGTGTATGTGCGTGTGTGAGGATTGGCGTGTTAGGTATAATTTACTCATAGCGTTTTGGTTTGTAACTAATTTTCATGGCCTTGAATATATCAATATATATATATAGAGAGAGAGATTGAGTTATACGAGAACTAATTCTAGTGTGAGAATTAGAAATAAATTTGAATTCTTGATTTTTTTTTTAAAGATTAACAGTTATCGTGATAAAAGATATTATTATAACACATAATAAGCATGATTCGTAAAAATTATAATTTCATATATAAAAAGCATGATTGCAAAAAAGTATTAGTGCACGCACGTACAATAATAGGAGACGGATCAAACGAAAAGTAAAATTCCCATAAGAAATTGGAAGAAGCTAAATGTGAAATATTATTAATCAGTTTATGAACTACGAGTGCATTATAATAATACTGAAAATACATTATAATGGACAATGCTTTATAATGATATTATGAACAAAATATATATAATTGTACATAAATATATAAATACACGATTGACACAATAATATACTCCCACCGTGGGCATACTTAATATGCTCACGGATGACGTGAAAATGTTTTAAATAAGAAAAATAATTTAAATATATACCATAAAAACTAAACTCTACTAAAAAAAACTAAATCTTACCAAAAAAAATCAAACCCCAAATGGAAAGGATTCACAACGTGGCACTACCCACATAAGCGGTAAGCCATTAAGTATGCCCACTGTGGGTGGAAGCGTTTCTGTTATAAATGAATCATGAAAATTTAAACTAGTGGTTGTAGAATGGCAGCTGCAATAGTGCACGCGTGAACTTACCTAATTTGCGTATTAATTAATTTCCACTCTAGCATTGTATGTTAGGGCAGCATTTAGTTTAATTAAAATCTACTAGTTTTAATATTGGAATTCAGTATAAACATTGATTTGAGGGCAATTAATCAACTTCAGTCCATAATAAATGGGCAAATTTTCTATTTTAATCCGTTCACAAAAAAATAGGTACTATATATTTTAAGACGTTGCACTACTTAAAGTAAGATCCTAATTCAATTTTTTTTTTTTAAGATTAGCTGAAAATTCATAGACCATGTTACGGAGGACTCGACTGTTAGGCCAATACATGCGCACTTACCCTAGCTAGCTCAATTTTAAGATATAATATACTACCTCCAATCCATGAAAGTAGTCTCATTTGCCATTTTAGTCTATCTCACTTATTAGTCTAATTTCCTAAAAAGATAAAAAATTGTGGCTACAATTAACTCTCTCTCCTAAGAATTGATTATAGCCACATATTCTTTCATTCCTTAATTTATGTGCCAAATACAAATGAGACTAGTTTCATGGGTTGGAGGTAGTATATGCTACTTTAATACTCATTATTACAAAATATTAAAATCCGTATTCGAAAAAATTAGTATTACATATTTATCGTGGATGAAAGTAGTATAAGATTCTATTTCTAAATTCTCAACTTCAGTATTACAATAACTTATTGGAGGACACTTCTCTCAAACAAGAGCAAAATACAAATGACACGATATTAAAAAAAATTAAATCGTACTACATATAATAACACTATGTTATGCGTACATAATGCTAGCACAGTCCTAGTAAAATACGACAGCATTCCACTTTGCAGTATGGCCTTATATATATATATATGGATTAAATCATAAGATTTTTAATAGTGTTAATTGGTTTTAGAGAGGGCAAATTTTACCCAATTTTATATTTATATATCATGACCGCAGACAATTACAAGGCTAAGCTTGGCAAAGACGTAGCCAAACGGGGGGGGGTGGGGGTGGGAGGGGGGGGGGGGGGGGAATGATTACTGGAATTATTGATTTCTAAAAATAGTATGATATAGTTATAATTTTTAATGTTTTGAATGATAATTATAATTGATGTTAATCAAAAATTTTATTTTAATTTTATATTCTAAATGAAAGTTTTAAACAATTTACCATCGTAATAAAAATCTTTAAGGTTCTCCTAAATACACAGATGTCATCCTGCATTTAATCTAAAAATAATAATAATAATAAATAAATCTACATGATTTGACCAAATTATCTCATTTACATTTAAAATTTTATTATAAACATTTTTTTTTTTAATTCGTGACTGATCTGTCGGTACTAAATTTAAGAGTAATGTTCTCCTGTCCACTGTGGGTATGCTGAATATACACACGGTTGAGGTGACAACATTATATTTTAAGAAGAGAATTAATTAATATATCTTATAATAATAAATTCAACCAAAAATAGTTAAACCCTAATAAAAATAAATAAACCATGAAGGAAAATATTATTGACGTGACAAATTAAATATGTTCACGGTAGATTAGGAGAGTATTTCTGCTAAATTATTTAGGGGACAGATCAGGAGCTAATTAGATAAATCTATCAATTATATGTAGTACTACCTCTATCTCACCTAATTATCCCATTTCACTTTTTGACTTTTTTCGGCACGTATTTCCACCAAAACCTAGTACGAGTTTTTAAATATAATTTTGAAATATCGTTTCTTTTACGGGATAATACGTAAAAGAAACGATACTTTAAAATTATATTTTAAAACTCGTACTAGGTGTCGGTGGAAACGCGTGCCGAAAAAAGTCAAAAAGTGAAATGAGACAATTAGGTGAGATGGAGGTAGTATAACGCTAACCTTTAATTTCAAAAGAAATCTCATATATTGTTATATGTCCTTAATCGCATAAACTTATTGAATGATTCTTTTTTTTATTTTTTAAATAAATAAAAACCACTGAGAATAATTGTACTATACTAAAAGGACAAACGTCCCTACTAATTGAAGTGATAAGAAATGAGTCATAATTAGACCATAAACCGGTTGGTGAGAATTTGTTGATATACGAGTTGCATTGATGAAGAAAAACACATAGTATAGGGTTTTTATGAACTTTATGTGCTTGCCAACTAACTACTGCTAATTTAATTTCAACTTCTTAATCCAAATTAATTACTAATTCAATAAAAGTCTACTTGCAATACCTAAATCACTTGACACTACTGTCAATCTATTGATATGGGCCACACTAGCTAGAAAATGGGTCGGGTAATAGAAGTACAGAACCTGGCCCGTGGTTGATAATACGGGCCGGATCCCAGGTTTCTATAGTCATAAAAAATACTCCGTACTAATGAATTTCGAAAATATTCACAAAATTATAGATTTAATTATTTATCTCCAGTTTCAAAATATTAGGATGATATTGTTCGTGTGGATTTTTGCATAATATTTATATATCGCCACAAATAAAAGTATTGAATATATCATGCTATCAATTCAAACTCTAAAATGATAGTATGATACAACCATTTTTTTTTATTCTTCCATTTTTTTTCACTTGTGGCGGGCTTATTGGATAATAATAAGTTAATAGGTTATTTCATAATTGTAAATTCATGAACTTTATTTAAATCTTTGTTTTTCCCATAAACTATAATATGATCTTAATGTAAAATTATCAGATTTTTTTTGAAATTTTCATAGTGAACGAATTCCGGCCAAAAAATAGAAAATGACGTGGCATCGATATTAAATCAGAACTCGATGACGGATTATTATATTTATGAATTGCGATAAAATAATTCTAAAGTTGGTTTTACTAAATTGCATGCAAATTGAAGCAATACTAATTTTTAAAGAAAAAAGACAATTAACATCAACGCAAAGCAAACTCACCAAGATAACTAAAAATACAAACATACAAACTAAACACAAATAAGATATTACTCCAATCTGAGTACAAAAGATGAACATCCTTAAACTTGATAAACGTGAGAGGCCAATCTGGGCTTAGGGCTCACTATTAAGGGCTCGGCCCGCTGCAAGGTAAGCCCGTAACCTTCCTCCATGTTGAGATTTCGGGCCGAAAGCCCATTCGCCAAATCAAAATCAAATGCATGGATTAAAGAGGCAGTGAGTAATTGGACCATTCTTATTCCCAAACTCATACCAACGCAAACTCTTCGGCCCGCCCCAAAAGGTATCACTTCAAAATCGTTCCCCTTAACGTCCACATTGGGCTTTTCACCACCCGGTAGGAACCGGTCCGGTCGGAACTCAAGTGGCTCGGACCACTGGTCCGGATCACGGGCAATGGCCCACACGTTTACTAGAAGCGTCGATCCCTTAGGTATGTGGTAGCCGTTGATGTTGCAGCTCTCTTCCGCGATTCTTGGGAGAGAGAGGGGAGTGGAGGGGTGGAGCCGAAAGTTTTCTTTGATCACGGCTTGGAGATAAACCAGTCGGGGTAGGTCTGACTCGGTCACGAGCCGGTTTGTTCCCACGACCGAGTCGAGCTCTTCCCGAACCCGGCTCAAGATTTCGGGATGACGTATGAGTTCGGCTATGGCCCACTCGACCGTGCTGGAGGTAGTGTCTGTTCCAGCCACAAATAAATTCTACAATGATTTTATTCAACGTAAAATCACATTAAAATCCACATAGATTTTTTTTTTTAAAAAAAAAGAATAAAATTTAATAAATAATAACAATAATTAAAATAATAATAAATTAATGCGTCTTACTAAGAGTAATGCTTTGATTTCTGTGTCGGTGATTTTCCCTCCACGACTGTCGTCGCCGTCCTTCAACGAAATCAACGTACTCAGTATGTCCACGTGTCCGGTCGACCCGCTCCGGCCGACGGTCCGGTGCTCCTCGACGATGGCGGTTAAGAAATCGTCGAATCGCTTGTGGAGCTTCTTCATCTTGGCGACGATGCCCTGAAGATCGAAGCCTTCCAGCGCCGGGATGAAATCGCCGAGGTTGAAGACGCCGGCCAAAACCATCAGCTCCACCACCATCGCCTTGAAATCCTCCGCCTTCTCGTCTCCGCCGCCGCCGTCGTGCCCGACCACCCGCCTCCCGAGCATCACGCGCGAGATCGCGTTGGTGGCGCACACGCCCAGCATCTGCCCCAGCCTCACCGGCGTTTCTCCTGCACCGGCTATGGCGCGGCACAGGATTCTCACTTCCTCCTGCAAAAAAAAAAAGAGAAGTGAAATCAATGAAATTGCAGAATTATCCTAATTACTATAAAAGAAAAGTCAGTTTCACACACACACTTCACCTCTCTAACATGGCGGAAGTCGTCGAGGGCCTTGGCGGAGAAGAGGTGGAGCGAGCATATTTTCCGGAGCAGCCGCCACCGCCGGCCGTACGGCGCGAAGACCAGGTCCTGGTAGTTGTAGGCCACGTGCTTGGCGCCGGCGGTGGGCGGCCGGCTCGAGAAGTTGGCGTCGTGCGCCTTCAGGAACTGCTCCGCCACGGCGGCGGAGGCCGCCACCACCACATGCACGAACCCCATCTTGAGGTGGAGGAGGGGGCCGTACACCTGAGCCAGCGCCGCCATCGACTGGTGGGGCTTCGGCCCCAGCTGCGGCAGGTTCCCGACTATCGGCCACGGCCTCGGCCCAGGAGGCAGCGGCGGCATCGACCCCGCCTTCTGCCGCCGCGTGAGGATGGAGTAGAGGAGGCAGCCTAGCACGGCAGTGCCTATCATTAGGATTAGGGTGGCCATTTGCATGAATGTTTTCGAGTTTCTTTGCCCTAATTCCTTAATAATTCTTTGTTTTTTTTTTTTTTCTTTTTTCAGATGACCTAATTTCCTAAATAGATAAAGAAATGAAGTTGTGTTTCAGGCGGTAGGTATACATTTCTGAGAATAGGTGGTAGGTGTAAAGATGCGTTAGTGTGTGTGTGTGTGCATGTACACGTACCTGTGTTTTGGAAAAATTTAGTGTAATTTCGAATTCATAAAATGAATGTTGTCAGACTTAGATCTAAAACCCATAAGATAAAAAGATGTCACAACGAAGCGTACCTCAAATGTAAGACGTTTGCCTTCCAACCAAGAGATCTGGAGGTTCGAGTCACTTTTGGGGAGAAATGGGACCATTATTGATCCACTTAAAAAAAAAATAAAAAAATGTGACCAATGTGTAAATAAGTTGCACGCAAGATTTTTGGCCCTAACTAGGTAATTTTTCACTTGGACCAAATTGTAAACACAACACACACTCACACACACGCACCCAATGTGACTCGAACTCCCGATGTTTTGGTTGGAGGAAAAACGTCTTACCAACTGAGCTGCGCTTCATTGTCTTTTTGGCCTTTTAAATTTACTTATATTCTTATGTGTCATAAAATATTATAAATGCATATGTAGGTGTAACAAATTCTTGCTTCACTAAAGATGTAACATCTTTTATAACACTTCTCAGAATGCCGCTAAAATCATGTCAGTACTAGTAGTGAATCTATATTTGTAGATTAAGGGGTCGTTTTGTTAAGTAGGACCCAACAAAAAAACTAGAATTTATTTTATTGGAAAACTTTGTTCGATCCGTCCACGAAATTTGCAAAGCGGATATAGCTACTCAATCTAACAAATTGAGAATGCAAAAGTGCTTGAGCTGTGTTAATCTCGAATTCATGTATCAATCGAATACAAAGCTAAAACAAAGTTGGTGAATTTTCATAGATTTTTGAAAGTCGTTGGAAAATATGAAACGAGGGTCAAAGTTGTTGTATTTTCGTGATATTAACCCAAAAATTAAAGGTGACACGCACTCCTGCGACATGTAGGATACAAGCCGGAGATGAAAAATTTGGAAAAAATGAACACGGAGCAAAGTTGTTGTATTTTCACAGATTTTTGAAAGTTATGGGAAAATATGAAATGGGGGTCAAAGTTGTTGTATTTTCGTGACATTAAGCATAATAATAATAATAATAATAATAAAAACAAAAAAAAATAATAGCAATAAAAACAAAAAAAATAAATAAGTAAACAAAAAATAAAAATAAAATATTAGTAATAATAATAAACAAAAATAAATAATAAATAATAATAATAATAAAAACAAAAACAAAAAATAATAAATAAAAAAAATAATGGTAATAAAAAACAAAAAAAATAATAAGTAAATAATAAACAATAATAATAATAAACAAAAAAATTAATAATAATAATAATAATAAAAACAAAAACACAAAAAAAAACGACTACTACTGTTATTGATTTCTAAAAATAGTAGTATTGTAGTTATAATTTTTAATGTTTTGAATGATAATTATAATTAAAGTTAATCAAAATTTGTGTTTTCAAATGTAAAGTAATATTTTTTATGATATTAATTAACGGACCTTATGTTGTAGCGTGGCAAGCCCGGCGTTACTAGTTAATTAGGTTCTTTAGCTTTGACATATATAATGACATGTCTCAATATTATCATGTCGGTGTACACATTATTTACCACTCAATTTCGAGACGTCGTCTCATAAATTTTGTCACGCTTAATTATGTTTTATTTTCTTGTAAAATTAATTTTATAATTGGAATTAAAATTTTA
This sequence comes from Mentha longifolia, assembly GCA_001642375.2. Lineage (NCBI taxonomy): Eukaryota > Viridiplantae > Streptophyta > Magnoliopsida > Lamiales > Lamiaceae > Mentha > Mentha longifolia. Next base: position 4,013,453 of record CM038111.1, on the reverse strand, counting down.
GACAATTTACTATCGTAATAAAAATCTTTAATTAAAGTTTTCCTAAATACACAATATGTCATCATGCACTTTATTTTAAAAAAGTTCAACATGGTTGCACATGTGCGAGAGCGATACTATACGGGTACGAGGATTCACATTTTTAGAAATTATAGGATACAACTCATTAAGGATACATTTATATATTTATATTTTCAATTTTTATTATATATAAAATCAATACAATATTTAGAAATTAAATTTTTTAAAAATAAATGTATATAATTTTTCTCAATCGAAATCAAAATATTTTCAATAATTTTATCATTTTATGTAACCAAGAAAGAATACAACAATTCAAATAAAACAAGCTCTTGAAAAGTTTAAAATAAAATAACTTAAGCGTTTTGCGTATAAGATTCCTTTTTGTATTCTACATATTTGGAGGATATTATCATATTCTTAATAATATAATTTTTTATTATAAAGTCTCTTATTTCTCAATTTCTTTATTTTATTGACTTTAAATTTAAGTCAAATAAAATACTTAAAGTTTGCAAAAAATCCCTAATTAAGTTTTCAAAAGTAACTCCATGTGCGCACCTTTCCCGCATCCGATTCATGAATCCCTCGTACCAGATTCACGTATCTAATTTTTTATTTATTTATTGTTTTAGGTTTGGCGAATCCGATGCGTATCACACGAGAATCGCATGAGAGTCGCACCCTACAAGAATCCGATACAACAATATGTATTTTTTGAAGAATTCGTGCATCAGAGGCCAGTTTGACCAAATTATCTAATTTACCTTTATAAATTTGTTATAAACAATTTATCTTTTTATTATTCGTGACTGATCTGTCGGTACTAAATTTAATTATGGGACGGATCAGGAGCTAATTACATAAATCTATCGACTATTATATGGAGTATGCCCTTAATCACATAAACTTATTGAATATATATATATATATATATATATATATATATATATATATATTGTCTTCTCTTTAAAATAAATAAATGGGTTTTGCTAAATGGCCATATTATGGGTGGCCATAAAGGGATATTTAAGTAAATTTGTACTTTTTATAATTAATGATTTTCTAACAGCCGTTTAATCAATATAGGTGATGACATGTATACCCTTGTCCATATATATAGGAAGAAATTAAATATGTTTGTTAAAGATCTTTCTTAGCCATTTTCCTTTTAAAAAGATTTGTCCATTTCTGATATCATTTTTCTTTTTTCTTTTTAATTTGAAAAATGAAGTATATTAAATTATTAATGAGTTAAAAAAAACAAGACAAAATATACAAACCACACTATTACTCGAGGTGACGAACAAAAAGAGAACAAACAAGAAAGCCATACCTAGTTCTAATATGAGATAAAAAAATAAAATAAAGGGAAAAGTAGCAAATACCCCCATAACGTTGACATCCCGGAGCAAATACACCCCTAACGAAACGTTTGGGGCTACCACACCCTTAACGTATACTTACGCGGTGCAAAAAAAACCTCGTCCGTTAAAAAATAAATTAAGGAACACAACTTTCTTTGAGGAATTTTGTCGAACACCTGCTGTGAACCTGCAAAATCAAGTAGTAAAACACAAATTCTTAGAAGATTACCTGCAAGAAGCTCTCGTGCTTGAACCAATAGCACGAGTTTGAATATTCTACTCAAACTCGAATAAAATGATGAAAAGAAGAAGAAGAAAGTACTTAATTTTGTGTGTGCATATATATAAACATATTATATATGTATTCACATCTACTTGCAGCATATATACGTTTTCCTCCTCATCCTCGCCACCTTCTTCGACGATGAAATATGCAGCAGCCTCTGCCGCATTTCTGTTCAGATCGGAGCATTCGGACGCTGATTCCATGAGGATTTTCATGTCCGCGTCGTCCGAGATCGAGATCGAGGGGAAGCCGCTGAATCCGCGAACCACGAGCTACACGAATGACAAATCGGCCTTCAATCAGAAGAAGCGGCAGTGGCGAGCGGTGAGCGAGGCCTCCGTCGTCACCCTATACCTCCGTGGCAGCCGCCGGAGATTTGGCCGGATGATGGTTTCGCCCTCTGAGACCTTTCTCATCACTCGCCTCACCTCCGCGGCAGCCGCCGGAGATTTGGCCGGAATTTATGAATCGATGATGACTGATGAGTTTGTGTTTTACTACTTGATTTTGCAGGTTCACAGCAGGTGTTTGATAAAATTCCTCAAAGATAGTTGTGTTTCATAATTTATTTTTTTAGCGGACGAGGGTTTTTTTGCACCGCTTAAGTGTACGTTAAGGGTGTGGCGGCCCCAAATATTTCGTTAGGGGTGTATTTGCTCCGGGGTGTCAACGATAGGGGGTATTTGCTACTTTTTCCTAATAAATTTAAAAGAAGACAGAACATAAATGATCGAACTTATTTTCGCAAGGTAATTAATGCACGTAGACAAGGAATTAAGGAACACGAAAGCAAATGGAACACAAAGGGATTTACGTGGTTCGATCTATTGGAATAGATCTACGTCCACGGGCGGAAAGAGTATGGATCTTTATTGCTTGTATGAGTAGTCATTACAAGATTGTTCTTCCTCTTCAATATATTCTAAACCCCTATTTATAGGTATTTACATGTGGACTTCGACTAGGATTACAAGTCTTTTCCTATTAGGACTCTTTGGCTTGATCTCCTCCTTTACTGGATAAACACCGAGCTTCTATATCTCTTGGAGCTTGAATTGTAGTCGATGTAGGAGTTGCCTTGGTGTAGAAGTCTCTTTGAAGTAGGTTGTAGCTGACTGGGCCGAGCTGCATAGGGCTTTAGTTGGGCCGAGCTGCGTTGGCCGAGCTTAACTGTCGGGGCCCAATTATATTGGGCTCGATGCTTGGGCCTAGTAGCTAGGCCATATCCTATCAATAAATAATTTATTTATTATTATTAAAAATCAAATAATAGACCATAATGGCCTATAACATATTACGTAAATGAAAACAAAATACGACTACTAGACACGCAAATAGAAAACTCATAGGGACGTAAATAGAAGACTCGATGAATAGATGACTCAGTTGTTAACGGTTGAATCACTAAGGACAACGATAGATGCCCATTTTGAACTACATTCACCGCCATATTTAGTTGAATATTTCTCCTCCACGAACATGTCATAGAGTTTCACCAAAGGCTTGTTATCAAGCAACAAACCTTTCATGGCTTCAGAATCTTTCACCAACAAGCGGGCAAATAAGTCTCTTATCTCTTTCTTGAGCTCCCTATTTTCATCACGGAGTTTTTTGTAGAATTTCTCCTGGTTTCTCGGGGACATAAGTAGCTTATGATAATCCAGGGTCTTCCTACGTCCCTCCGGGATGTGAAAAGCTTATGTTCATAGCTTTTTTTTCTTGAAAACAATGTACTCCCTCTGTCTCAAGTATTCTGACACTCTTTCCTTATTGGGCCATCTAAAGTATTCTGACACCTTTCCTTTTTGGGAAATAATTAGTTAATTAATACTCCCTCCATTTCATGGAGAATGACTACATTACTTTTGGGTGGAAACCAAGGAGGAAGAATTAAGTGTGATTAGAGGTTTGGGGATTAAAGTTGATACATTATTATTGATATATTTATTCTTTAATTACTTAATCATTTTATAATAAAAGTATTCTTTAATAATTTTTTTTTCGCAAAATTCTGATTTTTTAATTATTGATTTTTTTTTTCTGCTAAACTGATCCATAAAATACAAACTCAATACATATGGAAATAAGTCTTCAGAAGATAGATTTAAACAAGAAAAAAATTGAATTCCATAGAAGTATGCAACTAAAGTTGCTCCAATCAAAGAAGTCACCTCACAGTACAAAATGGCAGCAAATGCTAGAGTCTAGCCTTACTTAAAATACAGCTAATCAAGCATGTAATCAAACACTTGATCTCATCTTGAACAAAGGATTTTCCCACTCTAATTCAAATTTAAAAAAGAGTGGGAGACTCTACATATACCAAAAACTAAGAATCACTTGCGCAGCAGAACATCTCACCAAAGTGAAGGAAAAAGAAATCAGAAAAAAGAAGAGAATGGTGAAGAAGCAGCTCTCTGGTGATGGCAGGAATCTGGTCGTTCAGTTTCTGCTAGTCCACTCAAAGAATGGGAAGCCACAACATGGGAGGATGAAGGAAGCTTGTGTGAAGTGAGAGCTATCCTTATCAAGCATTCAGCGGCTATGGAAATCTGTAAAACAACAACAAACTGCAGGCCAGGCAATACTCTCTGTGAATGGAAACAAAACAAGGAAAAAAGTCATAAAACACATACATGATCCAGCAAAAATCAAAGCCCTTCATCTCACAGATAGAACCACTTATGAAAGAATGGGCAATGCTCTAGGCATAAGCCCTAGCACACTGTGTAGATGGAAAAAAAATTAGGATATTCAGGGCTCACACATCAGCAATTAACCCTAACTTAACCGCTGATAACAAGTTTTTGAGGCTCAGATTCTCATTGGAGAGCTTGTAATTAGATAGAATTCTCAACAAGCTGCAGTTCCAGAATATGAACAACATTGTTCATATTGATGAGAAATGGTTTTACATCACAAAAGGATCAAACAGGTACTACATTACTGCAGATGAAGAGGAGCCTTACAAAGCCACATAATTAAAAAAGTTCATTGGCAAGATAATGTTCATGTGTGCAGTCAGCAGGCCCTTACTAAATGCAGATGAAACTGTTCTGTTTGATGGGAAAATAGGGATTTTCCCATTCACAGAACAAGTCCAAGCAGCAAGGGGTAGCAGAAACAGGCCCAACGGCACATGGGAAACTAAGGCAATCAATTCAGTCACAAGAGATGTCATTAGACACACCATCATTCACAAGGTAGTTGTTCAAAAACTAGATCTCAAACTTTAATTTCATCATCATAGATCATTAATCCTACTGAATTTTGTGCAGGTCTTACCAGCAATCAGAGAAAAGTGGCCACAGAATGCAGGCAAGACAATATACATACAACAAGATAATGGCAAACCACACATAACAGACTCAGATCTAGAGTTCAGAGCTGAAGCAAGTAAAGAAGGTTTCAATATCAGCCTAATGGAGCAACCACCTATTCCCCAGATTGCAATGTGAATGACTTAGGGTGGTTCAATGCCATTCAGAGTTTGCAACAAAAGAGGGTATGCAAGAGTGTGGATGACTTAGTTAATGTTATTGTTCAATCATTCTATGAGCTACAACCACAGACATTGAACAAAATATTCCTAAGTCTTCAATGTGTCCTAATAGAGATCATGAAAGTAAAAGGACGCAATAACTTCAAGACACCACACATGGAGAAGGATGCATTGATAAGGACATGAGAACTACCAAAAGTACTAGAAGTTCCAATAGAATTGGCTATTGAATGCATCAAATTTCTTATTCAGAATGGGCAAATGGGTGGAATAGAAGCACTAATTAGTAGATTGGGTTTAATGAATGTAACAGGACAGTGGTAGATGCAGGGACAGAGGGTGAAGCATCAGAAGTGATCAAGCATTAGGATATGTTTGCACTTTTTTTCTCAAAAGAGCATTTTTTGCTAAACTTTTGACATGAGTGCATTTTGTTATAACCTCTCTCAGTTCATGCTATGCTTATAACAAAACAATTAATATTTCACTAAGTTTTCAGAAAATCACATGTATATCTAAATTTTTAGAGACTCAGCATTATCATCAGAGAATACAGGGAAAGCATAAGAAGCAAACAATCAGCATCAGCAACAAAAGCATCAGAAGCCTTTCCAAAACATGCATTACTGCTCTAGACATACAGCAGCACCCAAATCCCATTCAAAAAGAGAGAGACAGCAACAACAATCTCAAAGAGAGAATGAAGGCCACAAACTAAATAAGCACAAGCCTTCTCAATAGAATTTGAATATGCCCAAACAGATAATCCATAGCAAGCTTTACTATGAGAGAGATGCAACATATCACATTCATTCACATCATAAATCAAAGATGCCCAAACAGAGAATACAAAGCATGCATTCATGTCACTGAGATCCAACAAATCACATAGATGCACAACGGAAATCGAAGATAGACAAACAGAGAAACAGATAGGCAATCAACAAACCAAAACGATTCGATTTTCACTCATCATCAGATGAGGAAGACACATCTAAACCCATTTTCCTCATCTGTCTTTTCACATCTCTTCTGGCCTCAACACAAGCCTGTGTCAAGCCGTCGCCTACATCCGACCGGCGAAACCGTAATCCCTCACCGGCAGCCTATTCTCCACCGATTCTGGGGCTCTCCACTGTGCAGTTCAAGGTGTTGTCGTCATCATTTGTCGGACATGCACCCACCACTGGCATCGGGGGAGGGTTACTCAGTGGGGATTGACTTGCCGGGCGAACGAGCTCCTGATTTGGGAATTGTAATTGTGCACGATGCAGAGAGCCCCATCTCTCCGGCCGACAAGTATGCCATCGGCGTCTCGGCGGTGTTGGAGGGCTCTCCGGAAAATCCCATCCGCCACCGGCAAACCCACCGCTCACACTCGTCATCGCGGTGGGAGGGAAGCGGATGGAGACCTACCCAGAGGTGGGCGGCGCGGGTGGTGGGTCATTCTCCATTGAAACAGAGAGAGACAGAGAATCGGCCCGATTTAGGGTTTCAGAAATAAAATCTTCGAGAGAAAGAGTGTGAGAGAGAGAGACAAATCGGTGGGGAAAGATAGAGATTCAAAGATGGGGGAAGAGAGAGACAACAATCTGCAGAAACCAGTATGGAGAGAGTGAAGATCGGCGATCGATTTGAAAGAGGGGCGAATTTAGGGTTCTTCAAGAAGAAGATTCGAGAGAAAGAAAGAGAGAGAGAGAGAGAGAGAGAGAGAGAGAGAGAGAGAGAGAGAGAAATCCTTGAATCTAAAATGAGAGAAATGAATGGACAAATGGGGGTGAATTGATCCGTTGTGAGGGTAGTTAGTGGGGGCGAATTTATTATTATTTTATTTATTTATCAGATTTTAGAAATTGATTAAGAAAATAAGGGGACACTTAACCCTTAATAAACCTGCCTAATCACCCCTAATTATTTCCTAAAATGGAAATAGGTCATTCTCCATGAAATTGCCCAAATTGGAAATGCGGTCATTCTCCATGAAATGGAGAGAGTAGTACAATTAGTAAATCCTTATTACACTTAATATTATTTAATTAAATCTCATCATCCACTCACCTCTCAGCACGTATCCCAATATAATTTAAATACTAAAAGTTTAAACTATCATAACTTTCTCGTTTGTTATTCGATTTTTATGATTTTTATACCAAATTAAAGGTCTTGATACGATCTTTCATTTAAGATCAAACATAGATATGTTTTTATGCATCTATGATGCTCTAGTTTTAAAATATATCTAAATACATAAACCACATCATATTTCTACACACATTATACTTTACACACTAAACACTCACGTCTTAAGTTTCGTGCCGAAAAGAAAGATGTCTTAATACTTGAGACAGAGGGAGTAGTTTGTTTGGATTTTTGGTTCAGAAAACAATTATTCTTCCTCTGTAAATTTGAATGTCAGATTATAAATGCTACTGATATCGTCGGGATGGTTCACAGATTACTGTTGATTTTTTGGGTTTTAATTACCGCTGCATGATAAGAAATTTGCATCATTTAGTTTGAGTTAATTAAGGGAGATTATCTTGGAGAGTAATTAAGAAAAGCATATTTAAAGGAAGAGGGTATTGTGGAAATAATAGATAAATCGTTAAACTAAAATATATTAATTGAGTTTTTCCAAAATATAGGGGCATTATGGGTGGCCATATTATGGCCCCCTAGATTAATCCTAAATAAAAACCACCGAGAATTATTGTACTGTACTAATTGAAGTGATAAGACATGAGTTATAATTAGACCATGAAACGGTTGGTGAGAATTAGTTGATATACGAGTTGCATAGATAGATGAAGAAAAACACCTACAGTACTAGTTTAGGGTTTTTATGAACTTTATGTGCTTGTCAACTACCTACATTTGCTAATTAAATTTCAACTTCTTAATCCAAATTAACTACTATTTCAATGATAGTCTACTACTATACCTAAATCACTTGACACTACTGAAACTATATATTGGAATGGGTCACACTAGATATTTTACCATATCATAAATGCTCCACCCATCCTGGGCACATTGTTGATGCGACAGTACCATATTTATAATTTTTTCAATTAGAATTTATCTTATCCTACCTTAATTATCTTATCTTGCCTACCAAAAAAGAGGATGATATCCTCTATCCCCAAAATTATGTCACAAAATTTCTACTATTTTTATATTATTTTTTATAAAAATAAAAATACTACTGTATAATATAGTAAATCATAATAGACATTTATGAGAAAAAAATTGATTTTTTTAAAAATTATATACTTTAATTTTGAATTTATCAACTCTAAAATACTAATAAAAGTGAAATTAAATGCTAAAAAATAATTGTAAATCCTAATAGGGGTGGATGAACCCTTGAAAATAATCATAAAATTAAATTAAATCATTATAAAATAAATTTATTGAAAAAAAAATACATAAAACTAATAAAAATTAAATTCTGGAATACGATTGGAACACCCGAAATTGAGACGGAGGATCCCAAGTCCCAAAAAAGGCATCATAACAAACTCACAAAAGGAATAAACCAGAACTCGATGACATTTATGAATTTACGATAAAATAATTATAAAATTGAATTTATTAAATTGCATGCAAATTGAAGCAATACTAAAGAAAAATACAATAACATCCACACAAAACAAACTCACCAAGATAACTAAACATACAAACACACAAACTAACACAAATAGAACTACGTACACATAGGATTCAAACTCTAAAATGATAGTATGATACAACCATTTTTTTATTCTTCCATTTTTTTTCACTTGTGGCGGGCTTATTGGATAATAATAAGTTAATAGGTTATTTCATAATTGTAAATTCATGAACTTTATTTAAATCTTTGTTTTTCCCATAAACTATAATATGATCTTAATGTAAAATTATCAGATTTTTTTTGAAATTTTCATAGTGAACGAATTCCGGCCAAAAAATAGAAAATGACGTGGCATCGATATTAAATCAGAACTCGATGACGGATTATTATATTTATGAATTGCGATAAAATAATTCTAAAGTTGGTTTTACTAAATTGCATGCAAATTGAAGCAATACTAATTTTTAAAGAAAAAAGACAATTAACATCAACGCAAAGCAAACTCACCAAGATAACTAAAAATACAAACATACAAACTAAACACAAATAAGATATTACTCCAATCTGAGTACAAAAGATGAACATCCTTAAACTTGATAAACGTGAGAGGCCAATCTGGGCTTAGGGCTCACTATTAAGGGCTCGGCCCGCTGCAAGGTAAGCCCGTAACCTTCCTCCATGTTGAGATTTCGGGCCGAAAGCCCATTCGCCAAATCAAAATCAAATGCATGGATTAAAGAGGCAGTGAGTAATTGGACCATTCTTATTCCCAAACTCATACCAACGCAAACTCTTCGGCCCGCCCCAAAAGGTATCACTTCAAAATCGTTCCCCTTAACGTCCACATTGGGCTTTTCACCACCCGGTAGGAACCGGTCCGGTCGGAACTCAAGTGGCTCGGACCACTGGTCCGGATCACGGGCAATGGCCCACACGTTTACTAGAAGCGTCGATCCCTTAGGTATGTGGTAGCCGTTGATGTTGCAGCTCTCTTCCGCGATTCTTGGGAGAGAGAGGGGAGTGGAGGGGTGGAGCCGAAAGTTTTCTTTGATCACGGCTTGGAGATAAACCAGTCGGGGTAGGTCTGACTCGGTCACGAGCCGGTTTGTTCCCACGACCGAGTCGAGCTCTTCCCGAACCCGGCTCAAGATTTCGGGATGACGTATGAGTTCGGCTATGGCCCACTCGACCGTGCTGGAGGTAGTGTCTGTTCCAGCCACAAATAAATTCTACAATGATTTTATTCAACGTAAAATCACATTAAAATCCACATAGATTTTTTTTTTAAAAAAAAAGAATAAAATTTAATAAATAATAACAATAATTAAAATAATAATAAATTAATGCGTCTTACTAAGAGTAATGCTTTGATTTCTGTGTCGGTGATTTTCCCTCCACGACTGTCGTCGCCGTCCTTCAACGAAATCAACGTACTCAGTATGTCCACGTGTCCGGTCGACCCGCTCCGGCCGACGGTCCGGTGCTCCTCGACGATGGCGGTTAAGAAATCGTCGAATCGCTTGTGGAGCTTCTTCATCTTGGCGACGATGCCCTGAAGATCGAAGCCTTCCAGCGCCGGGATGAAATCGCCGAGGTTGAAGACGCCGGCCAAAACCATCAGCTCCACCACCATCGCCTTGAAATCCTCCGCCTTCTCGTCTCCGCCGCCGCCGTCGTGCCCGACCACCCGCCTCCCGAGCATCACGCGCGAGATCGCGTTGGTGGCGCACACGCCCAGCATCTGCCCCAGCCTCACCGGCGTTTCTCCTGCACCGGCTATGGCGCGGCACAGGATTCTCACTTCCTCCTGCAAAAAAAAAAAAGAGAAGTGAAATCAATGAAATTGCAGAATTATCCTAATTACTATAAAAGAAAAGTCAGTTTCACACACACACTTCACCTCTCTAACATGGCGGAAGTCGTCGAGGGCCTTGGCGGAGAAGAGGTGGAGCGAGCATATTTTCCGGAGCAGCCGCCACCGCCGGCCGTACGGCGCGAAGACCAGGTCCTGGTAGTTGTAGGCCACGTGCTTGGCGCCGGCGGTGGGCGGCCGGCTCGAGAAGTTGGCGTCGTGCGCCTTCAGGAACTGCTCCGCCACGGCGGCGGAGGCCGCCACCACCACATGCACGAACCCCATCTTGAGGTGGAGGAGGGGGCCGTACACCTGAGCCAGCGCCGCCATCGACTGGTGGGGCTTCGGCCCCAGCTGCGGCAGGTTCCCGACTATCGGCCACGGCCTCGGCCCAGGAGGCAGCGGCGGCATCGACCCCGCCTTCTGCCGCCGCGTGAGGATGGAGTAGAGGAGGCAGCCTAGCACGGCAGTGCATATCATTAGGATTAGGGTGGCCATTTGCATGAATGTTTTCGAGTTTCTTTGCCCTAATTCCTTAATAATTCTTTGTTTTTTTTTTTTTTCTTTTTTCAGATGACCTAATTTCCTAAATAGATAAAGAAATGAAGTTGTGTTTCAGGCGGTAGGTATACATTTCTGAGAATAGGTGGTAGGTGTAAAGATGCGTTTGTGTGTGTGTGTGCATGTACACGTACCTGTGTTTTGGAAAAATTTAGTGTAATTTCGAATTCATAAAATGAATGTTATCAGACTTAGATCTAAAACCCATAAGATAAAAAGATGTCACAACGAAGCGTACCTCAAATGTAAGACGTTTGCCTTCCAACCAAGAGATCTGGAGGTTCGAGTCACTTTTGGGGAGAAATGGGACCATTATTGATCCACTTAAAAAAAAATAAAAAAAATGTGACCAATGTGTAAATAAGTTGCACGCAAGATTTTTGGCCCTAACTAGGTAATTTTTCACTTGGACCAAATTGTAAACACAACACACACTCACACACACGCACCCAATGTGACTTGAACTCCCGATGTTTTGGTTGGAGGAAAAACGTCTTACCAACTGAGCTGCGCTTCATTGTCTTTTTGGCCTTTTAAATTTACTTATATTCTTATGTGTCATAAAATATTATAAATGCATATGTAGGTGTAACAAATTCTTGCTTCACTAAAGATGTAACATCTTTTATAACACTTCTCAGAATGCCGCTAAAATCATGTCAGTACTAGTAGTGAATCTATATTTGTAGATTAAGGGGTCGTTTTGTTAAGTAGGACCCAACAAAAAAACTAGAATTTATTTTATTGGAAAACTTTGTTCGATCCGTCCACGAAATTTGCAAAGCGGATATAGCTACTCAATCTAACAAATTGAGAATGCAAAAGTTCTTGAGCTGTGTTAATCTCGAATTCATGTATCAATCGAATACAAAGCTAAAACAAAGTTGGTGAATTTTCATAGATTTTTGAAAGTTGTTGGAAAATATGAAACGAGGGTCAAAGTTGTTGTATTTTCGTGATATTAACCCAAAAATTAAAGGTGACACGCACTCCTGCGACATGTAGGATACAAGCCGGAGATGAAAAATTTGGAAAAAATGAACACGGAGCAAAGTTGTTGTATTTTCACAGATTTTTGAAAGTTATGGGAAAATATGAAATGGGGGTCAAAGTTGTTGTATTTTCGTGACATTAAGCATAATAATAATAATAATAATAATAATAAAAATGAAAAAAAATAATAGCAATAAAAACAAAAAAAATAAATAAGTAAACAAAAAATAAAAATAAAATATTAGTAATAATAATAAACAAAAATAAATAATAAATAATAATAATAAAAACAAAAACAAAAAAAAAAATAAAAAAAATAAAATAAAATAATGGTAATAAAAAAACAAAAATAAATAATAAGTAAATAATAAACAATAATAATAATAAACAAAAAATAATAACAATAATAATAATAAAATTGTATTCATTAGGATTAGGATTAGGGTGGCCATTTGCATGAATGTTTTCGAGTTTCTTTGCCCTAATTCCTTAATAATTCTTTGTTTTTTTTTTCTTTTTTCAGGTGACCTAATTCCTTAAATAGATATAGGAATGAAGTTGTGTTTCAGATGGTCTAGTACCATTTTGAATCCATATAAATGCTAGTGGACCCTATGTTGTATCGTGCTGGCAAGTGAAGCATCCACTCGTTATACGAAAAAGGTATTATCAACTTGCATAAGAAAAAAGGGTACTATCAAATATCATATGATAGAAAATTAATAAAGAAATCGTTAAATTGACGAAATAAATAAAAATGAGTTATAAGACAAATCGAGTTTTGATATTTATTTATTTTGTAAATTTAACGATTTCTATATTAACTTTTATGATACTAAAATATAAAATAATCGAATAAAATTGAACAAAATAATGGCAAATCAAAAAAACGATGAAAGTGTCCACCATTGCCTCGTATCATTCATGATCACAATGTAATTAAAGTAAACTTAAGGCCACTACATAGAAATTGACGGCAGCCAGCTTTTTTTATCATCATTATTAACCCATCAAATTATTGCACGGATTCTGAACAACGAATCACTATTTCATTTTGAAAATAAAAACTATTTTCAAAATAAAAAATACTAATACAGTAAAAATAATCATTAAATTATCAATATTTTCTTTTATAATGAAATTTGTTTGTATCTAGTTGGAATTCGTCAAGTTATCAATTTGTAGTACGTAGTATATTTTATAAATTATTTGAAAAATAAAGTTAAATATGTATATATATGTATGATATTAAGATAATTTATTAAATAGTTGTACTCTATTTATATTCATTAGAGCAACTCCAATGGTAGGAATATCAATCAAGCCAACCCGCTCAGTTTCGGGTTGAATCGGTTTGAATTTTTTTCGAACTAGAAATTTTCAACCCTACCCTAAACTTTCGGGGCTCGAGCTAGCCCGTCAGGCCAAGAAATTTACGAAAATATAAAATGTATATAGATTTTTTTTGATAACTCGTAATTTAATAAAATTAAATAAGTCACGTTATATCATCTAAGATACTTTGTCTCATATTATTTGACTCAACTTTGCATAATACTATGTACTAGTAATAAGTAATTACTTGAGATGTGAAAACATGAAAATATTTTTCTTTAATGCTTATAGTAATCATTTTTAATTATGTGTTGAAGTACAAAACGGAGAAAATATTATGATGAGTAGAACTTAACATAAAAATTCTAATATTTTTCACAAGTATTTGAATCAATATATAAACTTTGATATTTAAGTCAAAGAAATGAAATCCAACAACTAAATAAGTAAAAAACTTTTGGGTTATCGGACCAACCCGCCAGTTTTTGGGCTAGCCCTATCGGGTTGTCGGGCTATCCGGTTCGGTCCATATTGGTTGAAATTTTTTTTGGGTTAGAAACATTCGATCCTAATCCACTTTTGGCTCATGTTACTTGGGTCAACCCGCATGTTTCAGGCTTAATTGATATCCTTATCTAGTGGATTACACGAAAATACAGCTAAAATACTGCAGAAATTGTAACTCATTTCTAGTACATAAAAATATAGTAGAAGGGAATATTCCAAGATATTCCTTTTTATTTATTAAGATAAATTTATACTTATTAAATTATATGTAATTTTTATTTTTGTTATCTTGTACTCCCTCCGTCCATCTAATTAGTCCATATTTATTATTTATATCTCACATATATTTTTAAGTGTAAATGGTTATATATACCCAAAATAAATTACTATATAAGTTTTATACCCACCACTTTAAAAGTATAAGTTTGATACCCAAAATCAAATGAAAAGACAAAAGTTACCCTTAAAAAGTAAGTGTTCCTCACGGCTACTCTAATCTCACGGTTAAAATGAAATTTAAACCGTGAGCATCCCATTTTAACCGTGAGTTAATTAAAAAAATTTATTGAATAAATTATGAAATTCATTTATTCACCAACAACCAAATGAGCAAAAGTTACATTTCATTAATTGAAATAACAGTAAAAGTGAACAATATTTCTTCAACAACAACAAAATTCAAACAAATCGTGACATTCGCACTGTAAAAAGAAGAAGCTCCTCAATTTTACCTGCGATTTTGGTAAATTTTGCCTCCGATTTTGGTGATTTTTTAAAGATATTGTGGGTATTTGGCGCATTGTTGAAGATATTTTCATTATATTAAAGGTATGTTCGGTTTATTTTTCGTTATGTTCGGTTTATTTTCATTTTTTGATGTTTTTATTGTGTAAAATAGGGAAAAATCGTATGAATTTGAAATATAGGTTTTATTGACTTCTTTTTGTAGAAAATCATGTTTTATTTACTTAATTTATATGAATAGTGGTTAGAATATATGTTTATAACGTATTTATCGTTAATATTAAAGTAATTACTCCATTAATAGGTTTAGACTGGTAGATATTATAGTGATTAAGATTAAATTAAGGAATTTTAGATTTATTAAAATTATTTACCATTAACGGTTTTAAACAAATATCCACGGCGGAACAATTATTTAACGTGATACTCACGGTTAAAATCATGATTTAACTGTGAGACTGACGGTTAAAAAGACTATTTAACCGTGAGACTCACGGTTTAAATCATTATTTAACCGTGAGGGTCACGGTTAAAAGCATTATCTAACCGTGGAAACTTACTTTTAACGGTTAAGTAATTGCTTTAACCGTCATCATTCAACCGTGAGAGAGGTTGAAACTGTTATATTATAATTTTTTTGCTTTTCTTTTATTTATTTGATTTTTTTCTTTGTTTTTTCTGCAGCTATGTCTCGGGTGAAATTATTTATTCGTCACAGTGAGCATTTTGAGCGAACCACTTATGTAGGGGGCGATCGTGTTTTGATGCATTTGGCATCGACCGAAATTATATATTCGAATCTATTACAATCGATTCGTGAACAACTAGGTGAAGAATCTGATTATTTGTTGTACTATTTGAGTGATACTGAGGACGGGAAGAGTAAGGTCATTTTGAGGACCGACACTGATTTGTTGAGATTGATTGTGGAGCAGAACACTAAGGCAACTATTTCCGTCATCAACAAAGATAAGGGAATCGCCCGGAGCACTCCTAGGACACACGGTTCTAGGGTATATACATGTGTGAATATCGAGGAGCTGAGGTCGGAGGCTCTACATTCGGACGAAGAAAGGATTGATGAAGACGAGGAAGAGAGGGTTGAGGATGATGATGTCGCCCAAGATATGGCTGAGGAAGCACGAGATGCCATAGATCTCTCTGACTTATTCGAGAAGCTTACCATGGAGTTCGGTGCATGGATCCGAGAGCCGAGACGGGTTGATAGGATCATTGGGCATCGCAATATTCATTCAGAGTCCCAACCTACCGAAGACCACGTGGGCACGGCCGATCCGGATGCTATTCGAGATTGGTTGATTCATCACGTTCATCTAGACACTGCGCTGCCGCTGGGGTTGATCGATCCAGATTATTACACACCCTCTGCTAGTCAGTTGCGAGAGGGCGGCCTGTTCAAGAGAAAAGATGATTTGTCGGTAGCAGTTGGATTGCATCAAATGGAGAACCGGCATCAGTATAGAGTTGAGAATTCGGACACTTACCGTGTGGGGTTCAGATGCAAGAACGAGGGGTGTGAGTACCTGGTGCGGGCATAGCACATTGGGGGTATATGGCGCATCGGCAAGTACCGTGGCATCCACACATGCTTATTCGATATAGACGGGATGACACCGCGTCAGTACCCTACGAATGTTCTAGGAGCATTCTATGCTCGGAGATTGATCACTGATGGTGTTGTACTTAAGCCGAAGGAGATGGTTAACGAAATGCGAGATGGTTGTTCAAGCGTCTACCACACTTCTCCCCTAAACTTGGAATGACCTCGAATGCCCAAAAATACAACGCCCAGAAGGGACCATATAAATGGTAGGTAACAGAAATACATTTGCCTCCAATTTCTTTGGGGTCCTTCTTTGCCACTCCGAGCTAGTGGCACATTATTTGGAACCCCCATGATCCCCACGGAAAAGTCCCCCATCGCTATAGGTCCTCGGCCAACGTCCACACCCAATCATCAACGTTTCGATCGTAGTCTCTACACAATATCAAATAGTAGTAGCAAAGGATGTTGGCGGCCTTCAAGTATTGATCCGACGTCCCTATAACTCGAGACGCATCAGTAAAATCCTTCCACAATTATTTCACTTTTACCTTAACTCCATTGCCGCCGTAGTAAGTATGGTAGAGGCTTGTACTTGGGATGATGTGGTTGTTGCCGTGAGGATTAAAGGACGACTCACCGAATATTAATCCGGTGACAAGGCATAATTCTTCAGGCCCAAACCGAATATCCTGGCCACCCACATGAAACAGTCTTTCGAATTCATGTTCGTCGCCCCTCCATAGCCCTCGGGATAACAGCTCGTGCAAGGCACATTTCACATTGCCGGTCTTCCTCATTGTGCACAACCGGGCGAAAGGAGAAACCTCACTGAATTGCCTAACCAATTCTTCTCCGCCAATGCGCATAATCTGATCTATGATCGACGGAATAGCATAGTCCCGATGGTAACAATTTATTTCACCCGGGAATCCTTGCATACGTGGCATATACCAATTAAACCTAGGCTGCAAAAGAAATAAACAAAAAGCGCGAATTAATTAATTAATTAACATTCAAAAAATCACAAATTCTGATTAAAAAAAAGCTTCTCACGGTTGAAACATAAGAGAAACCGTGAGGTATCACGGTTACAATTCATTTTTAACCGTGAGCAATACTTTAAACGGTTCGATTTAAGCCACGTGGAGCTTACGGTTTGAATCAACCGTGAGCTCACGGTTTGGTTAAAATCGTGACCGTTAAAAGTAAAGCTCACGATTTAAAATGTATCCAAACCGTGATCACGGTTTGCTTTATATCAAACCGTGAGACGGGAATTTAACTTCATCTTCTACAGATCTATTTTCCAGATTTGCAGATTTATGTATACAAATTCATTCATAAATTCTTCGAACCCACAAATCGAAGGAAATAAACACATTATAATTCTAATTTTATTCTAAAATCATAAAACTATATAAACATGCTTAAAATTCACCAAAAAAAACTAAACATTCAAGTAAAAACTGTAAATTTTAAAAAAAAACTTAAAAAATTTACTAACCGGCGCCGGCGGATCGGGAATGTTTTCCCGTTCTTCCCTCGTCGGAAGTCGGCGACGTGGCTGTGACGGACCTTCATTGCCTTCATCTTCATTACCCGAATGGTGCTCGGAATCGGCCATTGCTTCTTTTCTCTCCGACGCCGGCTAAATAGTACCTCACGGTTGAGAAAAAAAAAGGGGGGCTAGGGTTCACGGTTTCAATTCAATCGTGAGAGGGAGAGAGATTGAGAGAGACGTGAGAAGAGAGTGGGGTAGGGTTTTTTTTTAATGTTAAGAATAAATTGTAAAGTGGGGCCCACTTTCCCTTTTGTTTTATTTGGAATGTGAGTAAAGGTCGAGGTTATTTCTGTCTTTTCATTTGATTTTGAGTATAAAACTTATAGTCTTAAACTTGTGGGTATAAAACTTATATACTTATTTGTTTTGGGTATATATAAAGTTTACCTATCTACTAATTTATACATCACATATATTCCTAAATGTGAACTAATTAAGTGGGAATGAGTATCATTAATATTTTTTTTAAGTAACGTTAGTGGACTCTTATGTTGTATCGTGGCAAGTCAAATACCACTTATCACTCATCATTCCAAAAACTAAAAGGTGCTATCAATGATTAAAGAAAGAAAAGTATCATCACTAAAGTTGAAAAAATATGACCACGAAATAACATTTTACTGTCACGTGCCCGCGCAGTGCGGGTAAATTACACGTTAATTACCATCTAATTTCAAGATTTATGTTAGAATTATTATATTTACCAGGCCAAATACATCAAAATAACCTAAAGTATACCTAATTACACTTAAATAACATAAACTATTACTATTATACTAAAATAACCCAAACTATCTATTTTTTTACTTTATTTTGACATCAATTAGTTTATCATTGACATAAATATTAAAAACTTAATTGACTCAACATATGTTTATCCATATGACATATAGTTTGACATCATATTGATTTGTTTTATGTAAATAAAAAAGGCTCGAGTTTAGGATTGTGGTTCTGCTGGAATTAGGAATTATGCACCTCAAATTGAATTTCTTAACAATTACTTATAAAATCAAGATAATTGAATTTTTTTTGTCTATGTGAATGCACGTTGTATTCAATGTCGATAAGTTTGAGTTGCGGCAACTTATTCTAACGGTTTTGTTATTAATAAACTAATTGGTGTCAAATTAAAGTAAAAACTTGACAGTTTGGATTATTTTAATACTGTTACAAAAATTTATTTATTGTGGACATTACTTATTAATTAGTGTTTTTCTCTCTTGTATATATATCTCTTATTAACCCTATTTGTAATATGGAGAACACTAATTTAATGAGAAAGCTGCTGTCTCTTTTCTCTTCTCTACGTCTTCTCCATTCTCCTTCTCTTCTTGTGTTCTTCTTCTATGCTATATAATATTACTTTACAACACGTTATCAGCACGAGTCTCTAACCAATTGAGCGGATCTTGAAGCGCAATACTCTCTAATCAATCGAGTATTTTTTTTTTGGAGGTATGTCAATGGAAGAATTGTGATTTTCTTGCAAGGTAATTTTTAAATCGAATTTAATAGTTATGGTATGTATAATTGATATGTTTCTGCTTGAATTCATAAACGAAACGTATAAAATTATGATTAAGAATTCACATATGTTAGGGGGAGATATGAATGAAAGAATGCCGCAAAATTCTTGTTGGATTAAATATTAATTCACGCACTACACAAAATGAACTGAAAGTTCAAACAGTTATTGACTGCCAATGAAGTGATTTTATATACTTGTTTATATGCACCATACTGAACTGAAGTTCTTCATGAACTAAATAAATTGATTGATGCTCTCAACGCCTGAAGCGTGAAAACTATTTTGGTGCTAAAGATAAAATCGACGGTAGTAATATCAAATCATTAATTGATATTACTCTAGCAAACCTCTTGAAGAGGATCGTCCCGCAGACGAGAATCCCAAATGATATCACTCCATGTATAGAACCTCCTGAAGAGGAGTGTCCTGTAGATGAGAATCCCAGTATATTTATAAGTGCACTAAATAATCATAACATTGGGACATTGGGATTACGGAATGACCAGATTAAATATATTATTGGGAAATGATGGATAAATCTGGTTAATATTGATTATATATATTGTCATGAAGACAATTCAGGAGAAACGTAATAGAAATGTTATAATTGTCGACACTCTTTACCTCAACCATTACCGGTATAAGTTGAAAATGATAATCTGGATCCAGAATGAATATGGTGTTATTGTGCCGGAAGCACATGGTAAAATAAAGAGAAGAAGTTGAGGTTGAGCTTCACTCGCTAGATAGACAAAAAGTCTATTATTCCTCTATATTTTATTTTTTAAAGAAAGTTGTCCCAGTAGGACACAAATAAATATTTCTAAAGAGGAATCAAGTTTAATGAGGTGGTTGAAAATAAAACGAGTAGCTCGAGGGTTTTTAGCAGAGAGGCCCTCAATTGAATTTGATTCTCTTGTTATGCATTATGTTCCGTTATGTAAATTATGACAGTAATTGGTAAATATAGATATCTTATGATTGATCGTAATGATCTCATTTATATAAGTCATTGGGCGCCGATATCTATGTATGTCCTTGTTGGACTTGAAATTCCTTATATGAAGGAAAGTGAAATCGCAACATGTACTATAATAAGTTTGTCCTCCTGAAGTAAGGATATGTTAATAATGAGATATGTTCTTGCGTGTTTAACAAAAGTTTTGGGAATATTTCCGATTATATTGATTGATAGATTTGAGTTACATCTTATTCTTTAATATTGATGTTATATAAATATTTGTACACGCAAAGAAGTTGAGAAAGTTTAACTCATGCTTAATGACGGAGGTTTTGGAAATGAAAGACCTTTGGGTAAGTCTAAATCTCATCTCGGCCTGCAGTCCGAGTATCTCCCTGAAGGAGTATATACCAGTCGATCTGATTGATCATAATTTTAAATTATTTTATTTGATAAATTGCATCCATTTAATATCTCATATCATCACTTGAAGTGAATAAGATAACAAAAAAATTATGAACTAAAAGTTCATTTTTGAGTACCAGAAGTACTACTCTATCAGGCCTGATACCATTAACTTTAAATTGCTAGCAAGATGAAAAATTTCTCCTAAAAGGAGATATACTTATATGATGGTAATCATATTCTTTGTTATCTTCAAGGTATAAGAAACCTTGGTCGAAAGATTTTGAAATTATCATAGAAGGAGATATTTTGAATGATGCTGAAGATGATGTTTGTTATCTTCAAGGTTGAGTAGAGTTTGGTCAATTTTATGAAAGATATTGAGATTGATATTAATGGATTATGTGGATGCTTCTTACTTATTTTGATCCCCAAAATGCTTAATTTCGGACTGGTATATTGATAAAATCCTCAATATCCTATGTGAGGATATGTAAAGATTAACTTGTGTTGCACATAAGAGTTATAGAAGAACTATTGTATATCTAGTGAGAATCTTGCAGATTTATTCACTAAACCTCCCCACGTTTATGTATGAGAAATATATGCATGAGTATGAATATTGGAATGTACTATATTGAAAGATTGTTGTTTTGAGGGGGAGCGACATGTTTAAATTATTTTGAAGAGTTGATCCTGAAGACCGAAATATATAATCCTGAAGATTAGGCCCCGAAGGCTGAAATAGTTGTACTCTTTTTCCCTTACTAAGTTTTTTCCCGGTGGCTTTTCTTAGTGAAGGTTTTTAATGAGGCAACTAATGCAACACATGAATAAGTGTACGTTATGTACTATTTTCCTCTGCCGAATTTTTCCGACAGGGTTTTTGCGGAGAGGTTTTTAACGAGGCATGAACATCACACCGTAATGTCCAGGGGGAAGTGTTACAAAAATTTATTTATTGTGGACATTACTTATTAATTAGTGTTTTTCTCTCTTGTATATATATCTCTTATTAACCCTATTTGTAATATGGAGAACACTAATTTAATGAGAAAGCTGCCGTCTCTTTTCTCTTCTCTACGTCTTCTCCATTCTCCTTCTCTTCTTGTGTTCTTCTTCTATGCTATATAATATTACTTTACAACAAATACAATACTAATAATTTAGGTTATTTTAATATAATCAGGTATGAGTTGGGTTATTTTGATGTATTTGCACTATTTACAAGTTACTACTCTTACTTTCAAAACAAACAAACAAACGAAAAACAAACACGTGTAATTAAAGCCAGGTGGTGTGATGTGACAATTACCCAGAAGACATACTGTATTTAAATTGAATGTACGTTTATTTATTGGTGCGATGTGAGTATGTGACGTTATTCATTCTATTGAAAAGTCATGATAAAAAAATATATGTACATCAATTACTTATAACCTAGCAATTATATGCTCCATTCGTTGGTTAAAATATTTAGACAAAATTATTAATTTTTGCAATGAATAATGTTAAAATAACATTTAAAATATCAGTTATTATGAGTAAATATTAAAATAAAATGAATTTTAAAATGAATTTGATTGACTTTTTAAAATATCCCTGCATTTTTTTTTTACGTTTGAGCTTTATTGTTATTTTTTCTTTAGTTAAGTTATTCTACATATTTCAAAATGTACTATGCTATATTTTATGCAATTCCTTAATGCATTTATTTTTATGAATACACATTTTTATTCATTAAAATTCAACATATGTCAAAAGACGATCCGACCCAAATTTAGGTGGGCGTAACCGTATAAGGTTGGTCCGGTCCGGCCCAAATGGTCTAAAGCCCGGTTAGCTCAAGTTGGTCCGGTCAGCAAAATCAAAATTGCTCTATGAATATTTATATAGGCAAGGGGCCACAAAATTTTAGTGATATTGGCCCAGCCCAATCCAATCCGACTTTTGTCTCAAGCCCTATGGGCTCAGGCCGGCCCGATCGTTTGATAGCTCAGGATAGACGAATTTTGAGGTCATAGATTGACACATGATGTACTCCATCCGTCCCGGACCACTTGGCCTGTTTGACTTATTGACTTTTGGCACGCATTTCCACCGAGCCGGAAAACAGATTATAAGATATAATTTTGAAGTATTGTTTCTTTTACGGGATACTATGACACTCGTAGTATCCCGTAAAAGAAACAATACTTCAAAATTATATCTTATAACCCGTTTCCCGGCTCGATAGAAATGCGTGCCAAAAAGTCAATAAGTCAAACAAGCCAAGTGGTCCGGGACGGAGGGAGTATAATACTACATGAGTTGCATAAATGAGGAAAACTCCTACTTATTTTTCTTTATTTTTTTATTTTTATTTTTATTTTTTCCGTACGATACACAATTGAAACACATCCAAGATGACTCGAACTTCCGACCTAAGCATGCTTGTCAACCAACTATAGCTACCGGAACAAATCCTAAAAGCCAGCTTCTTAGCAGAAAACAACACTAAAATTAAGGGCACACCAAATGGAAAGAGATATAAGTACATAACAATCTTAAAAGAGAAATTACAATAGGTTTGCCCTAAAACATGAGGCATATCAATTTATCAGAATTTCTTCTGCAACTCGAAAGTAATCCAAATTAAACTTTCAGTAACTGTGATCTGTCCAATGCAAGAAACTGCTGCACCAGAATTATTAAGAGAATTCCTCCTTACCTCAGCTTCAACTTTTACTCATCTAACCTTTTCCACTTTCACCCGTCCCGTTTTCGCCACATACGCCTAGTGGGGATCTTTTGGCCCCTAAGAGTTGAGAAAAATAAAAATCTCTGAGTGATGGGACGAGGATGATAATAATGGAATAATCTTCTCTAACATTTAATTTATCAAAGAATCTGAAAGCATACCTCGTGATTTACACCCTCCATATCAGTGGGACAAAGCTCAGATTTCTCAAGGTTGCTATTTGAAGTCACTTTCTCGTCATTTTTATTCAGGTTAGGTGAAACACAGTCTTCAGTTGGTTGAGGATCAGCCTACAAACTAGTAGATTAAGTAAAAATGATAGAGCGAATGTGAAACGGATTTTTATACGCAATCTACCTGCTTAAGTTGCTCTTTCACTGTTTCAGGCATAGGTGTGGTGTTCTGATCTACCAGAGTATTCAAGTTATTGGAATCAGGCACTGAGGAGGACGAAGGAATTTTCACCGATTTATAGATTTTCCGTAGAGACTGGTAGATACCCTGCACAATTGACAAAACGTTTTTATGGTCAACATGTGTATTAAGTTGGGTTGCAATTGAGCACTACTATTGGTATATTACACATGAGTGCAGGATTCAAATTATAATCCAATGGATGATATGAAGCATGCAAAGAATGAAGGGTTCATGGGACACCTCGTTCCAGAGGAGAGCATGTGATAAAATCTGAGTTATGTCTTCCTCTGTTACGTCAAATGCTTCATTCCCAATGAACAATTGCAAGCTCCCATCCGACCAATTCACAATGCGTGCATTGCTTTGGACCTGCAAGAGATTCAGTTCAGATTCGAGAAAAATATGATATGTTGTGTTAAAGTAGCAAATTTTAGCCTGGAAACAGCAAATAAAAACTTTGTAAGAGTTCCTCCGGCAAATAAACATGGCACTGTGGAACTATATGAACCCCAGGACCTAAGATGTATTGCTTGTAACTTAATCTATGCAGTCGTGGCACAGGGTGCATACGACGTGTATGGCCATTATGCAGTAGTGCTCACCAGAAACAACAAAAAAAAGAGAAATTATCATAGGATTTGAAGGTAAAAGAGATGCTCCTACAAGTCTAAATAAGTGATCGATATCCAAACTCATACAACAAATTATGGAACCCAATTATCACCTAGGGAAGAACATTGACCAGCTCAAGAAACAGTTCAAGTGCTTCGTATTCCGTATTTTGTATAAGAGGGGAACCCAATTTGATGCAGGGCTCGGGGGCTATTTAGAATATCGCGTATATGAGTTATAAATTTTACATAGGGAGTTTTCATATTTACACCAAAAAAATTACAATGGTTTTGCACAACTCCTTTCAGTGCCAATTTATGAGCTATAATAATAATAAATTGAAGGAATGAATCACACTTACAGAGATTGTTCCATCATTGTTTTTAACATTTCTCCATTGAATGATATTGGTTGGTGGTATCAGCCTCTCAGATCCAGAAGCATCTGTAATATAAAAATCTTGCTCCACGTATGTTTCTGGGTCAAATGGTTTGTCATCAAATCCTATTATATTTGAGAGTTCAGTTGTTGCCATCTGCAGATATGAATATAACATGGTCATAATTTCAAGTTTGTATTTATGGAAATCTGAGCTGCACATACAATATAGTCCACATGCAAAAAGTATACATGAAGGAAAATTAGCAAAGAAGACCAATGGGAATGATTGTGAAAACTCCAACACAGCATAGAGCCACACTCTTCGAGTAAATCCACAATAATAATTGAAAATAACTAAGAAATCTGTCGAACTGCAGTACTCCCCAGGATCACCTGCAAGTATCATTGGTAAACTCAAAAGATCTGCCCATTACCAATATGAGCAAGCTTTACCTGACTAGGAGACAAGGCTAAAAATTAAACCAGATTAACTTCAATATTGTAATGCTTGGGACCCACTTAGGTTGGCCTAGTATGACACGATAGGCTCCACTAGCAACTATTTGGCTCTCCTCACTTTGCCAAAATGATTAGTCCAAAAAATAGTCTACTATACCTACATATATGTCTAGGAGATAGAATATTGCCCACAGAAAATCCGGAAGGGAATGAGAAAATGAATCTCAAATCAGCTTTGAAGATTGTATTCAGAACATGCAATCACAAGCATGATTTGCACAATGACTAAAACTGTAACCCTCTTACTCTAAACTGCAAACTTTACAAACCGTAATACGTGATGCAGAATCTTGTTGAATAATCAAACAAGGAAACAACTAAAATTTGAGAACAATAAAATGACTTTACAAGTAATCAGACTAAAATGCAACAAACTACCAAACTGTCACAAATAATTCCTTCATGCTTTCATGAACAAGTGATGCTCAAAAGGCTAATATCTATTCTTTGACCAAAATCTGTTTGCCAGCCTGATAACAATCGGATAAAGACTCAAATAGATTAAAAGCTAATATATAAAAATGTGCATATGGTTCTGTAAAAACAACAAGAGTGATAACCTGAGACGGGTCAGCATGTGGAGTGCGTTGTGGAATCTCCAGCACCAGCATCCTGCAGATTGACTGCTCCTCTTGTTTATCACCAACCTTTACTTGCTCCTCTTGTTTATCACCAACCTTTTCTTGCTCCTCTTGTTTATCATCAACCTTTTCTTGCTCCTCTTGTTTATCATCAACCTTTTCTTTTTCAGGCACAGATGGTGCATGTTCACATGATACAGTACCTTCTGACTCCAGATCTCTCTCAAAATCCAATTTGTGTTCAGGAGATACCTATGTTAACACGAGAAACGTTGAATTACTGGGAGGCCAAAAGGCAAAAAACCAAACAATTATTTTGACATCTTACAGAATTGTTGTTTTCTTGATCGCTGCTGTACGCAGCTCCATATTGTGCTGATTCATCATCGTCAGAATCCCCAAACACAGAACGTATTACTTCTGAAATTCTATGTTGAAGCTTGCTATTCTCACTCTGGATTAAGCTAATGTAATAACAGAAATTATCAAAAATAAATGGAGAAGCAAAAAATTGCAGGGGAAAAAATAAAAGGAATAAGGTAGAGCTATTCTACAATGACAGATTACAATATTGAGACCTGTAAAATTATCAAGTCAGTGATGAATCCAATACTTTAGAGACAATGAAAAGAATCCTTATGTTTGTCAGCCTATCAGACAAATAATTTAATATGCAAAGCACATTTCAACTACTCTGGAAGATTAGAGAAACTTCAAAACTCGAATAAATCAAACGACGGTGCCATCATGTCTTAGGTGGGCCAAACCAGCTAAAGTAGGTTGATTTCCATGTGACATAACCTTTATCCAGTCAAGGGTCTCATTATTGATTGAGTTGAGTGGGTCGGGACAAACAATAAACGTAGATAAGTTAAAAAGTACCAGAGCAAAAAGACAAACTTAGATTAATAAATTTCAACATTGCAGCGGGGTTATTTGTGAAATGGCTAAACAACTATTCCAATGAAAAAGTAAATAAGCGCCAAATAATAGACACAAAAGACATACAATACAAAAGAGACAAAAAAATTCAAAGTGACCTTGAGCTTCTTGTCTCATTATCTAACCCTGGCACCTCATCTTTTAACTCAGTTCCACCTTCAGTTCTGACCCTTTCTCCGAATGTGCTTTTATTCTCAAACGTGACCCCTCCATCATTGTACCATGTGCTTTTGGCATCATGATGTAACTCGGCACCACTTCCAGTTTTGATCCCCTGTTCTGCTACGATCTGCTTCTCTCGCTCAACCTCTTCATCACTAGAACTTGAGCTTATGAAGTCTTCATCTAACTGATATCCACAATCAATTTCAACCTGTTGACTGGACATGGCATCATTAATACGTTCTGATCCTCCATCCTTTTCACCCTGAAGTCAAATATCAATGACACAAAACATAAATAAACAAACAAATGAAGGAGATACTGTAGAACAATTAAGGGAAAAAAGAAAAAGGGGAAAGTTTATAAATAAAGCACTACATGTTGATAAAAGTGTGTAGAAGCAACAACGATGAAAAACTATGAGATCCACGTATAATTCATTAGTCCTTAGTTTAATCTGATGCCAACTAATCTTTCCAACAAGTGATTAAGTAAGCCAAGCATTAAGCATGAAGTTGTGACTCATTTCCGATGGTAAACAATTTCATTGCCTGCAATCCTCCCGTTATGTCCACATAGGATAAGATATCCATATGCATCATCTGTTAAAGTTTACCCACATATTCGCTGTAAATGTAAATCAAATGTTTTATAGGCATGCATGAATATAACACATGTAATTTTTTTTAAAAATAAATCTATAGGAAAATTCTCAAACAACTTGTTGGGGGGGGGGGGGGGGTCTTGAGAAGTCTCAAGAGGAACATAAAAAAGAAAAAAAGAAAAAAAAAAAAAGGCATCTGTTTGGTAGATTTCCATTAGATCTTCTGAAATGGGCTCTAAGGACATAGATAAAAAAGAAATTATTTGCTAAAAAAGAAATAAGACAACAAAATCTTACAGAGTTAAATTCAGGCTGTTGTTCTATTTCATGGCTTGATGCAGACTCCTCGTCAGATAGATGACCAAAGATCTCTTCAAAGATTTGACGTCTATTCATTTTTAACACAATTAATTTGTTTCTTTAAACTAACAGTAAGTGAGGTAGAGGGAGTGAAGGAGTGTTTTCCCTTAAAGAGAGAAGGAATTCTCTATCTCTGTGTTCTCAGGCGGAGTTATCAAGAGTAAAAATCTTACAACGAGTCCCATAAATTAAACAGGCGTTACGAATCTCTTTGTGCTGAGCCATTAATTTGGAGTTTTTCAAAGACGGATAAGTAAAACCGTGAAGAGAGAGAAAAGATGGTCCGAAGTAATAAATGCAAAGAGATTATTTGACATCCCCAGCGATTATACAATCCTCGGTGTCTTCATTTTCACACGAGTACTAGACACGATTATCACTGTGCAAACTTTGTATTCTTACACCTGAGACTGTGACCTTAATTGTTCCCCTCCCCATTTTCCATCACCAATGTAGCTCACATCGTGCTGTAATTGCTTTATAGATAAATACAATTATGCAATAGCTGAGCTTTTGATTAAGCATCAGATTGTCACTCAACAAAATCATAATTAGCTCTCAAATTATAAATTATTAATTGTAATAAAGGTAGGTAGCTTACTTTATATCCTTCAGGATCATGTCAATCCTTTACTTTTTTTTACTTAATTTCGATATTTCACGGAGGGCAATACACTGTCCAGATTAATATTACCAGATAGCTGGTACAATAAATCCATTAAATCCTCCTATTATCATTGCCATTTTATCACATTAATGACCAGCCAGGAATTGTAGAATCAGGTTCAACTATATAACGAGGAAAACTATTTATAATTTGTTGAATCTAATATATTCATCATTTCCCCTAGAACTCTCGGGTCAAGTCTGAGAAACATAAAATGCCAAATATTGCATAGTGACGCTGTATACAGATTCCTAAGTTGAGTGATCGCATATCATGATATACCAAAGTCGGAAAAGCACATAACCAACCAAACAACAGAAAATCATTTGCAAGGAGAGGAGTTCTTTATACATGAAAATATAATCAATTTGTAATCCAAGATTGCGTAAGCTCTACAATAGATGCTTCAATTCATAGTTTTACAAGTCATTCTTCCGATACTTACAAATGATGAATCATTAGAAAAACCAATCCTGTCATATGCCAACTATGCATATGCTGTTTCTCACAAGATAAAATGGTGCATATATGTCAGGTGTGCACTAAGCAAGACATGACTATTTGAGTAACAAAACCACACAAAATATATTATTTTCTCACAAAAATTACATTGTGAACTAAGCCATGAATGAAAAGGAAAATGCTCAGCGAGATCTCTGTTTGTCAATCACTGAATATATAAGGACATCTAAGAATAAAAGAGCCAAGCAGATAGAGCTTTAGCCATGCCTAGTTTTTCGGGTTGATTCTTAACAACTATCTATGCAAATTATGGAATAATCTTAAATAGTTAAATTTAAGTTATATGGAAAAATTCAAACAATTACATTGTTCAGACTAAACACAGTCAAATCATAACACGTTCGATCTCAATGAAAATCAAACAGAACACTTGGCTGATCAAAATTCTTGAGACGCACCAAAAGCATACAAGCATGAATTGTACAACTAGATGACTTCATGTAAGAACATCTAGTTCCCAAATTTCTCATAGGTTTTGATCCTCTATAGCACCATAGATTCGTGTTTATTAATGGAACTTTTTCTGGTTCAATGCACACACTACAGCAGTCATACATCAAAATTTCAACTAAGTCGGAATCGTACCAACTCTAGACTTGTTTTATAAGAAAGAATACAATCTCCCCAAAATCCCTAACAATTACCACAACACACTATTCCCTTTTCCTCTCTACACCATTTGTTATGCGTTCCAAATTATTTCAAGTCTTCATCGCGAAAGTAAATTTCGAGCTTCTACGGCCGTAATCAGCCGCGCAGACCAAAACAAGAACCAAAGCAACAAGAAAAATCATGAAAAGGAAACAAATAGGGGAAACAAAATACCTGGAAGAAGCCGACGCGACGAGAGACGAGACTTTGCGTAATGGGTGTTTTCACTTCTCCCCAAATGGAAATGTTTTGTTCAATAGGGGAACAGAGGTGCAGCTGCTGTAATAGGGAAGTGGAGACGACGGCAGCACATTTCTTCCTTCAATGCGAAGAGGTGGAGAAGCTGTGGAGAAAGATAGTCAATTGGATTGGCACTTGCTGGGTGCCATTGCCGCGGCTAGAGAGAGGGTACTATTCATTGGCTGTCCTCAGGTAAAGGTAAATCTTGAAAGAAGGCCAAGTGGATTATGGATGTGTGTAGTATGGTTGGTTGCTTTGGAAGTAGAGAAACTTGACGTGAATAAAATTACTTTTTTCGATTAAAAAATCATTCAAGCAAAAAAAAAAACTTTTGAATTTTAGGAGAGTGTGTGTAGAGATAAAATATAATGATTAATATTTTAATATAATTTTTTTTAAAACTAGACCATCATAGATGCATAAAAATATATTGATATTTGATTTTAAATGAAAGATCGTATCAAGACATTTAATTTGGTATAAAAATCATAAATATCGGAGAACAAACGAGCAAATTATGATAATTTAAACTTTTAGGTTATAAATTGTATTGGGATACGTGCTGAAAGGTGAGTGGATGATAGATTATTAGTGGTTCATTTTGATGACTAATTCTTTCCATATTAGGAAACATGTCAATTAGTATGAGACTTCTCAATATAGAATACATGCTAAGTGGTCTTGGACGGAGGGAGTATTTGACAAACGTCTCGTCTTTTGGAAGGAATCATCTGGACCAAATGTGGTATTCCAATCATGTATCAAATATTAATTTTTATTAGTTTTATAATGTAAGTAAATCATAATAAACATTTACTATAATAAAAAATGGATTTTTTTTAAATAATATACCCTTATTTTGAATTTATCAACCCTATTTTAGCTAATAAAATTGAAATTGAATGCTAAAAAATCATTATTAACCCTAATTGGATTAGTGAACTCTAGAAATAATTATAAATCAAACCAAACTATTATAAATTAAAATTATTAAATACAAATGTATAAAACTAATAAAAATTAAAACTTAGTACACAGCTAAAACAGAAGATTCCAAGGTCTCATCTTTGCTTACACCGATCTTGCACGTGACGATTAAATAATTAAAAAATGATACTGAGCACAAATATATGAAGAATTCATATCTTCATAATGTGAACGTAATTGCTGTCTAATTTTGAAATTTTAATTTTAGTTCATCCTTTCTCTTCTTACTATCCAAAAATGATTCTATCTTGAATCTGCACATACATTGTAAGCACCTATCCTAATATTGTACACATTGCGAATTAACAGAATTGCTTACTATTCCATTACTTCTGCTTTGACAAATATATCATTTTATATGACCGATGACTAACGCAATATAGTGATAAAACGTTTCCCCTTCCAACAAATAGGTCGTGAGTTATAATCATATTGGATTCGTGTTGTACGTGACCAAAAAGGAAAGACGAAAATACGCCCTTGTGTGCTCCGAAGCAGCTGTATAAATCCCAAGTTTTTCATGCAGGAATTGTCAAAACAAACAACCTGCTGCTGAGTTTACCTTTGGGTCTAAGACTCTTAAGTTATATATGCAAATATGTGGATGATTAATTGAATAGGTAAAAATAAAGTATACTGTGCAGTAACAGAAAAACTGTCAATAGAATTTAATGGAACTCTGATAATACTGGGACTGAGTTGAAGCCTCTTTTATACTTCAAATTGTAAGACTATATTCAAGGTACTCTTCTCACATAACAAAAAGGTCTTGTTTTAGTCCTCATCACTCTCGTACACCATTTTCATCCGTCGATGAGCTGTTGTTTTCCTAGGAGGAGAGTCCTCATCGGACTCAATCCCCTTCCTTTTCAGATTGCTTCCAGAATCCCTAGCCTTGTGCCTTGGCTCCTGCAACGTTAGTCGAGAAGAAGATATCAACGAAAAGCAATGAACTGCTTATGAACAAAAATTTCAGTTCTTGATTAGAATGGTTCAGAAATATATTGTTTTGTGAGAAAATGGTTGGCTGTAGCATTATTTTAACGAGTTGTCTTAACTTAAATCGGTGCAGAAATGATTTTAGAAACAGTATCATCCCTTACCTCGGCTTCTTCTTCTGATTCATCGTAGGCTTCTTCTTCCCCTCCTTGTTCTGGTTCTTCGTCTTCATCGCCATAATCTTGCTCTGCTTCCTCATGTCTTCTACGTGGTGGTGAAGCTTCATCCTCCTCCCCCTCAGTTTCATACTCGGATTCCTCCTTCTCGCTTTCAGAGAAGTCGATTGGGCGCCGAGATGATTTGGAAGCTTGAAATGCTGACTTACGAGGGATGTCCTTTGTCCCCTACAAGCAAATCCCAGAAGAAAGATATTTAGTCAAGCACATCTAAGATTCTCGACAGAAAGACTCGAAGGCGTGGATGTCTTTCATTTAGGGATTTGGGGTGGAGGTACTAATATTGGTAGTAATCACATGCCTTCTTTGCATTAATTATGCGCTTTTCAGCCCGTGCTTCCATTTCAAGGTCGTCATCAAAGCGATGCCGAACAGCAGACCGCCGAGGTTCATGGTATTCTTGATCATCGTCCTAGATAGGTAACCGAACCAAAATAACAAAAAATTACTTCACGACACAAACTTTTACAGTGGTAGCATTATGGCAGAGTAGAAACTCAATACAGTTGAAATTTGACAAAAAAAAAAAAAAAAAGAGAGAGAGAACAGCCCAAATACTCAATGGATCCTCAAATAGGAAATTAAAATATACGTAAGCACATCTAACCTCTTCAAGTGCATCCTCTAAGAAACCAGGGGAAAGTTTGCGCTCCCTACGCATGGGCTGTGTATACTTACGATTAACCTTCTCCTTCTTCCGGCTAAGAAGTTCATTAGCTTTAATATTCTGATGAGCAGCCTATGAAGCCACATAAATGAATAAAATTGAAATCAGTTTACTAGAGGGTCTATAAAGAAAAATCACATAGCTAATTTATGTACCTTCTCTTTTTGCTCCTTCTCCCTCTCAGGGTCAATATCCGTGATGCAGTTCTTGACTTTGTATACCTTTTTGTGTCGTGAATCAACAAGTGCAGTTAACAACCGATGAGAATTTGAAGCTAAGGATGACGGCATAAACCTCATTTTTTTCAAAATTCGACCCTGGGATTGGAGAATGCCCTGGGAATACAAATAAAAAAAGTTAGCTGCTGACCACCACAAACATTTTATTACACACAGCACAAAAACATGTATTCGAGAAAAGAAATTTCAGGTCCCTATTGAAGTTTTGAGACAAGAAGTCTTTAGCATTAGCAAATTGATGTAAAATACTACTCGGTATTGGGAGGGCAATTTACACCATGATAAAGAAACTTACCTTTCCATGTCTAACAAAAAGGTGAGCCTGTTCATGCTGAGCATCTTGCTTAGATATATCAAGCACTTCATTTCCAATAAGTAACTGCAGGCTACCATCTGACCACTCCACAAAGCGAGCATTGCTTTCAATCTACACAAAGTAATCTCAGATTTACTGTGCAGTGAAAGGATAATTGCATCCAAGCATTTCATCCATTTCAATAGTGGACAATTGCAGCAAATCAGATGAACTTTTGAAGAAAAAGTCTATGCTAAGACATGACATAAAGACAGACAAGTTGACCACAAGAATTGGAAAATTCCAAAAATAATAGGATCCGCAGTCTATTACACTTAAGATCTGGAAATAAGTGAATTGGTTGTAGGAGCAAACGGGGCAGAAAGAACACATAATTTAACCTGGCGGTCAGAAACTACATTAAGTAATTAACTTACAGACATTCTGCCATCAGGGTGCTTGACCTTTCTCCAACGAACAACATTGTTCTCCAGTCTTATTCTCTTTTTCAAACCAGATTCCTCAGTTTCGTAATGATCCTCTTCCACATACGTATGCGGATCAAAAGGCGTATGATCTATGCCCATTATATTAGATATTTTGATCATATTCATCTGCAACAGATGAAATCCGATAGAAATTCACAATGAAGTTATGAGTAGCATAGCAGAATGAAGAGAGACTTGCACACCAACCCTTATCTTAGATAAATCGTATATACACAATCATTGATAGTTAAAATGATACTTAATATAAATAGCACCTTTGAGCCGTACTTAATTGTGGGAATAGAAATCAAGAAACCAAATCCACATATCTCAAGAAGCCATAGAAAGAATGACAAACAAATGAAGGTATAAGCTAATATATACTTTCTACCCATCCGATACACCAGCCAATAAGGGAATAACAATTTAACAAAATTCAGATTTGACAGGCTGTAGAACCAAACGCTGCAAGATTTTGTTGGGGCTGCTAGCAGTATTATAGAAACTGAACATAAAACTTAGAGAGAAGATTTCTCATGAAATAACAGACAGATACCAGTATGAATTTGAGAGTAGGCAGCCATAGCGACTTGTTCAAGGATTGAAATACTATACAAGTTTTCGCAAATATCAATTTCAATCAAGGATCCTAAAAAACAATTATAAAGATTTGAACAAAAGATGAAGGTAAACCTTGTCAGATTCAGATGGAGGATGGCAGAGAGGAATTTCCAGCTCCAGCGGGGGGCCAACTGGTTTTTCTTTAGCTTTAGCCTCAATATGTTCTTCTTCAGAGTAATAAGGTGCGTCTTCATCCGGTATCATATCCTCCGGCCTCAATTCTTTCTCGTAATTCCCCATTTCTTCTATTGGTGATCTCTGTCTTAGGGATAACTTAGAATATTACATCATGCAAACAAAACGAATTGAAAATTAAAAACTGTAATGTAATCTAGATCTACTAACAGTTTCATCTTCTTCAATCTGATTCTGAACTTTGTATTCTGCTTGTTCTTCATCATCAGAGTCTCCAAAAACATCACGAATCTCTGGAGCTGACTGCAAAAATTGATCCTCATCTTTCTCATCGCCAGATATACTGCAGATCAGAGAATCACGATCACTGAATATTTTGCACTTATAATTTAAAGGAAAATAAATTACAAAGAAGCAGCGTCATGAACTGGATGTATTAGTTTAGAAAGAAAGAAAGGCATTGGGACTTATCAATTCTCCTTATCCTCTCTGTTTTATACTCATTCTGACACCCTTTCCTTATTGGGCCGTCTCAAGTATTCTGACACCTTTCTTTTTTGGGAAATAATTAGCTAAGTAATATTACAATTAGTAAATCCCTTATTACACTTAACATTATCTAATTAAATCTCATCCACTCACCTCTCAGCATATATCCCAATATAATTTAAATCCTAAAAGTTTAAACTATCATAACTTTCTTGTTTGTTATTCGATTTTTATGATTTTTATACCAAATTAAAAGTCTTGATACGATCTTTCATTTAAGATCAAACATGGAAATGTTTAAATGCATTTATGATGCTCTAGTTTAAAAATATGTCTAAATACATAAACCACATCACATCTCTACAGACATTACACTTTACACACTAAACACTCTCTTCTTAAGTTCCGTGCTGAAAAGAAAAGTGTCTTAATACTTGAGACGGAGAGAGTAATAATGTTTTCAATTCTACAATTGAAAAGGTTACGATGAATCTAAATTTCAGTCAAAACTCTTACTTTCTGAGGTCAAATTTGAGTCTTGCAGGCCACTGATATGTGTGCATACAAGCAAAAAGGTAGCCATGAGCAGGTTCAGAGCCCATGAATAAAATCACGCCCCCCCCCCCCCCCAAGTAAATACATTGTGCACTAATCAAATGAACCTCAATATCACTAAACATAGATTTAAGAAATACAGATCAATTCTCTAGTAGTTAATAAATTATTCCTAAGAAAGACAGAGCAACTTCCCATGGTTGGTAGAATGAGGAGATACAGTTACATAATGCAGGGAAGGTAAGTGTTGGGAGCCAAAATATAAGAAGTTCATAAATGTTTAAATACATTTTCTTCCTAATACAACTTCTTTCAACAATCATCTTCAATATTAATTCAAATAATAACAAATCAACATAGTCAATGAAGTTTGAAACAGTATACTGGAGTCACGGCAGAGACTGCACAAAACACAAGTAAAGGATGACACAAACAGCTGCAGATTATTTCTAGCTATACACATCCATTGAGAGAGTTAACTAGCTACAACTATACTATATAACCAGAGACAACCAGAATATCCCTCAGAGAGACATGAAAATGAAAGTAAGATATCATAAGAAAGAGGCGAAAAGAGGACCTGTGACTCCTAGCCTGATTCACTTCATCATCCTCATTAGCAGCATAATGGTTCTCTCCAGACCGTTCTGACCCACTTTCAACTGCATCATGTCTTCTACTAGTAACACCTCTTTGGCCATAGTCCTCCTTATCATCACTCTCTGAGTACCTTTCCTCACTTTGTTCCCTTTGATTATCTATCTCCACTTCTGGAGAACTTTTATCTCTCTCACCCTCACTTTCACCTTGTAAGGGTTCAAGATCCTGAGGTTCACCCTCACTCTCAATTTCTGCCTCTCCTTGACCTTCAACTTCACCTTCACCTTCAGCCTCTGGTCCTTCGTCCCCTTCATCCTGGAAGAAACATCCACAATTTTGGTGAAGGCGAAACAAGGAGTAAAAGTGCAGAAGGAAACAACCTTTCCGCAGTATAGAGCATATTACACAGATTTGCAAAAAAAAAAAAAAAAAAGTAGTAACTTTTTAGATTCAATATTAATATCAGAGACGAGAGGAGTGTATTTGATCCAACTTCCACGGCATCATGAATGATATGATGATAATATAGAAAATCACAAAAAAATAAATTTGCACGCAGGCATGTAGCTAAGAAAGGGAAATGAGAAACAGATATTAATGAAATTCGAGTACCCCTCTCGAGCTGGGAAACAAAAAAAAGCATTTCATTCATCAGTCATCTGAAAATTTAATAAGAAGAACTACTTCTCTTGAGCACAAAATTACAATTTCAGCAGAAGCCATTTAATCCACGGCACAACGAGATTATGGTGAAATTTTGAATCCCGAATAAAATCGTGTCCAGAAAAAACTTTGCTCGATTGATTAACATTAACAAAGGTCACCACTGAGATTGCAATGCCATTAAATACACCAGTTAACCGAGTGGGATCAAGCAAACTGAGATTGAAACATAAGGGATGACAAAAAATTCTTACGGAGGCATAATCAGGTTGACGATTGGACTCGTGCTCGGATTCAACCTCCTCCTCCTCCTCCTCTTCTTCCGATTGGTCGCCGAACAGATTCTGCATCATCTGATGCCGCTTCTCCTCTCCCACCATCCTTGCTGCGCGTTCTCTGCCCGCAATTTAGCGCGTGGGGCAGGATGATTTGAGGAGAGAACGAGAAAAAAAAGTGCTGAGTAACTATGTGTAGTGTGTGAATTGGGGATTTGTCTACTGTGTATCTGAATTCGGAATCATGTCGAAAATAGGTTCGAAATAATCGTATTCACCATTTTTGCGGTTTCGCCCCCTCAATTTTTTTTGTTTTTTTTGCAATTTGGGCCATTATGTTACTAGATCTTTTCAATTTAAGAACGATTGGTAAAACAAATTACTAACTACTGCTCTCTCTATTTTATATAAAATGACACTTTTCTTTTTTGCCTTTTTTGGTACGTTTTTTCACGCTTCTCGTTGATGGGTTTTAAGATGAATTTTTGAAGAATTCTTTCTTTATACAAGATACTACAACATCCACAAAAGTCACTATTGAAATGCATTATTTTAATTGAAATGGAGGGAGTATAATCCATCAATATTAAAAAATCATAATCAAATTCCAGATAAATGTGCTAATCATCTCTCGTGTGCACTGATCGTGTTTTGACTACTTTAATGTTTTTTTTTTGTCGATCATCATTTTGATAGTTTATAGCAGCATCGTTGTATTCATGAATTACATAAAAATCAAATCTCAGTTTGTTATTTTTTTAATCCATATCTTTGAATTTAAGGGATAAAGAATAAATTTATTGTTTAACTTTTATGTAATTTGTGAATGTAGATATGTTATTAATGAAATAATGATGAATGAAAAAACAACAAAAATTCCTGATAAAGTGACTTAAATGTGAGTGGTGTAAAATGAGTCGAGTATTGGCATGCTCAAGCTCGACTCATTTAAGAGTTCGGTTGTTCAAGCTCGAGTTTGACTTTTGGACTTTAACTTCATGATCGAGCTCGGCTCGGCTTATAAAGTTACGGAGTATAATTTTTTAGCTTTGAGTTCGGCTCGAGTTTGAGCTCAAACATGACTCGTGAAAAATATCAAATTTCATTCAAATCCTATTCGACTACACGTGACCATGGAGCTCAAGCTCAAATTCGGCCAAGCTCAAACTCGATTTTGAGCTCGTGTGACAAAATCTAAATCAAACAAGACCTTATATAAAGGTCTTCATAAAAAATAAAATAAAATAACAATTCACCAAGAAGTCATTTTAATACTCACTCCGGCTCAAGATTCGTGAGACCTTTCTTTTTGGCATTTTCAGCACGTATTTCCACGCTTCTCGTTGATGAGTTTTAAAATGAATTTTTGAGGTATTTTCTTTTAAAAATACCTCAAAAATTCATTTTAAAACTCATCAACGAGAAGCGTGGAAATACGTGCCGAAAATGCCAAAAAGAAAGGTCTCACGAATCTTGAGCCGGAATGAGTATTAGTCCAAACAATAATTAGTCAGAGGAGTTCGTAAAAAAGCCGCAAACATGCTTGATTAGAGGCTAGCAAACAGTCTTCATTATGCACAAATTGAGTTAAGTACCTTAGTGATCGAGCTCGGCTCGATACTTTATCGAGTTTAATTTAGGTTCAAACTCGATTTGATCATTAACATAACTGAGTCCGAATGAACTTTTTTCGAATAGTTTGGCTCGTTTGTAGCCCTAAACATACACACAAGAAAAAAAAAACAATAAATTGGATGCTAGTTGACCGACAACTGTAAAAAATAAAAATACACAAAAATACTCCATTTTTGATTATACGAAGAGAATATTAAATTATACGAAAAAAATAATATAAGTACATACTCTATCCGTCCACAAAAAAGTGCAATGCGGGCTCCGCTAGACAAATTTCTATAAACTTATTATTTAATAGGTAATTAACACAAATTCAATAACTATAATATAAATAAAGAAAGAAAAGAAAAGAATAAGTACAAATACTCCATCTGTCCTCCATTTACTGACCCTGTTGTCTTTTTAGATAATTTTGGAGCTTCGTGATGATGGATTTCAAATTGAATTTTTGGAGATTAGTTTTTTTTACATGATACTACAACACTCGTAGTACCTTGTAAAAAAAACTAAACTACAAAATTTCGATTTTAAATCTATAATCACAAACCTTCAAAATTATTTTAAAAGTCAACAGAGTCAATAAATGGAGGACGGAGGGAGTACTATACTTTATAATTTGCCAACTTAAATTTCAAAAAAATGGGACAATGTCCCGTTCTGAACAGTAAGCACCCCCCTCAAAGTCTCGGTGCGCACCTAACGTTCCTTCTACAGTTGATTGCAAATTTTTGTTCGCTTTTTATCTTACACACTGCAAAAAGCCGCTTCTCTTTCTCTCTCTCCTTCTCTTCAGCTCCGGAGCTTCCGCATTTATTCTCGCCGATTCAAACCCCAGCCCGATATTTCACCGCGCGTTGAGATCGATTTCCAGCTGCAATTTCCTATGCTTTTCCCACCGGAGTGTTCACGTAAGTCTCGTCGGAACCCTAATTATTTATCTATTTTTGTTTTGCAAGTATATGAGTCTGTATGTTCGACTACAGGTTGCTTTGCCGCGTGCGTTTTTGGCTTTGATTTCTAGTTGTTTTAGCTCGTTTGATGCGGGGCTCCCTGTTAATGGGTGAATTTGTGACTGTGATGCCGGAAATTTGTTGAGTGTTCTTTGCCAATCTTGTTTTCGAGTTTGTGGAGAATGTTAAGCATTGTGATTAGTGTGTCCGGGTTTTGTTTAGCTCTGATTGGTTTTAGCGTTGTTTGTTTGGGTTTCTTATGAACTTGGTGTTGAGAATTTAAAATGGCATGTTCGGCATGTTTTGCGAACTTCCTATAGGTAAATTGAATTAGTCTTCCATGATTAGAATTATTACATTCCCCAAATAATACGAAATTTTAGAAATGGAAAGTTAATGCAATCAAAGGGAAGGTCTGGCCATACCGGGAAACGAATCATTTATCTTCTCGTTAATATGTACCAGTGGTTCAGAAATGTAACCATTTAATACTCGAAAATGCATAATCTATCAACAAAGAAAGCTGGAATTTAAGATTTCTAAAGTGATACCGATGGCATTCTCAATTCCTCTGTGAGAGGAATTTAAGGTGCAAGTTGATTGAAGTTATAATATTTATTCTGTCTGAATAATATATATACAAGTAGCCTAGGTATCTCTGTGCTTAGATGCTATGTTTCTATGCCGTTATATTTGCATTTGTTGGTATTCTACAAAACTTTTACACTGATGTACTAGATATTTGCTTTTGTTAATTTATTTGTATTATTGCATATGGATGACCAGGCCTCAGTTCGGCCCCTTTTTCATGTTAATGTAGAGCGAGGTAGTTACTATCACAAATGGTTTATGTTCAATATGCTAATTTTTGTTAAATAATAATTTCAACTGTCTTCTTAATATGAATTTTGGTGTCACAAATTATACTATGATTTATATTAGAGTTTCACTTTATGAAAGAGAAAATATGGGCATGCACGCATTCACTCGAAATTAAGCATTTACTGGAAGTAGGACTAGGGCTCATAGGAGTATAATGTTTTAGAATTAGGTGACAACTATGACTTGCAGTAAATATGGAAGTTTTATGCAGCTTCAAGTGCAGCAGATACAGATATTTCATATCATTTCCTTCGATCCAAAGATTGTTATTGGTTTGTGATCACAAAATCTAATTTGTCCTCTTGTTCTCCTAGCGCCATAATACTTCCAGTTTTGCCATGCTACATCATCTACTTCCTCCTCATTTTCTTTTTTTGCATATATATCATGTGATATTTCAGAGACTTGCTGACTCATGAGATGATTTAATTATTTTTTACTATCAATGTGTATACTTTTTCATTAATTTCCTGATAAAAATGCTATAGCGATTGCTCTGATTTTTTTTTTTTTCCTTCTCGGGCCACATACTTTTTTGGTCAAGAAGCTAGAACAGAATTGGTGAATATTTTTCAGGAGAATCCTGATTTGGTAGTAATTTATTGTTGTATTTGTTATATAATTTGACTTTGTTGTTGTATAGAAGGAAGGATTGAAGTGAGATATATATCTAAACTTAAGTTTTTGTTTCCTTATGTATCAAATTTAAGCATATACCAAGATTTTGGGTGTCAACCATCTATGCCTGGAAACGGACTTGAAGATAGGATTCACAATTTTTTTGCCCAAGATAGCTCGTTTCTGGGGCAGCATCATTCACAAGCTATGGAAGGGAATTGGACAGTGCCAAATAGCAATTTTTGGGCTGGCAGCCACAGACAAGATAATTCCGTGAATTCTAATAATATTACTTATAATTCACAAATCTCAGGTACATATATGATGTGACTCCTTAAGCATTAGTTAAAATTATAAAATTCCAAATTCTTTATTGTTTTTCCCATCATTTTTCTCTGTGCAAAAGATCCAGTCATTCATTACCATAAATGATATGAATGTTGACATAAAAACTGATCTTGTAATATGTGCTATTTTTACATGAGCAGACACAGACAGAGGGGTCGGAAGCTATACCCATCATGTGACTCAAGACTTGAACTTTACTCAGTCCAATCTGAAGCCTGATTTTGCTAAAAGTCAGTCCCCAAACGAACAACTAAATTCGAATGGCTTCATGCATGAGAAACAGCAGTCAAGAGAAAATGATGCAAATTTTTTGGTAATGGATAGAAATTCAAATCAGCGTCATTTCATAACATCAAAAGGCTCATCAGTCCATGAATTACAGCTAAGTGGGGGTCTTGACCATCTAACTAGGGCTTCAGTTAGACAGGATACATCAGAATCTCCTGTTAATTTTGATCTGTTTGGTGGTCAACAGCAGAGGAGCCATCAGCAATCCAGCATTCAACCAGCTTTGCAACACCCGCAGTCTGGGGTCAGCAACATGCAGCAACTGCAACAGCAACTTATGATCAGGAAAATGCAAGAGCTTCATAGGCAGCAACAGCTCCAGCACCTTGATTTGAGACAACACAATTCAAATAATGAGATTACTCCCTTTGCTAAACCGACAAGTAGTAACCAGCCTCCACTTGCTTATGACAGTTTAAATTCCAATGCACCACAGTATCCTTGGGCAGCTGAGAGTGACATAAATTGGATGAACCGCGGCCCTCCAACCTTGCAAGGGTCTTCCAGCGGACAAAGTTTTCCACCAAATCTTGGCCAGGCGCAACAGTTAGTGAATTTGGTGCCACAACAGGTCGATCAATCCCTTTATGGAGTTCCAATATCTAGTTCTAAAGGTTTACCTGGAAACCAATATCCGCGGATGGTGACAGCTAGATCTTCTATGCCTCAAATGCCTATATCTAGTAATCACCTTCAAGGTAACAAGCTTAATTTCATGGCAGATCAGGTAAATATACAGAGTGAGCCTTCCATTTCCAGACATAAATTCCAGAAGGAGAACATATTTGGGCTTGGTTCTGGTATGAATACTGAGATGAGAAACATGGGGGGCTTGCAGCAGGTGAATTCCTTGTCCAGAAGTGGATTGCAGCAGGAATTTCTTGGGAGGCAGGAGGTAGCTGTGCAACTAGAGACCTCACATGAAAAACTGAGGGGGCAAGTTGCTTCACCTCAGAATGAAGTAGCTCT
Source organism: Mentha longifolia (assembly GCA_001642375.2). Classification (NCBI taxonomy): domain Eukaryota; kingdom Viridiplantae; phylum Streptophyta; class Magnoliopsida; order Lamiales; family Lamiaceae; genus Mentha; species Mentha longifolia. The sequence continues at coordinate 3,970,370 of CM038111.1, read as the reverse complement.
AGATCCGGCTGAAGAAAAGATTTTGTTTAGTTCAGATGATAATATATGGGATGCCTTTGGCACCTTACCTCAGATGAGTAGAGAAGTAGGTGATGCAGTTGATATTGGTGGCTTGTCAAATGGCTTACCTTCTATGCAAAGTGGTAGCTGGAGTGCTCTTATGCAATCAGCTGTTGCTGAAACCTCTAGCAGCAACGTAGCGTCGCCGGAGGAGTGGAGCGGTCTGATTCTTCACAAAAATGATGACCTTTCACGGGGTCAGCCCCCTCATAAGGGCTCTACTATTCAACAGACATCTTTTGCTGACCATAATATACGAATCAATTCAGCCCGAAATTCTGAATCCTTCCCCCCAGCCAATGATATTACTACAGCCAATGCCATGGGGTTGAATCAATTTGGAGAGAAGTTCCAAAATGGACCTGATCAAACTCTGCGGACGAAGACTAGTACTAAAGCAAATTCTCCAATCTGGATGACAGGACATACTGGAACTGGACTGCAGTCAAATGGTTGGATTCCTCAGGCTTCTGTACCACCCCATGGAGATAGGGTAGCAATTACTCATGATGCTGAAAAGTTGCAGCAGAATTTTCGAAATAGTGAAGTGAAGGCGATGCAACAGGACATGGTTCATGGAAGCTCTTTATGGAACTCCAACTCTGTTCCCAGTACTTCAGATGGGTTGGGTCATGTAAACTCTAGAGTTGGCAATCACGAGAATCAGGGCATCTTGAATTCAAAAGAAATTCGGTGGTATAATGCACATCCTCCAGCCAGATCTCAAGATGGTGGAAGTCTGGGAAGACTGCTACATCAGGCTAATGACCTCAATCATGTTTTAGAATCAACAAATAGCCATGAGAAAAGTGATGTCCCAAGAAATGAGATGGAGAATTGTGATGGCAGGGAAAATTCTAATGACAGCCACCGCTCAAATATATCTCTGCACACTTCTGGCGGATTTAGAGAAAGTGGTCTGTCAGATGTGAGTGATTCTCAAACTTTTCCGACTGGGAAGCAAAAGTCAGCCAATCAAATTTCTAGGAAAGTTTCTGCCTCTCGCAAGTTTCAATATCATCACGTGAAACAGGATGAGGATGCAGATGCAGAACGGACATACCATCTGAAGCAGTCTGCCCATATACAGGTCAACATGTCCCAGCAGGATGCTCATTTTGGTCAGTCAAAAATATTTGGTCAGACTCCAAGGAATGCTGCTGACACAGAGAAGGTTATCTTTATATTCTGCAAACGTCTATGTCATGCACTTGCCTTTTTACTTGCCAAGAATTAGGAATTAATATTTCCTTTACAGGGACAGTCCTCCGAGCTCCATAGAGATAATAGCGATATTAATGTTAAGGAACCATCACATGGCAATCTTTCTGGTCATACATCTAATGTACCTTTGGCCTCTAGTCAGACCACTGATGCACACTCCTCGAGCAATGCTTCTCTATCAAGGTACTTGGCTTTAATTTTCACTATTAGTATGTAAAGTACCTATGGCGTGCAATATTTTTTTGATTTTACCTGTTTATACCAGTCAAAACATGCTGGAGCTGCTTCATAAGGTTGACCAGTCAAGGAACCATGGTGCTATGATGCAGTTTAAATCGTCCGAGTATAATTCATCATCTCAGCAATCTGAGGCAGAACGTTCTGATGGATTTGGCCGCTTCCAGCACAGTCAGTCTCATGTCTCTCAAGGTTTTGGACTGCAACTTGGTCCCCCATCTCAAAAGCTACGGGTTCTAGACCATTCAGTTGCTTCTCAAAATGATCAAGACACCTTTACTTCCAGTACTACTGCTGCTGCTGGAATGGTTCCCTCCCGTGCAGTTCAATCTTTGCCTTCTGCTGAAGAAGCCCAGGTTGATTTCAGTCTTAGCAGATCCACAGCTACGGGGCTTGGTAGTAATAATAGCTCTCTTTATAAGACTCCTGAAAGCTTTCTTTCGGCACTCCACTCTGGAATTCCACATTCCCGAAGTACTGTTCAGGGACAGCAAATAGCAAGGGTAAGCGGACAAATGCAATTGTTACCGCACCTAGATTCCTTCAGTGGAAATGTTGCTCAAAGAAGATCTTCAAATACCCTCTTGCCTGATGCTCCTAGTAACTTTCGTCAAGATAATCTTGCTTCATCTGGTGGCATGTATAGACAAAGTCATCCGGATGAACAAGAAAGATTGAAAACAGATAGTGCCCCAAGTAGTGATCATGAGAGGACTTCTCAGCAATTTGCCATGCCTGGGATTAGTCTACCGGGAAATTCTGCTCAGGGCAATATGTGGACCAATGTTCCTAAACTTCAACATAATATGGGTATTCAGTTTCAGCAAGTATCATCACGTATTCCGGTGTCACCCCTACCAAATATTGTGGAATCAAGCTCGGTTTCTCTGATGCAAGGCTATGCTAACTCTCAGGAAGTCGCCAATGGGGAAGAACAAAGGTTGAGAGAAAGCTCTGGTCAACCTGTAGCATTTGTAAACAGAGAGAAAGTCACAAAGATGTTTAAATCATTAGAAAGAGCGCCATGCATGAAAAGATTATCAGATGGTTCTCCTTCAAGTTCAGCGGAACAGAATGATATCAATGCCTTTGGCCAATCTCTGAAACCTAATAGCATCTCTCATCAAAATCATCTCTTGCAAAGCCACATGGAGGCATTGAAGGATAGAGAAACTGATTCAGGAGATAGGGCCTCAAAGAGGATGAGAGCAACAGATAATATTGTAGATGTTCAGGAAGGAGCTGTGAGTGCTGGGGAGCACAACGAACATAATGCTGTCATTGGAGGTTCTTTAGGTTCGATGTCTGGGCTTCAGACTGAGGATGGTAAAACTTTAGGTTTCTCTAGGCCACTTGACATCTTGCATAAAAAAGTTCCTCATCAGGGTGACGTAGCTTCAAATGATAGTTTGGCACTTAATAGGGATGTTGCTCAGAGCTTTGCTTGTAGTGGTCATACTCCTGCTAGAACTGATCATCTGCAGGTTAACCCCCTCATGGTTTCATCATGGCTCAGTCAGTACAGAACTTCCAGTAATGAGAAAATGTTGCAAATATATGGTGCACACCATCTTACTACCATTAAACCAGAAGAAAGTCCTTCTGCAAAGGCTTCCAGTGATGTGGAGCCTGTGAATCCAGAGGTGAAAGTAATTGCTGCCTCAAGTGATGTGAGCCAAATAAATAGTAGCCATCAGACTTCCTCACTGGTGGCTAATGGGCATTTTACTTCCCTTTGGTCACCGGAGCTGAATATCACTCGTCAACCTCAGGTTGTTTTGAGACCAAAGAAACGAACAGAAGCCTCTCCTGAAGCTCATCCTTGGCACAAAGTAATATTGCAGGATTCACAGGATCTGTGGTCTCTCAGGTGGATTTTTTTAAGTCTGTTTTTTCTTTCTTTTGAATTTTATTTCTTAGAGTAGACTCCTATGCTCAGTGGTCTGGTACAATGTGATCTAGCATTGACTACGATCATTCTTCATTATGCTTTATTTTACTTCCAATCAAAAAAATAAAATAAAATTATGCTTTATTTTACTAATGCATATGAATTTACAGCATGGCAGAAGCAGACTGGAATGAAGCTGCCGGTCGTCTTACTGAGAAGGTCTGATATGTTATAGACCAGACATGTTTTTCCTCATTCAGCGGACTTGGATTTGCATATAGTTTTAATATTCATCATGGCTTTTCTGATAGCAGGTTGAAGATGATACTGAATTAATGGAAGATGGACATCCAGTGCTTAGATCCAAAAGAAGGCTTATTTTGACAACACAACTTATGCAGCAATTGTGTCGCCCTGCAACTGCAAATGTTACCTGTTCCGATGCCAGTCGCAGTTATGATATATTGGCTTATTGTGTCTCCAGGATAGCTCTAGGAGATGCTTGCAGCATGGCATCTCGCTCAAGTATATTGGACTTATCTTGTGACAATATGGACCTGTAAGAATTAACTTGGACGTTCTTAAAATTCTAAAATACCATGTCGAAGTCTTACCACTCTCCTGTAATTCTTTTGTTTTTTGAGTTGGTAACTTGCTTCTTATTGTTCAATGTATTCCAGACTTCAAGCCAAGGACAAATCACTAAGGAGAACTGGTCGTTCGAGCCATGGAAAAGCTACCGAAGAGCTGACGGAAAGAGCTAGGAGGCTAGAAAATGATTTACTGAGGTAATTTATTGTTGGTTTATCTTATGCTCTGTGTCTCTTAAAATAGCTGTACGTGGTTTACCAACTCCAATTCGGCTCAGTGAAATCAGAGTGTGTAATGTATTTTCTCGGAAGAGGGTAAGTGAATTTACTGTCTCTAGCTTCATGCTTTAGAAATCACGTTATATTCCTGTAGAAAGACAAATTCTTGCTCTAGAACTCCAAGGCCTCGTTGCTTTAGAAAAACAAATTCTTGCAAGTTGGCACGTTGCAGTCAGCTGCTTGCTTTTCTGCCGACTAGCAAGTTCAAATAGAACATAAAAATAGAACTAAAAGATATACTAAAAGTAATGCTGAACATTGATCTTCCTTGAGCAGAAACAAAAGATTTCACTCTAGAACCGTGGTCTTAGTCAAGCCCTTCCCATTTCATTTTTTAAATACACTCTATTATTATTTATGATAGTTTTGAGGTTCAATTTGGGACCATGTATCGCGTTTAGTCTATTTGCTTTATATATTCGTGCTTGTATGTTGGTGTTTTTTTCCCTTATTATAATGATGATTGTCTTCTTTGTTGTAGACTGGACAAAAGTGCATCTATATCGGGTTTACGAGTAGAGTGTCAAGAACTGGAGAAGTTTTCGATCATCAACCGATTTGCAAAGTTTCATGGGCGGGGGCAACATGATAGTGCTGAAACAGCTTCAATTGACGTGAATGCGAAGATGCAAAGATCTCTTCCACAAAGATATGTAACTGCTATTGCCATGCCTAAAACTCTTCCTGAAAATGTACAATGCCTATCACTATAGTAGAGGGGCTATTCTTTTTGATTTAGGCTTCAAATCTCATTTGTGAGATATATGAAGTCCAATTCATGTATGTATATCATATTAAATTTGAAAGAAGTGGGGTTCATAATTTTTGCCAAAACAAGGGTATTAGAAATGTAACCCCATGTTTTATCTTATGGGTGTGTTCTCTTCAAGTGATAGGGAAAAAGAGGGAAATGAAAAGGATGGAAAATATAATTCCAAAATGTGGTTCCCTACTTGATTTATCACATGTTCTCTAAGGTGGAAAAAGTGTGAAAAAGGTGGGAAAATATTTTTACTCCAAGTGGAGATGAAAATATTATTCAATTTGGTGTGAAAAGGAAGGAAAAGTGTTGCCCGGGGAAAATTTTACCTCCTGCCCAAGAAAAATTATTATTCATTCCCTCATTTTCCCCCATAGAGAACGCCCCCCTAGATGTTAATCACAGAGAAAATTCTCTCTCTCTGCCATTTTTGTGGTCTTCCCCTTTTTCTGTATTTTCATATTTTTAGGGATCTTAAGAGCAAAAAAAGATCACAACTAAGGTACTCCCCCGCTACTTTATTCGCAACTTCTTTTTTTGTGTGCTAAATTTCAGACTCAGTATAGGAATACCTCAAGGTGAACGAAAGCATACGAAATGCAGCACCGGTCGCCTGATGATGGCCCACTCCCTAAAATTCGATACACATGATGCTATTACAAGATAACAATAAACTGATCTAATATAGTGCAACCACTTGAATCACATAGATGCCATATTCGTCTACTTGCACAGTAGCTATTGGTTCACTGTCTTCACTAAAGTTACACATGAAATCGAGTAGATCATCAACAAGACGTTTCAAGAAAGTCGACATGCATCTCCCCTCCTACCATACCAAATATCTCGTCTATCCTGTAGAAGGAAGTAGTTATAACAGTTTGCAATCAAAGGTTAAGGGGCTGATCATAAATCTAAACAAGAAGAATGTATTTGTAACTATTCATGCAAGAATGATGGCATGATGAGAGAACTAAACTTTTTTGAAACTGGTAATCAATCATTCAGAAGAGTATGAGAAGATATTATGGTGATTTTACCTGTATTTATCTAAGTTCACCTCTGCCAGCCAGGTTGTTAAGTAAACCTGTATCCATATTCACATATATATTAGTGACGTGTAAAATATATGTCCGTACATCTCCATGCGAACATGGTAAAAAAGTACTCTACTCACCAATGACACATACTGGATCAATGACTTTTGAATATACACTATCCAGACACAACAATGCAATTTCAATGCATGCATTGCACTTTTAGAAGATATACGATTGTCAATTAGTTGCTCAGAGACACATTGTTATCTCTTGAGCTAATCATAGATGGTCATTACAGCATAATTTTACTACACGAGCATGAAAAGAATGTGGATTGGAACATGTACAGTAAGGAACTAAAACTAATTGCATCAAGATAACATGTTTATGATTTAATTTTCAAGTAACAGTGCATACTTCAGTTTTCAGACATTAATTGCCACTGATATTCACAGATAAATTGAAGAGAGCCTAATACCTGTAAAACATTGCTATCTTGCTGCCGTTTAGATTCAATTTGCGAAGTACTTGAGTTGCAATTTCTGAGGGACGGGAGATTTGGTTCCTGCATTTCTTCTGAGTACAAATTCAATGTAGCCAGATCATCAAATTCTCCTTTGTATAGTTCATCACACCATTGCAATCCAATGACTTCTGTAACGTTTTCATCATAGATAGACAGGAATTCCACCACAAGCAACCGCTGCAGCAGGGAATTTCAGATGCTAATGACGATATAGGGAAGACCAAGGATATTAACTGTTTGAAATGGTTTACCTTCAAATTCAATTCTGATACAAACATTTGGGCAATCTCCAATGCCAGCTCTTCTGTAATCATTTAAAATGATTTAGGTGAGGACAAAAGCATCAGAAATATATTCATAACAAGTTCATAAAAGTAGTTCAACACTTCAAGCAGAAAACAGGTGTGACATTTCAAGCACATACCAAAAGAAGCAATTGAACAAAATGTAAAAGCAGGGATTCCACCACAGTCGCCACTGTCACTGCCATCTTCTGAAGAAAGAGAAAACTGAGCCAGTGGACTATTACTTGTCCCTCTAAGATAGCATCTCATGGATCTACATATCTTAACCATACGAGTTAGAACTCCAACCTGGAAATCAGTTTTCAGAAACAATAGTTTTAAACTAAGTTCAGTTGATACATTCTACAAGAAGCAGGTAAGTAAGAAAGAGAACTGCTCATACACTACTGAAGGAAAAATTGTGAGAAAAATATGCATCGACAACTTTTTGCAATATTATGGATGATTCGTTCCTCTGTAATGTCTGAACAAGTAGAATAAAATTGTCTATTTCTGGCCAGTAAGAAGATAATCTCTACACCAAAAAAACTCTGCAACTCACATTGCTCCCAAATCGACAAAAAGTGATAAAGGGCTTCCTATTGGACAGACTCTACTAAACTGCATAAATTAGATTGTATGTTTTGCCAGGAAATAGATGTGTACCATATCTCTGTAAGATGACAATAGTTTGCCTCTCGAAAGCTCCTGCAGAAAAGGAACCACCACACAAATTAAAAAAGATAGACTTATGGAGAGACGTAGAGATTAAATATGCAATAGTATTATATTTTTTACTGGGCTTATAAACAACATTACCATACTTGCAAGAAGAGGGGGTGTTTACTGGCAAAAGGTATTAACCAGGTAAAGCATTTTTTTCTGATATTGGCAACATCCAGGAACATTTAAAATAAGTTCGATTCTTCATTGGATCAACATTCAGCATCACAACCTAAGACTGCTTTTCTATAATTGAAGAAATCTGGTAGTACAAACAACAAACATCAGAAAGACTCATGTCTCACAATTTTCATGAATATGTTCATTCGACAAATCTCATATTTTGATTAATTTACACCAAAACCATATTTTCCATCAAAAATCTCAAAAGGATCTAGGTCCAAATTGACTCTTCCTATGAAGCAAAACAGCCAAAAGAGAAGGAAATGCAAGAACTGGATAAAACCTGCTGCTTGAACAACTTGTAAGACGCCTTCTTCCGAATATTAGGCATGTCACTCAACACACCAAAGTCCACTCCATCCATGTACCTGCAAATATTTAAAGATCAATCCCTTAAACTAAGGAGGATCTCATGCATAGAGCGAATCGCAGAAAGAAGAAGCTCCATCATAGATTCTTCTTTCCAGAGGAGCTACAATGTCAAAGTATGATCCTAGCCTGACTTCTCAAAATCTCTTCTTCAATGAAATAGACAACTGTATACATACGCATTTACAATCATCAATATCCATTTTGAACCATAAGCACCAAAAATGTGTACATTACTTTTCAAGTTAGCTCCATCTTTGTGTTTGATATGTAACCCTGCCTAGTTCGTCATCTACATACACAGTCTAGTGTGCTGAAAGAGTAAATTAACTTGCTGAATTTCGATCAATTCATAGACACACACACATATACACATGTATAGAAATGCGTTTTACTTCTGAGAGAGGTAGCAGTTGACGATGGCGGTGGCGTGAGAGCGGCCGGCGGAGGCGGCAGAGCGCCATTCATGGCGGAGAGAATTGAGCTTCGACCACTGGTTCCTCAGGTTCCGCTGAGCAGCTGGTCTCCATAGGCGCGCCGCTGATGACGATGACGACGACGACGGCGACGGCGCGGAGTTCTGACTATGGGGACGGCTATGAACGGGAGGAGTCTGAGCCTCCATGCCTCCTTAATCACCATTTAATTAATTCAGTTTATATTCAGTCACAAATTCCAAGTTTACGCCCTAATTACTTAATTAGTTTACTCGCGAGAAATTTTATGTAAAATAACAATAAAATAATATTGTTTATTGATTTTCCGTACCTTATTTCGCCATCAATATATATTCCGCACATAATAAATACTCCCTCTCTCGATGTGTGTAGGAAGAAGCAAGTCGAAATACACCAGACACAGTGAGAGAAATGGCGTCACAACACAACGATCCACGGCTACCATCGGCGGCGCGGCCGTACAAGCAACCGGCCGTCGCGCCGCAGGATCTTCCAGTCGACTACTCCGGCTTCATCGCCGTAGTGTTCGGCGTCTTTGGCGCCATGTTCCGGGTATGAAAAATCTTCCTGTCGATCTCCGATCTGTGTTTTCCGGTAGTGATTTTATTCTAATTGCGGCTGTAACGTACTTCGAGTTCGAGGAGTTGATGAATTGTGGAGTTTAATCTGAGTGAATTAGCTAATTTCTGCAGATTGAGTTTGGTTATGCTCGTTTTGTCGTGGATTTTGATTGGTTGAAATAATTTGTGCAGTACAAGCTTTGCTCGTGGCTGGCGATCATCTTTAGCGCGCAATCGCTCGCTAATATGAGGAATATGGAGACCGATCTCAAGCAGATCTCCATGGCCATGATGTGAGTTTCTGATTTCTAAACACTTACATATGCATTGAAAACTTGCCTTTCGATCTGTGCTATCACAAGTTGTAGCCTTCGCCAGTAATTCGGATTATGAAGCACTTTTCCTGTTGCTATCTGCTCACTTCACCTTTCCCCCTTGTTATTGACACCAGTATTACTATTTCTCTACTTGGAATCATTTCTGAATATTGATATTCTCTAATCGACTGAGTTTGTGAGAACTTACAAAAGGATGAAAAAGTGTCAAAGTTAGAATACTGAGAAATTGGATGAAAAATATTCGGTGAATAGGTTTTGTTTGTGTAAATGATATGTCAATTGTTTTAACTTGAGGTTACGACATTTCGAATGTATTTTGGCTATTAGACTTGAACTAGGCAAATGTATGCGCGCATTTTGATGAGTTCACAGATATAATGGGACGGAAGTTAGATCGTCTCCATCATTATTGCTCTGGGAAGTGATTTCATATAGATTCAAAATCAAGCTGTTGAGCCTTAATCTATTTGTGTATCATTTATCATAAGATTCTACTATACCTTTAAACCGATGTAATAATATGTTTCATAGTACATTCTACTTTTAGAAACCATTTGACCAAAGGTAGTGATGACTTCAACATCTTTGATAAGATTTTGTGGGTATCCTTTTGCTATTGCATTTATTACTTTTGTGACTATATATTTGTGAATTCTGAGAAAGATGTTTGGAGATGTGAAAGTTGTTTTCTGCTGGGTATGGAGAATTACATAACTAAGCTATTCATCAAGTTCTCGTTGTTTAAGTCCTCATAAAATTTATGGCCTTGTTGCTTTCAAGACCTGCTGCTTGTACAAATTCATTGATGACGTTATTTCATTTGTATAGTATAAAGAAGAAAAGACGCGGGTATATTGATATTGATGAATATGCAGTTCTATAAGACATGTTGCTACTTACTACTTTGTGGGTGCCTTGCATTTAACTTATATAAATTGAACATCATGTGAAAAGGGAAAAGATCTATATGCCTATATACATCATGTCACTTACCTTTTGATATTGCGCAAGAGTTGGACCTCTAACCTAGGTACTTAATGGACAGGACTAATAATTCCACTATTTGTTCATTGGAAAAAGTTGCGCTAATATCAGTCATTTGAGAAACCTCTGATCTTGTCCCATTTAACACTCTTTTCTTTGAAGATTATGAAGCCTTCATTCTTTATATCTTTGTCATAAATGTGCTTTCCCAGTAAATTCATTCTTCTTTTTCTCTGCGGATGCTAGGTTTGGTATCATGGGATTGGTGACAAATTACTTGGGGGTAGGGCCTCGCCCGGCCCAAAAAAGTTAGTAGTATCCTGGGTGCTGCCCTGGCTGTTCCTGGGTTCTACCAAATTCCATCTGCTGGACTACTTTCGCATCGTTTGGTTTTCATATCATGTTGAGTAGATAGTTGGATTTTATGTCCAACGTTACAATTGCAGATGGATGACTCAACATGTTTTATGAATAATAGCCATAACACTCCATCATAGTTTTCATATTTTTTGTTTGACATGGATTGAAGCTCTCTCTCTCTCTGTCTCTCTCTTGAACTTGAATTTGTGATTTTGGGTTACAAATAACTTCACTCCACTAGTAAGCAAAGTGCGAAGGGAGCTAACTTCTTAAGTAGTTTATCTCATTTGAACGGAAGATGGGAGACTTGAAATAGGTTTTTATTGTACAACCAATTTTGCTATACGACATTGTATTTGTAGCCCTGAAATTTCATGATCGGTTTCATACTTTAGGTTAAACTATACCTTCTGCATTGAACATCCAACTATATACACAGTGTCCCCATTATTTTAAATCAATAAATCCTTACAATAATAACAATCCCATTGGACCCTATTTTTGTCTACCACACCAAAAAAAAAAAAAAAAATCATCTAGTCTAGGCAAACTATTTCCCACGTTTGTGTTTGATTATGCACTTTTTAAAATTTATTAACGTATGTGTACAAATTAAGATTCCTTCAAGCTTAACTATAATTATAGTGAAGTAAGAGACCTACTTGTAATGGAGATAATACGTAATTTCACATAATATTACATTATTTTACAAGTTCAATCTTGCCCTTTTAGTTTTCTTTCATCTTTTATTATTTTAAAAAATGAATCAATCACTCTCTATTTTCGATCTGAAGTGATTCGAACATTCGTCGTTTTATTTAGAGGGAAAATCGTCTTACCGACCGAGTCGTGGTTCAACGAGATCTCGCCCTTTTAGTTGGAAGTGGAACTTAGAGATTTATTTTATTTATTCAATTATTTAAGTAAGACTTTCCTTTTCAGCGCCCATCCTCATTTTTCAATCTGCAAAGCAATATATAAACCTTTTTGGCCTCATCGCTTTCTCTCACTCTCACTGCTTTCGGCGTCTCTCTGCAACTTTCCTCATCTCTCTCTTTCTCTCGCTCTTCATCGCCATCTGCATCTGAAGGTTAATATTTACTATCATATCATACTTGATATTGTTTGTGCAGTTATATCAGCAATGGATTAGTTTGTAGAAACTGTCGATTCGAAGGTGCATTGAATTGAGTTATATATGTTCGCTAATAGTTCGCGAATTGAGATGGAGTCTCCTCTCTGCGCAATTGATGAGAAAAAAATCGGATTGAATTTTGATTCTAAGTAGCAGAAAGTGGATATTTTAGATAAATCCGAAAAAATTGTTTGTTCCAGCACCGAGATAGCTTATGGAGATTTGCATTCCGATTATTTGCTTGTTTGTTTCTGTCTATGGCGCTTTGAGCTCTCTCGTTCATTCGAATAAAGTGGAGAATATTTGATTGCGTGCAGATTCTGTTTTGAAGTGTATTGGCTAAGTGTGTGCTCTCTTGATTGAAATTTTTGGTTGGATTTTGATATAATGTTTTCAAACTTTTCCTACCCAATTTACCTTCAACTGATAGATTGCCTGCCTCTTCAACTTGGTCAAGACATAGCTAGTGTCGGTTGATTATCTCCATTATTGTGTTTTCCTTATGTTGCTGCGAACGGAGACTGGTTTGTCGGTAGCTATTGGTCTTGCTTCCTGGTGATCATTAGTATTAGTTTGGATGCATATTATCTTAGGAATACCGATTGAGTAGCTGCTATTGAAATTAGTAATATAGTTGTATGATTTTGTGATTTTGAATTCGTATTCTTGGAGCCCCGGTGTATGGTAACAACGAGGTGATTTTGGTTACCCTTCTTTGATGTCAATCATAGTAACTTTTGTGTGGATTTGTACAAGTATGAAGTAACATTACTTTCATCATCTTCTGTTGCTCCCCCCCCCCCCCCAATTCTACATGCAAATTCATCCATCTTGAACTGCATAATCATCAAACCCCAGCTGATATGCTTCAAATTTCACTTCTACTGTAACTTGATGTTGACTCCGTTCAGGATTTCAAGCCGTGTGCAGGAACTTAAGGCAAATGAAGGGATTTCTGCAAGAAACATGGATGGAGTTCTGTAAATTGATAAAGGTATGCTAACTCCTCTTTCTCTACTACTCCTTATTGATTTCATGATTTTCATCTCCTTGTATGAATTGTAAAATGAATTGACATGGAATCAATTATTCTTTCTCCAGTTTTCTCCCCCTGCTCAACGTGCTCATATATCTTTGAGGGAAAAAGCTATAGCAGTAGCAGAAAGAGTCACTACAGTGAAGGACAGAGAAAGCTCTAAAGTTTCTTGTCCAGTATGCTTTGACGTGATGCACGCATCAAATGGCGTTGATCTAAGAATGACTTTGGCGTTACATCTAAGTTTATGGCACCCCGATGATGTTAAGTTGCAGTGGGATATTACGCAAAGGAAAAAATACGTACTAGGTGTTCATTTGCCCTCTTTGATTATTGGAGTAGGCGTGGCTGCCGGATTTGGAGCTCTTGTAGTTATTTCAGCCAGAAACCGGACCCTCAAAACGCCTGTTAAAGTGAGAAGGAGATCTTGATTGAAGGTATCAGCACTGAGATTTGGTGTTCTACAATATGTTTTAATGAGCCTTGAATGTATATGAGGGAGGCCTAACTGATTATATGCAAAAACTGTTATAGCTTCTTCACTAATATATCCTGTTTTTGTTCTTTTAATCTAATATATATGTTGATTTTGCTATTTTTTTTTAGATTAGCACACATCTTGCACTAATATCAGTAAGGTAATTCGACTAAATTGAATAGTCTGCCTTCGTTTGTAAATGCATGTTTAATTTAATTATGACACCAATTAAGTAATGATGGAGTGAGTATACATGTACATATATAATGTACTTTTTTTTCCAAATTATATTGCTCAAAAATCTTTTTTCAGATGCCCCAAGTATATAGTTAGTAGTAGTACTTAATAATCGAATTTATCTAGAGCATAGTGGTTGTTGATTTCTCACTTTCTCCCTCTGAAAAAAGAAAAAATTAGAGTGAAGCAAAGAAAGCTGCCCCGAAAATAATGTGTTTGCAAGGATTGACATATAATAATAATAATAATAATAATAAATTTAGAAAACATTTAAGTACAAGTAATTATAGAGTCGCACTTTATCCAAAATTAATAGTCAACGTCACACGTATAAGGAAACCATTATTTTCAAACAATCTGACAATCATGAACTGTAAAACTATATATAGCTCGGTGCTTTAAAAAAAAAAAAAAAAAAAAAAAAAAAAAAAAAAAACACAAATGCCACTACTATATTTAATACTCCGATGACGTGTAATATTGATTCCGATGACGTGTAATATATCACAACCCATGGTTAATAAAAATTAAAAACCATACCTATATTATTTGGATTGACTAATCAACCTACCACCAATACGTAAGATCTTAAATTATTTAGAGAAAATAATGTTACAAGAATTACTAAATTCTATAAATTAACTTGTATCTACGATATACGATGAAGAAAACATAAATAACGAGCAACCTCAAGTGGAAACTGAATCAAAGAAAAAATTGAAGCCAAAGGTGAAAAAAACTTAGAATGATAAAGAAAAATCACCTAGAATGAGCAAGAAAAAATTGAACACCGAACATATTAAGCCGATAACATGCTTGTGGTGGAATATATCCGGCCCTTCCTTTTGACATTAAATTTTATTTTCCCTAGATTTATTATATGGTACAGTAGTAGTATTTTATTTTCTTTTAACACTATGTAATGTCTTGCATCAAAGAGCCAAAGAGGAAGTATGATTTAGAGGACAACTGAAGCAATTACAATGTGATGCCAAAATAATTAAGTTTATTTTATAGTTGTGGAAGAGCATTTTGAGTATGCTGTCAAATCATGATGCATTGAAATTCTTCGACTACCACACGTATGTATCAACTATAACTAGTGATTAAGAAAGCTATTTTCGCAGTGAGTGATAAAGTAAAATTTACCAAAAAAAAACATATAACTGCTGACTAAGAAAGCAAATTCAAACTAACATATACTCCCCTCTGTCTCAGTAATAGTAATACTGAGGCATTTCATTATTTTATACCTCACGTATATTTAGAAAACATCTCAGTATACTGAGACGGAGGTAATACTATGTAATCTAGAGAAAAAGCAAACAATCGGAGTAAATTCAAATGATATGCTAATTTTTTTTATTTTTATTTTATTTTTTATTTTCAATCGGGTATTTGGATAGTTAAACAATAAGCAACTCAAGTTCGATTTGGAGATAGTACATTTTAATTCATAAATTTAGGACGAGTAACTACTAATTACCTACTAACCCATTTTTTTCTTGAGGCACCTCGTGTGACTCTACGGACGGATAAGTTTTAAGTTATAAGTCACCCTCATTTTCAGAAACTCATATCTTTGATTATTTCATAGTAATATACTATATCTTTAATTAATTTATAGAGTTCCAATTCATAGCAAAATAGATTACAATCCTGCGTGGCATTATTTAGAATTTTCTTGATTAATTTCCTAAATTCTCATGACTTTAGCTTAATGATACATTAATTTTATATTTCAACTATCCGTACACCCGTTATTTATAAAACTTTCATCAACAAAGTACCAATATAAAAGAAGACATCACGCACATCAAAATTTTATTTTAAATAATATTTTTTTAATAACTTATGTAACAATATAATCTAATATTAGTTACATATTTTTTAAAAATTACATATACATGTAAATGATTAAATTTATTTGAGCTAACCAGATTTAACTATACTCAATCCACTCAGTCTTCAAGAATGAGAAGAACAAGCTCTTCCCTTTCTACACCATCTCAGCGGAGAAAAAAATATAATGAATCAAATTTTCCGTTTATATCAATATAATTCAATTTGATATACTTTATACATGTTGTAATTTTTATTTTTAAATATGGACCCACTATAATAATACAAATAAATAATATAAATAAAGGTGAAACTACATCTCAACTATCAATAAACAATAGTATAATAAACTACTCTAAACAATACAAATCAATTACATCATATAAACAATATAAGTCAATTACATTCTTCTTAAACTCGTGCTGGTTAAATTGGGGCAAGATTTTTGGAGACCGAAGGTGTATTATTTATTAATTAAATCCACTAATTAGTAAAAGTAATAATATAGATCTATAGTTTTAAACAATTAAATTATGTTTTCGTAATTTAAATTATATATATTTAATTATCTACTAACAATTCACTAATGAGAATTAATAATTTGAACAATTGAATTAACGATCTAACAGGCGACTTGACATTCAAAATTAATACAACGACCTAACTATGTTATCCCTCAAAATAGTTGACCTAGACAATAAGTGACATGATTTTTTTAAAAATAAATATAAATACCTGAAAAATATTACATTCAAAATAAATAGAACTATCAACAAATATTATGTGAAATGGTCGACCCAAACAACGGACGGCTTGATAACGTGATTTTAAAATAAATATACCTACCGGGAAAATATTACATTCAATATGAATACAACTGCCAACAAATATTACCCTCAAATGGTCGACCCTAAATAACGGACGGCTTGATATTCAAATGAATACAACTACCCGAGATATATTACATTTCCAAATAATTTGAACAATTGAATTAATGATCTAACAGGCGACTTGACATTCAAAATAAATACAACGACCCAACTTTGTTATTCCTCAAAATAGTCAACCTAGATAATAAGCGACATGATTTTTTAAATAAATATAAATACCTGAAAAATATTACATTCAAAATAAATACAACTATCAACAAATATTATGTGAAATGGTCGAACCAAACAACGTACGGCTTGATAACGTGATTTTAAAATAAATATAACTACCGGGAAAATATTACATTCAATATGAATACAACTGCCAACAATTATTATCCTCAAATGGTCGACCCAAATAACGAACGGCTTGATATTCAAATGAATACACCTACCCGGGATATATTACATTTCCAACGGCCAATCCAAACAACAGGCGACGTACAATTCAAGACATTCATAATAAATACAACTACATAAGAAATGATACTTTTGCAACCGTCGATCCAAACAATGGACAACTTGAGATTTAAAATAATTACAACTACAAGAGAAATTAATGTTACAACCTAAATGACGAACTACTTGACATTAACCTATATTTCAGTTGTCCAACATCGATTATTTATGAGACTTTGTCAATAAATTACATATATAAAAGGACACCACATAATCTGTCTCAATTTCAATGCAAGGTATACAAATCTAAAAATTAATTAGATACTTTATCCTACGAAAGCAATTTCCTTTTTCTTATTACAACTCATCAACAATTTTTGTAGCCACATTTCACTTTATTTTGTTGATTGATTTTAATGCTCATCTTTGGATATAAGAATAACATATAGTAACAAACCAACAAGTGCATGCGATTGTAATTTATATATGATAATTGTGATCATCTATAAAATCGGACAAGAAATAAATTAGTTGCTCCAAATCAAAATAAAAAACCAACGGTATATTATTAGATCTCAAATCGATTTTTGAGAGAGATGACTTCATCAATAGAAAAACTCAAATATGATAGAGTCATCTCAGTTTTATCCCAGATAAATATTGAAAAGAATTCACGTTCACGGAAAAATTAAACTATTACGGCTTATAGTTCGTTGGTTGAGTAGAGACGGACAAATGAAAAAGTTTATATATATGAAGGTGCTAAATCAATTTTTTATAATGGCTTCATCGATGGGAAAACTCATATATGATGAAACAATCCTTGATAAATATTTAAAAGAATTAATGAACGACTTGAATTGAAAACGACTAAAACTATACAAGAGATGTCAACTTTTCTCAACAATCATCTAAATGACAGGCTTCTTGACATTTTATCCTTTAATTAAATAAAACGGCGGACGGCTTTACATTTAAATGACTATAATCATACGAAAAACATCTTACTTTTCATTGACCTATGTTTTGTCGGCCAATAGGAAACTTGATATGAAAAATACAACCACTTGAAAAATAATAACAATCGCCAATTTATTTCTGTACTACAACATATAATTAACGACTTAATTCAAAACGAGTATAACTACCTGAGAAACTTCAACTCTCCTAATTTACTTTTCTATTACAATGATCAACTGACTGTTTGACATTTAAAACAAGTAAAACTAATTGAGAAATGCCACAACTCAATGATTTATTATTATTATTATTATTATTATTATTATTATTATTATTATTATTATTATTATTATTATTATTATTATTATTATTATTATTATTATTATTATTATTCAACGAAAAGTGATTCCCCTACTCAACGTACTCATATATCTTTGAGGGAAAAAACTATAGCACTAACAGAAAGAGTCACCACATCGAAGGACAGAGAAAGTTCGAAAGTCTCTTGTCCAATATGCTTTGACGTGATTCAGGCATCAAATGACATTGATCTAAGAATGACTTTGGCATTACATCTAAGTTTATGGCACCCCGATGATATTAAGCTGTAGGGATATTACGCAGAGGAAAAAAAACCTACTAGGCTTTCATTTGCCTTCTCTGATTATTGAAAAAAAAACATAAATAACGAGCAACCTCAAGTGGAAAGTGAATCAAAGCAGAAAAAATTGAAGCCAAAGGTGAAGAAAACTTAGAATGATAAAGAAAAATCACCTAGAATGAGCAAGAAAAAATTGAACACCGAACATATTAAGCCGATAACATGCTTGTGGTAGAGTATATCTGGCCCTTCCATTTGCTCATACCGGAGGAGGGTTTGCTCCCTCGATCAACTTTTGCTTGCCATATATATAAGCATAGGACCAGGGAAGGGATGAGAGCCTGCCTACACCAAAGAAAACACGTCATTTAGAGGATAGCTAAACAATTGGTTTTATTATAAATTTATTTTATACTCGTAGTTGTAGAAGCGCATTTTGAGTATGATGTCAAATCATGATGTATTGAAATTCTCAACTTATTTGTTATAATTGGGAACACTATGTCCAAATTTTCCATATAAATTAATTTATATAGTAGGAGTATGATTTACCATGAACAAGAACAAATACATATCAACAACCTATGGTGGTACACTTCCATCACCTCATATTGCATTTATTCAAATTGTCCAGAGTTTCTATTCTACAATGACATGACATATTGCAACTATATAGCTTCGACTATCAATTATAACTAGTGATTAAAAAAGCTACTTTCGTAGTGAGTGATATAGTAAAATTTACCAAAAAAAAACATATAAATGCTGATTAAGAAAGGAAATTCAAACTAACGTATACTATGTAATCTAGAGAAAAGGTAAAATTTACCAAAAAAAATAAATAAGAACATATAAATGTTGATTAAGAAAGTAAATTCAAACTAACATATACTATGTAATCTAGAGCAAAATAGGATGTGATGGTGTATGGTTCCAACCGAATACTTCAAATTCAAAGGAGGCAAGCGGCCGTAATTCTGACTGGTGGCATCCCGGTCGGCTACTTTGCCGGCGTGAGTATGAGCGTTTTCTTTCTGGGTGCTGTAGGCAGAGTTGTAGGCAGAGAAGTGAAAAATGATGAGGCGGGAGAGAGATTCTACTATATCAACACCAACGCGATGGCAGACATGAGCAATTACTGCGATAAGAAGTATTATTATGTGGGCGTGATTGCCCGCACACAGGATGGCGAGGCTATGTGCGGAGCTCTGAAAAGGATCGATAATCAGCTGCCATGAAAGGATGAACAAGCTATGGTTGAGCTGAGGGGCATTCTTGTTAAGTTTTTGTCCGAGTTCAGATGCGCGGACAATCCGCTACAACTCGGAAATCAGATCACCTCCCTCCTACACGGTCACCAGCCGTTTGTAAACCAAATGAATCTCAAATGTTACCGGCCGAATAACACCCAAGGTTAATCCAATTATTAGCATATACTGTGATATTATATAGGGTTCCGAGTTCAGATGCGCGGACAATCCGCTACAGCTCAAAAAAACAGATCACCTCCCTCCTACACGGTCACCAGCCGTTTGTAAACTAAATGAATCTCAAATGTTACCGGCCGAATAACACCCAAGGCCATCCAATTATTAACGTATATTGTGATATCATAAATGGTTCCAACATACAATCCAATATTCTCTTCTTCTTCTTTTTTTTCTTTTTTTTTTCTTTCTAATCTCCAATTTTTCTTGAATTATTGTCAAGATTGAATTTGCACCGCAATATGGATGAAAATTATGATCTTGAATTGCTTTCAATATTCAGTTAGAACTTATACATGAATGAAAAGTACGATCTTCAAGCAATGTTGATAGGTTGAGCTTAAAATGCTTCCCGCCACAAAAATCCTAATTTATGGTATGTTCTTTTTGTTTGTTTTTTTAATTGGACCTACAAATTAAGTATTCTGATTTCAATATGTTATTACCTTTTAAACCTTTGCGGATTTTTTATGTTGAACTGAATTGATGCATTTAGGTACACATAAATGATATAGTTAATATGTTTTTGATGTATGAAATACCAAGTAAAATATTTTGCATCGATCACCTTGAAGAATGTTAGAAAGCTCAAAATAAATAACAAAAAGAAGGCCCATAAGAAGATTTTCATTTTAATTCAGAAATTTGATGAAAAAGGTGAGTAATTTTGCTTTCCATTTTTCTACATGAAAATTGTTTGCAAAATGTAAGGTCAATCATTGTCTTTTTCATGCCAGATTAAAGATTTTACTCAGGCCATCATCACCTCCGGTAAAAGAAGAAAACTTAGTCAGAACATGGAACTCAAACCTAAGGAAGAAGAAATAACCCCAATGATGGAAGTTTGATTATACAATGGCTTTGAAAAATGATCATACTCTTTTATTAATTTCTTATAATGTTTCTTTTTAAACTTTGCTCACTGATCGGTTATGTCAGACTGCATAGACGAATCTAAAATTGAGCTCAATCATAGTTAATTGCATCAAATGGTTCATTTCCCATGAGGAGCAAATTGGCATTCTCTAATGCAAATGCATGTTTTGCATTTATTTTTCTTCTTTTTTAATCAACATAGATGTAAATATTAACAATAGCAAAATAGGGTGAAGAAGAGGAAGCAAAGTTTAGAAATTTCAGGTCTTCTTTCTCCTATATTTCTTTTCATGTGTCTTAGACGTGAGAATGCCAATTTCTTTAATTTCTTAGAGCTTGATCTGTCTTAGACGTGAGAATGTTTTACATAGAGGTTTTGAATCTACAATTCCCTTCACTGTCAATCCAATTAACTTTGTTAAACTCTATAAATTGCAGCATGAAATGCATTGTTTGCCGATGCAAATATGATTTGATGGTTTATTTGTGAAAGTAGTGCTTGATGTTGTAAACTCTATGTTTGGTAAATCAGTCAAGATGTGCAAGGATAATTCATCCCAAGATGAGTCATATAAATAGTGTCAAGATGATTCATTCATCTATCTAGTTGGTAGCAAAAAATTAAAAGTTGGATAACATTATATCAATGTTTGGTACAAATTGCAAACTCTAGATGAGGTCTTAAAAACCAAATTACCCTTGTTAAATTGTCCTAATTACGTGAAAACACATTTACTTTTGGCGCATAGATAACTACGCGAAGCTAGGACAAAACAAGACTCATCCCTCTCAAGCGGCAGAGAGCAAGAACTCTAACCTCTTCATTCCAGGAGAGAAGTTTTATGCTTCCACTATTCCGTATCCTCATGAAAATCGATTTTAATCTCATCCATTATTGTTTGTGAGTTTTCGCAGTGGAGAAGGCCGCAAAAGATTTCTGTGAAAGGAAGCAACACCTTGCATCAAAATCATCATGGAATCTGGCCATGAGGGTAATTATCTTTACTTCATATGATTTATACGTGATACATTTGAGTTTGGATAGTCGTTATGAAGAAAGAGCAATTCTTTAGATACGATTATATTCAAGATGAGATTCTTGGGACTGTGTTCTTTCTCTTGTCCAGAGCCAGACTTGTTCTAAGGCTCACAAGGCACTTGCCTTGGCCCCATAATTTTTGGGGGCCCATTTAAAACTAAAATTACTATTAATACTTAATAAAAATAAAAATGCTAGGATGATATTCTAATTTCATTAGGATTGAAATTGAGTTTCCTATCTCTCTCGGCATTTTGAGTTTTAAATTGCAAATTTTGAAGTTTGTTAGGATTGAAATTGAGAGAAATTCGTAAAATTTGCTTACGTAACCATGTTGTTATATGGCTATGGCTGCTCTACATAATTTTGTTTGTTTAGATTGATAAGAATTTTGTTTGTTCTTATAGAAAATGCCTCTTAAACATATGTTTAGTGCTCAAAAGAGGAAAAATAAATATAAGAGGACCAGCTAATTACGATAAACTATGTTTTCAATTGAAAAAAATTGGTTGATCAGTTAGATTACACAAATTTAATACATATATTTATATCTAAAACTGCATGACGTGTTGTATTTAGATAATGCAATAATATTTTTTCGCTATTTCAAGTAATTATTATTATATGTCATATTATATATTTTTTCTCGTTTACTAAGGGCCTTTTTTTTGTTTTAGCCTAGGGCCTGGCAAAGCACAAGACTGGCCCTGCTCTTGTCATTGGAAAAGTTTGTGTGATTATGCTCCCGCACACTACCAGCTGCTTGTAAGAAGATTTGAACCCCTTTTTTGTGTTATTAGAAAATAAAATGAAATTTTAGAATGGTAAAGTGGTAAGAGAGAGAGAAAGTCTTGCTATTACTGTTTCAATGAGTTGAAATGATCCGACCAAAAACGTCGGATGAATAAACAAACCAAAACAGTGAAATATCAACGAGCCTTGTGTTTATCTTGGACCCTTCATTTTATTTTAGTTGGGCACCAAATATTGAGATGAACTCAATTGATTCATCTCATCTTGGTTCATCATATCCACCAAAACACACCCTCAGTTAATCATAATCTACCTACCATTTCAACTAATTTTGTATTTTTCTTGGCATTCTTATATGGTGTCAATACCCCAAAATAGTCATTTAATAAGTAAAAAGATTAAAATAACCACTAATAAATAAAAGGTATAATAATAGCCATATTTTGTATTTAGTGCCAAATTTGTCCTTATATTCTATTAACTAATTATAATTGATTTATACAGTTGGAAGTGTGTGTGTGTGTATATATATATATATATATATATTAATAATTTTAATTTATAATGATTTAATTTAATTTAATAATTATTTTCTAGGGTTCACCCATCCAATTAGGGTTTATAATTATTTTTTAGTATTTAATTATATATTTCAATAATTTAATTATAATTTAATTAATTAATAATTATTTTTAGGGCTCACCCATCCAATTAGGGTTTATAATTATTTTTAGCATTTAATTGAACTTTTGTTAGTTAATTTTTTTTAAAAATATACGGAGTATACAAAAATTTAAAAATTTAATTTATAATATCTATTATAATTTATAGAAGTATAATATTTTTTAAACTTTATAAAAAACAATATAATTAAAATTAATGGTCTATAGAAATTAAATTAATCCGTTCCTATTCTTTTTGTATGGATTATTGAATACACTAATATAAGGACAAATTTGGTATTAAATGCAAAATAAGTCTACTATTATACCTTTTATTTATCAGTGGCTATTTTAATCATTTTACTTATTAGAATGACTATTTTGGTCACTCTCACTTCTTATATGTCAACATATTTGCATCCTGAATCATAATTAATCATAACTCATAATGTTGCTTTGGTTATGTATCTTTCTTTTATCATTTTTGCTGTGGTTTTTGGTTTTGTTCTTTTATCGATTTTGTTGTTAAATCCTTGATTATGTCATGCAAAAACATTGTCACTTTTGTAAAGATGTGATTACTTTTATTTTAATCGCATGATACCAACCTCACAAAAGAAGCTACCCCTGAAAATAATGAGTATCTAAGATGATGAACAAAGATGCATGACATGCACAAAAGTATTAAAAACTGCATGAACCAAATGCATGATCTCAATCCCCCCTAATATATAGTAGGAGTAGATAAATAGCCCCTACTCCATTCATATTCAATCTAAACTACAACAACCTTAGCCAAAATTTGAAAACAATGGACCAAGATCTTCAAAACCAAAACAAACTAGGCCACATCTTGGTGGTGTCCTCCCCTTTCCAAGGCCATGCATCACCCATCCTGAAGCTCTCACACAAAATGACCAAATTAGGCATGAAGGTCACCTTCCTCTCCGTGGATCTCCCGGAGTCGAAGAACTCGAACCAAGGGCCCGGGGTGCGGATGATCTCGGTCCCGAGCGGGCTTCAAACTGGAGGCGGGTGGAAAGAGCAGGAGAAGTTCATCGAGAGGATTCATGCAGTGTTGCCTTCTTACTTGGAGGAGTTGCTCTCCAGAAAGGGGAAGGGGAGTGATGATGATAGGATAAGTGGTGTGATAGTTGATTCGCCATTGTCATGGATGCTGGCGATTCCTAAGAAGATGGGGATAAAGACAGCTGTTTATTGGTGCTCCAATGCTGGATGCTTGGTGTTAGGGTTTAAGATTCCTCACCTTCTTCAATCTAAGTTCATCGATGAAGATGGTGAGTGTATACAGTATATATAGCGAATTGGTAATTGACGAAAATACCCCTTACTGGTTATTTATTTGGTGCAGGGACGCCATTGAAGGATAACGAAACGATCGAGCTGCTTCCGAACATGCCGGAGATGAGGGCGAGCGATTTGCTATGGTACTTTCCTTCCGATAAGGAGATGCAGAAATCGATGTTTCACACCATCAAATCCATCGCCCACCACATGTCCACCGCCGATTGGATCCTGGGCAACTGGTTCCACCGCCTCGATCCCTCCGCCGCCGCCGTTTCCCCCAAAATCCTCCCCCTCGGCCCGCTCCTCTCCGCCGGATCCGGATCCGCCGCCAATCTCCGCGCGGAGGACTCCACCTGCCTCGCCTGGCTCGACGCCCAGCCCCTGGGCTCCGTCATCTACGTGGCGTTCGGCAGCACCTCCAGATTCAGCCGGCGGCAGCTCGACGAGCTGGCGGCGGGGCTGGATCTGACGCGGCGGCCATTCCTCTGGGTGGCGTGGTCGGGGCTGGCCGAGGATTCGTCGCCGGCGTGCGGCGGGGAGTGGGCGGAGCGGGTGGCGGGGAGGGGGAAGGTGGTGGAGTGGGCGCCGCAGGAGGCGGTGCTAGGGCACCGGTCGACGGCGTGCTTCGTGACGCACTGCGGGTGGAACTCGCTCGTCGAGAGCCTGAGCAGCGGCGTGCCGGTGCTGTGCTGGCCGTATTTCGGCGACCAGATGTACACGCAGCGGTGCGCCTGCGACGGTTGGAAGGTGGGGCTGAGATTGAACGGCGACGGCGGCGGGATTGTTTCGAGGGATGAGATTAAGCGGAGAGTGGAAGAGATTATGGAGGACGCGACTGTGAGGGAGAACGCTTTGAGATTCAAAAGAATGGGGAGAGAAAGTGTTGAAGAAGGAGGCTCTTCTTCCATTAATTTGAATTTTCTGCTCCAACAAATGAAGTATTCATAATTTATTAATATATAATTACTCTAATTATCATTTATTAAATAAAATTTATTATTATAACTCTTGTAATTTATACGGTAGTCATAATCAAGTTTTAGAGTATCTCTTTGTCCAGTTATGCATTTTGGCGCGCTTGGGATTCCATTGCAGTCAATTTTTAGTCTACTCATCATCATAAATATTAAAATTCATAATGATAATAAATTAAATTTTAATTATTTTCAATTAGAATGTGATAGGTATGTTAGCGGCCTCGCAATAGCTCAAGGCCACGTCACGCCCCTACTCAAACTCTCCCGCCTTATCGCCTCTCACGGCGTCAGGGTCACTTTCGTCAACACACAATTCATACACGACAAGATAGCGCGTGCTTCCCACGACCACCTTCCCGTCGGCGGCGGCGACGATGGTAACCTCGTGGTGACCACGATCTCCGACGGCCTCGCCCGCGACGATCATTGGCGCGACGGTTCCGCGCTGCTGCGGAGCCTCAAGAACACGTAGTGCTATGCGCTTCAATACTCCAAATTCATAGTGGTTGCACTAACATCTCACTTCCATTTTACTTTCATTATTATCATTATGAACAAAATGTGATATAATAGATGGTTAATTATAGTTTATGGCTTCAACTTCTGATTATTTTCGAAGTATGATCTTAACTTCAATTAATTCTTTGATGTCCTGGACTTTCAATAGTCTTTTGAATATTGTCCCGCATTCCTTTCCTCTATGACAATAATTTTAAAGTTTTAGGGGCATTCTCTTTCAAGGAAAAGGAGGGAAAAGGAAATTATTCATTCATTTTCTCACATTTTTTCATGTTTTGTGTGAATGATAATTTTTCCCGAGCAGCCATTTTCTTTCCTTTTCACACCAAATTGGGATAATATTTTCATCCTCACTTAGAGTGAAAATATTTTTTCACAATTTCTATTCATTTTCCACCTTAAAGAACATGTGATAAACCAAGTAAAAAATCGCATTTTGGGATTATATTTTCCATCCTTTTCATTTCCTTTGTTTTCCCTATCACTCAAAGAGAACACGCCCTTAAGGGGTGCTTGGTATGATGGAATGGAAGTAAAAATCATCATATAATTTCTATATCTTTTCTACCTTCATTCCAATATCATACCAAGCACCCCTTAATTAGTGTTTAACCTTTTCAAAACAACGTCATTTTGGCGTATGGCAAAGTTATTTTACCGATAATTAAGTTGAATCACCTTTTCGACAGCCGGAAAAAATTAAACCGAATGATAACACAATCACAGGTACCAAACACAGGGATAACATGAGATAAACTGAGATATCCCATGATATCTCAGCTACCAAACATGCCTTGTGTTAATAGCTCCATGGGTTCTCCCTTCTTTCATGAGTATTTATCCTTTGGGAATAGTTCACTCGATCCCTCCTTATCGCATTCATGTAATCTACAATTCGGAAGTAAGAATGGGCATGTCATTCGTGCAGCAATCACAAAAGTTTGCAATATCAACAGAGATGAAAAACCTATAGGATTCAACATAAGTGGATACACTCATTCAGGTAAAGGTAATCTTCTTGTCCTACTTTCAGTCATTTTCCTTTACCAATACAATTGTTTTGGTAGAGTCATTAGTGGATCATATTCCCGCGTAAAATTTAATCTTATGTATTCAGATAAGTTTGTTCAACTTCAGATCCTCATCCGCAGCGGCTAGAAAGCCGAAGAAAAAGGATACGGATATCTATGAATTAGTAGATGAGGATGGAGATGAAACCCTTGAGGGTGGTGAGCGTCCTTTCAATTCTACAATAGATGAAAGAAAACATAAATAACGAGCAACCTCAAGTGGAAAGTGAATCACAGTAGAAAAAAATTGAAGCCAAAGGTGAAGAAAACTTGAATGATAAAGAAAAACCACCTAGAATGAGCAAGGCCAAGTGGGCATCAGAACAGGAGACTTGAAAAGTTGAGACACTCCACTCGGAGGAGATGAGGTATTTGCAACTTTTGAGGTTCCGAATGCACTTTTCTTTAATTCCATATTAATTTACTTACCTGAAACATTTCATCGTAGAGGATAAGAATTTACTAGACATTCCTGAAGAAGAGTTCAACCCTAGAGAGGTGTCTCTTAGGGATCTGATTCTCCTTGCAGAGCACAGGGAGAAGCTGATGCAACTACACTTAGGCATGTTTTTCAACATTTCAGTTTAATTGAAAATCATTTTTTTATTGGCTCTCTATTCTGACAAAAAGTTCATATCTTGTTTCAGGCAGGATATGTTGGGGAAGATGTCGAATCCATTTTATATAAGCTTCTTACGGTAACCGGATGTGACCGGATGTGTTTTCCAGGATTGCATTTACTTGTAATATATTTCCTGAAAATGGAAGTACTTGTCAATTTACCCTTGTGTGTGTCTGTGTTGTTGTTGTTGTTTTTTTATTTATTTTTATCCCTTCTAGTGTGGTAAAGATAGCACTCAGTTGCTGGGTATTTCTATGCATGTTGCTTCTCTGCATCTGGTTTTTTTGTTCTTTGTTGTCCTCTCAAACTCCCAATGGTCACTGAGACACAGCTTCTCTCTAACATAAGGAATCAGGATAGCTGAAAAGTTTTGTTTCTTCTTAGGATTTAAACGTGTCATTTCAACCTATGTGTTTCTTCTTAGGATTTAAACGTACAAAATGGTGGTCGAGTCAAAAAGATATTTTGGCATGATGTGCTTGTGACAGCTTAGTATGCTATGGTCTACTGTGATCAAAATTTTGGTCGTTCAAATTGTGTTAAGTCTTAGATGTTTGCCAAGTGCATATTATTTATTTCGGAATGTTACTGGGTACAGATAAATTTAGTCGGAATTGTTGTTCAAGATTTTTACTTGGGACTTGCATCTACTACCATTTTGGACTGCAGTACCTATTCAACCTTGGAGTGGATATAGCTTAGTCTATTTCAGGTTGCAGACTACAATGTTGCAGCAGGGAATAATCTATATTGATGAAGTAGACAAGGTTCTTTAACACTATGTAATGATGATGATTGATTGATTGGGATGAGAAAATAGGGAAAATACTCAATATCCGAGTTAGTCAAAGTAAAAGTGCAAGAAGAAATATTACATGGTCAAATTAAGTAAGTACATTAGCATTTTTCAGTAATGGAGTAGTTGAGAAGTAAAAGAAATTGATAAGTACGAGAAACAAAAATGACAACATACCGGAGGAGGGTTTGCTCGATCAACTTTTGCTTGCCATATATATAAGCACAGGACCAGGGGAGGGAGGAGACTCAAGAGAGCCTGCCTACACCAAAGAAAACACATGATTTAGAGGACAACGAATAATGTGATATAGTAGAAAAAAATGGTTTTATTAGAAGTTTAAGAAAGCAAATTCACACTAATCTAGAGAATAGCAAATAACCATATGATGCTGATTAAGAGAGCAAATTCAAACTAACATGTAATCTAGAGAAAAAGTAAATTTTACCAGAAAAGGAAAAACATATAAATGCAGATTAAGAAAGCAAATTCACACTAATCTAGAGAATAGCAAATAACCATACGATGGCAAGAAAATAAATAAATAAAGGTGGTTTTAAGCAACCCTCATTTCTCAAAGCCAGCAACCCTCATTTCTCAAAGCCCTAATTTCCGTCTCATTTTCAAAACCCTCATTTCTTAGAAGTAATGTTTCGTGGTGTTTTGAGGAGGGCTTTATCCGAGACCACGGAGATGCAGTGTTGTTTTCTTTTGTGTTCCTTCCTTGCATCATTATCGTTCCTTGCATTTATTATATTTCCATTTTGTCGTCGGTTGATGTAGTGGGATTTTTGCTATTTGTTTATTGTGTTGCTTTTAATACTGTTTGTTTCTCTATTTATTTATTTAGAATCACTTTTACAATGCGGTAAATGGTGGAGGCGGCGGCGCTACTTCACCGGTCAAGGTTAAAAGAGGAGTATTTTGTATTTATTTATTTATTTTATTTTTATTTGTTAGGGTTTCAAGTAAATTTAATTTTTTAAAATAAAACACTGTAGGATTTGGTTGTTTATGGTTCGAATCGCACACTACAAATTCAGAGGAGACGGCCTGCAATTCTCACTGGCACGGCTTCATGGTGGGTTTCTTTGCCGGAAGAGTCTTATTTCCGATTGTTGTTGTAGGCGGGAAAGTGAAAAATGATGAGAAGTCTGAGAAAGAAAAACAGGGAGAAGTATCATACTGTATCAACACTGATGCTACTGCAGATATGAGCACCAATTACGGTAATGAGAAATATTTCGTTGGCGTGATTGGCCGCACCCAGAAAGGCGAGGCCGTTTGTGGAGCTATCAAAAGGATTGATAACCAGTCGCCCCCTCAAGGATGAACAAGTTATTGTTCAACTGAGGGAATATTTCCTGACCGACTTCCAAGGCTCGGATGATCCCTTGCGTCTCGGAAATCAACTCACCACACTCCTACACAAGGTTACCGGTACTTTGGCAGCGTTCGAGAGTACCCGGGGCCTTACCCCGGGAAGTGCCCACTATAAAGACTTGAGGGACGCTGTTGTGGAGGTGGCGGCGGCGCTTAATGCTCAGAATGTCGAAGCAATTTAGGCGAAATTGAAAAGAAGCTTCAGGGATCGTTGCAGGATCGCATACAGACGGATTACAGGCCCCTGGAAAGAGTGTTTCGACACGATGGAGGCCAAAATGAGAGCGGTGGAGCTGTCCTTCGACCTCCCACGCCCTCCGGAGGCATCCTTTCTCATTCAGACCGACAGCTTGAACACCGCTGACTTGGTGAATGACATCTTGCAAAGAAATGGACAAATCTTCACCGATGTTGAGGTGGACGAAAAGCACAAGAAGGGGAGGAAGCCCAAGCACAAGATACCCGGTAACAAAGTGCGGTGGAAAGTCCGCAACCACACTCTCAAGAACATATATTCCAAGTTTCAAGCCAAGGCTAAGGTTGGAGCCACTTTCAAAGTCCAACACGCAGGAAAGGGCAGAAACCGGTTAGCACATGAGGTAGCAGCTCGTGCCAAGGATCTATTGGCCTGAGGAGGGCCCGACACCGTCTTTCTCCGTGCAGGTTTATTATTTTTGTTATTTGCTTCTGAGTTTTGCTTTTGGGAAATAGCTACCTTTTGTACTTTCGTTTAGTGTATATTGCCATGATGTGAAATGTCTGCCTTGAAATTATTGGGATATCGAACTTAGTTGTATCTCTATTTGGTCCAAGCCGCCATTACCACCGGAATGTTTCTCACTTCATCTCATCTCTCTCGATGATGCAGATCAAATCGAGGGGTGACATAGCTATGGCCAAGATTTTGGCTGATGAGGAGGCCGATACTTCCTAGTGGAAGTAGGTAAAGGCATGCATGGAGTTGTAATTTTGCATAGTAGAAGTAGGTAAAGGCATGCGTGGAGTTGTAATTTTGCAGTGGAGAGGACTCGAAGCTGTTCTCAAGACTGGAGCGGTATCATCAGCAATCGATGGCCATTGTTATGCTGCCCACGTACTCTCTTGTTTTCTGTGGTTTGGTTTTTGGATGAGATAAAATACTACTGATTTTGATTTCATGCATTTGATTGATGTTTATTCAAACATGTAAATTCCTTTAGGCTGCAAGATCATTGCTGGTGAATATTGCTACTTCTGCTTTTGTATTTTGTTTGCTGCACATCGCTCGTTGCCGGTGAATATTGCTACTTCTGCTTTTGTATTATGTTTGTTGCACATCGCTCGGAATATATGGTTGCTAATTTATGAGCATTATTAGATGTTTTATCAATATATTATTAGCTGTTAATTTGATGAGGAAAATGACTACTGATTTTATGCATTTGATGTTATTCAAAAATGTTAAATTTCTTTAGGCTGCAAGATCGTTGTTGATGAAAATTGCTTTTGTATTCTGCTTTTGTATTTTGTTTGTTTGAAAATGAATATATTGTTGAGAATTTATGAGTATTATTAGATGTTAATTTGATGAGGAAAATGAATAGATTGTTGAGAATTGATGAGCTTGTTAATTTGATGAGCAAAATGATGAGAATGGACTTGTTTTTTTTTTTTTTTACAATTTTCGCTCAGCATCTTCACATATTTTTACTTCAATTTCAGTTATACTTCCCATATAATTAAGCGTAGTTTAACTTTTTGCACATATTTCAAATGTGTCGACATGTTAAGGTGAATTACCATATTAGTGTGGTTTGATTTTTGCACGCATATCAATATGTTGAAGATTGATATGCGTGCAAAAGTGTCAAACCACACTATAAGATGTCAAAATCTGAACATGTAATGAAATTTCTTGAAAAAAAAACACAAATTCTGGTTTCAGAACTTTATGCTAAAATATTATTTTCATGATTACTAATTTAAATCGGATACTTGATGAATTGGGTATTTGGATAGTTAAACGATAAACAAGATTAAATATTTGACATTTTTTAATTCAAATATTTGAATAATTTAGGACCGGTAACTAATTAACTACTAACCCATTCCTTTTTTTTAAGAAAAGTTGGGGTCAAAGAAAGATTAATTATGTGTATTTAGCTAGCTTGCTTGTTCAAGGATGTTGTCAATAAGTTATGATGATGATTGATTGGGATTAGAAAATAGGGAAAAACAAAAATGACAACATATCAGTAGAGGGTTTGCTCTCTCGATCAACTTTTGCTTGCCATAGATATAAGCATAGGAACATGGAAAGGAGGAGAGCCTACCTACACCAAACATATGATTTAGAGGACAACTGAAGCAATTACAATGTGAGACAACTGAAGCAATTACAATGTGAGGAGGGCTTTATCCGAGATGAAGCTGAAGGTGTGTATTTGCTTTTTATTTTTGCATTCCATTATTATAGTACTTCCATTGTCGGCGGTTGTAGTGGATTTTTGCTCTTGCTTTAGTTTATTGTGTGAGTTATCTTCTTTGCTTTTAATATTGTTTCTTGTTTGGTTTTGATATTTATTTAGAAAAACTTTTACAATACGGTAAATGGCGGAGGTGGCAGCGCTACTTCTCAACCATGCATGAATGTAATTTTTCAGTGGAGAGGACTCAAACATATGCTCAAGACTGGAGCGGTATCTGTGGCAACTACTATCTTCTAATCTTATCCGTTTATTTCATCAGTTATCAATGGCCATTGTTATGCTGCCACGTACTCGCTTGCTTTCAGTGGTTTTTGGATGGGATGGATTACTACTGATTTTATGCATTTGATTATTCAAAAATGTAAATTCCTTTAGGCTGCAAGATCGTTGCTAATGAAAATCGCTACTTCTGCTTTTGTAAATAGTTTGTTGCACATCGCTCATAATATATTGTTGAGAATTTATGAATATTATTAGTTGTTTTATCAATATATTATTAGTTGTTAATTTGATGAGGAAAATGATGAGAATAGACTTGTTTTTATAATGATGAGAATATACTTGTTTTAACTACTAATCCATTCCCTTTTTTTTTCTTTTCTTTTTTCTTGAGGCACTCTCGCTTTGATCATGAAAATCGATTCTAATCTCATCAGTTATTGTTTGTGAGTTTGCGCAGTGGAGAAGACCGCAAAAGATTTCTGCGAAAGGAAGCAACACCTTGCACCAAAATTATCATGGAATCTGGCCATGAAGGTAATTATCTTTACTTCATATGATTTATGCGTCGTGATACATTTGAGTTTGGATAGTCGTTATAAAGAAAGAGCAATTCTCTAGATTATATTCAATATGTGATGCTTGGGACTGTGTTATTTCTCTTGTCATTGGTGAATTTGTGTGATTTTGCTCCTGCACACTACCAACTGCCTTGTAATAAGATTTTGACCTTTTTTTGTGTTATTAGGAAATAAAATGAAATCTCGTATAGCTAGAAGGGTAAATTGGTAAGAGAGAGAAGTCTTGTTGTTACTGTTTCAATGAGTTGAAATGATCTGACCAAAAATTTCGAAAGAATAAACAAGGCAAAACATGTATTGTTTTCTTTAATTTCTTAGTGCTTGATCTGTCTTAGACGTGAGAATGTTGTATAGAGAGGTTTTGAATCTACAATTCCCTTCTTTGTCAATCCAATTAATTTTGTTAACTCTATAAATTGCATGAAATGAATTGTTTGCCGATGCAAATATGATTTGATGGTTTATTTGTGAAAGTACTGTTTGATGTTGTAAACACTCTGTGGTTGGTAAATCAGTCAAGATGTGGAAGGATAATGATGAATAGTGTCAAGATGATTCATTCATCTGTCCATGTGGTAGCAAAAAATTAAAAGTTGGATGACATTATATTAGTGTTTAGTACAAATTGCATAACTCTTAGATGAAGCCTTAAATTGACCAAATTACCCTTGTTAAATTGTCATAATTACGTGAAAACACATTTACTTTTGGCGCGTAAATAAATACGCAAAGCTAGGACAAAAAAAGACTCAACCCTCTCAAACGGTAGAGAGCAAGAACTCTAACCTCTTCATTCCAGGTGAGAAATTTTATGCTTCCATTGTTCTGCATCCTCGTGAAAATCGATTCTAATCTCATCTGTTATTTTTTGTGAGTTTTCGCAGTGGAGAAGGCCGCGAAAGATTCCGCGAAAGGAAGCAACACCTTGCACCAAAATCATTATGGAATCTGGCCTATGGGGTAATTATCTTTACTTCATATGATTTATACGTGATACATTTGAGTTTGGATAGTCGTTATGAAGAAAGAGCAATTCTTTAGATATGATTATATTCAAGATGTGATTTTTGGGACTATGTTCTTTCTCTTGTCCAGAGCCGAACTTGTTCTAAGGCTCACAAGGTACTTGCCTTGGGCCCCATAATTTTTGGGGATACATTTAAAACTAAAATTACTACTAATACTTAATAAAAAAATATTAGGATGATATTCTAATTTCATTAGGATTGAAATTAAATTTCCTATCTTGCTCGGCATTCTGAGTTTTAAATAGCAAATTTGAATTTTGTTAGGATTGAAATTGAGAGAAATTTGTAAAATTTACTTACATAACCATGTTGTTATATGGTTATGGCTGCTCTACATAATTTTGTTTGTTTAAATTGATAAGAATTTTGTTTCGTTTTTATAAAAAATGCCTCTTAAACATATGTTTGGTGCTCAAAAGAGGAAAAATAATTAAAAGAGGATGAACTAATTATGATAAACTATGTTATCAATTGAAAAAAATTGGTTGATCAGTTAGATTACACAGGATTTGATAAATATATGTGCGTCTAAAACTGCATGACATGTTGGATAATGTAATAATATTTCAAGTAATTATTATTATATGTCATATTATATATTTTTTTCTCGTTTACTAAGGGCCTTTTTTTGTTTTAGCCTAGGGTCTGGCAAAGTAGAAGACCAGCCCTACTCTTATCATCGGTGAAATTTGTGTGATTCTGCTCCCGCACACTACCAGCTACTTGTAAGAAGATTTGAACCCCTTTTTGTGTAATTAGAAAATAAAATGAAATTTCTTATTACCAGAATGGTAAAGTGGTAAGAGAGAGAAAGTCTTGCTATTACTGTTTCAATGAGTTGAAATGATCTGACCAAAAACGCCGGATGAATAAACAAGCCAAAACAGTGAAATATCAGCGAGCCTTGTATTTATCTCTGGCCATTCATTTTATTTTAGTTGTGTACCAAATATTAATTGAAATGAACTCAGTTTTTCATCTCATCTTGGTTCATCATATCCACCAAACATACCCCAGTTAATTAAAATCTACCTACAATTTCAACTCATTTTGTATTCTTCTTGGCATTCTTATATGTCAATATATTTGCATCCTGAATCATAATTAATTATAACTCATAATGTTGCTTTGGTTATGTATCTTTCTTTTATCATTTTTGCTGTGTATTTTGGTTTTGTTCTATTATTGATTTTGTTGTTAAATCCTTGATTATGTCATGCAAAAACATTGTGACTTTTGTTAAGACTATTAGAGATTACGTGTGTTGCACGTAAATACGTATTTTTATTAATATTAAAGTATTTTAAAATAATATAATTTGTTATATTTCACTATTTATATCATATTTATTATTTATTATTGTGGGTTTTATGAGATAGCGAGAAAAATGAATAAATATTTGGAAATTGAAAAGATAAATAAGAGCAAAGAAGTATAATTGTAGTTGAAGTTTATATAAATTTGATTGAAATAATAAAATTATATTTATAATTACTTTGTTACCCATAATATATATTTAGAATAGATGGTATATTAGGCAAACAAAAATCGTAAAAATTGACTATTTTATAATAGCATAATATAATAGATATTATTATAGATAGATTGTATTACTTCTATTTTAATCGTACCATGATACCAACTCACAAAAATTTATATCATATAAAAATACAATGACAAAAATTTGGGTAAGGCCGGCCACATAGCGTAGCCAGATCAATATGTCAATATTTATGCAGAAAAGTGTTAAACTACATAAATAAAAGTGACAATATTTTGAACGGCCACATAGTACACCCGGGCTCACCCAAGTGTGCCCCTAATAATAATAATAATAATAATATTTCGGCGACCAGATGTACACGCAGTGGTGCGCCTGTGACGGTTGGAAGGTGTGGCTGAGATTGAACGGCGACGGCGGCGGGATTGTTTCGAGGGATGAGATTAAGCGGAGAGTGGAAGAGATTATGGAGGACGCGACTGTGAGGGAGAACGCTTTGAGATTCAAAAGAATGGGGAGAGAAAGTGTTGAAGAAGGAGGCTCTTCTTCCATTAATTTGAATTTTCTGCTCCAACAAATGAAGTATTCATAATTTATTAATATATAATTACTCTAATTATCATTTATTAAATAAAATTTATTATTATAACTCTTGTAATTTATACGGTAGTCATAATCAAGTTTTAGAGTATCTCTTTGTCCAGTTATGCATTTTGGCGCGCTTGGGATTCCATTGCAGTCAATTTTTAGTCTACTCATCATCATAAATATTAAAATTCATAATGATAATAAATTAAATTTTAATTATTTTCAATTAGAATGTGATAGGTATGTTAGCGGCCTCGCAATAATTGAATTCTACACATACTAATCAATATATATTATCACTGCACCGTTCAATTAGCTATCATATCTCCTTCAAAAAAAAAAAAAAAAAAAGAGTTAATGGGGAAGAAGAAAGCTCATGTACTGGCCGTACCGTTCCCAGCTCAAGGCCACGTCACGCCCCTACTCAAACTCTCCCGCCTTATCGCCTCTCACGGCGTCAGGGTCACTTTCGTCAACACACAATTCATACACGACAAGATAGCGCGTGCTTCCCACGACCACCTTCCCGTCGGCGGCGGCGACGACGGAAACCTCATGGTGACCACGATATCCGACGGCCTCGCCCGCGACGATCATCGGAGCGACGTTCCGCGCTGATGAAGAGCCTCAGGAACACGATGGCCGGCAACTTGACGGAGCTGATCGAGGAGATTAACGGCTCGAACGGCGATCAGAAGATCAGCTGCATCGTTGCCGATTTTACCCTTGGATGGATTTTGGAGATCGCTCAAGGCATTGGAGCTCAAGCCGTTGCCTTTTTACCTACTTCCGTTGCTACCTTCGCTCTTACTCTTCACCTTCCTACTCTCATTCAACAAGGCAATCTTGATTCTAATGGTATGTAAATATATTTTTTGCAATGCGAAATGATTTGAATCGTTGTAATCAACCGATTAGATTAATTGATGTATTATAATTGTAACGAGAATGCATTATAATAATCGATGCGTTAAAATAATATGATGCATGATGCATTATAGTAGTTGTACTTATACATATGCATTAAAAATTAAAAACCCCTTTTACTTTAGGTAATTGACTTTTTTATTCTTATGAAGGAGCTCTTAGGGGAAGTGAGGTTGTAAGCTTGTCTGATGATATACCACCATGGAAAGAAGATGATCTTGGTTGGAATTTTCCTACTAACTCAAAAATTCAAAAAATGATCTTCGAAAGCAGTCTTTCCGTCGAAAAATCAGCCAAATTTGTATCCAAATGGCTTCTCTGCAATTCGTTCTATGAACTCGAGTCATCAGCTTGTGATATGAACCCTAAATTCTTGCCTATTGGGCCACTGCTCAATACCACTAGCTCCAACTATTCTAGCAGCTTCTATTCCGAAGATTCTTCTTGTTTGAGCTGGTTGGACGGAAAACCGGCGGCGTCGGTCGTCTACGTCTCTTTCGGGAGTGTGGCGGCGTGGTCGCCGCGCCAGCTAGACGAGCTGGCGCTAGGGCTCGAGCTTTCGGGCCGGGCCTTTCTGTGGGTCGTGAGGTCGAATCTCGCTAGTGACGGTTCCCCGGTCGAGTACCCGAGTGGGTTCTTGGACCGGGTTTGCGGTGGTGGGGTCGGAAAGATTGTTGAGTGGGCCCCTCAGGAGAAGGTTTTGTCCCATCCCAGCGTGGGGTGCTTCCTGTCGCACTGTGGGTGGAACTCGACTCTGGAGGGGTTGGGCGCGGGCGTGCCCTTCCTGTGCTGGCCGTATTTTGCGGACCAGTACCATAACCGGAACTACATTTGTGACAAGTGGAAGATCGGGTTGAGAATCGAGCAAGATGGGGATGGGATTAGGGGAAGGGATGAGATCAAGAGGAAGATTGAGATGTTGTTAGTTGATGATGAAGTAAAAGCAAATGCATTGAGGTTGAAGGAGATGGCTGCAAGGAGTGTTGCTCAAGATGGATCCTCTTTTTTGAATTTACAGAAATTCATTCATCATTTAATGGAATGAAATCATGATTCATGAGGGCTCGGATGATTTATGTATTGCTATATTTTATATTGTAATGCTTCTAGCTCTTTGCTCAACTGTTTCCAATTATACACGATTGCATCAATTTCCAAGTGTATTATTAATAATAAAATTATACATTATTATCATTGTTTATTTATTATTGTTATTTAGGGTAATATCATTGTCAGCCGTATCATAATCTATGTACAACATTTGCTACAGCCAAATTTCTAAGAATCTTGTCGATTTCTTCCCGTTCCGGCAGTGGAACTGTGTGAAAACGAAATCATACGTCTACTATAATAAAATCACATAGAATTCTCTATTTCCATTATAGTGTAACAACCGTATACTCAAGTTGATTTTTTCATTTTTATATTTCAATTTCTCGATATTATGATTCAATCTAATTTTATATTAATTGACTAGGATTCACTAATTTAAATAAGAGTTATTATTTATTTTTAATATGTAATTTCAATTTTTTAGTTAAAAAATAAAAGAATGCTAAAAAATAATTATATACCCCAATTCGATAAAATTGGAACGATACATGGAAATTAATTGTTAATTACTATAATACTTATTGGACTAAATTATATTACATTATATTGAAATGAAGAACAAAAGTAAATAAAACCAAGAAAAATTATTTTGCACACCATAGTCGGTATAGACGATTGGAAAAAATGATCAAAATATTTGATTTTCCATTTAATTTTTAATTTGGATAAATTAAAGATCCCAACTTCCAAATGCGTACTTCTCAGAGGATACATCAATTTCCAGTTGTATCGATATATTATGTTTTAGATTCCATTATTGCAGGCAACACAATGAATTCATAAAGAACAGAACAACATTATTGGAATTGATGTTGATACATCAAAACCCTGTACAAATGAATCCTCTAAATTGAACCATAGATGCTTTTTTATATTCTTATTATTTATTTTTAGCAAAAAACAAAAAATTGTTTGATAATTAACTTCCCTCGCATGCATGTATAAATATATGAGATTATATGCTGTACGTCCCAACACACACAACACACAGTGGCGAACTCTATATACACACGAAGAAAAATGGGAGTGGAAAAGAGGAAGAGAAGAAGAGGTCACGTTTTGGCCGTGCCGTTCCCGGCTCAAGGCCACGTCACGCCCCTGCTCCAACTCTCCCGCCTCATCGCCTCTCACGGCGTCAGGGTTACTTTCGTCAATACACATTTCATTCACGACAAGATCACACGTGCCGCGAACGGCGGTCATGCCTACTGCGGCGACGACGACGACGACGTCGTGCTGACTTCGATCTCCGACGGTCTCGCCGGCGACGACGACCGGAGCGACGCGTTCAAGCTGTGGGGAAGCCTCAAGAGCACGATGGCCGGCAACTTGACGGAGCTGATCGGAGAGATCAACGGCTCGAACTCCGACGAGAGGATCAGCTGCGTCATCGCTGACGTCACGCTCGGATGGGTTTTGGAGGTTGCTGCGAGCTTTGGAGCGGAGTCGGTCGGTTTTACCCCTGCTTCCGCTGCTTCCATGGCTATGACTCTTCAAATTCCCAATCTCATTCAACGAGGAAATCTCGATCTCAACGGTACTTTCTCCGTCTCATTTCATTTAGTTCGTTTGTTGAATGTATGTGGGTCAAATAATTTTTATGTTCTTAATTTTCTTATGTTTTATTTTATCTTTACATTACTAGTTAGGATTCATGAATTCAATTTAGGGTTTAGAATTATATATCTTCTAGTATTTTATGTTTTTTATTTAGCTGAAAATTAATTATGAAAATTGTATAACTTTAACAAGCTTCAATTTTTAGCAATTGCTTGGTTTATTTCGGATCGAATTCTCTATTGCATGCATTTCGGTATGCGATTTTTATTGCACCGTCGGATTCTCGCCACATGTTAAAAATCTTTCCAAAATCAACATTTTTGTTTAAGGAATTCTTTAATTATTGTTGATTTTGGAAAAAGTTTTAACACGTGGCGAGAATCCGACGGTGCAATGTAATGAGTTTAATTGTTAGTATTTTCATTCTATTAGAATGAAGATTTTTTGAAAAAATAAAATTATTTAATGCAGGAACTCTGAAAGGTAGGGAGATTGTAAGCTTGTCAGATGATATACCACCATGGAGAAAAGATGAATTTGCTTGGAGCTTTCCTATTGACTTGGATATTCAGAAAATCATGTTAGATTGTTGTGTTTGTGGGGAAAAATCAGCCAAATCTCTATCCAATTGGCTCCTTTGCAATACTTTTTATGAACTTGAGTCATCAGCTTGTGATCTAAACCCTAAATTGTTGCCCATTGGGCCATTGCTCAACACCAATAGCTCCAAATCTAGGGCGAAATCTAACTTTTATGTTGAAGATACTTCTTGTTTAACCTGGTTGGATGAGAAAGAAGCTTCCTCAGTTATCTATGTTTCTTTCGGGAGCATAGCCATCTTGTCAAAGCACCAGTTAGAAGAGCTGGCATTAGGGCTCGAGCTTTCGGGCCGGCCCTTTTTGTGGGTCGTGAGGTCGAATCTTGCCAATGACGGGTCGTGGGTAGAGTATTCGAACCGGTTCTTTGAGCTTGGAAAAGTAGTTGAGTGGGCCCCTCAAGAGAAGGTTCTGTCTCATCCCAGTGTCGGGTGTTTCCTGTCGCACTGCGGATGGAACTCAACTCTAGAGGGTTTGGGGGCGGGCCTGCCCTTCCTATGCTGGCCGTATTTTGCGGATCAGTACCATAACCGGAACTACATTTGTGACAAGTGGAAGATTGGGTTGAGAATTGAGCAAGATGAGAATGGGATTAGGGGAAGGGATGAAATCAAGAAGAAGATTGAAATGTTGTTTGTTGATGATGAAATGAGAGCAAATGCATTGAGGTTGAAGGAGATGACCGAAAAAAGTGTTTCTCAAGAAGGATCTTCTTTTATGAATTTTAGGAAATTTATTGATCATCATATGGGATGAATATGAATTTAATTAAGAGTCGCCGACCATAATTTATACTCCCTCCGGTTTTTTAAGTGTTATAGTTACTATTTTTGTTATTGTTTTTAAGTGTCACATTTAAAATTTGATGACATAATAGCTATATTTTTTCAATTTTAACCCTACAATTAATATTATGTATAAGGTGGTGCGCAGAAAAAGAGAATAATAAATGAAGTTAAAATGTAAGTTTACACATTTCCTTGATATGTCTAATTTATTGACTATGACACTTATAAAAAAGCACATGGAGTAATAAATATTATATTGTATGATATAATTTCAAGTATACATACACTATTAGGTCCATATATAAGAATTAGTTTTGAACTTCATTTTTTTTAATTTGGATTTTTTTTAATAGATGTTAAATTGAATGTGCGAAGAAATTGTATGGTTAATTTTATCATTATGTATATTTTGTGCCTAAAAAAAGTTTATTATTATGTATTCTTTTGAATCTTTTCTTTTCTATTATCGGTAAGAAAATATTGTATTCTACTTTCTTTTTCTTTTTTTGAGATAAATTCTAGTACTTTTCTTTTGAATGTTGGACAAATGGTATCTTTATGTACAATGCAAAATCCCAGTTGGTTCAGACTAAACTATGCATGTAATAACTAACTATACATGTAAATAAGTACTCCGTACTACGTATATTCATTACTATTGTACTTGTTTATTTCATACTCCCTCTGTTTTTTTTTTACTTGGCCCACTCTTATATTTTATACCTCACATATTGAATATAAGTGAGCCAAGTCGAAAAAAACGGAATAAATACTAGTTAGAAAGCAGAAAAACTTTCCTTCATGTATTTTTTTTTTATCATAAAATACTTTATTAAGTCGAGATTTTGGAATTATAAGATTTTTGATTCACTCACATATTTCTGTAAAAATATTAAAAAATACCCAACAAAAGATTATTAATATATACTATTAATCTAATTGTGTTAAACGCACATTATTCTAATTAACCGCGTTGTAAGAAATTAATTTACTTTCTGAGTTGATTTAAAACACCCCCACAAATCTTTCATAACCTAATGTTATTATCTCGACAATAGCAATGAATTATATAGTTCAGAAATAAAAACATAAAAAGAAATCAAACAATAGCAGTATGATGCATTCATTTCCAATCAAGAAAACATACCAATTTTGCAGTTTTTCTTGACATGTATATATTCATATATACTTGTATTTGGCCTCACAATCTTCAGCAAATCCATAATTCCGTTTAGTAAATTCCATCAAATGCCATTATCCTATTTTCATCTTCACATATATATAATCCATAAATCAGATTTTATTTTTGGGATTTATTTTGCTAAATCAAGTCGGTCATGCATGTAATAGCATTCATAACAAACTTTTACAACAATTATAAATAGAGGGTTTTTATGTCTCAATCATATGTAGCTAGCTATTTTGAGATTTTTAATTAGTTATAAGTTACATGGCTTCACATCTTGTCTTGTTTCTTTTAGTAGCCATTTACGCAATCCTTTTCTCAGGTGCAGCTGCAGATGCCACCGGAGATGGCGATGTTATCGTAGGACAGAATGGATGGGATGCAGCTCGTGCAACGTTCTACGGCCCACCCGACGCCGGCGAAGGAATGGGTATATATACAACAATGTTCATATATACAGTGATGATAATGCTCTTAATTATTCACGGATGTAAGCCTAGATATTTATCCATATTAATGCTAAAGAAATATGCTTAGCGTAGCTAACCAAACCGTAAACCGTAAAACCATAATATAATGATAATAAATATTAGTATCAATTAGTATTATTTTAGACATATTACATTGTCTTTTATTTAACCACCATTGAATGTTGAAAAATATTAATTAAAATAAATAAGCTAATACAATTTAATCTAATTTTTTATATAGAATAATACTTCCAACTATTTAGAGTTTCTCTTTTTACGCTATATATATATATCCTAAATGTTATTTAAATTTTTAATTATTTACTTTTGTATGTAAATGTTAGATTGTAGTTCATGATTTTCATTGTGTAATGAACTTTTTTTTATTGTCAATTTGATTTCATAAAATAATATATTTTATTTTACTATTTGAAATTTAAGTACAAACATATTTTAAATAAAAAAAAAGCAGATGAAAAATATTTGAAAATCGCAAACCGAACCGCACCATACCGTATTAATATGGTTTGGTTTGGATTGGTTTTAGTGCTGGTATGGTTCGGTTTGGTTTCAAAAAGTAGTATATATATGAAAATAATTAGTACCCTCTGTCCATCTTATAATGAGCTGTTAATTTCTATTTTGGAATGTCCAGTTCATCTCGATCTATTTCCTAATATAGAAAGATAAGGACTCAAATAAGTTACTTAATTAGGCCCTAAATTTAATTTTTTTTTTTTTTTTTTTTTCATAAATAATAAATCTGAATTTATAAAGAAATTATTAAAAATTAAATTAAATAGTTAATTATAATTAAAATGATTATATAATTATCTTAATTACTCTCTCCTAAAAACTTATGCCAACTTTCACGTAGCTCATTATAAGCTGGACTGGAGAGAGTATATGAAAAACCCTAATGCATGCATGCATGCACGATATTTAATTTCACCTTTTGTCGTAGGAGCGGCTTGTGGGTACAAGAACGTATTCCAACAGGGCTACGGTCAGGAGACAACGGCGCTAAGCACCGCCCTCTTCAATGACGGTGCCGCTTGCGGGGCTTGTTTTGAGATCATGTGCGCAAACGCACCCCAAGCGTGCAAGCGCGGCGCCGTGATTCGTGTGACTGCCACCAACTTCTGCCCTCCAGATTACAGCAAGACCACTGACATTTGGTGCAATCCGCCTCAAAAACATTTTGACCTAGCACGGCCGATGTTTGAGAAGATCGCCGAGTACAAGGCCGGGGTTGTCCCGGTCGTGTACAGGCGAGTCAAGTGCGGGAAGAGTGGCGGGGTCAAGTTTGAAATGGGCGGAAATAATTTCTTTACGCTTGTCCTTGTTTACAACGTGGCGGGCACGGGAGATGTAACCTCGGTAAAAGTGAAAAGTTCGAGCTCGGATTGGACTCAGATGACCCGCAACTGGGGCCAAAACTGGCAGACTGGTCAAAGTCTGCAAGGGCAGAGCCTATCCTTTCAGGTGACAACTAGTGATGGGACAATGGTG
The DNA here is from genome assembly GCA_001642375.2 of Mentha longifolia. NCBI lineage: Eukaryota > Viridiplantae > Streptophyta > Magnoliopsida > Lamiales > Lamiaceae > Mentha > Mentha longifolia. The sequence continues at coordinate 3,925,858 of CM038111.1, read as the reverse complement.
CAAGAAATAGATGTGGTTCCAAGTAACTGGGGAATCGGGATGACTTATGAAGGGAAGGCTAATTTTCGTTAGAGGAAGTTATTATGCAGTTATTTTAATAATTCATGATATTGTGTTTGGGAATCTAATTAAGTTTAGATGTTATGAAATAAAGGTGATTTTATAAGAAGAAAAAAATTCTATATCAATTGAAATTGTTGGTTAGGTAAAAAAATACAATTTAATTTTGGAAGATATAAAAGGTACAAATATGGTGATTGAAGGTCATTAATGCTGCAAGTATGAGTATTCAGCAATCGATATTCTTCCATTTTGGCAAAAAGAAAATTAAAGTTAAAATTTCACATATAGTATAGAATTAGTATAGTAAGGTTAATCTAACTCTTCAACCACATATAATAATTCGTAAATAAAAACAAATTATTGAAGGGTTAATTTGTAAAGGATGTGGACTATGATTTATGCAGTTAGAAGAGCTGGCATCAGGGCTCGAGCTTTCGGGCCGGCCCTTTTTGTCGGTCGTGAGGTTGAATCTTGCCAATGAAAGAGTATCTGAATCGGTTCTGTGAGCTTGGGAAAGTAGTTGAGTGGGCCCATCAAGAGAGGGTTCTATCTCATCCAAGTGTCGGGTGTTTCTTGTTGCACTGTGGGTGGAACTCAACTCTAGAGGGTTTGGGGGCAGGCGTGCCCTTCCTATGTTGGCCGTATTTTGCGGATCAGTACCATAATCGGAACTACTACCTTTGCGACAAGTGGAAGATTGGGTTGAGGATTGAGCAAGATGAGAATGTGATTAGGGGAAGGCATGAAATCAAGAAGAAGATTGAAATGGTGTTTGTTGACGATGAAATGAGAGCAAATGCATTGAGGTGGAAGGAGATAGATGGCTGAAAAACGTGTTGCTCCATAAAGATCTTCTTATGAATTTTAGGAAATTTGTTGATCAATCATGTGAAATGAATATGAGTTTTAGAGTCTCCAATAATAATATCTCTATATATATACACTAATTTTATATGTTTCCAAAATGGTGCATATACACAATATATTAAATTATGAGTATATTAAGTTATTTTTCATCATATGTGTCGGTCCCGAAATGACGCTTTAGACAAGATTTATAGTGGTTCGGAGCAACCGCTCCTACATCCACTCTCATCACTTTCACTCGGTGATGGAACTTCACTTAAAGCTTGGGGTTTTCAACGGGCACCCAAGAGCCTATGTGAGTTTATACGATCGGCACTCACGAGCCGATGAGTTTATACAATAGGCACTCATGGGCCTTACAACCTTTACAAACTAAACTCTCAAACTTTACGGTTGGGTTTGGGTTTGGGTTTGTTTAGTTTCCAACTAATGAGAAATTCTTTTACAATGAAGCATAATGTATAAGATTAGGATTTCTCTCTAAGACTTATGGATATTTGAAGTTGAAGCCTTTTTGATAAACTAGAAGGTTGAGATTCAAAGATCTAGTGGGAGAGATATCGAGTGGATTCTATATTTTTTCGCTTGTTCTCTCTATAATCGATCTCTCTCTAATATGTAGCTTGAACCTTCTATTTATAGTGAGGGAAAACAAATCTATCCGTTGGAAAGATAGATTGCGTGCACCGCTCACCATGTCCAATCCGAATAAGATCTTTTACTATTTAGCACATAGTTCTAGGGGAGTAGTTGTTGACTTTTTCAGCCCTAGTCCTGCGCATTCGGCGATTGGACGGCACACCGTTCTCTTGAGCAATGCGAGGCGGACACGTGGTCTGGCAGCTATCGCATCTCACTTGCTTGTCAGACGCTCTCGCTTTGACCTGAAAGTGCGCTCTAGATCGGAGAGGCACTTTGATCTGCTTTGTATTTACAGCAGGCTAGTGAGTCGTTGCGTAATGAAAGCGAGCTCCTTCACACTTAAACTAAGCATGCTCTTCGAGCTGTTCAGTAGCTCTGCTTTCATGCGGCTTTGTTGCAGACGCTTTGTTCTCAGGGCACGCTCTGATCTAGAAGCGCTTTGTACTGGAAGTGCGCTCCGGCTTTCAATTCAGTAAGCGCTCCGGCTTTCCTTTGAAGCACGCTCTGGCTTTGTCTAGATGTTCCGTCTTTGAAGCGTTCCGTTGTTCTTCCTTTAGCCAGGTGCTTCAGTTTCTTTTTAAGCGCTCCCACTTAGATACTCTAAAGTTACATTTTAATACTTAGAACTCCTTAACAGATAAGTTCTTCTAATACATTAAAATATACATTGTAACTTTAGAACTGGATTCATCAAATATAATAAGAGAAATATTCTAAGTAAATTCGGGTTTTTGGAATCGAATCAAAACACTTCTTTTATTATCAACTTGATTCAAGTTCCCCCTTACATAAATATCCTAACAATTTTCCCATTTTTGATGATGCAAAACCCGAATAAATATTCAGGTGAGTTGTACAAAGCTTTAAGAACTGTAACAATTATTACAATTTTCAAACTAAGATAACTAAGACTGCCTAAGACCTAAGTGGTGGAACAGGCGCTTCGGATGTCAAGGCTTTGTATTTCCACTTGAACATATTTCTTCTTCAAGATCTTGTATTTCTTGATTAACTCATAGCTCCTTCCCCCTCACACAGATGGTATTTTTTATTTCCATATTTCTTCCCCAATGGTGTCTTCAACCCTAATTTTCATTATTGGATTGGTTACAACCATCAAGGTGGAAGGCGATCCATCCAATAGTGCTTTGGCAGACCTCATAGAAGCACCACGGAAGGCAGATCACTGTTGTAGTGAGGGCTTGTGGCAAAGCACCTTCAAAGCGTGGGAGAAGTAGAGAGATTGAAGTTCTTCTTTGTTAGACGCTTTATGAAGAATTTCTCCCTTGAGCTTATCCTTTCTCCTAAAATCGATAAGCGAGGCATTCTTCATCGACTGCATATACTGCTTTCTAGATTTCCGAAGGAATCCTAGAATGCATTTTGAAGAGCGCGATCCCAACTATGTTTCACAAACTCGCCTGATCTCCATCGTCATAGTTTGTGAAAGCGTGAGAGAACCTGTCACGCTTAGAGAGAGACGCTTCGTTGGAGCTCTTGCAGCCGAAGCTCTGACTGAACTTCCTTCGCGCATAATATTCTTCTCTCGATCTTTCCGAGAGCGGGATGGACATACTAACCCAAGAGGCGCATCCTTACAAGACTCGAGAATTTTGAGTTTGTGAGGCGGCTTTCCATGTGCCAGTGCTTTGATGTCCAGAGTGGTCAGGGATGTTACCCTGATATTTTGCCACTTCCCGATGAGAGCGCGGATGACGGTGGTTTTGTCTTCCTCGTAGGAGAAGTCCTTTCCTTGTGGACTAACATCTTCAAGGAGGTTCAAATCGTGGGACTTGAACGCTTCGGAGTCTCCATCGTTCTCTTGCAAGAGCACTGGGCATCTCTTTTCCGGAATCATCTCCCATTTAGAGCTGCGAGGAAGTGATACTACCTTTATGCCGAGAGGAATGGCATAAAGAGCAACATCTTTAAGTGAAGTTGAAAAATCTATCTTTTTGCTGGATTGGCTCCGGGAGACCCACCGCAACACTCTCGTGCTACTGATATTACGAACTGGGGTCGATTGGAACCACCAGCTCTGATACCACCTGTTGGTCCCGAAATGACGCTTTAGACAAGATTTATAGTGGTTCGGAGCAACCGCTCCTACATCCACTCTCATCACTTTCACTCGGTGATGGAACTTCACTCAAAGCTTGGGATTTTCAATGGGCACCCAAGAGCCTATGTGAGTTTATACGATCAGCACTCACGAGCTGATGAGTTTATACACTAGGCACTCATGGGCCTTACAACCTTTACAAACTAAACTCTCAAACTTTACGGTTGGGTTTGGGTTTGGGTTTGTTTAGTTTCCAACTAATGAGAAATCCTTTTACAATGAAGCATAATGTATAAAGCTAGGATTTCTCTCTAAGGCTTATGGATATTTGAAGTTGAAGCCTTTTTGATAAACTAGAAGGTTGAGATTCAAAGATCTAGTGGGAGAGATATCGAGTGGATTCTATATTTTTTCGCTTGTTCTCTCTATAATCGATCTCTCTCTAATATGTAGCTTGAACCTTCTATTTATAGTGAGGGAAAGCAATCTATCCGTTGGAAAGATAGATTGCGTGCACCGCTCACCATGTCCAATCCGAATAAGATCTTTTACTATTTAGCACATAGTTCTAGGGGAGTAGTTGTTGACTTTTTCAGCCCTAGTCCTGCGCATTCGGCGATTGGACGGCACACCGTTCTCTTGAGCAATGCGAGGCGGACACGTGGTCTGGCAGCTATCGCATCTCACTTGCTTGTCAGACGCTCTCGCTTTGACCTGAAAGTGCGCTCTAGATCGGAGAGGCACTTTGATCTGCTTTGTATTTACAGCAGAGGCGGCTAAGTGTGGAGACGCTTTGCGTAATGAAAGCGAGCTCCTTCACACTTAAACTAAGCATGCTCTTCGAGCTGTTCAGTCGCTCTAGCTTTCATGCGGCTTTGTTGCAGATGCTTTGTTCTCAGGGCACGCTTTGATCTAGAAGCGCTTTGTACTGGAAGTGCGCTCCGGCTTTCCATTCAGTAAGTGTTCTGGCTTTCCTTTCAGTAAGCGCTCCGGCTTTCCTTTGAAGCACTCTCTGGCTTTGTCTAGATGATCCGTTTTTGAAGCGTTCCGTTGTTCTTCCTTTAGCCAGGTGCTTCAGTTTCTTTTTAAGCGCTCCCACTTAGATACTCTAAAGTTACATTTTAATACTTAGAACTCCTTAACAGATGAGTTCTTCTAATACATTACAATATATATTGTAACTTTAGAACTGGATTCATCAAAGATAATAAGGGAAATATTCTAAGTAAATCCGATTTTTGGAATCGAATCAAAACACTTCTATTATTATCAACTTGATTCAAGTTCCCCTTACATAAATATCCTAACAATATGAATATATTACATTATTTTACACTCTAAATAATGTGTCATAGTCTAAACGAACCAACTTAATTTGCTATGTAAACAAAGATTTAAAACCAGTCAACTAATTAAAATGCATAGAAAATATTCATAATAAATAATTCTTACCAAAATTAAATAGAACCTTAAAACACAATACTCCTCTAATTTTTCCACCACTCATTCATCTCTTGGTAATTTATGTAGAGGAAAATTTTAAAAATATATATAAATATATATGATTTTCAGAGAAGGCATATGTTAATCATACACAAATAAATTAAAAAAATAAATAAACACATTAATTTGGTTCCCTGTCATGACCATTAATGCTATAACTATGAGTATTTAGCAATGATATTATTCCATTTTCCTATGAGTTTTTCTCCTTTGGTTTGCTTTTCTTTTCCATCATCAACAACCAGTGTCTTGTACAATCACATATTTTAATTTGCAAATAAAAATGTTCTATTGAAAGGTTAAAAGTTAAAGGACATCCGAAACTATGATTTATATGCAGTAAGTTTTTCTTATTTATATCTATCGATTTTATCAATTAATGATCAAGATCTTACTTGTAGATATTTTAATTCAACGATCATGATGAACTAGTTAGAAAATTAAAAGTCCAAAATATATAACTGGATATTTTAAAAAATTTACAACTTGAGTCTCTTTTGAACTTGTAAGTCTATTAATGGACTTATTCTGCAATTATTTATTTTAAACTAAATCGCAATGCTTCGTGCCCACAAGAACGGGGCCCAATTGTAATAAAAAAAGCCTCACTAGTATTTATTGATATTACTAATTGGCCCACAGAAAAACTATGACTTCTACTTTCAGTTCTCCTATTGCATTAAACTTTCATTTTTATCAACTCAAAAATATATATGTGACGAAGGTTTTATAAATATCGTTATGTCGAGAAATGATATGCTAGTCACCTATTCGTGGGCACCTTCACCGTTTTATCATTTTGACATTACTTTGTTTAATTTTTTCGATTGTTTTATATTCTAGTACTTTAAAAATTAATTTAGAAATCATAAAATCTAAACAATCAAAGCTTGATTTATTATTTTTTATTTTTAACTTCAAAAAATGAGTAGTAAAACAAATCGAGTTTTAATTTTTATTTATTTATTTATTTTAAATTTTATAATTTCTAAATTAATTTCTAAGGTATCAGAATATAAAACAATCAAAAAATCGAATAAAATAATGTCAAAGTGATAAAATAGCGAAGGTGCCCACAAATAGGTGATTAGCACATCATTTCTCTTGTTATGTTATCTAATTTGTTAAATACTAACAGATATCATAATGGGCTAGCCATAATGAGGCTACATCGTTGTATTGTTTGACTTTAAAGTCCAGACCCACAATTGAGCGAGATTGGGATATCTTTTTTGACTGACGAAATCTTTAAACTCATAACTAATGTGGTCTTTCAGTCCCATTCATAACGAGTTTTTTTTTTTTAATTGGGACGTCCGATCAATCTTGGTTTCTTTCCTAATAAGGAAATACTTATAAGCTTATTATTAATTAAACTAAGTTATTAACCTAATTTACCAACTTCTCATTTATCTACTTCTATGTATGTATTTCAATATAATTTTAAATTTTAAATTTATTTGTTTGTTCTCCGTCTTTTATGATTTTCAAACCAAACTAAAGATCTTAATACGATTTTATTTAAAATCAATCATTATTAATAATAAGTTTTTATGAACCATCATTTCATTTTTCTTTTTGTGTAGTTAAGTCTATAGTTTTCTTTTCATATTCATAAATCCATAAAAACATACTCCCTTCGTCCCATTACAAATGTCTTGTTTTTGGAATATATGTATAATATAAAATAATAAATTGTACATTTGTAATGAGATGGGGGGAGTATTAACAATTGATCTTAAATAAAATATCATATCAGAAACATTAATTTGGTATAAAAATCATAAATTATTCCACAAATCTTTCTCATATAAATTTTTTTAAAAAAAAATCAATACGCAGAATACTGTACTCATTTCCAATCAAGAAAAGATACCGATTTGATGTTTTCGCATAACAAATATTCATACCTTTTGGCCTCACTAACTTGAGCAAATGCAAAATAAACATATGAAGATTTTCCTGAATCCACACACCCACTCATGCAGATTTTCATCTTCAAATCAAATTTCAAGATTTAGTTTGCTAAATAAAGTCGGTCACTATAATATCTTTGATAGCAAACTCATATATACGATAGTTATAAATAGGGTGTTTTCGTAATCGTGTCTCAAGCATATATAGCTACATTTTAGTACTGAAATTTCAGTAAACACATTGAGATTTTAAATAGTGTCATGGCTTTATATTATTTCTTGTTTCTTTTAGTAGCTATTTCTGCAGTACATTCTTTTGCTGCAGATGCCACCACAGATGGCGATGCTATCATCGGACAGAATGGATGAGATGCAGCTCGTGCAACGTTCTACGGCCCACCCGACGCCGGCGAAGGAATGGGTATATATATAGACTGTAATATTTCTTTATATATACAATGATGATATATTAAAATAAAATTAAAAAAAAAAAAAAAACCCACCAATTAAGTATGATCGGTGCATCTTATGTCATTAGCTACTGGCCTCATATTTATCAATTGAGAATGTTAATGTAATGTGGTTATCTTAGCTAGTGGTAATAATTATATATAGGAAAATAATTGTTAAAATAAAAACCCTAATGCAAGCATGTATATTATTTATTTTCACCTTTTAAGTATATTACTAATTTATGGTCTATAGATTACACCGTTGCTAATTTGTAGGGCAGCTTGCGGATACAACAATGTAAACGAGCAGGGCTACGACCAGGAGACGACGGCTCTAAGCACCGAGCTCTTCAACAGCGGTGCCGCCTGCGGGGCGTGTTTCGAGATCATGTGCTTCAATGCCTCCGCATGCGTCCGTGGTGCTGTGATTCGTGTGACCGCCACCAACTTCTGCCCTCCGGACTACACCAAAACCGTAGACATATGGTGCAATCCGCCACAAAAACATTTCGACCTGGCACGACCGATGTTTGAGAAGATTGCCGAGTACAAGGCCGGGGTGGTCCCGGTCGTGTATAGGCGGGTCAAGTGCGGAAAGAGGGGAGGGGTCAAATTTGAAATGGGCGGTAACGCTTACTTTACACTTGTCCTTGTGTACAATGTGACGGGTGTGGGGGACGTGGCCTCGGTAAAAGTGAAAAGCTCGAACTCGGATTGGGTTGCGATGACCCGCAATTGGGGCCAAAATTGGCAGACGGGTCAGAGTCTGAAAGGACAGGCTCTGTCCTTTCAGGTGACCACTAGTGATGGGGCAACGGTTCAAGAAATGGATGTGGTTCCAAGTAATTGGCAACTTGGAATGAGTTTTGAGGGGAAGGCTAATTTTAGTTAGAGGAAGTATTATGCTATTATTTTAATAATAGATCTTGTGTTGGGGATCTAGATAATTTTAGATGTTATGAAATAAAAGTTGAAGTTATTTTGAGGGTGATTTTGGTTATATTGTTGGAAGAGGTCATACATATCAATATAATGTTATATATTATCCCTTTGCCAAGATAATAAAATAAATTTCTATCTCAAACGAAATTGTTGGTTTATTGGTGAAATATGAATTGTAGAGTTAGAAATAAATAGTTATTGGAGGATAATTTTATACATGAAATTATTGGTGACATAATGATAAATGTTAAAAAGAAGTAGTGTTTTAGGATAATTTTGTTAATTGTGATAACTATGCATTTCCTAATCCAATTTAGGGTAAAGGAACAAATTGTTTGTAGGTCCCGATAAGTATTTATTGGTGTATGGGGGGAATACACCAATTAGCCAACAGTTTTGACTTTTCAAAACGATTTGATCTTACTGAGTCGTCACTCAGTTTATCAGAGCAGTTTAGTTTTTCCAGCTCAGACAGTAAACTGCTGAGCTTGCAAAACTAACCTGCGTGCGGAAGTTTGGTGGAAAGGTTGGCTAACAGGTTTCAAAACAGTTTTCAAAGAAAACTTTAGTTCAGACAAGTGTTCATGCAAACTGTGAAAGTGGCTAACAGTTTTCAAAGACAGTGCACATGCAAGACAGGTTACAATAATGCAGGTTGTGAGCATGCAAACTGTGTGAATAAAGATGTAAAGATAAATAATAAGAGAGACAAACACGAGGAGTTTTTATCGTGGTTCGGAGTAAACAGCTCCTACGTCCACGCCAGATCCCATCGAATCTGTAATCCCTTAACTTGAGATTTTCACTCCTTTTAACACTGGTGGAGGTCCAGTCCAAATTCAAGTCTTTCTCTTAGACTGAATCTAGCACGTTTCTAGAGTCGTGTCTCTTCTTACTTACATACAATCTTACATACAGACTTACTAACACTAAATGACTAGTGCTACTATCCAAACTTGAAAGTTGTAAATAGGTATCGTTGTAAGGAATACAACTCAATCAACTACACTAGTTTTTCAACTTTGATGGTAGTGAGAGTGTGTGTGATGTGTTCTAGTAAGACAGTTTCTAGATAGATCGGAAATCTACAATGATCAACACTTGGGAAAACTCTAGTAATTTCAAGTATTGATTGAATGATTTTCAGCTTGAGATTTCTGCAGCGTTTTAGCTCGTGTATTGATTTTCCCATACTTCAATCTGGAATGAGTTGAGGTATTTATAGAGAAGCATTTGAAATAGAGCCGTTGGAAGTGTGTCAGGATTTGCAGATTCCGTACACTGACACAATTCTTGTCGTTGAGTGAGAGCAGGTTTCATAACCATAGCTCAGGTTGAGCTTCCTATACCTCGAACTGTCTTTGGTCTTCTGTAACCTTCGCGTGAAATCTTCGAGTATTGTAAGAGCAGGTTACATAGACAGGTTACCTAATGGAACAGTATGACAGGTTTGAGTAGACTAGGTACAAGGTTGCACTACCAACCTTGACCTTTACATAGCAACCTGTCCGGTTAAGCTTGACTGATCCTGAACACGGAGATCAGCCTGTTCCAATTAAGAACTTATATCTAAGTGTGATTTCTAATAACATTATCAAAACTAAATTTCAAAGGGTTCCAAACATTGCCCTATAGGTAAAAAAAAATACAAATAAATTTTGGGAACTTGGAATGAGTTTTGAGGGGAAGGCTAATTTTCATTAAGTAATATGCAGTTATTTTAATAATAAATGATTTTGTATTGGGGATCTGAAGGTGATTTTAGATGTGATGAAATAAAGGTGATTTGTGATTGAAGTTATTTTCGATAATGGTTATAGTTGGAAGAGATCATATATGTTAAATGTTACATTATTCCCTTTGCCAAGATAATAAAACTATGCATCGATTTATTTTGTTTATCTATTCCCTAGAAATTTAAGAGATAAAAATTTAAAATTTTTGATAAATTGTCAGAAACATGAGTAGTGCCCACATCAATTATTATTATGGTACAAATATAGTGATTGAAGGTCACTAATATATGGTTTCAAGATGGAGCACACACACGTACGGTATGTTAATTTATATGAATATATTAAGTTATAGTAGTAGTTTTCATCATATTACCGTTGTTCATCGATAAAATCAAGCTAAAATAAAATAAAGTAAAATAGGAGTAGTTTTCATCATATTACCGTTGTAAATTTATATGCAGTAAATTTTTCTTATTTATATTTATCAATATATCAATTAATGATCAAGAATCTTAGTTGTAAATGTAGAAAATTACTTATATTACTAAAAGTCTAAAATACATCTAGATATTTTGTCAGATCATACGTTCTATATATATATACAAATTTGGATATTTTCTACTCCCTCTGTTTCCTTTCATTTGGCTCATTTCATTATTTTATATCACTCATATATTCAACAAACGAGTCAAATGAAAGGAAACGGAGGGAGTACAACTTATCTAAATTCAGTCTCTATAAGTTGGCCTCTTTTTGACTTTTATTAATAGACTTTTTATACTTCAAAATATATTTATTTTGAATCAAATTGTAATGCTTCTCAACCAATGTTCTAAAAGTCGCTAGGCGCTAGTCGGGCGGTGGAGGAAGGACTAGTGCCTAGGCGGCTGGCGGGAACCTAGGCGGGGCCTAGGCGGATTAGAAACATAATACTTATTTTTATTATTTTTACAATATGTCATCAGTTATAAGCTATTATTCATAATTTTATTATCAAATTCATCATAAAAACATATAATATGATAATTAATAGTTCAATTCAATGAATTTCATAGTCTACAACAAGTATTTTTAACTTTTAACATAACAAACAATATGTATTGAATACAATATTTGTAATCTAATTAGCACTAAATCCATCTAGCCATCCAAATCATGTATAGAAATAGTCTAGTTAATGTAAATATCGATTAATTCACACCTAGAGACTAATTAAACTTTAATCTGACCGATAGTTAGGATGTCGCTAAGTGCCTAGACGGATTTATCATTAGTCGGGTTGGCGGGGTGCCACCTAGCGCCTAGACGAGGACTAGGCAGACCTAGGCGGACACTTTTAGAACACTGTTCTCAGCCCACGAGAATGGGGGCCAATTGGAAAGAAGAACCTTATTGAGTTTTTATATTTATTAATTCGAAAAATATGGACATAAAAGTTTGTACTTGTATTGACAACGGTGACACTATTTACTCCAAAGTTTTCAGAGTATAATATTTCTGCAATTTTTTAGTAGATATTTTAATAACATCCTAGTAATTAAGAATTTTGGGTGCTACATAATAAAATAAAATAAAAAATTTATCGCCCTTCATCATCACGTAAAAATTAAAAAAAAAAATTGTCACCGAAGAATTTCCGCTCTCAATAAAGGTGGAGAAGACTCAATCTTTACTCACAAAAAATAATACAATATAAATCATTGTGGAAGTTTATATTTGTACTAGTGTATCGCCTGTCGAAATTCGACGGGATCACTTTATATTGCAATTTTAAAGTAAAAATTTGCAAATTTTAAATTGATAAAATTGCAAGAAGTCATTTTAAATTATTAATATAAAATTATATCCAATGTTTTAAAAAACGAAATTGAGAACTGAGGCTTTTTCCTGTAGCATCACGAGGCGTAAGAATCAATTCGAATCGAGGCGTAAGAATCGAGGCGTAGGCCTTAAATAAAAAAAAAAGTTTCATAGCTATACAGATTCAAAAAAATACTAAATTCATAACATAATAACTAAGTTCAATACTACAAACTCAATACGGGAGCTACGCCAGACCTATGCCGGAGCCACAACTTGCAAAAGGAAGAGAAGAAAGGAGGTTCTTTACACTTTTTTTCAAATTACTCTGAATTAGGGGCGAATTAGGTCACCATCTTTAAAGCCCATAACCGTTCTGGTGTTTAATTGTAAAGCCCAAATGAAATTGGCTTCAATTAAATTAAAAAAAATAGTTTTTGACTTCACGTCTGATTCTTACGCCTTGACTGCCTCAGCGTGATTATGATTCAGTTCCTACGTCTAAGTTAACAGAGGCGCATGCTTCACTTTTGGCCACTGAGGCGCCGCCTCAGATGCGGTTTTCTGCCGTTTGGAACTGAGACGGGCCTCAGAACGTCGGTTTCTACCATTTTTTAAAACAATGATTATATCAAAAGAAAAAGGTAAATGAAATACAATATTTCGCATTTAGCATTATATATTTGCAATGTCAAGTTGTCCATTTACGGTAATAGAAAATTAAATTAATAAAAGTTTTCAAGTAGTCCTATTTATTCAAATTTTATTTTTTCAAAATGTTCGTCATACATGTAATAGAAAAATAGATATAGTAGTGATATTATTTTTCAGCTTTTAAATTGATAAAAATGTAAAAAAGTCATTTTAAAATATTAATATAAAATTATATCAAAAGGAAAAGATAAATAAAATACTAGAATATTTCGCATTTAGCATTATATATTTGTAATGTCAAGTTGTCCATTTCACGGTAATAGAAAATTAAACTAATAAAAGTTTTCGAGTAGTCCTATTTATTCAAATTTTTGTTTTTTCAAAACGTTCGTCAGACATGTAATAGAAAAATAGATATAGTAGTGATATTATTTTTCAAGCATTTTCGTTTTGATGTCTAGTCGCCCGTTGTTTGGTTCAACCATTTGAAGGTAACATTTGTCGAAAGTTGTATGCATTTTTAAAGTAATATTGTTTGAGTAGTTATATTTATTTTAAAAGTCTCTTGTTGTTTGGGCTAACTGTTTTTACGGATAACATTTGTTGTGTTGCATTTCTCAAGTCGAGTAGCTATATTCATTTTGAATATGAAGCCACCCGTTGTTTGGATTGTTCCGAAGCCGCCCGTTGTTTGGATTATCCGTCGTAGATATAATAAGGTAACATTTGTCGAAAGTTGTATGCATTTTTAAAGTAATATTTTTTGAATAGTTATATTTATTTTAAAAATCTCCTGTTGTTTGAGTCAACTGTTTTGAGGGATAACATTTGTTGTGTTGCATTTCTCAAGTCGAGTGGCTAGATTAATTTTGAATATGAAGCCACCTATTGTTTGGATTATTCTAAAGCCGCCAGTTGTTTGGATTATCCATCAGATATATAATATTTTTCGGGTAATTTTCTCGGGTATTTATATTCATTTTGGATGTCAAGTCTCTGTTGTTTGGTTCAACCATTTGAGAGTAATATTTTTTGGCAGTTGTATTTATTTTTAATAATATTTCTTAAAAACTACGTCGTCCATCGTTTGGGTCAACTGTTTTGAGAAATAACATTTGTTGAGTCATATTTATCAAGTTAAGTAATTATATTTATTTGGAATATCAAGCCGCCCGTTCTTTGGATTATCCATTGGATATACATGTCAACTGTTTTGAGGGATAACATTTATTGGGTTGCATATAGTTATATTCATTTTCAATATGAAGTTGTCCGTTGTTTGAATTATCCATCGGAAATATAATATTTCTCGGGTAGTTGTGATCATTTTTAAAAAATATTACATTTGATCTGAACAACGTACAACTGTTTTGGATCAATTGTTTTGATCTCACATAAATTTTTGAGTACATTTATAATATTATGTGCCAATTGTTTGTAGTGATAATTCTAAATCTAAATTATTTATTGTCCTTAAATTGCAAAGTTTTCATTGTGGCACATATTTGATGGTATTTTCCATCATGATGGTTTACATCATATGAGAAATGATCTCCTACTCATTGTGAATATTCTTAATGTGCTCACGGTTGATGTAACGATTGTATATTTAACACAACGTGATGTGATGATTATATATTAAATAATCCCTAAAAAAAAAAAAAAAAAAAAAACTAAACCCTACCAAAAAAAAAAAAAAAACTAAACCCTAAAGGAAAAAGTCATTGATGTGGCACTATCTCGTCAACCGGGAAAAATCATTAACTGTGCCTCAGTTTGAATATCAAATCGTCCGGTGTTAATTGTGATTGAAATATTGGTCAATAAGGGATTTGTTAGATTTGTTAGTAGTTGTAGTACTTGTTTTAAATTTTCGACCGCCCATTGTTTATTATAATAAAAAAATCAATGATTAACAAAATTTCTCTAGAGTTGTATTAATTTTGAATATAAAGCAGTTTGTTGTTCGATATAATAGGAAAAAATGGGATTATAAATCATATTATTTTTGTGATAGTCATATTCGTTTTGAATGTCTCGTAACTTTACCTTATTAAGCAATTATTTAATATAATTAATTAGTAATAAGTATTCTAGAAAATCTAAATATATGTCATTAACTTCTGTATATATCTCCAATATTTCATTCTAACTTTTCCTTATTAACTTCTGACTTCCAAAGAAAGTCGTCATGCACTATAGTTAAATGAAAAAAAAAATTCAAACCAATGATATTAAATAAAATTTTCAAATAATAGTCTATATGTCGTATAGTATACTTATATATTTTGTGTTTTTATTTTTTATTTTTAATCTAAGATTAATATTTTTTTAGGACTCCACAATAAAGTTGTGGCTCCACAAATCAAATTGTGTATTTTGTTGGGAAGATATAGAACTATTTATGTAGGTACTCCTTCACTGAGTTCTTATAAAAAATTGATGTGGGATTGACGTCCTTATCATGAATTAATTAGATTAAACTATTGATAAAAAGGTAAAATTATGAGAATTTAGGAAAATATTCAAGAAAAATGTAGGTAAAATGAATTTGCTTATCAATTTTTTATTTTTTATTTAATGATTAAAAAGGAGTAAAACGAATTTGCTTATCAATTTTTTTCTTTTATTTAATAATTAAAATGGATCTATTATACTCTATTTAAATAATTTAGCTACGACCGTCGATTTTATTAGGAAAAATGCAAATTTGCAACGTGAGCCCAACTATAGCGATATTTTATTTGAATTAATAAAAGATGTATCATGAAGATATATTATAATATGATATATATGTATTAATTAAATTATTGCCTAATATAGCCAAAGCCATGAGGATTTAGGAAAAGATTTATGAAAAATATAGAGATATATTAAAATATGGTATATATGTATTAATTAAATTATTGCCTAATAAAGCAAAAGCCACGAGAATTTAGGAAAATATTTACGAAAAATGTCAAAAATTCCACATAGGATGAGGATGTGTTTTCGTATTATATATATATTGATTAAAAAAAAAAGAGTTGACTATATATACCCAACAAAAGATTTATTTTTAAGTTAATATTAGCATTTGCACCCGTGTGATGCATGGATAAAAAGTATTACAATTATGTGCATGTTTAGCTCATCAGTAGTGTGATTAATGTTTGAGACCTCCGAGACAAAAAAAAAGTATGAGGTTCGAGTCCGAATCCATAGCGCGTCCTTTAAATTTCATGTCAAATATTAAAAAAATACATTGTTACAATTAAATAATTAAATATTCTTAGGAATGAAAATATTCATACTTTAAAAAGATCTAAGGAAGTGAAAAAATATCTATTATCTATTAAAGTATAATATTCTATCTAAAATTTCCTCCAAAACTATTTTACCTGCATTATTTTTTATTAATCAGAAGTATACATTAATTAAAACATAAAAATTAACACTAATTTCAAAAAATTATTTGCACTAATGAATTGTGTCTAGCATTTTTATGTATGAATTACAAAATCAAGAATATATTCTCTATTTATTATATAATCTGAAAATTTAATTTACTAGTTCTAATAGAAAAATCAAAATTATAGCATATGTGTGTTTTTTTTTTAAAGGGAAATTATAGCATATGTTGAATAATCTACTTTGTAGTACGCAGCCTTAAAATTTATCTGATAAAAGAAATAAAATAAAATAAAAAGAAATCAATAAGCAAAATAATATACCAATTGTTATTTTCGTAACAAATATTCATATCATTTGGCCTCACTAACTTGAGCAAATGCAAAATACCGTTTTCGTAACAAATACTCATAGCATTTGGCCTCACTAACTTGAGCAAATGCAAAATACCGTTAAAGTAAGTTCCCCAATTTAACTGAATCCACACACCCATTTACGAAGATTTTCATCTTCAAATAAAATTTCAAGATTTAGGTGTGTATTCAATCTAGATTTCAAAATATTTTTTTTGTATTTTAAAAGTCTATATGTATTCAATTTAGATTTTAGAAAGTCTATATAAATCTGTTGGTATTCAATTATGATTTTTAAATATCCATCTAAATCTTGTGATATTAAAAATATATAGGATTTTGTAAGATATTAATATATTGTGGATTTTGTAGGATTCTTACTGCAAAATATAAAGAAAAAATCCCTACATAAATCTGGCTTCTTATTTTGCTAAATAAAGTCAGTCAGTATAATATCTTTGATAGCAAACTCATATATACGATGATTATAAATAGAGGGTTTTCATATCTCAAGCATATATAGCTTCATTGTAATGCTAATATTTCAATAAACACATTGAGATCGATTTTGACTAGTTAAATGGCTTTACAATATTGTTTCTTGTTTCTTTTAGTAGCTATTTCTGCACCACATTCTTGTGCTGCAGATGCCACCGTTGATGGCGATGTTATCATCGGACAGAATGGATGGGATGCAGCTCGTGCAACGTTCTACGGCAACCTCGGTGAAGGAATGGGTATATATATAGACATTAATTATTATTTTTTATATACACAATGATGGTATATTTTTATTTTTTTTTATTAAAAAAAAAGAAAAAGCCACCAAGTATGATGCATCTAATCATGTGATCGATTAGCTACTAGCCTCATCTAATAATGTTAATGTAATATGCTTAGCTAGCTAGTGGTAATAGTTATATAAAGGAATATAATTGTTGAATAAAAACCCTAATGCAAGCATGTATATTATTTATTTTCACCTTTTAAGTATATTACTAATTTGTGGTCTATTTTACGTATGAGAGGTAAAAATTCAAAATTCAAAGTATTTTAAATTTTGTTGTAGGGGGAGCTTGCGGATACGACGTAAACAAGCAAGGCTACGGCCAAGAGACGACGGCTCTGAGCACCGCGCTCTTCAACAGCGGAGCCTCATGCGGGGCGTGTTTCGAGATCATGTGCTACAACGCCACCGCGTGCAAGCGCGGTGCTGTGATTCGTGTGACCGCCACCAACTTCTGCCCTCCGAACTACACCAAAACCCAAGACATTTGGTGCAATCCGCCACAGAAACATTTCGACCTGGCGGTACCGATGTTCGAAAAGATTGCCGAGTACAAGGCCGGGGTGGTCCCAGTCGTGTATAGGCGGGTCAAGTGCGGAAAGAGGGGAGGGGTCAAATTTGAAATGGGCGGTAACGCTTACTTTACACTTGTCCTTATGTACAATGTGGCGGGTGTGGGGGACGTGGCCTCGGTAAAAGTGAAAAGCTCGAACTCGGACTGGGTTGCGATGACCCGCAACTTGGGGCCAAAATTGGCAGACGGGTCAGAGTCTGAAAGGACAGGCTCTATCCTTTCAGGTGACCACTAGTGATGGGGCAACGGTTCAAGAAATGGATGTGGTTCCAAGTAATTGGCAACTTGGAATGAGTTTTGAGGGGAAGGCTAATTTTAGTTAGAGGAAGTATTATGCTATTATTTTAATAATAGATCTTGTGTTGGGGATCTAGTTAATTTTAGATGATATGAAATAAAAGTTGAAGTTATTTTGAGGGTGATTTTGGTTATATTGTTGGAAGAGATCATACATATCAATATAATGTTATATATTATCCCTTTGCCAAGATAATAAAATAAATTTCTATCTCAAACGAAATTGTTGGTTTATTGGTGAAATATGAATTGTAGAGTTAGAAATAAATAGTTATTGGAGGATAATTTTATACATGAAATTGTTGGTGACATATGAATGATAAATGTTAAAAAGAAGTAGTGTTTTAGGATAATTTTGTTAATTGTGATAAATATGCATTTCCTAATCCAATTTAGGGTAAAGGAACAAATTGCCCTATAGGTAAAAAAAATACAAATAAATTTTGGATGGTAAAAGGGTTTACTTATACTATATTGGAGAAATAATATGCTAGTCACCTTAATTTGGTGCGCATCTTCCGTTGGCAACAATGATGTTTTGGCCACTTTATCATTATTTTTTTTATTTTTTCATTGATCATTATTCTAATAACATCATTGCATTCACAAATTAAATAAAAACCAAACATCGATTTGTTCTTCATATATAGAAAAAATAAATCAATTTTTGATTTTTAAGTAATTTGTAAATGTAATGATGTCATTAACCATATGTTAGAGTACGGATCAATGAAAAAATAAGAAGAAAAAAATAATCATAAAATGGCTAAAAAGATGGCTAATACTATACGTGAATGATGCACACAAAAAAATGGGCACGGAAGGTACTACCATATCATTTATCCACAATTTATCATCAGTTATTTATAGTACAAATATAGTAATTGAAGGCCAATAATTTTATATGGTTTCAATATGGTGCATATACACACACATATTAATTTATATATATGAGTATATTAAGCTATAGTATCATATTACCATGTTCATCAATAAAGCCAAACAAAAATAAAATAAAGTAAAAAAGAATATCAATTATTGTCATCTGTTGTTAATTTAGTGTATTACACCTTAGATCAATAAAATCACACAAGAATAAACTAAAGTAAAAATAAAAAAATAAATAAAAATCAATTATTGTCCTCTGTTGTTACATTATTGTACACCTAAGGTGTAATACACTCTAAACTAACAACAGATATCTATGGTCCTCTAATTTTTGCACCACCCATCTCTCGGTAAATATTCAACAACTAAACCACAATGTATAGAAAATATTCATAATAAATAATTTTAACCGAAATTAAATAGAACTCAAAACAAACTATGCTCCTCTAATTTTTGCCACCACCCATTCGTCTCTCGGTAATTTCTGTAAAACAAATTTAAGAAAAAAATATAATCTTTCAAAAAAGAAACATATATAATTTAATTACACACAAATAAATTCAGAAATATATATATATATATATATATATATATATATATATACCTCGTGATCATTAATGCTGCAATTATGAATATTTAGCAATCGATATTCTTCCATTTTCCAATGAGTTTTTCTGCCTTTGACGAAAAAAGTATAGTGAATTTTGCAAGCAAAACCTTTTCCATTAACATCAAATATTGCTTCTTCTTTTCCATTAGATTTCCAGCAACCAATGTCTTCTCCAACTGGTTTCGTTCGTCTAATTCTTCCGTGAAAATATTCGTCATGATGAATAAATAAATATGATTCTGATTCCGATTCGAAGCTTTGTAAACGACCATTACCAACTGCAATGAACAATCAAAAATAATAAATAAATAAATAAATATATTAAAAATAATTCACATCAAAACAAAACGATACAAAATGAAACTTTTTAAATTAAAAACAATTTTCATTGAAATAAATATTGAAACATATGGTTGGTCATACTTACTTGAATAATCAAAATGATAACACATTAATTATTACTACAATATTATAAATAATTGAAATTATATTTTTGTGTTATTTTTGAAAACTAGATCCAAGTTTTAATTTGTTTTCACGTATAGTATAGTATGGTTAATACGTTACCGAGATTCTTTGGATGGTGACGGTAAAACTCAACTGCATCAACCTCCTTAATGATCTTCGCCGGCAACGGCCGGAGAGCCACTTTGCTCGACAAATACGAGACGACGAGCTCCTCCTCCGTCGGCATGAACCGCCACCCCATCGGAATATCTATAACCGCCTCTTCTTCATCATAAATCTTCTTCTTCGTCGACAATGAATTCTCCATCTCGAAAAAAGCAGTCATGATGAATTAATGAATGTTTTTTTTTATGAATAGATCGGTTTCTTGAGTGAAAGAAAACTTCAAATCGATGCACTATATATAGAAGTAGATGCATGAGACATAAAAGGTGGTGGTTAATTAACATTGGACTTCTAGTTTAAGTTGAAATGTTGGACATGTTAAAGTCTTGAAGATTAGTAACTTTGATTCAAATTAAAGTATAATTATTAGTTAGAGAGATTTGGCGACAATATCTTGGAAATGGAAGAGGTTTGTTGTGGGAGGAGAATGTAATTGTTTATCTCTTGGAAATGTTTTATTTTATTTTAAAAAATTTGAGTTTATCTTTAATTACTTAATTAGATGCGTGCAATAATTAATAGTGTAGTGTTTCCTTTTTCAGTTTTTCTATATAATTGTACTATGTAATTCCGTAGAGGTACGGATTTATAATAATACTAATATATATACAATATTAAATTTAGTGTGTCCAAATCTCTCCTTTTTTTTCTTTTTTTAATTCCTTTGCATTATGCTTTTCTCATCCATCATCGTATATGAATTTAAAATTTATGCCTGCTGGGATTAAAACGAAAATATTGGCAATTGTGATGATATTGACAAGTAGAATTTGCTAGCCTTAGGAGTTATTATTATTATTATTATCATTTTATTTTATCTATAACGAATTACTTTCGAATTTTGAACTTGTAATCACTTTTTTTCCGTGTAAAAAAGAGTCTTTTCAACAAGGCCAACTCCAACACGTGTGGATACATATGCCTCTAAGTTCGTGTATTCAATGTGTTTTTTGCTTAATTTAATACTAGTGTTTAATATAATTAGTGCAACATGTACTACACATATCTATTCATGATAAACAAACAAAGTCCTATGTATGTGCAATATCTTCCTCATGTTTTCCATTAATTAGAGTTGTAATTGTGTTAATATCCTCTAATGTTAAGAGTTTTGATATGTGTGAGTATTAGTACTCCCTCCATCCAATTCTCCATCCAATTCTACTTGATATGTTTCTATTATTTTATATTCACATATATTCAAAAAACGTATCACACTAAACTTCAAGAAATTAGGAAAACTCAAAGAATGAATGAGCATTGAAATTTACTGCAACCAAAAATATGTATTATTATGAAGTTTACAATAATTACTAATACACATCATTACAATAATTAAAGATTGTGTCCTAATTTCACACTGAATTTTTCAAGACGGCAAGAATATATCATACTTTAGAGCTTTAATGGCTGTTGTTCTTCATGAGAGATGAACCAGGTTCTTCATGGCTCGATTATAAATAAGGGCTGCAAAGGGAAGGAAGAGAAATCATAAGAAAGATATACAGGTAGTCTGTGAAATTCGACGTTTGTCGACCACATATAGACACTATATCGTTCTATAGTACTTCGATGAATCTTCGAAGCCATGTTGAGATTGAATAAAACTATGTGGAAAAACTAAAGTAAGAAATTTACCATATCCAAGCTCACAGGTTTCCCATCTTCTACAAGAATCTCAACTACAGTGCCAGATTGATCGGCCTGAAAAAGATATATGAATAAATAAATAAACGTGCAACCGAATGTCAAGTAGAAGTAAGAAAGTTTAAGAACAAAGATGAAAGCATATACTCCACCAGGAGACATAGAAATGAATATACCTAAAATGCAAAAACGCCGTTATCAATCTATTTAGAATAATTTTCTGGAAACACCACACCTATTCAGTACTATCACCTGTTTCATTTTTCTAAAATCTCATCACTGTTATGACTTTCAGGCAATGTCTCAAAGAGTTTAACCATCATAAGCTTTCAGAAAATCCTTCAAGCTGAATCGCTTAACTCAAACATGTCATGTAATTCAAACTTCAAACTAATTATCCGAACATGTATCCACCAATAAACAAGAATATAGCAACAAAATAAATGCTTTGCAAGAGAGTGAAGCTCTCACCTCAATATCATTCATCAGTTTCATAGCCTCAATAATGCATATCACCTGTCCCTTTTGCACCTTATCCCCAACCTAGAAAGTCCAGGAAAAAGGAACAAATTATCATTGTCATCATGTCATAGCTGGTTCTTTCTTTGCAGACCTACCCAAGTGTGGCTAATTTAGTGTCAGACACTTACGTACAGAAAAATGAGAAAGTCTTTTGAAACAAACATACTGAGTACACACCATAAGCATATACAGATGGAAAGTGAACACTATATGTAAAAATACATAGATATGTTATATTTTCATGTATGCATGCATGCATTTCAAGCAAACCTTCACAAAGGGTGGTGCACCAGGGGCTGGGCAACGATAGAAGTTTCCAGCCATTGGGCATTTAAATGGGGGATGTGATGACTTCGATTTTGTTGGTGCAGGCGCTGAACTGGGAGATGATGGACCAGAGACTGCAGTAGCTGGAGTAGGAGGGCTTGCAGGAAGCTGTTGAGGTGGAGACTGGTATGTAGGAGGTGGTGCATAGAATACGGGAGCTGTATTTGGTGGCTGAGCAGTGCTTCCTTCTTCCTGATAAGGATTTCACAGTCCATTTGTTTAAGCTGCAACTCCACGATATCTTTTGAATCTACAAGCCTGGACACAGGAGGAAATGGAAGATTCTTATTACGGAAAGCAATTAAAAAAGTGACCAGCTTCTGATTCAATTTGCTTTACGTACTTGACAAGATCTGTTACTTGGTTCATGAAAGCTGATACAGAGGATGCATCTGGAACTTCATCTTGATCTTGCTTTTCAGATTCTAGGATAGGCACTTTCTCTGGGAATGGACTAGTGTTTGAAACTCTTTCAACCACAACCTAGTCGAAGTAGGGGATAATCTTAGTTCTATCCTCGAAATCAAGGCACATTAAGTAAAAGAAATGAAAATTAAAGAAAGAAAAATAGAATCTTACCTCACTAAGCATAGCACAGACTTTAAAGGCATCTGACTGGCTGCGGCTAGACCCCTGCTGAAGAGGAGGAACTTTTAAGCTTACATCCATTATTTACAAATCACAACATCTTAGTGCTAACTGCAACATTCTACAATATTTTCACATCTAAACTTGTTAAAAGCCGTGAAATACTCAGAGCAACTAAAGTGTCCTTCCATCTCCGGCTTAGGATTCTTCTTTGAAATTAAAAGACATCTATAATGCATCCTATATTCCCCCACGAACTGTTTAGGCCTCATTTAAATAATAATCGCAAGTTATATATGCGAAGCTCATGTACAATATTCATGATAAATCTCTGAACCAACAATTAACTTTTCAAATTATGAAAAAACAGAAAATACACCGACAGTCGATTGAATCATACATTAGACCTGCAAAGACTTCCACAGCCTACTCAATTGCATTCTTACTCGCATAGATCGCCTAATCAACTTGAGAAAGCAGTATTCACAACAGAAAAGTAAAAAACTGAACCTGAAATTGAGCTGTCGTCATCAATGCAGGAGCTGATCTGGAATCAGATCGAGGAAACGAAGCAACACACTGCCGTCTCTGCGCCGGCTGAGACGAAGCGGCCAGCAGGGGCGAAACCTTCGGGCACGGAACGCTAAAAGACGCCATTGATGACGATTGATGCCTCGCCAAGTAACGTAGACGAGGAATCCGCGAAAGGGGAAGGATGAAGGAGATTGAGATGGGAAGTGCCGCAGAATTAGTAGGGAGAAGTGGGCGATTAGTATGAAGTGGGAGTTGCAGAAGAAACTATGTGAGAGAGAGAAGGGCGATGCGCTCGAGGGCGACAGCGGAGAGAAAACGGTGTCGTTTTACGTGTGGCCGTTTTTCCCTCCATGAGGCGAGGATTCAATGTGGTGGTTTAACCAACGTTGTACAATCTACATTTTCGGCCCATTTATTTATCGTTTCTTTATCATCTTTTATTTTCTTACCTATATTTCAAATCATTATTATTCATCACAATTTTATATTGACTCGAATAAAATACTCCCTCCGATAACATTATGTTTTTCCGATTGTACTGTTCTTATAGATAGTGTCATGTTTTTATTTTTGGAAAAATTAATTTATCAAAAAATATAGACTTTACTATTTTTTTACAAATCAGTTATCTATGGAAAGTAAAGAGTATTCTTATTTTAATTTGATTCTAAAATTATACTTTGTCCATCCCTTATATGTGTAAAAATTTTATTTTTAGAACATCTCTCTACATGTGTTATTTTCCGAAATAGAAAATACTATCACTCACATAAATAGAACTCATCTGTTTGATCCAAACTTATGTATCAAGAACGAAGAGAGTATTCAGTATTTGAAATATTAATTAACAATTTCTATTTATTTAGATATCAATTTCTTATAGTACATAAATATCAGCGGCATATCAATTTTTATATAAATTAGAACAAATTTCAACAATTCTTACATATTTTATATTTACATTTAAATAAAAAGGAAAAGAGAAATGCAGTTCATAATACAATGACTCTCATGGAGAAACTTGATGGACTGCTAAAGAATCAAATATTTTCTATTTTCAGTGTATGATTTTCCTTGCTTCTTCTCACACTTCAAATATTCTTTGCTGTGTTTACGTACTCGAACTTCGGTATAAGCTTATTTGCTTCAAGAGAGCCAACTTTAGCAATGTGGGTGCTCCATGAGTTATTTTGCCTATTCATGTTGAGAGAGAGAAGATAGAAAGAGAGAAAGATAGAGGATTGAAGTTAATGAAAGAAGATAAATGTAACTAAAAAGTGTATTAGAATGAATGTCTGGTAACTAACTTTACCTCCTTAATTTGGTTCCATGCAGGAAAATTGACCACATTAGCCATCAATGGATAATGATTCTTCTGAAGTAATCACTGCAGAAAGTTCCGGAAGAATCGCACTCCCTGTTCCCGACATCATTTTGATCATGAATAAAGTTGCTAAAGAAGTATAGAACTCGGAAACTGGAAATATATAACTCACATACGCACACGAATATTGGCATAGTTTGCTTACCTGCAGTGCAAAAACAATGTCTGCTCCATCAACCTTCAATGTCACTCTTCTTAGTTTGTCTTCTCGTGATTGTCCTAGTTTAAGAATTCCCTGCAAGTGTGTAAATCCAATATTTTCTGTAATGTTCACTTCCATGAGAAAAAAGAGTATATGTAATAGTCAGACTTGTTTTGTATTGGCATTATTTATGAATGATTGGTTTTACCTGGTCATCTAGCACCCTGCATATACTTGAGAGTTCCAAAATGCCGACTGGAGGGATCAAAGTCGATTTACAAACATCGACATAATATTTATACAACTGCAGACATAGAAAGAGTGGCATTTACTAACCCCAACCTTAGAAAGATTAATATTTGTTTTAAAAAAAAATTGTGGGAAAGCTTACCTCTCCGAGAGTTGTGTCCTTCTTCCCCCCTCGAAAAAGCTTAACAGCTGAGCAGAGTATGATCTGGGGAAATAGCTTTCATTAGCATATGAATACGTGATGAATATTGTGGATTTATGGTAGAGATGTCTATAAACTCACAAGCTAACTGGTGATTTATTTGGGATTGAATCAAAAGCTTGAAAGATAATTGACTTTGGATCTAATTATTCAACTACATATTGTTGCAGGTATATCGTACCTGTTGATGTTGGGGCAGAGATAGAATTGTGTCTACTACTGGCGATTTATACACCTTCGATAATGCAGCAGCGACATGATCTATTCTTACCTGCAAAAAAGTTCCCATACCTTTAAAGAGACATAATTGAAATATTCAAAGTGCTTACATGAAATGAAGAGAGGTTTCAGAACAGATGTTAAAACACTAGTTTTCAGTATGAGTAGGTAAAAAGAATGCCTACAAGGTAGAGAGCTTTCTAGCATTATACTTAAAATGACAACACTTTCAGTTCAGATGAATTTGAAGAAAACAAATTTTACAGGGAGAAAAGTGGCTTCCCCTATCACTGATTATTGTCAAAATCGTGCAGAATGATGAGATTTCAAGGATATATCATATTAGAAAAGAAAATAAAAGAGATAATTAATTCATGAATAAATATTCACCAAGGTTTTGTCAAATCTAGAATATAAAGGAAGCAATTAGATAAATACTACCTCCATCCCACCTAATTGTCTCATTTACTTTTTGACATTTCGGCACGCTTTTCCACCGAAACCTAGTACTATTATTATCCCGTAAAAGAAACGATACTTCAAAATTATATTTTAAAACTCGTACTAGGTTTCGGTGGAAAAGCGTGCCGAAATGTCAAAAAGTAAATGAGACAATTAGGTGGGATGGAGGTAGTATGATTTATCATGCTACAAACCAAACTAGTAACTTGTTTTATCTGCCTAGTAAAGAAACTCAACATTACAGTGTTCATAATAGAATATTGCATGTAGAAATGAGGAAACTAAGTAGATAATAATGTATCTCGTGTTATTTACTTGATTCGACATCACATCATGAGCAGCAGGCTTTTGTTGATCTTCACTCCCGCCCAACAATGATACCTTTGAGTCACTTATTAGCAGTTCAATCGCACTCCTGAAAAGACACATTGAACAATTCTTGTTATAGTGGTCCAATGTGGACAGTACCATTTTCCAAAGGGACTTATGGCTTCTCAGTCGACTGCTCTTTTGTCAGTTGAACCTTACATACAAATGATTATGCAAATACAAGTATATAAATATCAACCTGCACACTGCTAGAGCTTTTCTCATGTCTCCAGAGGCTGAAGCAACTTTCTGCAGAACACACGTCAAACAGAACCTTACTAGCACCATTGAAGGGGCAAGAATCTGAATAGAGACTTAAAACCACATGTTTAATGTTACAGCAGAAAATAATTTGACTCACCATGGCACAGAGTTCCAGCGCTTGTGGCTGGAAGACAGTATAAGGAAGTTCCTGTCAAGTTTGTAGTTATATGTTAGAATGGCATGATATTTATTGAATGAAAACAAATACAACCTAGAAAATTCAAATGCTTACTCTAAGTCTTTCTTGAATAATAGCGATGATCTGATCCTTGGAATAGGCACAAAAGGTTATGACAGTAGGTTTACCTAGAAAAAGGAGAGAATTGTTTTCCTCAATGTTAGGGAAGAAAAGACAGATGCAGTCAAAATGAATATAATTAGAAGACACTAGAAAGGAGCTTATTCAATACAAACACTCACAATTTAAGGATTGCAGTTTTGGAATAAATCTATCAGCCAAGTCAATAGCATTAGCAACCCCTGCAAACACAAGTTAAGGAGATTAAAAGCAACTCTCAGGGTGAACAATCTTGAAACTTCAACATTTTAAGGTCCATTAAGATACCTAGCAAAATACACCTGGAGTAAGGCATAGTTGTTAGCATGAAAAGATCATGAAGCACAGCTCGGTCTTTGGTGATCAAATAATCCAACTCATCAGCTATAACCAATCTGTTGACCATTATGAAGTATGAAACGACTTAAGAAACAATAGAATTCGGAAAACTTGAGAGTCTCTCCTACTTCATGGCTACTATGAGCTGCACAAAATGGGAACTATCATGCCCTAGAATTAAGGAACAAGAATACATGTACATGACACTCACGTCATTTTCATGCCAGGTGTATGCTGAGAATACAAGTTGTGAAGCTGCTGCAAAGATGATGTAGAACGACTAGGCTTCTTCCCAGAATGATTTTGTCCAAGAATCTGCAAGAGCAAGGTGTTAATGCTTAAGGGTCTTGGTTTGAATTCTTACATACATAGTATCAACATACCTTGCTGAAAATCTCACTCATGTTTGCAAGAGAAGTGCAATTGATGGACAATATATCTGGAGGCTGTACACCTTCCTGGTCCCAAGTGAAAATAAAATGTAAGTGACTGTTAACAAGATAATATCTCTGGGTGGTAGGAGAAACATAATATTGTTCATGAACAAAACATCTAATGTAGTTACACTCAGATTCATTCACAGATCAAAACTCTACAGGGAAAGAGCTGATTGGGGTCTTAGATCATGAAAATAACAATTCTTTTTAAGTGGAAAAGCACTTTTATCAAAGAAAATGTACGAAATGGATTTGGTAAACCAAGTAGCCAAGTCTGAAGATAAATCAGAGCATGGCTGGCTGACTTGAACTCTATAGTGAAATAGAAAAGAAAAGTGATTGACATCTGAAGATACTGAGATCAATAAGTATCACTCGCCAATTTCTTTTAGTCTACTAAAATTCTACAGATAACAATGCTGCTGTTTAATAATTATGAAGCTCCTCTAAGCAATGAATATAAGTATAGATTGTTTATCACATTACAACAAGATTCTCATTAGGTACCCGTCAAAGTCTGTATTCAAATTCTTACAAATTAGACATAGAATTGATAGCACCAGTGAATTGCATAATCGTCTTAGAACCATTAGAATGACGAATAATCATGAAATATAAAGCAAGTTATCCAAAAAAAACTATCATGATATTCGAATTAGCTGTATGACTGAGAAAAACCAATTTCAGATGGGGCAAGGACAAGTACCTCATTTGCCCAATCGACAAGCATCACTTTTACTTTTTCCATTGACAATGTCTTCCCAGTTCCCGGGCACCCACAAACATACAGACTTCCAGCCTTCTCTTCCTTGACGCATTTCTTGCAGAAATCCAAGATCCGGTTATGCTCATTTTCGCGGCAGACGACATTCGTTTGGGCAGTTGACAAGTGCAGTGCCTCATTAACAGCTCTCATTTGCTTCTCCTCTGCTAGCATATATTCAACCATTAAGCAACTAAGCAATCCGTCATTGACTAAACATATTTATACCATCTCCTAATAATCAGCACTAACCTCTTGGATCCCAAATCGGCTTGTTGACAGTATCATCAGATGATCGCTTTTTCTCAGGCGATCTACTCAAAATCAGTGATGATTTCAAACATTTCCGAATCACCTGTCGTAATGGGTAGAAATCCAAAGTAAAATTAAGACTAACTCAACATATTTTTGACCTCGAGATCATCTTAATTACGAGTCTAAGTGTTATTGGTTTAAAAAAATGTAACGTCTCAATTCAATCGCCACACAATCGGCACAAGTCAATGTAAACATCGAGCTTTAAATGTGAGTGAGAGTGAGCGAGCTCACCTCGATCTTGGGGGAAGCATTAGGGCTATCTTCATTGCAGAAGCGAGGAGATTTGCGCAACGGTGAGCTAATCGGAGCATCCGAATCGGATCTCAGACGGTTTTTTCTCGGAGTAACGGCAATTCTGGCCTCAGAAGTCGGATCCGACGTTGGAGATCGACGGCGAGCGGCGAAGGTCGGCATATCTGTTGGGGATCGGCACCGGACGCTGCGGAAATGGTGGGGCAAAGTTGCAGAAATTGAGAGCGGAGTTGGGTTATTGAGATTTAGCGCGAGTAGTGTATAATATGGTGGTGTACAAATGCATAATGCGGCGGGAAATGAATGAAGTGGCGGGAAAGCATTGCATTGGCGGGTCGGGTACTTTCGGGTCGGACTCGAGTAGGTCGGATAGGCAGCTATTGATAAGAGCGGGAAAAAATTCAAAAAAATCGAACCTAACTAAATTGGGGATTATAATATGAACAGGTAGAATTAATATCTTCTTAAATTTGTAATAAATAAAAAGTAATAATAATAAGTACCTTTATTTAATTTAAATCCTATTGAAAGCATCTCTGTTTGTGATAAAAATGTGCACCTGGCAGAATTTTGGATTGTTTTCATATTTCTTTTATTTTTTCTAATTTTAGAAGAGTACAGATACTGTAAATTTTCGTCATGTGTTATACCAGTTTGTTCGTAATTATAATTTTACTAACGGCAGTCGCAACTAATCGGGGCTCGGGGGCTCGTTGACGAATCCAAGCCCTAGTTTGAGCTCGATGTCGCGCTGTCGAGGCGGAGAGAGGCCAATTTCGCAACTCCGATAATGACATCATCATAATGTCATAATGCATATTTTAAAAAAAATACAATCAAAGTTAGCTATTTTTAAATAGAAATATATTAATTTTCCAAAATTAAAATAAATATAATGTAAAAATAAATTAATAAATTAAAAATGAAAAGCGAAGAAAAAAATCGAAGATAACTCGAGAGAGAGCCCTACAACTAGGGATGATCTTTGGGTGGTATCTCGCATGGTGGAGTCTACCATAACGTGGGATAGACAGTGGCGGAGTCAGAAATTTAAATTGGATGGTGCTAAAACCAATTTTTTTAATAAATAAAAGTGCTAAAATTAAAAAAATCCAAAATAATTTTTTTTACATGTAAATATATTTAGTGGAGGGTGCTAGTACTCCCTCTAGCACACTCCTACCTCCGCCACTGGGGATAGAGCACCATGAGAGAGTCTCCCATTAAAATGCTCTAATAACATGTTATAAAATTATCTTATAAACTCAACTTAAAGAATGAGAGATATCAATATATTATTTTTTACTTTGTAGTGGTTAATCGAATTATTAAAACCGCATAGTCAAGCTTTTAAGTGGTAATTGATAGTTAACTTGGCGTTGTTCACCCCTAATTGTTTGGCCAAATACGTATTTTATGGTGAGATTATTGGATTGAATTGTTAAAATGGTTTGTCTTTAAAATATGCAATTGTTGTTAGGGGTGCCAATAAATCGTAATTATCACATGTAGGAATGTGAATGAGCCAAAGTCTTACGTGATCTTTCAAGATTTATATCCTTTTCCTATTCTACGAAATCCAACGACCCAAATTCATCGGATCTGAATAAATAAAATTAAAGTTCAAATCTAGAAAATTTGTTGGACTCGAATCTAATTCTTTACACTTTGAATGTATTATAAAACAAGCAAAAGTATCAATTACAATACTATAATAACTTTATACGTTTCCACCATCATTAAATAGTAAGCCATAGCACTTTTAACAAAATTACAAGTCATAACATGTTTGAAGTGAGAAATTATCATAAATTAGATAAATATTAAAAATAATAAAACAATAGATTAATATAGTGGATCCTTGAATTTGATATGTACGGGATATGGATCTCAAAAAATAAAATCTATCTATATTCAAAATTTAAGAATATAAATCACGGAATTCAGATCGTGTCCGAATAATTCAAGTCAAAATTTATGATACTCCATATTTAATAAAAGAAATTGAATTTTCGGATGTCGACCGAGATCCACTTACATCCCTCCCTACTCACATGAGATACATTTATTCTATGGAAGAAAATTATGGAATATTTAGATCGTTTTACAATGAACCTCACAAAAGAAATGGAGAAATCTTTAAAAATGATCGACAACGTTTTGGTGGAACTAAATTTATGTAGTTTCATCAGTTTTATTTGCGGCTTTGAGAGAATTTTTTTGAATATTAAATTGAGTTGTAACTTATGCATAGTGAAGTAGTGATGAAAATTGCATCCTCCATTTAATACAAATCGAATCAAATTTATGAGCTTCTAATTTCTAAGGGGGGGGGGAAGGCTAAAAGATTAATTCACGTGCCTATCACGTGACGCGAGGCAGTCAAAGGCTCAAGTGCTGGACCCCGACCGTACTCCCAGTCCCCCATTCCGTATGGCCCCACAACCCACACTTTAACGCCTTTATCTAACGCCACGTGTCTCTTCTAGATTCCATTTTCAATGTACCTCTCTCTCTCTCTCTCTAGACGGTGTTCAGTGGGAATCTCGATTCCACAGAATCTCCAAAAACAGAGAGAGATTTTTGAACCAATCCAAAAATAATACGCGAAAACATTCGATACAGAATTCCCGAAACGCATGTGAATTTTCTGCCGGAATAACAATCAGTGTACGTTTAATTCGCACAGAATCACGAACTCAAGGAATCGAACGACAAATACCGCCTTTATTCCTTTCCTTTCCCTTTCGCGTGATTTATTCCATTGTTTGCGGGAAAAAGAAAAAAAAAAAACTTTCCCTCGCTGTTCGTAGGGTTTCGTTTTCGTCGCCGCGCTGGCGATGGTGATCTATTGGTGAGTTTTCCATTTAGATTCACGTTTATTTTATTTGAGGAGATTGCTACATTTGTTCTGATTTTGTTTTTTGTTGGTTGCTTAACGTTGAAGAAAGCCCGTGGATTTTGATAATTTGCTGCCTGTTGTTAATTTTTGTTTCGTAACTCTGCGCGAATTTAACCTGGTGTGTTGGGGAGATGATGAGGCTGTTTTGGTTTCGATGAATGACTGTTTGTATCGGATAATGTTAGTTGATAAGCTGGTGGTACTTGATATAGCTAAGTACTTCGGTTGTTGGTTTGCCGTTAGCTCTCGTGTTAGATAGGAGCTTGAGATGGTCTAGGTGCATTAGAATTAGCAGAATGTTATTTTCCCAACTTAAAAGTAAATATAAGATCTAACTTGAGAATGAAAAAGGAGATGTATTCTACCTCCCAATCTGCTTTCCTGTATATTCTAAGTTTTGGGACGTCGCAACTCGCAAGTTTGTCTGCAAGTGAATATGCTCCCTCTGAAAGTACGCAGAATTTTCGGTATTACTGTGGTGTGTGCAGTTATTATGACCTAGTATATGCAGTTGCATTTATCCGTACTTTCGTTTAGATAGATGGTTATTATTTAGATAGGGAGAACAAATAAAATGGATATGATCTATCTCGTGTATTGTTTTTCCTGTAATCAAAATGAATGTGGTGCACTTAGCTTTTGTATGTTGAATAGGAAATTCAAGCATTTGTTACGTACTTCCGTTCATAACTAATGTTCTTATTGTTCTAGAAGAAGTTTGTGGATCATGATTTATTGATCTTTGCCAGAAAGCTATAAAATGTAATAGCATTTCTCAGCTGCTATATTATCTTCCAAAAAGCATGCTGCACAAGTTTGATTTGTTTAGGTGTAGCATTGGATCATGCATAGTTTAAATTTTGAAGTTGTTTAATTCATTTTCACAGCTAAGGAGCTTCTGAAGAAGAGGGTAGATGATTGACTGAAACAGGAGCATAGTTGAGGAATTTTCAGGCAAATAAGGTTCCAAATAATCTGAGACTCTGTGAAAGACAGTTCAATATTGGAGGTATATTTAATTTCTAGCCAGGATTGAATTTGGGATGTAAATCTGGTGCTGTGATGTCGATGGGGACTGAAGCTGACAATCGAGATATGAGTGAGCTAGCTTTGTTATGTGTGTTTAAGCAGACTGTTGGAAAATTATTCTAGACATGGATGACTTTAGAGAACTTGATGCTCTTCTTCCCAGCTGGATAAATCCAGCTGAAATGACAGAATCTCATCTGTTTATGGTTTCTTGCTTCATCACTGGTTTGGTGGGCATATTAACTATTTTTTATACAGCCTTCCAGTGGAGAAGAAACATCAATTTAAGTTGGATGAGAGCCATAGCGAGGTCAAAGAAAAACCCCAAAACAAGGGACAAGGTTGCTATGGCTCCTCACACTTGGGTTTTGGAATCTGTAACACGAGGGAAAAGCTTGAACTGCTGTGTTTGTTTTAAGTCTGTCTCACCTTCCCAAGCTCTCAGCCAAATGGTAGGTTCAGATAGTTTCATCCACCGTTGCAGCATATGTGGTGCAGCATCCCACTTGGGCTGTTCCTCTAATGCCCACAAAGACTGTAAGTGTGTCTCGATGTTTGGTTATGAACACGTGATGCATCAATGGGCAGTGCGGTGGACTGAGGTAACAGATCAACCTGATGAATCCTCATTCTGTTGCTACTGTGAAGAGCCATGCAGTGGTACTTTTCTTGGGGGATCTCCAATATGGTGTTGCTTATGGTGTCAGCGCTTAGTGCATGTTGACTGTCATGGTAGTTTGTTCAATGACACAGGTGATATTTGTGATTTGGGCCCTTTCAGAAGGCTTGTACTATCACCTCTATATGTTAAGCAATTTAATAGGACTTCTTCTGGTGGACTTCTAAGTTCCATCACCCAAGGAGCCAATGAGATTGCATCTTCTGTGCGTGCTACTATACGAAGTCAAAGTAAGAAATATAAGCATGGAGTTGAGATCTCTGAGGATACTGGTAATAGTAGTAATATGAGTGACACGTCCATAGAAAGTACAGCGGAGACTAGTCAGATGGTGAATGGTTCTCATAGAATTGAAGAAAACCATAATGACAATACGAATGCTGAGGAGGTGGATCAACATGGAGACTCAAAAAAGATGGAAAAGATTCCTAGTTTGAAAAGAAGCTCATCGATTAATCAAAAGGATGAGACCCAGTTAGGAGGCTTGAGACAGAAATATGAACTAGTCGATCTTCCACCAGAGGCAAGACCCTTACTTGTGTTCATCAACAAAAAGAGTGGAGCTCAACGAGGAAATTCACTCAAGCAGAGACTGAATATTCTTCTGAACCCTGTACAGGTTAGAGTTGTTTAGATGGTAGCATCTAATTTGGGCATCATACGAATCAAATATGCATTAGAAAACATTTTGAGTGTCTGACCATAAACTTTATGCGTATATCTTGGAGAACATTGATACAAGTACAATGATGATAGTTGCATCTTCCCCATTAGAATTGTTCGAGCTTAAGAATTGAAGATAAAACATTATCTGTCCATGGTAAATACCAACTTTTCTTGTGTGGATTAAATGTTTTTTATGTTTATTTTTATGTGCATTTTCTTAATCTCCAGATAGTTTGATGGAAACTCATTATAGAAGATAAGTTGTAATTGTATGACGAGCTGCATTTAGAGGAATAATTTCATCATCTATGTTTTAAGTCACTATCTGTATCCCTTGCTTATAAATATGTTATTCATTTTAATTTCAATTTTTTTTATAGTCATCAATTTATGTTGATTAGGACTAGTGCGAGGTTGAACAAATCATCTGAAAATAGAAACATTTATAAAGATTTAAAGTTAAGTAAGATAGTGGACTCTGTGAAACCTCTCAATCAGTGGCAGCTTGGTGGTTTGGGATTAGGCTCGCATACCTATCAAGGTATATGAAGTCGTGCTTCTAATCAGACATCCCTCTCGGTTGTTGTTTTGACTCAGTGGGGTTATATTTATGTGAGTTTTTGCGTGCTTCTTTTTGGGTGTGTGGTGGGTGGGAGAGACTCCCTGCATGATTTCATGGATAAATATCTCTCTCTACTTTATTGAAAATATCCAACTGGGTTTGCTCTGTCTTTTGGTTCCTTATATTGTTCGTTCATTTTAGGTGTTTGAGTTGAGCTCAACACAAGGTCCAGAAGCTGGACTCTACTTGTTTAGGAAGATGCCTCATTTCCGTATTCTTGTTTGTGGAGGAGATGGTACTGTTGGCTGGGTATTGAATGCAATAGATAAGCAAAACTTTGTTTCTCCTCCACCAGTGGCCATTCTTCCTGCTGGGACTGGGAATGATTTGTCTCGAGTACTTTCTTGGGGGGCTGGCCTAGGTTCAGTTGAGAGGCAAGGAGGCCTTTGCACGTTATTGGATCACATAGAACATGCTGCAGTCACCATTCTTGATAGATGGAAGGTATCATTCTCAAGTCAGCACAGGAAACCACTCTATGCTCCTAAATTTATGAACAACTATCTTGGTATGTGTCGTATCAAAGTCTTGGCCTTATTTAGTTTATTTATTTGTAACTTGTCTTCACATTGATTTTTACAGAAATAAATTGTATAGAAATGTGTTTCTCATTTTACAGTCATTGGCTGCTTTTGTAGGGGTTGGATGCGATGCAAAAGTTGCTTTGGAAATCCATAATATGAGGGAAGAGAACCCTGAAAAGTTCTATAATCAGGTAAAGGCAGTTAGTTTTCTGAACTTATTGAGATATGCCAATGGCAATGAAACCTTGATATC
Source organism: Mentha longifolia (assembly GCA_001642375.2). Taxonomy (NCBI): domain Eukaryota; kingdom Viridiplantae; phylum Streptophyta; class Magnoliopsida; order Lamiales; family Lamiaceae; genus Mentha; species Mentha longifolia. Next base: position 3,889,719 of record CM038111.1, on the reverse strand, counting down.
TGGAATTTCTGGCAAATGACAGTAGTTCTTTATTATAGATATTATGTTCCTGGCTTCACAATGCTTGCAGCCATTCTTTGGTTCTTGTTCTTTGATATTTTGGTTGGAGCAGAGCTGCAGATCTTTTAAGTTTTAGGACCATCTCATTTACAAATTCAGTTAAAGAACGACATAGATATGCTACTGAGTCATTCAGACTTCATAATTTTTTGCTTATTGATAAATTCTATGATTTTCTTATGTTCATGCTTGGTCTTTTTTTCTTTCTATGGCATGTTCGATTTTAGCTATGAGCATTAGTTGTCTACGACTTAAACTTCGCGTATGCGATTGCGAAATCATGTTTGAATTTAAATTTGTGCTAGAGATGAAGCTAAATGTTGACTTGAGCTGTGTTTATGTATATTTGACTGTTATGCAAAATTTTCATATTAACTAATAGAAGATGCCATGCCTTTTATTTCTCGAGGTGCCACCTTAGATGAGAGTCATGTAGTGTCTTCATGTGCTGCAGTTGTTCATATTTGTTTCACTGCTGGTCAAGGCCCTATCATCTGCTGAAGTTACTCATACATAAAACAGATCGATTTACTATTTAGCTCAAGTAACTTGTTTCTTGCAGTTCATGAATAAAGTTCTTTATGCAAGAGAAGGTGCTAAGAGTATAATGGATAGAACATTTGCTGACTTCCCCTGGCAAGTTCGGGTTGAGGTAGATGGTGTTGAGGTTGAGGTTCCTGAGGTCAGTGCACCAGAGTAATTAAAACCTGATTTGTCCGTACAGTACTACACGTTCTTGAAGCTTCGTTCTAAATATCTTCCATAAAAATGTTCTGACTTTTTACCTTGAAATCCATCTTTCGCTTATACTCATTCACTATCTGCTTCTTTTTTCTTTTTCTTTTTTTAATTCAAATCTAGAAAGTTGTAGTATTTTTGTTTCTGCATCGTCTATGTTAAGTATTATTTATGTGATGCAGCACTCTTATTGGACGTGTTTTCTTGCTTCATCGATTTTAGGATGCTGAGGGTGTCCTTGTAACTAATATTGGGAGTTATATGGGTGGAGTTGACTTATGGCAGAATGAAGAAGAGAGCTATGATAATTTTGATCCTCAATCTATGCATGATAGAGTGCTTGAGGTAGTAAGCATTTCAGGAACATGGCATCTTGGAAAGCTGCAGGCATGTTCAAACTCCTTTTGCCTTTGAGCTAATGATTATGTTCTGAATTATTATTATTTTTTTGTTGCAGGACTTTTCCTTGTAAAGAAACTCATATCCATTTATATAGTTTAAATCCGATTTAAAGAAATCTGAAACATCCTTTGTTTATGATATCTACATAACATATTTTCTGAGAAATGTTCTATAATTTCAAGGCCATACTGCTTTAAAATTTTGTGTCATTGTGAAATGCCACATAAAGGTTTAAACAAGAGTTGCAGGATGTATTCTATCTTATAGAAGGTGAAGCATTTTCAACTTTGATTGTGACTGAAACTAATTTGTTATATTGTTTGTCATGTGGTGTCATTGACAGGTTGGTCTATCCCGGGCCCGCAGGCTTGCACAGGGGCAGTCAATTAAGATACAGCTTTTTGCTGGTTTTCCGGTTCAAATAGATGGAGAGCCATGGTTCCAACAACCTTGTTCGATAACCATCTCACATCATGGACAGGTCTTGCTCCGCCCCTTCCTCCCTCCCTGGACCAATCCTACCAAAATCCTTCCTATTATTAGGATTAGAATGTTTAATTTTACAGGAAGCAGTAATACATATAAAAGTTAAAACTAGTGACTCGTTATGAAGTTTTTACTCATAGAAAGCAAGTCTTGCCTTTTACCATAAATCATCTCATTCTTTTATCTGGGTGAAGTCTCTCTTATGGTATTATGGTGTTTGTGCCTATTATTTATTTTAATCTGTGGCAATCACTTTATTCCACTAACAGGCCTTTATGTTGAAGAGAGCTGCAGAAGAACCTCTTGGCCATGCAGCTGCAATTATTGCTGATGTCCTCGAGAATGCTGAAACGAGTCATGTCATCAACGCAACACAAAAAAGGGCACTGCTTCAAGAAATGGCTCTTAGGCTGTCTTAGGTTATCGTTCACATTGAGCTATGACCATGTCTATTGATGTACAAAGTTGATCAGTTTGTCTGTTTTGCTGGTGACCTCTATTTCGTGTGTAGTGATTGCGAGAAAGAGAAGAATGCTGTTTGCCAATCCTTATTGTATAAAACATCTTCTTAAATGTGAAGCAATTTTTGTTAGCAGCATTGCTGGTACAAGAATATTACATTTTCCTTTTTTATTCTAACATGTTCTAATCTAAGTACTCCGCTGAAGGTGTGCGCTCCAGTTTCAAGTTGAAACCATGGCCCGAAGTCTGAATCCGCTGGAAGATTTATACCAGTACCAGACTGAGAAAAACGAGGTAGCAACTTACAGTCGACTTGAAAGGTAATTTTTCTTCATGAACTAATTGTTTCTTTCACAAAATGTGTATTTCATCTGAAACAAGACGGGTATTCTTGCAGAGTGATTCTAGTTGCTGTATGAAAAGGGAAACTTGCTCCTTCAGCTGTGGGACTAGTGCCCTCTTACTAAGCCACACCTGACCTTGTTCCAAAGGCGCAGCACGAATCCTCTAGTTCCTTTCGCCTCAATTCTACTGTCACCCACTCCGCCATTTTTCTTTGAGCTAGATATCTTCTTTGATGTCTTGGAGTTCTCTTTGTATATCCGGTCTAACCGATGCAGGTAGAAAGGGGATTTCAGGTGAAAAGAATGTGGACTTGAATGGCCATTCGAGACACGAATAGCACGATTAAGCTGTCTGGTGATGGCTTGGAGCTCGTAGGAGTCGAGCAAATTGCTGCCGTTGTGCTTTGGTGAGTTGAACCCCATTTTTGAAGCCGTTTTTCTATACAAATACTCGACTCTGTTTCTTCTGTTTTCTATTTATTGTGTTCCTATTTCTTCTTAATATGATCAAGAGTTGAGACATGCTTGAAGGCATCGTATTATATTTTTAATATTTGTTGGTGTGTTTAACTAGGATCACATAGTTTTTAACGATTATCCTTAGGTGTTTTTAGATGAATATAGTTGAGAATTCCTAGATGCAAACGTAGCTTTTCATTGGTAGAAGATTGTATTGCCTTAGGAAAAATGAATTTCTCTTTTTTCTAGATGCACGTTCAGAATAGTCGAGCAATTGTTAGGCTAAATTAATTTAGCTCAATAAACTCATATTGTGACAAATTTAGCTCCAACCATATATATGTGGCAATTCTAGCTGTATAAATTGAACACATGAATTTTAACCATATAATAAATTTCGCACCAAAAAATTTGGCCGATGTCCGTCATTGTTCATCGTTCTCAGTGGTAAGCTTAGTTTACTTTCAAAGACAACATAAAGCTTCTATAAATTCTATTTTGCTTTGGGGCCTTCATTCCTGATTAGATTTTTTGTGCCAGGATTCATTAAATGTCTAAAATTAGGATTGTCTAAATTTGTCAAGACATGAATTTATTGGATTAAACTGTTGCTATATTCTTTAATTTTTATTTGAAGATTGCCCTTTTAACTTTATTCCTGTTCATTTTATATCGCGGACTTATAATTTGTAATGTACATTTCTAATCAACTTTTGTATGCTAAAGTATTTTACAGCCTAAAGCAAGTACACATGCCCCTATCGTTTCAATGCACATGGAGAAATATCACTTTCCTAAAACACTTAAATTATAATATTTTCAGAAATAAAGAAGTGATGGTGATTGGTGGCTCAATTATTTTTATTTGATGTATCAGAATATTAATTACTTTACACTCATGTATAACTGTATACCTTATCAATTTCATAAATTGCTTTATTAACAAATCTGTAGATTAGGAGCATCCATCTGCATGAATAGGCCGACTGTGACATTTTTCCAGTTTCACTGTAAAAAAAAACAAAAATATATTACTTGAAATAATTTTTGCATGAAGATTGGTGTACTTAGACTACTCCCATCCATGACTATGTGGGAGGTCGTAAGGAAAAAGACAAAAGTGATAATTAAAAAAAAAATATGAAAAATGGGCATTCTCTCACGACCAAGTTGTTGTGGCGACTTAAGTCACGACTTCTTGTATCCATTCCCATAATGCCAAGTGTCGTTTTTTTATTGGTCCAGAAGATTTTGTTTAGATAAATTTTATCATCATAATATTGTAGATAAATATGTATTAAAAAAAATAAAAATTATACCATAATTTTAGTTTTAAAATTCTCTATAAATAGAGACCAATATTGTATAGTTTCAAGCACAAAAAAAAATCTCTTTTCTCATCTTTTTTCTATTACTTGGTTGTTTATTTGAAAATTATAATTTACAATTCTTGTAATATGAATCCAAATGACCCAAATAATTTCTTAAACTCTCAAAATGTTCCTCACACCCAAAATTATCCAAACTCCCAAAATGTACCAAACCCTCAAGAATTTTCAAATTCCCAAAATTATCCAAACTCTCAAGATTATCCATATCCTCAAAATTATCCAAATTCTCACATTATCCATACTCCCAGCCTTTTGTTAACTCCCAAAACTATCCAAATTCTCAACCTCAACAAAACTCTCCATATTATCAGAATACTGAGTTTTTGCCGAATGAAGATGACATTGCTGCATCCGATGAAGTTGAACCAAAAAAATATATATATTCGAAAAACTTCTTGGCGTGTGAGCGAAGATGAAGCTCTAATGTCAGCTTGGTGTTTTGTCAGTGAAAATAAAGCTCGTGGGAAAATCAAAAGGGTTTAGCAATGTGGAACAAAATAGAGAAACTATATGACGCAGCTCAAGCATAAAACAATGAAGAAATAGGGGAGAGAAACCAGGATCAAATGAAAGGCCGTTGGAAAAGACTTTCTGAAAATGGAAGTAAGTGGGTTGCAGCTTGCAGGGAAGCAATTCGTGGAAAGCAGAGTGGATCAACCTTTTCAATACTCGATCGCAAGAATTGCAAGTTTGTCATCTTACATGACTAATAGGGCACAACTTCGAAACAGAGAAAGTCGCGAAGCTCTTAAAGACGATTTAATTGAGCATATATGGTAAAAATTGAGCAGTGATAATTAACTATGTAATTTGCTTTTAGTAATTGTAATTTTGTATTTCAATCAAATATTTATAATTTGATTGTTCTATTGTACTTCGTATTATATCTTTTGTAATTGTAATGTTAATTTTCTTATTCAATTTGAAGCTTTTAAAAATATAATTTAAAAAACTTAATATGTTGGCATAATATATGATATAATATACATAATATTATAATTTTAAATATAATAATAGTTAATTATATAAAATTCATAATATCCAAAAATAATATGTAAAATAAATTATAATTATGTTAGGTTGGGTCATGGATGGGGTGTATAGGTTGTGAAATTGGGTTGGGTTGTGAATTGTATAGGTGGAAGAGAGAGAAATTAATATTTTATCTATAGGTTGGGTTGTGGATGGGAGTAGTCTTACGTTTACCCTTGCGAAAGAGAGAGAGAGAATTCACTTTCAAGTTTCAATCAACCTTATTTCTTTTCAAGGTCAACTCAAATATCGTTTGCAGTCAAAATTAGGATATGCATGAAATTAATGGAGCCATACCTGTCCTTTTTTCGTACTTCCATGTACCTACATGAATTTTTTTCTTAAAAAATCGCACATTGCACTGCTTAATTTTTTTATTTTATTTATTATTATTATTTTTTTTAAGTTGGCAAAAACAATCAATCACCCACCTAACTTTTGTAATAATGCAGCTTTGTTCGATTCTCATGAATGAAATACTCCGTCTCAAACGAAATGTAATTCTTCTTTTGAATTCGTCGATCTCAAACGAAATGTAACTCTTTTGTTGAATTTGTCTTTAAAAGAAGAGTTATATTTCGTTTGAGAATATATTTTTATTGCATCACATAGTTATGCAGTCCTACTCTTTTTGTCCCAACTTAAGTTAGCTCGTTTTTATTTTATTTTATACTTCATAGTACATACTACCTCCAACCCATATAAGTAGTCTTATTCACTTTTTTAACTTTTCCGGCACGCGTTTCCACCGAAACCTAGTACGGGTTTTAAAATATAATTTTGTAATATCGTTTTTTTTGCGGGATACTATGACACTCATAGTATCCCGTAAAAAAAATGATACTTTAAAATTATATTTTAAAACCCGTATTAGGTTTCGGTGGAAATACGTGCCGAAAAAGTTAAAAAAGTGAATGAGACTACTTTGATGGGTTGGAGGTAGTATTAAGAAGGGATGGAGGGAGTATATATGTCACTAGTAGCCGCAGCTGTGACAGTTAGTTTTGTCAATGACACCATACAGCTTTCCACGTGTCTATCTTGCACACGTGTCAATCCTTCTACGGCTCAATGCGTAACAGCCATGTCACTCGATCAGATTTTTGCTTTAGGCTTATATTGTGCTTGTAAATTACATAAAATTAACAGTGGAGTTCAATTCACGCTGATTTTAGCTGATTTGGAGCCATTTTTCCAGGCACAATCACGTTTGCTATCAACATTTTTGCCTTCTCATAAAGTTTTTATATGAAATATATAAATACATGCATTAAATAATATTTTAAAATTTGCATACATATTAAAAAATGTAGTGTAATAATTATTGTTAGTTGTTTGCCTTTGAGCTCACTCAACTTCTGTCCGAACCAACCAAGCACGTTGTTTCTGAATTCTCAAGCTTTCGAGGCTTTTAAATTTTAATTATACGCTAAAATCGTTATTTGCAGAAAAACAAAGGTTTATATATTTTAATTTCTTTGTTTTTGGTGACACGCTATTTTCACAAGAATATGCAACGACTTTCCTAATGATTACTATTCTATTTGTTTAAAGATAAATAATGGCCCTTTCGGCGATTATTGTTAGATTTATGATCATAATTCATAAGCATGACACCCAACGGAATATTTATAAGGATAGTAATTATTTTATCTAACTTCCCTCGAAAGATATTATAATTGTTTTATAAAAAAAAAATAGCAATGATATTAAATGACATTAATAAAATATGACATGTCTTTTACATGTCCCATTTTTCCTTTATTACATTTCCCATTTTTGGCTCATAGTTTAAATGCATATATTGCAAGATTTATTAATTCTCATCTGAAAGACGCATTTGAATTTATTGAAAAATAGATATTAAGTTAAAATCTCGGGCGATATATTATGTCCCAAATTCAGTGTCCCAACCATATCTCAAAATTCAATTTCTATTAGTTTTATATTGTATTAATAAAATATAAAATATTAGTTTAACATACTGAATCATAATAAACATTTATAAGTAAAAAATTGAAAATTTTAAAAATTATATGCCTTAATTTTGAATTTATCAACCATAATATAACTAATAAAAGTGAAATTAAATGTTAAAAAATAACTAAAACCTTAATCGGATGGGTGAACCCTTGAAAATAATCATAAAATTAAACTAAATCATTATAAAATAAATCTATTGAAACAAAAAAATATATAAAACCAATAAAAATTGCGATTTGGGATACGGTTGGAACACCGAGTTGGAGACAAATGTTCCCAAGTCATAAAATCTGGCTTTTACTTGACATATTATATAATTCTACTTAATATAGTAGTATGCCATATACTCCCTCCGTTGAGCATTATTAGTCCCATTTGAATATTTTATACCTTATAATATTCAACAAATAGAACTAATATAACTGGACGAAGGAGTATATTACACCAAGTAAGAATCAAATTTACTTTTAATATCTATTTTTTGAGATATTAAAATGTATGCAAAAAGTAGGGATGGAGGTATTAGAGGTATTGAATTTTCTCCACGTAGAGAAGAACAATAAATGTGCAATAAAAGGATTTAAAGTAAAAGTTAAGTAAAAAAAGGAGAATAAAAATTGCCTTGTTTGTTACTGAAAGGCACAGTTCTGAAAACGTGTCGAACGTTCGATTACATGCGTTTTAATTCCAAGAATTGCAAGAAATCTTGCTTTTGTCACTTTGCTTAGTTTGCAGTGGTTCAGATCTTCCCCTTGTTCTTCACTATATATACAAATTCTTCTCCCAACCTTAGAGCCCCACCTCTGCTTTCTCTCTCTTGCTCTTCACTCTCTCTCTCTCTCTCCCTATCTCACTTCAGGTCAGATTTCTGCTTGAAACTATTCTTCATCAAATTATGGGTTTAATTCCTGCATTTCTTGATTTCAGTTTTCTTTGATTTGCACTTGAAACGTTTGGATTTGTATTGAAAATGCTGTGTTAGTTATTGTGGGAATTAAGTGTTGATAGAAATGAGATAATTTTAGCAACTCATTTTGTGTGATAAGAAATGGAGAATGTTTGCATATTTAACCTTTTTTTTTTTAACCTGTCTGAATTTATATACAGTATACTAGTATAATTTAGATCATTTTTCTTGAGGTTATATAAACACCCCTTTTTGAATCGAGATACCATATTCCTCAAATTTATATTATAATTTTAAAATCACTTATTAAATTTTCTTGAGAATTCTTCATCTACTCATGAGTCGTTTGGTTTAAGTTTAGTCAAATTTCTGACAAAATATTTGATGTTAGTTGAATGTTGTTCCATTTTTTTTATATTTTATTTCTGTTAATGATGGTTATAGGAAATTTGAGGAATTTAGGTTAGTTTTTAAGACAAAAGATTAGATAATAGTATTGATTGAATTTTTTTTCATATTAGAGATCTCTACTCAGGTCTATTGCTGCAAAAATGGTGAAGATCTGCTGCATCGGAGCCGGTTACGTCGGCGGCCCCACGATGGCCGTGATCGCGGCGAAGTGCCCTTCGATCGAGGTGGCCGTCGTCGACATCTCTGTTTCTCGGATCCAAGCATGGAACAGCCCTCAGCTGCCGATCTACGAGCCAGGCCTCGACGAAATCGTGAAGCAGTGCCGAGGGAAGAACCTCCTCTTCTCCACGGACGTCGAGAAGCACGTCGCCGAGGCCGATATCGTCTTCGTCTCCGTCAACACCCCGACGAAAACCAGCGGCCTCGGCGCTGGAAAGGCGGCTGACCTCACCTACTGGGAGAGCGCCGCCCGGATGATCGCCGACGTGTCGAAGTCCGACAAGATCGTGGTCGAGAAGTCGACCGTCCCGGTCAAGACGGCCGAGGCGATCGAGAGGATCCTCACTCATAATAGCAAGGGGATCAAGTATCAGATCCTCTCGAATCCCGAGTTTCTAGCCGAGGGCACGGCGATCCAGGACCTCTTCAACCCCGACAGAGTCTTGATCGGGGGTCGAGAAACGGTCGAGGGGAGAAAGGCGGTCGAGGCATTGAAGTCCGTCTACGCACACTGGGTCCCGGAGGACAGGATCCTCTGCACGAACCTTTGGTCTGCTGAGCTGTCGAAGCTCGCAGCCAATGCGTTCCTAGCGCAGAGGATCTCGTCCGTGAATGCCATGTCAGCTCTCTGCGAGGCGACAGGAGCTGACGTGGCACAGGTCGCTCACGCCGTGGGGACCGACTCGAGGATCGGGCCGAAGTTCCTCAACTCGAGCGTCGGCTTTGGGGGTTCCTGCTTCCAGAAGGACATCCTCAACCTCGTCTACATATGCGAGTGCAACGGACTGACGGAAGTCGCCAACTACTGGAAGCAAGTGATCAAGGTGAACGACTACCAGAAGAGCCGGTTCGTGAACCGGATCGTGTCCTCCATGTTCAACACCGTTGCGGGCAAGAAGATCGCGGTCCTCGGCTTCGCCTTCAAGAAGGACACTGGCGACACCCGAGAGACCCCGGCCATCGACGTGTGCAAAGGTTTGATAGGGGACAACGCGCACTTGAGCATCTACGATCCTCAAGTGAGCGAGGATCAAATCAAGAAGGATCTATCGATGAACAAGTTCGACTGGGACCACCCGGTCCACCTACAACCGGTCGGCCCCGTGTCCGTGAAGCAGCTCAACGTGGTGAGGGATCCGTACGAGGCGGCCAAGGATGCGCACGGCCTATGCTTGCTCACAGAGTGGGACGAGTTCAAGAAGCTCGACTTCAAGAAGGTTTACGAGACTATGCAGAAACCGGCTTTCGTCTTCGACGGGAGGAATGTGGTGGATGTGGGGAAGTTGAGGGAGATAGGATTCATTGTTTACTCCATTGGGAAGCCACTTGATCCATGGCTCAAGGATTTGCCGGCTATGGCTTGATGGAGTTTGGTTATGGAGGATTTTGAACTCTATTCTTTTTGGCTTATTGCAAGTTTTGGTTAAGATTATGTTTGTGTTCGGTCTTTTGTTTGAGTGCGCTTTTGGCACCTTTTCTATTTGTTGTTTTGCAACTTCATGAATAAAATCCCTTTTTTTTTTTTTGCTAATGTGATATGAAATGATTGATAAGTAATCTATATCTATATATATATACATATATAAAACTATATATATATATAAAACAGGAATCTTTCAATTGAAAGTTTGTAATTTCTTTCAATTTTAAGGTTAAGCTCTACCCACCAATTAACATTATTTTTAAAACAATCCACCCATTATCTCCTACTCTTACGCATGTTTCACTTCCCTTCCCTTCCCCCCGCCAAACCCGTTATAAATAAGTTTAAAGTTTACAACAAATGTTAAATTTAGTGTAATGCTTTTTATCTATTAATATGTAAAAACAAAATGATTTTACAGTTTTTTTTTCCCGGGCAAAACTAAGGACAATTTAGTCTTTTTAATTGGTAGAAGTTATTTTCAAAAAATAAGTTATGGTCGTCAGTTTTAACCACTTAATAACACGTTCTGAAAAAAGTGAGGCCGATTCAGTTATCTACTAGTACTTAGTTTGCGACGTTGAGCGGTTTGCGAGAGAGATTCTATGACCACGTCCGGCTTCATTCATAATAAGAGAGAATTTCTTCGATCACAATTTTCAACATTCTTTGTCTCTCGCTTTTCGTCTTTCTTGCTCTCTCTTGGGCCGTAGAAGAAGATTAGGAAAACCAAATATCAATGATTAAATACGACAACCATTTAATTTGTTGATTTGATAAGGAAGATGTGGGTGTTCGTGAATCATTCAAATCGTCGGAATTGGTTCCACGTAATTTTCGCACGCATGTTTTGTTCTTTTATTTTAAGGTTTCAGTTTACAATCTATAATCTTAATTGCCTACTTAATTGATGATGTGTATGCAGAGCAAGAGGCAAGAGAAATATATAAGAATTGAATGGATTGGGTCATCGGGCAAGATTCACGACTAAGACTCTTTTCTATGGACTTTTTTTGTGTGTGTGTGTGTGTGACTTTAAGAACATACTATGAGTTCTTTAAACCCGCCATATTTGTTTTTAAAATCGTAATTATCTATAGTATTCTTTGATTAGATATCCTCAAGTAGAAAGGTAACAGTCCGGCTTTCGGATTGACGGCTGACCCCACAGACCAACACCCTTCCGGATTGACGGCTTGTTGGTATCAACCGGTAGCATAGACAGAGGCGTTCGCAGAGGTCTGTACTGTGACAGCCACTTTGAACACAAAACGCAGCGGAAACCAACACTGGGCGGGGTGAGCACAGAGGCACTCGCAGATAGACGTGCCTGGGATTTTCGGCCCGTCGGGCTAGCCCTAGCCCAACCCTAAAGTCAACGGGCTAAGCCCTAACCCGTAGGTCAACGGGCCCGAACCGAGCCTGAGACCGCGAACAAGGGTCGGGCTAGGTTCGGCGTTTGATGGAACCGAGGCCCTTAGGTTAACCGTAGGGTTGGCCCGTCGGGCCAGCCATGAAACCGCCGTGCCGTATAAGAGCCGTTGGGGTCCGACGGGCCGGGACCGGCCCGGCGGGCCCAACGGAAAGAAAACAGGGGCAGGGGGCCATGGTTCAGCAGTTGCTGCTGCAACATGCTTGCATGCAAACTAACAGCTCCTAGCCGTTTGGTTGTCCTCTTCCCCCTCCTCCAACACCTTCTTTCTCCATTCCTCCTATAAATTCATGGTATATTCAAAGATCAAACACCCAATTTTAATTCTTAAGCTCTCATTATCACTCTCAAGCTCTCACTCTCATTTTAATTCTCTCAAGCTCTCAAGCTCTTACTCTCTCAAGCTCTCACTTTCTCAAGCTCTCACTCTCATTCTTGAAATTTCTATTGTCACTCTTTCAACTCAATCTCTATTCTCACTCTCACTTTCATAACTACACACACACATTATGTCTTCTTCCAAAGGAAACAAGGGTAAGGGCAAGGTGGTCGGTGGTGACGAAGGAAATAGCCGACAAACTTAAAGGTCAAGAAGGGCGGAAATAGCGGAGGAAATCTCAAGGCAAGTAGCCGAACGACTACAAGCCGAAGAGTATGCGAGACAAGAAGCCCAAGAGCAAGAAGATGAAGCCTTTGAGGAGATGGTCAATACGATGGAAAGTCAAGGATTCGAATTTCATGGCTCCACCAACGAAGGAGATGAAGAGCACGACCACGACGACCTCGATCAAACTCCTCCTCTTGCTCCTTCATCAAAACCCAAGAAAGAACCGAAGTCCAACATCTTAAGAAACACTTTCGACTTGTTGATGCTCCGGAGATCGAAGGCCAACCTCCTCTACCCGATGGTCGAAAGAGATTCCTTGCGTATTGCAACTATTGCACAACCGTTTATAAATGGATCGAAAAGGGAGGCTACGGCACCATGAATAGGCACATGGAGAGCACTCATCCGAGTGAGTTCGGAATATCAAGTTCTCAAACTCAAATTCGAGTTAACACTTCATCTTCAGAGACGGGTACACACTCTTTATTTAAATTTGATAAAGGTCGATACGAAGATGCATGTGCTAGATATTGTGCTATGGAGAAACAACCTTTTAATTATGCCGATAGAATCACGTATGGAGCATCCTATAAAGAAGGTTTAGGTCTCAATGCTAGTAAAGTTGCTAGAACTCAAATGCTTAAGAGGATTAGGCGTCAATGCATGGAAAAACAAAAAGATTTGATGAAATATTTACAACGTTTGGGTCATAAAGTTTCTATTTGTGCCGATGTTTGGACCGATGCATATAATAGGGCTAGTTATATGGGAATTACATGTCATTGGATTGATGCAAAATGGACTTTGCAAAAATGTTTGATTGAATTTAGGGAGTTTGAAGAGCCTCACACGGCTCAAAATATTGCTTTGATTATTATCACTGTTTTAAATGAATATGGTTTGATTAATAAGGTTTTTTCGGTTGGTTTTGATAATGCAACGGCGAACACAGCTAGTATTCCTCAACTCATTGAAGCATGTGCACTATCTTTTGATGGAAAATATTTTCATTCTAGATGCATTTGTCATATTTTGAATTTATGTGTCCAAGATGCGCTTGGGATTTTTCAAGAGTCTGTTGTTCCTATTAAAAATGCCGTTAAATATTTGCATAAATCAAAAACATTGGGGAAAAAATGACAAAAATATTGTCGTTCAAAGAATATTGTTTATACGTGTTTCAAAGCCGATGTATCTCATCGTTGGAATTCTACTTATGAGATGCTTAATAGTACGATGGAGTATAAGGGTCATTTATGTGATTTTTTTAGGAAAAAAAATTTCACGGCTCAATTAGTTCTTAATGAGAGTCATTGGGATGCATGTTATGATTTATATGGATTATTGAAGGTTTTTCATATGACTACTAAACAATTATCGGGTGTTTATTATTGTACTTCCGTTAAAGTGTTGGAACATTGCATGTATATTGCCATGTCTTTTAAGGCTTGTTTTAATAGGCCAAATTTGCAAGGTGTGATTTATTTTATGGTTCAAAAATGGCTAAGTATTTTAGGGAGATTCCAAAAGTTTTCTTGATTGCTAAATGTTTGGATCCTAAATGGAGATATGAAGGTGTTTGTCAAATGCTTAGGATTTATTATGATGCTTTTTTGCAAATGGACTTTAGTAATGTTGTAATTGATGGTGAACAAATATTTTTTGATTTTCCTAATGTTCAAGAAATTAAGGATGATCTACAAAGGACTTTGATAGAACTTTTTGATGAATATAGGAGAAAGTATGGTGGTAATGAAGATAATACGGAGATTTCTTCTTCTTCTACTATGATGCCTTCATTTGATTTTCCCTTTGCTATGGACTCAATGGATCCTTTAGTTAGACAAATGCAAGGAATGTACCAAAATAGAACCTATGATAATTCAAGGAGCCAAGGTAATAGTGAATTGGATATATTTTTGCAAACTCGTTTTGTTTTTGGTGTTGAAGATAGTGGTCCGTCGATCGACGTGTTGAAATGGTGGTCGAAGAGAGTGGAGTACCCAATACTCTCCATGATGGCAAAGGAGTTATTTGCCGTCCCGGCATCCACCGTATCCGTTGAACAAGCCTTTAGCACCAGAGGTCTTATGCTAGATCAAAGAAGATCAACAATGAAGCCGGCAAACATTGAAGCTACCATGTTGCTCGATGATTGGTGTAGGGCCGACCTTAGAGCTCAAGAACCGGAATGGGATGATCGGAATGAGAGCGAAGATGAAGCCTTTACCGAGACGGATCGATCGGCATCGGCATCGGGTGCGGAATGGGAACCGTTGTGTTGTAATAAGAACTACGTCGACTTTGATTCCTCTATTAATATGAGGATACGTAGGCAACTCGATTTTAGAAATGAAATTGAGTTCAAGTCCCTTATTATAATTTTTAGTATTTTTCTTGTGAAATGTAAAAGTTCTTATTCAATTGTCAAAGTGATTAAATTGAGCTTAATTTAATGTTGTAATTTTTATCATTAATAATGCAAAATTGATCAATTGTTACGCATTTTCAACAATTTAATGAGTAATTTAAATATTTTTTAAAAAAAAAATATACATAAAAAACTTGACAAATTAACATTTCCTATTCATTAAATTAATTAATATAAAAGAATAAAATTTAAAATCTAAAAAAAAGTTGAAAATAAATAAATAAATATATATATATATATATATATATATATACTTTAAGGTGAGCAATTGTCGAGAGCAATTTTGCTCCCCTGTTTCATACTCTATTTTTGGGCAAGGGAAGGCTGGAAGCATTTTCGGAACTAGGGCCGGCCCTTGGCCCGTCGGTTTGGGCCCGGCCCAAGACCGTCGGGCCTAGGGCCTGGCCCTAAACCTAGATGCATATGAAGGGCCGGGCTAGGGCTGCAATATTAGGGGCCCGCGGCCCGACGGGCCGGGCCCAAAACCGGCGGGCTAGGCCCGTGGGCAGGTCTACTCGCAGAGGCTAGCTTTGCGAGCACCTCTACTGGAACGCGCAACGGAAAAAAACGAAAATAGAAAGATGAAAAACGGAGACGAAGAAGATGGTTTTTTTGCAAGATATGTGAACAATATCTTGCAGATGCCTCAAGGCGAAACTTTCACTATAATTCACAAAGAATTACAAATTAGAGTTGAGAAAAAGACCTATGAAAAATTACTAACCCTAAAGCTAGTATTACTCAACTACAAACTCTTGGATATAAACAAGTGAAGAAAGACAAAACTTAGGAGATTGAATCTACAAGTAGATTCCAACACGGCTGACCCCACAGACCAACACAAGTTTTTCCAATGTACTTTGTCCTCACTTGCATACTCCCTGGGAAGACGAGTCTTTCCAATGTACTTTGTCCTCACTCGCATACTCCCTGGGTCCTCACTCGCACACTCCCTGAGAAACTTCCCAGGAGGTCACTCATCCCACAATTGCTCCAGGCCAAGCACGCTTAACTTTGGAGTTTTCATGGGTGGACTTCCGAAAAGAAGATGCACCTTGTTGATATGAGTAGCACCAATCAATTCCTCCAAGCTCTCCTCGAGTATGCAGTCTCATTCCTGCATACCCTCGGAATCCCTCTCATTCTGGCATGCCTCGGTTCATTCATGTGCCCCTTCGCTTAGAAGCCCTTATAGGAGCCGCTCTTTGTCCGTGCTTATGCACACCAGCGATCACTCCGTAATTCTGCCCCGGTCATCACAAGAAAGCTTTGGAACATTGCAATATTGTGGAGCTTTGAGGAATTTATACATCTCATATCGTGCTCTTTGTTATAGGTGGAGGAATTACATAATTCAATTGAGGGAACATACGAGTCTAATAGAAATATGGGAACGACGACAATTGATGAGGTTGTGACTAGCTAGGTTGGAGTTGGACGATGATATTAGTGGTCTTTAGCAGCATGCATGTGGAACATGTATCTTTCATTTTCATTTATATTTCGTAGTTGATTATTTTTAGTGTAACGATTGTATCACCTCCTCGCTTGGTTGCTTAACTTGAAATAAGGGTCATTTGATAGATAGTCAACCTCAATTCATGCTTCTAGAAATTGTTTTCTTATAAGACCTCTAAGGGTCATTGAGAGACCCATTTAATTTTGCCCTATTACTTCAGTAATAAACTTCATGATCAGGAAAATGAAAAAGGTAATTCATGATGATCGTTACAACATTAATTTTACTTGCATTGCAGTTCTTACAATATTCAAGGTCCTATCCTATGTTTTTTTGTTTTCATTTTTGTTTTCTATTTTGTTATTATATGAATCTCGTATATATTGGATAAATGTGAAGTGATTTGAATTAGCTGTTACCTTTCATTTTTCTTCAGGTATTTGGACTTTCATGGATAGTAGTGTATCATTCTTTTCGAGATAGCATATCAAATACTATGATTTATGGAAAATTTCATGAGGAAACAGGTTCAGAATTCATGCCCCTCAAATGCATTACACGTGTCCCTGATTGTCCTTTTTTTATCGGCACATGAAACCCAATTCTTGACCGAATCGAGTTTACTTTTTTTCGTCCGGCCCGGTCCTCACAGAACCTCATTTAACTTCCGTGAAATTGCGTCAAATCAAGGGACCTTAGATTAAAATATTTTATTCCTTCCGTTTTCTCTCTCCACTCCAATGCTCTTTTTTTTTTGGTCAGGACTCCAATGCTCTTCTTCTTACTTAGGCTGCGTTTGGTAATCATCTCAAGATGAAGAATGACATCTCAAGATGACTCATATGAATAGTGTCAAGATGAATCATTCATCTCACCATTTGGTAGCAAAAAATTCAGACCCGGATGATATCATATTGTGTTTGGTACAAATTGCAAAACTCTAGATTAAAATTTAAATTGACTATTTTACCCTTATTAAATACCCCTACCGATTTCACTTTTTATCGTTGAGATTAAATAGTACCCTTTATTATTTATTATTTATTACTCTGTATTATTATTATTATTATTATTATTATTATATTATTATTATTATTATATTATATTATATGTTGAGTTATTATTTTTATTATCTTGTTATATTATAATTATTACTATTATTGTTATTATTTATTATTATTATTAATATATTTTTATTATTATTATTATTATATTATTATTATATTTTATAATTATTAATATTTATTATTATTATTTTTATTATTATTACTACTATTATTGATATTATTATTATTACTATTACTATTACTATTACTATACTATTACTATTATTATTATTATTTTATTTATTATTATTGATTTATTATTATATTACTATTATTGTTATTATTATTTATTTATTTAATTATTATTATATTATTATTATTCTTATTATTATTATTATTATTATTATTATTTAAAATCGTATAAAACATAAGGGTAAAATGGTAGAGAGAGAAAGTATTGTGTTACTGTTTTAATGAGTTCACCTCATCCGACCAAAAACGTGAGATGACTAAACAAGGCGGAACAGTGAAATATCAACGGGCCTTGTATTCATCTCGGGCCCTCCAGTTTATTTTAGTTGGTTACCAAACAGTGAGATGAACCAAGATGATCTCTCTCATCTTGGTTCATCTTGGTTCATCTTCTTTACCAAACACACCCTTACTGTATAATCTCCGCTTCATAAAAATAACACCACCATCGACACCGAGCTTCACCACGCCGGCCCGTCGCCGTCGCCGTCCCAAAACAAATCAACATTATATTTTATCATCCATGGAATTTTACTCACTGTTTCTTAGAACTAAAGGATTTCTTAGAAATTTTGGATTAGAGTTTTATTAATCAAAATGATCGATTGGAGAATTCTGAATTTTGATTGCTTATATACAGGGATAAACAATTTGAGAGATAGAAATAGTAGATCTAGCAAAACATTATTTGCTTTGCAAGGGAAAGGCGGAGAAATCGTTGCATACCTCATGGAAAATGGAGTGCGGGGAAGAAGACAGGTGGAGAGAGAAGAGTGGGGCCCACAGGAGTTGAGAAGGTTTTGAATTAATTCTACTAAAAATCTTTTCAAGTACTTTTCTCAAAAAAAAAAAATCTTTTCAAGTACTGATTTATTCAATATAATCCTTTCAAATTTGATTCAGTCCATTTCTTTATAATTGTCAATTGATTGCGCAAGGATTGTTTGGAAAAGTTTTTTATTTTATTTTATTTTTTATTTTTATTTTATTATTATTTTATTTTAATACTATTAAGTGATTTTGGTTAAATAAATATGCACAGAGTATTACCAAAATTAATATAGGAGTTTAATTATTTATTACTACCTCTGTCTCATATAATTAGACACGTATTCTGTTTTGGTCCGTCTCAACAATTAGACACATTTTCTAAAATGACAAAAAATACTTGGCTACAATTAACTCTCTCTCCTCAAAATTAATTACAACCACATATTCTCCACTCTCTTGGTTATTGGATCTACAGTAAACGTCCCTAATTATATGAAACAGAGGTAGTATAAGGGTTTTATTTTGTTTTTGTTTTTTTAAACGATTATAAATGGTTTTATTCGAGTAGTCATAAACCTATATTGGTTCTACTATACGTGGATTTATTATAAAATTTTGTGATTATTTTATTAAACTTTCATAGTTTTGACTTAATAGTTCATTAATTTTATTTAATTTTAATTATGTAATATCGATTATTTATGAGACTTATTTTAAAACACACTCATATAAATATGACCGATTATAATTTGAGGAATGAAAATCTGAATTTGATTTTCTAGTACACTTTATGTCTCAACAAACTTGAGTCGTTTTTTGAATTTACGTGAGGTATAAAATAATAAACGACTCAAGTTCGTTGAGACAAAAATAATAGTAAATTTTTAATGTCCATATTTATCATCAAATATATATTTTAATTTTTTGAATGGTATGATCTTTCAATACCATGATAAATGTGGCATAAAAATCAAATTATAAACATGAAACAATAAATTTTAATATTAAATTTTAACATTGATTACCCAATTCGATTGAATGGATGATTTAATTAGACCGTGATGGCTAATCGAGCACTCTAAGAACAAGATATCACAATTAATGTGTGAGAATAAAATAGATTAACATTATCCAACATTTAAGTTTTATTATTTTGCTATAAGATAACCTTTTATTTTTAGTAGTGCTATTATAATTGAATCTTATAATAAAGTGTTTTAAAAAAAAAATACTTTAAAGCTTAGTTTTTAAAGTATAACACTCAAATTATAATTTAATTTCAGGGTTAGTTAATTCGAGGAAGATTATCAAATGACCAATATGATTATAATTTAATTTCAAGAACATACTCATATGACCAATATAATATTAAAAATTACGACATACTTATATATATACTCCCTACATCCACCGAAAATGATACGTTTTTTGAATTATCTCTCTCTATATCTCTATATATATATAGAGAGAGAGAGAGAGAGCTGATGTGCTACTCCTTCAATGGTGGTCAACTCTGTAGGGACCTTCATCGTTTTATCACTTTGGTATAGAAATCGTAAAATTAAAAAAATAAATAAAAATCAAAGCTCTATTTGTTTTATTAAGCATTTTTTGAAGTTAAAAATAAAAAAATTAAATCGACCTTTAATTTTTTAGTTTTATAATTTTGATATTAATTTATTAGGTATTAGAACATAAAACAATTAAAAAAATCGAACAAAGTGATAAAACGACGATCCTTGATTAGTGAAATGTTAAAATAGAAAAAGAATTTAGTTTAATTACTCACTAATCAAGTCAAATTGCTCTATATCCTCGGATATTTAGTGATTGGTTGATGTACACTAATCGAAGAGTCGATCCTTCATTAGTGAATTGGTGAAATAAAAAATAAATTTAGCTTAATTACTCACTAATCAAGTCGAATTGCTCTATATCCTCTGATATTTAGTGATTAGTCGAATTACTCACTAATCAAGTCGAATTGCTCTACCACACTTAAACTTAAGATGTTCAATCATTATGCTAATATTTTGTTTTTTGCTAATGTGAAAAACGGATGACTTAATTAATTTTTTGCTAATGTGAAGCTACTCGAGAAATGACATATATTCCCGACCTATATTAATATTATCTCTCTTGACTTATTTTTATATTTCAATGATTAACGAACAACTTGATGTTTAAATCGAGTAAAAAACTTTTCAACTATAAATACCTTAGCAACAAGTTGTTTGACATTAAAAAATAAATACTACATCTGTCTCACTTCATTAGTCTCATTTCAATTTTTCTACGAATTTTACCTCTTATACACCTATTTTTTCTCATATGATTTTAATCCTAACAATTATTGTAATGAATTGTTACATTACTATTTGTTCAGGTAAATAACTGTACTTTTTGAAAAAATATTTTACTCAAAATTTACGATATAAAGAATATAGCTACATAAGAATATATTATCTCTCATTTTAACCTATTTTTTATATCATCCTATTTTTTTTAATAAATGCTCACATTTTCCCCCTTATAAATTGCCGCAGTACTATTATGTAAAAATAAATATTTATATTCTTATATATTTTACTATAAAATTGTAAGTGCTTCCGTCGAATTTCGAAAGGCGCTACACTAGACAATTGGAAAATTAAACGAGAAAGATTCTCACTTATTAACCTTTTAAAAACATATAGAATTGAATATATTTTTTTAAATGAATTTTTAAAATACTATCATTTTGAAACAAATAATTAAATATATTTTTTAATTTATACTGAAAAATTGGATCCCGTCGAATTTCGACTGACGCTGCACTAGTGAAAAATAAAAGGCATCAGTTTTGTGGAAAGCATAAACGTTTGAATTTTTTTTTTCTCAAAATAAATAAATAAATAAACGTCTGAAATATAAATAATAATAATAATAATAATAATAATAATAATAATAATAATAATAATAATCAATTTGCCATAATACAAATACAACAAACACAAACACGAATACAATACATAATCTAAAAGAAATAAAAAATAAAGGAAATATCATCCTACATTTTAAGGCCAAGACATACCTACAACTCTACAAGCAGGCCTAGATAGCCTATACTTAATAGGACACAAACGCCGTCACTACTTCTTCCTATTCAGCAAAAAGAACCGAAGAAAATTGGACAAATAAACCCATCCAATATTTAATTTAACAATTCCACATGTCACTCACCTATTGTAAGTGAATTCTAGGCCTGACTCCCCATAAAGTGACCCATGATTTATCAGCAATCTTCTAGACCAAATCATGGTATAGACATCCCGCTTATCCTTTTTGGGAATACCCCTTATTGTCATAAGTTTTCACAATTGTTATGAAATACCACTTACATTTTAGCCGTAGCAATGCTTCTACGTAGTTCTATAGAAATAACTAAGTAGTGTAGGATTTAGAATTAAATCACATTTCATCACAAAATTTGTTGCATAAATAATTATATATACATTTGATCAGGAAAATCACCTATTTTGTGGAGTCTCCATCAACATATACTGCGCATGTGCAGCAAAGCCTAAACAGTACCTAAAAGGTTGAGAGTTAATTTTGGATGATCATGAATTATAACTTCTATATTTAAGTTGGTTGAATTTGCTCCATTATATTTGGTGCACCAATTGTTATATTTATAATCGGATTAGTTATTATTTTTTATGAAATATGTGAAGCACATGAATGATTTTAGCTATCATCTGCATTATGAATTTATATATATATTACTATCATATACATATAAATTCATCTTGAATTGGTAGTTTTGATTTATATATCAAACAAATAAAATGCACCACCCATATCACTGATCAAATGTATTTGGATTACACGAATCATTCCATTTTATATTCTAAGAGATCTTATTCTTCAAAGCTATAATTTTTTACATAATATTTTATGATTTTAATTATATTAATATTTAAATATTTGTGGTTTTTAGGAAAGTAAATAAATATTATTGTGCATGATGAGATTGTGAATGAGATTAAAATTAGATTATTGGGGGGGGGGGGGGGTGTTCGGTACAATATGTGTAATGTTGTAAACTTTTGTTTTGGAAGTGGCAGGCGCTAGATCTCAGATTTTTTTTTATTGCCATTGATTTTCTAAGTAATTCGGAGGTACATAGCTTACCTAAATTCTCTTTCTTTTTATAATATATATATTTTTTATCACCGTGCATTCGCACGGGGCAAGGTACTAGTGTGATAGGTATTGGGAAATTTCAAAATATGAATTAAGGAAAAAGTTCGTATGCAAATAAATTATAATGTGAGAAATGCAAAAAATATTTAAAACTATACAAAATCATGTTTAAAGCTATACAAAATTATGCTTATGGTAAATAAGCTATACGTACAATTATCTACGTATAGCTTTAAGCATAATTTTGTATAACTTTAACTATTTTTTGCATTTCTGACAGTATGATTTATTTCTATATGAACCAAAATTTATGAATTATAATGTCATTATAAATAAAAAGAGTTTAGAAAAAGTTCTAAAAAAAAGTTTAAATAAAAAGACAAAAAAGGCCATATAAATATGGGAAAACGACAAAAGGAAGGCCAGAATCGTACGCGGTTTCTACCTTGTTCAAAGTCTACCCCAATTTTCCCTCTCCGCTCCAATTTCAACCCCTGCTTCATCACTTCATCATCCATCGATTCTCATCGATCATCACATACATACATCTCCACCAAAATTTACCAATTTGTATGTGTTTTGATCGGTGAAGGAGGGAAACAATTCATCTTAGTTTCAGAATGGGGTGCGTTAGTAGCAAGAGCGCCGATTCTAAAGCCAGCCGTGTCGCCCGGTGGCGCTCCACCGGAATCGTCGGTTTGCGCGACTCCAAATTGAAGGTACAGTCTTTTGTTTTTTTTGCAGCTGGTCAATTAATTCAATTAGATGGAAAATGAGAGTTATTGGTTTGTTAGTGAATTCTGTTGTTTAGACTGATGAAGTGCGTATGGTTCTTTTTGATTGGATTTTTAAGAATTGATCGCGTTTGTGATGATAATTTCGTATTGAGTGGTAATGTTCAGTCGAATTTAGAGCCTTTATTGATGTGAGATGAATGTGTGGACATATATCTGTTAAGCTGATTAGGTTGCTTTTGGATTGTTCCTTATAGACATTTCCAGATGAAGTTCTCGATTTAGAAAGATCGGTTCGTACGCTTGATTTGACGCACAACAAATTAGGTAATCTTTGCTTCAGAAAGTGGAGCATTTGATCATGCTTAAAGTAGTGTTTTTTTCTTGACATAGCTCAATTCTGTCGTTTCGCGTTGCTAATATTTTTCTTTTGTGCTCTGGCAGTTGATATACCGATGGAGATAAACAAATTGATAAACTTACAGCGGCTGGTGAGATTTCTCTCTTCAGTGTTCATTTTCTTGCTGTTGATTTTGGAACAATCTTGCTGAGTTTCTTGCTGTTCTGTTTCAAAAATGCTGCTTGCATTGCTGTAACTCTAATTTTTGGATTTTTGGTTGCTTGGGTCTTATGGGAAATGTCTTACTGCAGATTTTGGCAGATAATGTTATTGAGAGTCTACCGATGAACTTGGGAAAGCTTCAGTCTTTGAAAGTTATGACACTTGATGGAAATCGGATCACCACATTGCCTGATGAATGTAAGTTTCTTTTTGTCGAGATGAAAGTACTGGAGTTGATTGGAGTTCATTAACTAAAAATGATTTAAATGTTATTTTGCTTGACTTTCATCAAGTTTTAAATTTTCAGTGGGTCAATTAGTGAAATTGGAGAAGCTATCAATATCTGGAAATTTGTTACCTAACTTGCCTGAAACTATTGGAAGCTTGCGCAATGTGAGTATCATAATGTTTAGTTTGAGGCTTATTGAATGCACGTACGTTATCTCACACGTCCATCATATGCTATGTATTCGATGAGTTAATTTAAGTAATTTATGCAAACTTTTTGACTTTGCAGTTGATGCTGCTGAATGTATCAAACAATAAGATAAAGTTTCTTCCTGAATCCATTGGTAGTTGCTTCTCTCTGGAGGAAATTCAAGCTAATGGTACTTTCATATCTAACGAGCTTCTTTCTCTCTTACTCTTCTTGTGTTACTTTTCTTTCTAGCTTTCAGTATGATTTGTGCTAATTATTCTGCTTTTAAATGGATAATTACCCAGTTGTCCTCTTCCTTTCTTCCCTTGTCCATATATCTGTTTTGTTGGTATTGTTTACACACTGAAGATATCTGTAAACTAGATTTTATATGAGATTTTTTATTTCAAATAACCAAATCATGCACATATCTATTACCACTATTTATTGAGTTTTTATATGGCCAATCATGTTGTGCGGACATGGTTACTTCTATGTTCTAACGACGAGTGGCCCGTGATAAAAGTTTTGTCGGAAATGCCATTTGGACAAAAATTCAAGCCTTAAAATAGTTCATCCTGCTCATTGTGTTGGACAAGATAACTCAAGTGCATCAGCCAGAATTATGAAGTTTATATGTTAAAAGACCACTCTTTTCTCAAATTATGATAATTAGTATAAAGTATTACTATGATTAATCAAATCATACATATCACACTTGTCATCCCAACCAGTACAAGCTATAATCTAAGATTGCTGTTTGTCAAATTGGAAGTAGCTTAATCTGCATTTTTTTGCTTGTACTTTTGCGTGATCTAAGCATCTTTCACCTTTGCCTTCTCTGTTTTGACACTATACCTTATATTTGGCTGCAGAAAATTCTATTGAAGAGCTGCCATCTTCAGTGTGCAATCTCGTTCATCTAAAATCACTCTGTTTGGATAATAACAAAGTGAAGCAGGTTTAATTCTGATACTTCATATTTATCTTGTGTTGGCTACCCTACAAAGTTTATTGTTTCACTCAATTGGTGGTTTATATGCCATTTGTATCATTGACATATGTTTGTATCGTGTATTGATACACTACTAGAAGTTAACTTGTGATTAGCACTTGCCTTCAAAAATCCATGTGTCCATGCTGTTTGACACCTGGCACCCTGCATCTATAATAAAAAAGATGAAACAAATTCCAAACTAATATGATATGAATTTCAAGTGTTGTAATAATTCAGAAGTGTCAATTCCCTTAAAGTATGAAGTTGTAGGGAGTGAATTAATTGGAGATCGAAATTTCTAGAAGGGAATAAGAATTAAAGACTGGGAATTGGAAATCTTAATTTTCAGATTCCTGGATGAATTGGAGCTGAATTGTATGGTTACTGTTGAAAACTGTGTCGTTCAATGTAAGTTAGTGAAGTCTTGCTGAAGAAGATAACTTAAACTTTTGCTTCTAATTTGTATGGACTACTCTGTATTTATTACCAAATTTTAGCAGAAATATTACTTATTTTATTGTCATTGTTACTTGGTTGACGACCTTGCCTTTTCCTTTGAGAATACTCTCCAGTAGATAAAATGAGAAATATCAATGCATCTTGTCTCAATTAGAATACTTCTTTTTGATCGATTGATCATGCTTTCTGTTATGGAGATTCTCGCTACGCGTTCCATCCCTCACCTTCTCTTTCCACCTGCATGGCACACACACAAAGCCTCCCTTCTACAGTTCCACTATGAAGAAGAGGCTGGTTTTTCCCTTTAAATGTATGATAACTGTTTTTAAACTGAAGAATTTATGCCTTTTGTCTCTAATAATTACAATTTGTTTCTGCCTTAACAAATGTATTCCTGCGTTGTGGTTTGAACGTTGTTTGGATTCATCTACTTTGGATTTCTCAGTCAGCATTGAATTGATGAATATATTGTTCTTCGCTTGCAGATACCTCCAAACTTGCTGAAAGATTGCAAAAGCCTGCAGAATATATCCCTCCATGGCAACCCCATTTCTATGGATTATTTCCAACAGGTGAGATGACGATAATCTTATTTGCATACGAGCTACAATTTCACAATCATAACACGTCTTAGTAATGATACCACGCATGTCTAAAAGCATTATACCCGTTCTTTGTCACATTCAGATGGAAGGATTCGAGGATTTTGAAGGTCGGAGGAAAAAGAAGTTCGACAAATTGATAGACTCAAACGTGATGATAAACTCCAAAGGCCTCGATGAGGGAGTCGATCTTTGAGAGTGAGGCTTCTGCACACTTTCATCACGAGTTCCAAGTATATATATATATATATATATATATATATAGTAATTTGATTGTGTTTATTTGTAGTAGATGAAGTTGGTTGTGAAGGAAATTGGAGTTGAGAGGATGGAAAAAATAACGATAAAATTAAGTGTCGTACAGTTTGTATATTTCTCCCATTGCTACAAAATGTAGATGGCGTTTTTTTTTTCCCTTGCCACGTGGCGATTTATGTATGGAACTCACAAATACTGATTCTGTAACATTATTATACTTAATAATCTATGTGCAGTATATAAATGGTAAATGAGTCGCATTATATATACTCCCTCCATTTCATTTAAAATGACACATTTCAATAATGATTTTTCTGCCACGTTTTTTCACGCTTCTTGATAATGGGTTTTAAGATGGATTTTTGAAGAATTTTTTCTTTTACGGGATACTACGACAATTGTAGTATCCCGTAAAAGAAAGAATTCTTCAAAAATCCATCTTAAAACCCATCAACGAGAAGCGTGGAAAAATGTGTTAGAAAAGGCAAAAAAGAAAAGTGTCATTTTATATGAAATGGATGGAGTATATACATATTCTCTTTTCTATTGGTTTGGTTATGATGTAAATTGACATTGCCCAGTTTGATACCTATATTTGATAATATTATGTACAATAAAACCTCCTTATAAGAATACTCTATATAGGAATAACCTCCCTATAGTAATAAAAAATTATGGTCCCGACTCGGGACCAGTTATATTTAGGAATAATCTCTACATTGTAATAAAGCATATTTTTTTCCGGTCCCGTCTTAAGGATTTATGCCTCCATATAGGAATAAATTACAATATATACAAATATATATATAATATCATTACACAAAATATAAGATGGCCTAAAATACTTATCTATGGTTGATTGTGATAACATTTTAATTTTAAGGGTTGTCACTATATCCTTCAATTTGCGTGTACGTAATAGCTCATCTACATATGCACCCTCTTGCTTTAACAAGGTAAATGCATAGTTTAGTCAAATTTATATTAATTAGATACATGAATATGCTAAATGTATCAATGTGATATAGTATTTAATTGAATACTTTTGTAAAAAAAATAATTATTTTTCTATGCGAAACTCTACATAGGAATAACCTCCCTATAGTAATAATTTCTTTCGGTCCCGACGATATGACTGTATAGAGATTTTACTGTATATACACAATATTTACAATATTTACAAGATATTACTCCTATATTTTTTAGAGTAAAAGTACATATCACTTACACATCTTTATTAAACTAACTAGTTTAGTGCCCGTCGAAATTCGACAAGGTCCAATTTTTCAGTAATAATTAAAATATATATATAATTATATGTTTCAAAATGATAGTACTTTAAAAATTCATTTAAAAAAAAATATTTTAATGCAGCGCCCGTCGAAATTCGATAGAATCACTTATAATTTTTAAGTAAAATATATAAGAAATATACCACCCTCCGTCCACAAAAAAATGTAGTATCCCACAAAAGATTTTATTTTTTTAAAAAATCATTTTAAAATCCATCATCAAGACACGTGGAAACACGTGCCAAAAAAAGAAAATGATCAACTTTTGGTGAACAGAGAGAGTATATAATTATTTTTACGTGATAGTATTGCGGCAATTTATAAGGGGAAAAAATGTGAGCATTTATTTAAAAAAATAGGATGATATTAAAATGAGAGATAATATTTTCTCATGTAGCTATATTCTTTTTTTAATATCAAGTCATTCATTGTTCTATGTAATTCAAAAATCGGATAAAGAGGTGTTCTATTTTACTGTTTTCGCTTGTTAACTCATCCGATGTTTTTGGTCGGATGACTTCAACTCATTCGAACAATAACACATCACTTTCTCTCTTTTACCATTTTACCTTTAGGGGCAAACCTCAAACTACCCAACTTCATATAACAAAACCAAAAGTTACCCACCCCTTTTAATTTACATTCCATCTACCCAAATTTTTAAAATTGGACAAGTTTGCCCTTAATGCATATGGGTTCTCTCCTCCCTTTCTTTTATGTTTTTTTTTCCTTTTTCCTTTTTCCTCATTTTGCTTTGTCTTTTTTTTTTCTTTTGGGTTTTTCATTTGTTTTTTCAGTTTTTTTTTTCATTTTCATTTTTTTTATTTTTCTTTATTTTTGTTTTTCAGTTTTTTTTATTTTCCTCTTATTTTTTTGTTTTTTCAATTGTTTTTTCTCAGTTTTTTTTTATTTTCGTTTTTTTATTTTTATTTTTGTTTTTTTTTCAGCCTTCTTTTTTTTTTTTCCTTTTTTAATTTCTTTGTTCAGCTTTTTTTTTGTTTTTTTTTTTTCGTTTTTGCTATTTTCCAATTTTTCAACTTTTTTTTTCTTTTTTCGTTTTTTTTTTCAGCCTTTTTTCCCCCCCTTATTTCTCCTTTTTTCTCATTTTTTCATCATTTTCAGCCTTTTTCCACTTTCTTTTTTCTTTTTTATTTTATTCAATTTTTACTTAGAACGACTTACGATATTTAAATTTCGTACCGTAACTAAGGAACGGTACGAAGTACGACTGAACTGTTCGTACCGACTTCTAATAACAAAACACATATTCGTACCACTATTTCGAAAAAAAAGATTCCAATCAACTTCTTAAAACTACATAGAAAAGATAACAAATACCTTTCGCAAAGCAAAGTAAGATTCATGCAAATTCGTACTAATATCGAACAAGAAGTATGATATGTTTACATCGATCCTTTACTTGCACACACGGCAAAAAATATAACATAATTTTCAGGTAAAAGACGTGTACAATGTAGCAGTAGGAAGTACGATCTCTTGAAAATCGAACCGAAGTAAAAAAGATTTCATGCATTTTTAGAGTTCAAAGTACGAATCTGGCAAAATCGTTCCATGACGAGGGAATAGAAAATATAAACAACAATACAAAATTCATGAAAAATTGCTCGGTACTCAGAAAGACTGAGACGAATTCGTACCATTCATTAATGATATGAATGAATGAATATTTGTTATCCTACTTTTTAAACAATCTTGACAAGTTCCAGTACGATATTATGAATTCGTACCGTTACGGTACGATATCATGAATTCGTACCGTAACTTTCCATTACAAAGAGAAAAAAATTATGAATTTGTACCGTAACTTTCCATTACTTTCTAAACATTCTCGACAAGTTACGGTACGATATTATGAATTCGTACCGTTACGATACGGTATTATTAATTCGTACCGTAACTTTCCATTACAAAGAGAAAAAAATTATGAAATTGAAATTCACTAATATGAAAGAAAAAAAAAAGAAAAAAAAAAACAAAGACCCACACCTTCAATTCTCCAACCTCTTCCTCCTTACTCGTAATGCTTTAAGATATAAATATTTTTTGATCAATCTTTAATAAAATAGTACATGTGGCCCACAAGATTACAACACCAAACATCTCAATTCTCGAAGAAGAAGAAGAAGAGAAGACGAAGAAGGGCTGAGAGGATGGGTTGTAGATTCAACCCATCAATTACTCTTCAAATCATCAACAAACCTTAATTATGAAGGGCTGAAGAAGGGCTATGAAAGCACATCGCATCCATGACCTCCTCCTTTGCTACTGTAGTTGACGACGAGGAAGACCCGGTGAGGACAGAGGAAGGCGGTGGATGGCGCAGCAGCAGTTCGGCAACAGTTCCGGCGATGCTACTGAAGTGGGCCGGCCTCAAGGATTCCGACCCATAGCCGGAAAGCGGCGATTCAGATCTGGGGAGTTGAGCTTGAGGTCGATGACCTCATGTTGATGGTTGCCGCTAGTACTGTTCTCTACGACGCCGGAGCAACGATGGCAGCAGTTCATGGCGGCGGCGCTCTTCTCTGCGGCGGCGCTGGAAGCATGGTGTTGACAGAGAGAGAGGAAGGAGAAAGAAGAAGAATAAGGAGAGAGAGGGAGGAGGAAGAAGAAACCGTGCCCCATTTTGGAAGGAAAGAGGAACAGAGACGAGAGAGAGGGATGAGAAATAGAGATTCAAATTTTGAATTTTGGAGAAAAGGAGGAATAGAAATTGAGGGATTCAAATTTGATTTTGGGAAAATTGTTGGGCAACTTAGTCCCATTTAGAAAATATGGGTATTTGAGTTAAAAAATTAAAGGGGTGGGTAGATTACTAGTTTTTTATCTAAGAGTGGGCTACTCACCCTAATACCACTTACCTTTATGTATTTATACAATTTCAAATAATAATAATAATAATAATAATAACAACAACAACGAAGCGCAGCTCAATTGGTAAGACGTTTCCCCTCCAATCTAAGAGGTCGGGGGTTCGAAGGGTAATTTAGTCAATCTAAATTTTAATCTAGAGTTTTGCAATTTATACCAACACAATATGATATCATTCGAGTCTAAATTTTTTGCTACTAAATGAGGAGATTGATGATTCATCTTGACACTATTTATATGAGTTATCTTGAGATGAGTCATCCTTCTACATTTTAAGATGAACACATCTTAAGTGAGACCCGAAAATTATTTTAACATACCCCATCGCAAAAAATTAAAACTCTGTGCCATAAAATTTTGTTTGCTTATTTCGTTGACAAGTGATTTATACTTGTACATGTGATAATTAAGAAGGCTGATTAGTCACTCGGTCAACTCAATTGCATGTGGTTAGTTGGATCCAACAAAAATTAATTTCAACAATTTTTCATGAACTACTAATTGAATAGGTCAAAATATTAAGAGGATGAAAAGATTAACTTCCCTTTTATTTAATTTATTTGTATAATATTGGTTGCGCCAACAATCATTTTATACATACCCTGCATTATAAACCAAGACCTTAGAGTTGTCGTGTCTTCATAAACACAACACATTTATTTTTATATATAAATAACTAATGTCATCATACTATATATAGACGTGATCTGCATTAATTTGTCTCATAAAAAAAGACGATATGTATCTACAATATAGAGCATTATAATAGAGCATGGATTAAAGCTGGATTTGTTGAAATTTAGTTTTTGATAATTAATTAGTACTTTTCATTAATTATAAAGCCTTTCAGATTGCTGCAAAAGAGAGCATACTTGGAATAATTTGCTTTGACTTGGGATTAAAGATTGTATGAGCAGTTTAGGATTAAAAGCACTTTTTCTTCATTTTTTCCCATTTTTTTTTCTGATTGTAATTACTGGTTAATTATTAAATTTACACTATTTATATAAAAGTAAATCTTCATGTCTAAATTGGGGGGAGGTATTTTTTTTTTTTTTTGCCAAGTTAACTTTTTTCTTTTATTCACTTGACTCTTCCTTAACTTGCATGGTGATTGTTATTGCATTATCCAAAACCAAATTGCATGTACTTCACACAGAAGACCATTGTTCTTCAGCCAAGAACATAATCAAGTACTTCACAAAGAACACTGAATGTATTTATCACACCGATCAGTAGACATCACAGGCATGACCTGACAACCATGATAGCAACTCCCCCTTAGTCCAAAACAAAGAATAACAATTGATAGGTAAAGAAGCGCATCAAAGTTAAACCCACACAAATCCACCAAACATCAAAACAAACTGTCACAAAACACAAAATAAAGAAGTAATAGCCTGAAGACATGCATGCTACTTCTTCATTGATAAAATTATATTTATTAATATCATTTGTGTACTCAGTATATCAAATCAAAATTAATTAAATATGAAATTAAGAAG
This sequence comes from Mentha longifolia, assembly GCA_001642375.2. Classification (NCBI taxonomy): domain Eukaryota; kingdom Viridiplantae; phylum Streptophyta; class Magnoliopsida; order Lamiales; family Lamiaceae; genus Mentha; species Mentha longifolia. The sequence continues at coordinate 3,857,500 of CM038111.1, read as the reverse complement.
TTCAAATTCCAACTATAGTCTCCTAATAAGTCGAATTTGTAACACTAACATTAAATATTCTAGTTAATTTAATTTTACATACTATGTTATTTTATATGCTAAATTGTAACAAGTGAGTTTCAATTCCCCTTTCACCCAAAAAAAATAGATTTTCTTTTGGATGCATTAATTTAGAATATTAATAGATTAAATTAAAGTGTTCGATACGTGGAGTTGAGACGTGACTTCAAGTAAAGTATTTTTTAAATGATAATAGTTGCCGGCCAAATAAAAATAAAAAGAAAAATTCATAAAATGATAAAGGTAGTAGAGCTTTTACTCTTTTTCGTTAATTCAGATTATAACACATGCCCACACATATATACGTAAATAGAAGAATCAGTAGAAAACAATTAATTTAATTAAAGAAAAAAAAGAGTGGATTAATAGATTTCTTGAAACAAGCAAAACCCTACACATACAATAATAGTAATAGTAATTTAGTAATCCCTCTTTAGTAGAGATATTAGGATTAAGTCTTAATTGTGTTAAAATGGGGGAAGAGTTTGATCACAAAAAAAAAACGTTATAATTATTTTCTTATAGCCCATGATTATTTTATTTTTTTTAGTTAATTAAAAGGATAAGACATACAGTTACTTGTAAAATGAAGCATCATTATGTAGGAAAACTCAACTATCCTTTACTCATAAGTCAATTTTTACTTTATGTAATATAGTAAAATGTTAGGTCCAAATTGAAATGTAGATGCCAATAAATGTCTGATTATAGGTTACTAATCTTGAGATGCTATCAGTTATTGTTGGAACAGACTAATTTACCCCTAAGTGGTATTATTTCAATTTTCTCACTTTAACCTAATAATATCGTGGTCCTTAAAATTAGGTGAAAGGTGCAACTGAATATCGTGACTAGCCCTAAATAAATTGTCACACCATAGGAGTATAATTTTTTTTTTGGAAGAACTTATTTAATTTGAGATTTGAAGCATAACAACTATATATCACAAATAGAATATGTAGTTATTTTCAAATGAAAAACACTCAACTGTCATTTTGGGCATACTTAATGTGCTCGTCGTTGATATAGCGGTGTCACATTGACAATTTTCTCAAGTCTTTTATTGAATAAATATAAAGGGTAAAAAAGTAAAATGTATCAGGCCACTAACCATTACTAATATTTTATTAATTTTATATATCTAATTTGACTATAATAGCTGGCCATAATGTGACTGTATAACTTTATTGTTTTCTCAATTAGGGTTTTGTGTTTGTTAGGATATATATTCATGTTACATTTATTTATCTATGTCATTGTCACGTTAGCCGTGAACATGTTAAGTGCCCACGATGAGTATCGGAGCATTCGATCTCTTTCAAATCCAAGATTCCATAAACCAATCACAAGCTCAATTGTTGGGAAAACTGCATATAGTGCATGAACACTCACCGCACATAATGTGCATGCACATGCTTCTTGCAAAAGAAATAAACCAAAAAATGTTTTAAAAAAAATACTAAATTAATTAGGGATGTTTCCTAGTAATCCCACTCAATAATTCCACCCTAAAACCACCTCAGTTCAATATTCAAAAAAGAGCAAGAGATTGGCAGCATCTAGACAAAGTACAGCTAAATCTTGGAATAAATTGTTGGCTAAAAAAAGAGGATAATAAAAATTAATTTAATAAAATACTTTTCGATTAAGCGATTTTGGCAATGAGATTATATTTAATTAATTATAGCCGGCCGAATAAAGCCGGCACTAATGCAGCTACGGCGGAGCAAAAATTTGCAGATTTTGGCAATTTGTATTAATCATTATTATCAATTTAATTGGATCCAAATGGCATTTTCCAACTAATTATAATTACTTTAATTTTAAAATTGTTTCTTCTCATAGTAACTTGCTTATTAGATTATTTGTAGAAATTGTAGTAAGACACTTTTGAAATGAGTTTGGCCAAACTTGAAATTGATCCCACTTGGTAAAAAATTCTATATCGAAGTGGCATCGTTTAGTGCCTTTTGAAAGTGAGAGAAGTTCGACCAATTTGTACATGTAAATTAATTTACTTCTTCGGTCTTAAATCAAAAAATCAAATGTAACACTTCTTTTGATTATGTCCAAAAAAAATATAAATATATTGAGATGGATCAAGTATATTAAGTTACACATATAAATTGAATTGGGACGGAAGAAGTATTATTTTGGAAAAACAAGTTTAAAAAAAGGATAAATAATGACCGAATTAGCCATGCTTTATGGCTTAATGCACTATCCACCACCTATTAATTAGATTAAATTTGATGAAGGGTTCTTCTTGTCATTTTTTTAGGATGACTTTGTGAAGTATTGACTTTTATATATACTACTATATGAGTAGTACTTATATTTTATTTATTTATTATATATTAGTTGTTTCTGTTTGATTTTATTGTTCGAATTAGAATGAAAATGGGAGGATCTTGCCTTTTTTTTTCCGAATTAAGTCGGTCAATAAAAATATTAGTGCTTAATTTATCAATTTTATTTAGAAAATAATACTATGCTTTAAATCCAATCCAAAATGATTAATTTCAGCAATAAAAACTGGTTTAGTGAAGTGGTAAGCTTTGTTGACAAACCAAAAAGTGGGACCCACTCCACATTGTGTAAAGCTACAATAAAAGCACATTTGGAAAAAGAAGAAAAAACTCCAACAGAATAACTTCCAAAGTTAAACAGTGGAATTTCCACTCTTATTTTCCAAGACAAAGGAAGGAATAGTTTCTTCTTTTTTCTTTATTATTCATTTATTAATTTATTATAACACAATTAATTTCAAGAATTTATTCTCTCTCTCTCCCCTTTTTTTTCCATGGACAATTAAGTGAATTAACTGCCCTTGGATTGTGCTGGCTTAGTTGGAGTACATGTGCTACTTCCATCTTTTATTTCCTTTATATCAATTCTTTTTATATTATTTATTATATGGGAAATAATTAATATACATGATTCATGCATGGATTTCTCATTTCCAATGTAGTGTAATATAGATGAAACCAATGATAATTTAAAAATATTTTTGTTTTAATTTAATTTTCTAAGAAAAAGGTTGTCTTTGCTTGATGGTAGTGGCTTGCTGATAGCCATCATTAGCAACAAAGGTAACTGACCCTTCATTTCAGATTTGATATTTTCTTCAACTTTCAACTACCCTATAGCTACTTCTACTTCTACTTCTAGCAAGAGCAACCAAAAGAGAGAGAGAGAGAGAGAGAGAGAGAGAGAACAGAGAGAGAGAAAGGTTGCTTAGTTGCTTACTAGCTTACTTTCTTTAATACGGAGTATATACTTTCCTTGTTCATCAGATCTTGTTTCTGCTCCAAGAACTTGAGTCTTTCTTGCTCTAAACAAGCTCAAATCTTGCTCTAAACACCTCCATTTCCTCTTATTCATGTCAATAAATCACCATATTTCTCCAAATTCTACTAAATTTGAGCTTTTTCTTGATATAATAGACTAGTGATTGATTTTATCAATTCTGAAAAAAGATAGATATGGAGAAATCAAAGCATGTGTGCAAATTCTGCAGCAAAATATTCCCATGTGGCAGATCATTGGGAGGCCACATGAGGTCTCATTTGATCAACATTTCTTCAACAGAGAAGAAGCTCCCTCCACTAAGGGACAGAACTCAGAGAAGAAGAAGCCATGAAGCTGCTGCTTCAATGGAAGATGATGATGGTGATGGTGATGAGATGGTGTGTAAGGAATGTGGAAAGAGTTTCCATTCTTGGAAAGCTTTGTTTGGCCACATGAAGTGCCACTCCATAATTGGAAAGGAAGATTCAGTCTCGGTCTCATCAGAGAATGAATCATCCAAGAAGAAGAAGAAGAGAAGTAGCAAAAGGTATACTAATACTAATTCATCTTCAATTCTCTCTCCTTGTGTTTCTGAGCAAGAGGAGGTGGCCTTGAGCTTGATTTTGCTCTCCATGGATCACACAAACTCTCTTTCTCAATCACACAACACGAGCTTCGACTCGAATAAAACAGTACAGGAGACTCAGTTCAGAGCTTCAATCAAGAAAGTGAAGAGCAGCCAAGATTTTGAGATTGGATGCAGTGAATCTGAGGTGAACTCTCCCAAGAATTTCATCAACAAAAAGGGTCCATTCACATCAGATCAGAACAAGAAAAGGAAGAGGATTAATGATTCTGAGATCAAATCCTCTCCAACCAGCAAATTCAGCTGCATAATTTGCCACAAGGCATTCCCTTCATACCAAGCTCTAGGTGGACATAGGGCAAGCCACAAGAAATTCAAAGGCTGCTGTGCTCCGACAGCTGATGATCGTTCGACAAATCTATCTGAAACAATCGAAGAAAGCAAGAAAAGTAAAGAACATGAGTGCCCAATTTGCTTCAAGACCTTCCCTTCTGGACAAGCTTTGGGTGGCCACAAGAGATCACATTTGATCATTGATCAAGCTAAGATCACCGATTCTTCTTCTGTTAGTGTCGAGAGACGGATTCCAGAAGTTCGCGATTTTCTTGATTTGAACTTGCCTGCTCCACTTGAGGAGGATTGCAATGAGTTCAAACCATGGTGGATTGGCACTACTCACAGCAACCATGGACTGCTTTTTAGCTCATGATGATCATACTCTTAACTACTTTTTTTTTTTTTTGTGCTTATTGAAAGAAGATAAATGTATAGATTCATTCATTTTTTTTCTTTCAAGGGTTGTTCAGCACCCAATTTTACCATAAAAGTTACAGTTTTCACTATAATTTGTCTCTTTTTTTTGCTATTGTTTGAGCAGAAGTTTGCATTTTTCTTGATTATGGAAGAACATCCCTTTACTCCTTAGCTACTTCTACTAGCAAATGCTTAAAAAAGATAAATGAATAAATTCATTCATTTCTTTTTTCTTTCTTTCTTTGTGTAGAAGTTTCAAGGGTTGTTCATCAGTAAGCTTACTACTAAAGTCACAATTAATTTCTCACAAAAAAAAAGTGACGATTTTTTTAGCCATTGTTTGAGCAGAAATTTCCATTTTCTTGATTGTGGAGCACCCCTTTACTCCTTAGCTACTTTTTACTAGCAAATGCAGCAAAATAAAAAAAATAAAATAATAATAATAATAATAATTTTTTCTCTTGCAGCTTTTGCTATAGCTACTAGTAAAATTCATTTTCCACTAGAAAATAAATCATGATGTAATTGTTTTGACTTGGCTGAGAAGGGAAATGAGTGAGGAGCTGAAAAACAGCAACTGTTTTATGTCATATCTTATGCAATTATCGTGCTTCAGTCTCTTATTTTATCACTTCTCCACTCCAATCCACGCCTATTGTATGCTAACGAAATAAAATAAAATAAAATAAAATAAATACGAAGAGAGAGAGAGAGAGAGGATGAGATTAATTTTTATGAATTAAATTAAAAAATAATAATAATAAAGGGTTTAGAAGTGAAGTAAAGGCAGTTGTTAAGTCACCTAACATGTAACATGACTGCCCATCTCATCTCTCTTTCAACTCTTAATTAATCTCAATTATGCATTAGTGGTGCAGTTTTATGTGTACTTCATTGACCATAGCTACACATGTAATTAAACCTCATTAATATATAACATCACTTATTAATTACAATATAACACCACTTGTGTAGTTAATTTCTATGGATCCTAATTTTCAATGCCCTCAATTTTCAGTAAATTATCATAGTAAATATTCAATCAAATAAGGTATGTGCATATTAAAGGCTTTCAAAAATATATATATACAAATGTGCACAATTTTCAAGGAAAAGTTGGTGATTGCTAATATGAAGAATGATGAAATAATATGGTAGTATAAAATAGTAGTAGTGCTTGAAATTTTGGTAGTAAATGAAGTTACATTAAGTCAAAAGCCTATGAAAATTTTGGTTGTACATAAGTTAGGCACACTTATTTCACATTTTTATATAACCTAAGAACATAATAGGACTTTCTATTTTATTTTTCAATCCTCATGAATTCTACTATTTATTTAAAACCAGCTAGAAAAAAAATGGGTTCACTTATCGTAGACTAAGGGAGTATAAAGTAAGCACAAAACACACTGATATATGAACTAAAAAAAATTAAATATAATTAAAATAAATAACCCACATTAAAAATCTGGAGTATATACTAATAATCTAGTGCCATAGGCCTTCAAAAAAAGTAATTAGGTTAGAAATCAAGATAAGACAAGCCAGTTGTGACATAATAGTGAGTAAAAGTAGGTAGTTCAGTATCCTTTATTTTAATGATGATAGTTTATTCAATAATTCAGTTACATTATTACAGAGATTAATTAATACTAATATAAAAGATGGTTTATGTTTTATTTACTTGTAAGAATGACATACTAAATTCCTTTAGAACTGTAATTAGCAACTGATAGAATATTATGTTTCCACATTATTAATTGTTCTTTCTCGATTTAATTAGTTTTCCAAATAAACAGAGCTGGGTTTTTTTATTTTCATTTCTTTTTTCCAAAATGAATCGTGTAAAGTTTCTTTAGGCCCAAAACTAATTGAAAACATCTCTAAAAAAATGAATATAAATTTCTTCTTGTAATGTTTCATTAGGCCCACGATTATATAAGGCCCAACAAACTATCAACACTGAAATTGCTGGGAATTTAAATTAGGAATAATTGTCTAAATATACCGACTTTTATCCTCATTTTGTACACGAACTTTCAATCTATATATAAATACATAATTTTTTAATTGTATAATTTACATGCGAGATCAATTTTTTTATATATAATTTTGCCACCTTGCGTGATGAGATGAAAGTCGAAAGTCGAACTTTTTGGAAATCATGTCGTTCTTATGCGCGAGAAATTAGAATCTCACTAAAGACTCGATAAATTCGACTTGCATATCAATATAAAATCTTACAAAATTGAGAAAATTGACTTCATGTACAAAATTGGATATATTTAAAAAATTATATATTTATAAGAAGAATTTCACAAAATGTGGCATATTTAGGGGAATTATCTTTATAAATTAATATTTTCCTCGATCAATAGCATAAAATAAAAATAAAAATGGATCTTCATGAAAATCAACTAAATATGCAAATTCAAAATCAATACAACTTTTTTCAATTTCCACCACATAATATATTAGCTCAAATTAATTTCATCAATACATCCGAAATAAAAATAAACTCAGATCAAAATCAAAAGCAGCTAATTTAAAAATCTCGAGGTCGGCCAACGCAAAACTACCGGCATCGCTCTAGGCGGCGGACGGCGGCGGAGTTCAGGCGGCGAGGAAATTACGGCCGTTCTCCTTCAAAAAGTATACGATGAATCCAAATTTTTCTTTCCCGCAGTCGCCGAAATAGCCTGAATAGCAGAGATAGTAGTTCAGCAGCAGCGACAACACCAGGACAGCGATGGCAAAACAACCACCGCAGTAGCAGCAGCCGCGGCCGCGGCCGCCGCCGCTACTCCGCCGGTTCCGACGTCGCAAATCCGATCCCGCCATCTCCGCTGCAGAATTATGTGGAAGAGACCTAAAATAGATTCAGCTAAGAGATAGAGAGTAGTTGAGTTGAGTCGGTTTAAGAGATGTTGACGTGTACGTGAAATAGGTGAAAACATTAATTTCGATTTTTCTGTTAGGTCCTTCCTTTTTCGTGAAATTTGGTTTTGGACATCCACGTGTTGGTTAATACTCTATTTATTTCTCCATATTAATTATCGTATTTTTTTTATTTAAAAAATTAACATGAAATCTAGAGAATGTGCTACGAAAGATTTATACTTCGCTAATTATGCGTACTACTAATGACGAAACACAACTCAGTTGATAAAACGTTTTCCTTCTAACTAAGAGGTTCGAGGTGCGTGTGTGTGAGTGTATTGTATTACCTGATAAAAAAGTGAAAATAAAAAATTAGTACTACTATTACTAGTCCTTCCATCCGATTAATATAGGGATAGTGGATAGTTGACCGCCTTTACTATCTCCATGTTAATAGGACAAAAGGAGTAGTAAGTAGTCTTTCATATTGTAGTAAATTTTTAAACCTTTAGGCTTGTTTGACAGGCTATATAAAGTCTATTATTGTATAATAGTATGACTTTGACTAATGTTTGGTAGACTACATTAGTTAAACATGAGGCCCTATGCTAAGTAAAAACCCTTTACTAAAATATTATTTTCTCACTCATATTTAACTCTCCCTAACCCCATTTAAGTAATGTGGATTTGCATAGTAAAATCATATTGCCCCTTTTAGCCCCAAAAAATATAGAGGAATCAATAATTAAAGAAAATAAAGATATATTTGTAATTTAATAAAAAGTACAAGGTTATTTTATGAATTATATAAGTTAGTATAGAGCTTAATGTATGGTACCAAACACTTGTTATACTTGTACATAGATTTTAGTAATGCTACCAAACACTTACATATATTAGCTATATAGGTTTATTCTCTACTATTTACCTTGATACTATTAATATAGACATTACTAGATTAATATACCAAACATGTTACATTGTTACAAATGATTTTACTTGAAAATGTGATGAATTGATGATGTAAAATTTAGGATGGACCACATATGACAATTTCATTAATAATATATTTTTCATCTATCTATTTAAATGCTTTTGTGCATGTGAGTGTGTATGTTTTGTACTAAAAAATATATTGGACAGACAATCTTACATAGACGACCCTCGAACCAATGATATCAGATAGTTGTGGATGCAGGATTTTGAGTAAAGGGTCAAAAATTATACAAATGCCATCCACAACAAACTGATCCAAATTTCTTTTTTGTATGTCCACAAAAAATGGGCACTTTCTATTTTCGTGTTATCAAGAACACAATTAAATATATCATTTTCAATATAGACTACCAAATTATCATTTGTATCTTGTCATTTTATTTTTTCTATTTGTATTTTAGATATATTTAAGTATATCAATAATAATAGGAGTATAATAGATAATTAATGCCAAAATACAAGGGGGTCAATTGCCCTCCCTTGGCCACACTTAGATACGCCCTGATCAGAAGTGAAATTTGTATGCGTATGTCGCATTTCGTAAATGGTATTTATATCGATACATATTTGAAGTATTATTATTTTATTTGATTACATTAATATAATTACCGCATTATTTGTGTTACAGTAATGAACTTGATTCGAGACAGACCAATATATATATAATCGAATAATTTTAAAAATGAGGAAATGCAAAGAAACATACGAGGAGTATAATTATCAAATAACACGAATGCTCTTTTATCCGTCATATACACATTTAATATGCTCATAACTGATGTGACAATGTCATGTCAATATTTTTTTTATTTAGAGTTTAATTTTTTTATTAAAATATAGTAATTTTTATTAGATTTATTTTTATAAAGTATATTAATGATAATTTTCTTTACATATACAGATATACTATCGTTACATTATCCGTAAACACATTACGTATGCCCATAATGAATAAGAGCATTCCTCTATCAAATAATCACAACATGGTTTTAAAAAGTTTTGCTCGCCATATTTTTAATAGCGGTTGCGGCAAATCATTTAAAAAATCAGAAATAGGAAATACTAGTAATTAATAATTTTAGGGGTGCGGAACGAATTTCCGAAATCAGTTGGGGCCGAATAGCAATTTAGGAAGAAAGTGGAACTATTCCAATTTTCAAAATTTGGATTCGAATCCGACAATCATCACCTTCGGACATTCGCCACTGTTGACTCCACCCAACATCATCAAATTCGTCGAAGAAACAGAGTCAAATTCCGAGGGAAATCAAGATTTTTGCAACCAATTCACAACGCTATCTCTCGAATCCCGCCTATTTATCTCTCAAGCCCTAGTTCCAGTAATTCCCCTTTTCTCTCTCAAGAACTGTTCTTCCATTTCCGTTTTTTAAAATTTTCTTGAAACTCATTTCTCGTGTTCTTCGTTACTGCTTTCCTCCTTCTGGGCTTGATGATTTAAGTGTCTTTGCCTTGTAATTGGAATCACTATTTTATGTCAATTGTAAACATCATTGTTTTTATGCAAAACAATTTCAAAGATTGTTCTAGATAATTCGTGCTGTTAATGCGAAGAATCTACTTTTATGGGAGTTTGTGATTTTTAGTTCATCTCATTTCATGATGGCATTTGGTTTCTTCAACTATTTGCAGATGTCTGGTGGAGTAAGTGATGGATCTTTTGATGCTGATGACTTGTCTGAGATTAGGGAACGATTTAAAGTGGTAAATTTCGGATTTGATGTGTGATTTATTATTTTTATTTTTTTCTTTTTGTTTCTTAGCTTGTGCCAAAGTCTTGAAATTTATTTCTGTTCATGTAGTTTTGGCATTTATCTTCATCAGCGACCTGATAAATTTGTGTGTTATGGCATGAGCTAGTAGATTCTAAAGCAAGAATTTGCATTCAAAGTAAAACATTAGTGTTTCGAATTTCGAGGCCCTCGATGTTTTTACAACTTGAGCTAGTTTCATAAGGCAGATTGCTGTTCAGACAAGATAAACTTATTTAAGTCCATTTCTGATTTACTAATTCTTGATAAAATTCTAATTTGGTTGCCTTTTTGCTTTCCATAATTCCGTCGTTGAAATTTGAGGTTACTTTTGGCACGTGATTATCTGTTATCACAGTCATGCATATGCTTATACGTTGCTTTTGTATGATAACAGCTTACGAAAGAGAAGGAGATGCTGAGAGATTCTAAGTCTGAGGGGTTTGAGTTAATCAAGGTTATTATTTTAGTTGCATTGTTGTGTTGTGTGGTTTATAAATCATTTCGAATCCATTGAATAACCTCGTTTCCTCAATCATAGTGTTAATAATGTCTTGCTCAATGGTGATGAAGGATTAGTCGTTTTGTTTACTACTAGTATAATTTAGAGCTATCGTCATTGCAGAGACTGGAATTCCATGTTAAATCATTGTCCGAATCCCGTGAAGGAGACAAGAAGCGCATCACGGATTTGGAAAGAGAACTCAGTAATTGCATCCAAGAAATAGGTGTTGCATCTTCCTTGACATACATAACACACACACACACACACACACACACATGCACACACTGTGTTAGAATGTGTGTGTGACTATGTAGTCGTACTTTTGTAAATTCAATTCTTTCCATATATATGCCAAAAAAATACCTACTTTTGATTTAATATGAAGATTGATGACATCTGATTTTTCTTTTTCTTTATTTAATCAGTTGTAAACTTTCTCATAGATTATCTGCAGGATCAACTGGGCGAGAGGAACTCGAGCCTTAACTATCCTGGCGAGCAATCATGCAGCTGTCACTTTAAACTTGCCGACATGGAAAATCTAGAAGAGGAGGTAGGAAGGTTGAAGGAACAGATTAAGATATCTGATTTCGAAAGGTCACTGTTGATGCAAGAAATAGAGGATAAAGACAATGTAATAAGATGCTCAGCATCAAGAATCGAGAACCTGGAGGAGTCCATATCGTCTATAGCACTAGAATATCAATGTGAAATAGAGAGCATAAAGCTGGACGCCAGTACCTTGGAGCAGAATCTTTTCGAAGCTAAAAAATTACTAGAAGAAAAAACTCGAGAACGTTCTGCAGCAAATGAGTTGATTGAAGAACTTGAAGTTCAGAACGGGGACGCATATAACGTCATCACGAGATTAATGAAGGAAAATGAAGATTTGAAAGAAAAATTGCAGAATTCGGATTTGTGTATGGCTGCATTTGTCAATGATGTGGAAAAGCAGTTCCATAACTGGCTAGCTAAGATTGAGGTCCAGTCCTCGATTACATTAAAGAACGATGTGAGGTATGCTTCTCCAGTATGCAAATGTGTGGTTATTGTTGGTTCGAGACCTCGATGTTAGATAGCCAGGTTCGAATTTTTAACTGAATCCCATAGGCTAAATTTGGAATTTAGAGATTTGCCGTTGTGGTGATCTCGTATAGCAACCAAATCTAATATGGGATCTGAGTTATAACGGAAATTGGAAAACGTTCTCTAAATGTATAGTTTCAGGCTTATAGTCAAGTATTCATCATACTTTCTTCAGTTTCGTGTTAGAATTTCTGCTATATTTTACTATGATGAGAAAGAAATTATAGAAGAAAGGGCTTCACCCTATGACCTCTCTAATACTTAAATCCTTTAGTCTTTGACGCTAGGAATTTGAAACGTTCAGGTCTTCTTTTCTCCCTTGATCGGAACTCTGTACACTGCTGGCACTGCAAAAGTCACCTGGCTTTCTTTTTCTAGTTTCCAGTCATTCAAATCAGAGAGTTGTCGATTATGTGGTGCATGTTTTTTACTTTCTGAACGTTGTCGATGTATTTCTTCTTTGATAGGGAGAAGGAAAACTCAAATGCTTTTAGGCAGAGAAAGCTTATTTGGTTTTTCCCCCTTCTCTTTTTGCGTTCACATATTTAACGTTATTGGGCTCGCCTTTAATTGCAGCAAATACGGCAGTGTCCTAGGCCCGCTCTTTTCTAAGCTTGCCATTTTGAGAGCAAAAGACGGAGATCTGAGGAGCAAGAACTCCGAAATGTCACAACAGATCGATGGACATGAACTTCTCGTAAGGCAGCTCAAGGTATGCTTTCTGGATACCATAGTCAAGAGTGTCGTAAACATGTGTTTGCGATCTTGATTCTTGCGACTGGAGCTCAATCAATGTGAATATTATTCCCAGGAGCAATTGAGGGAAGAAAGGATAAAAGCAAAAGAAGAAGCAGAGGATTTAGCTCAAGAAATGGCTGAGCTAAGGTATCAACTCACACTCCAGCTCGATGAAGAACGCAAACGTCGTGCCAGCATCGAGCATCTCTCGTTGCAGAGAATATCTGAATTAGAAGCTCAGGTGAAGTGAATTCCAATCTTCTTTTTTTTCCAATGAAGAATAAACGTTTCAAAAAATTACTGAATATATATATATTTTTTTTTCTTATGTGTTGCGAAGATTGCAGAAGGAAGGAAAAAATCCAGCAGCCCTCTAATGTTGCACTCTGGAAATAGTGAAACATATATAGTCTAGGCCTCAGTTGTTACAATCTTCTCAAAGTTGAATGAGCTTTTTTTAATTTTTTTTATATATATAAAAGAAGTTGATTAGGGTGTTAAATTAAAAAAGAAAAAAGAAAAAAAGAAGAAGAATTGTTGTAGTGAATAGAATACTAGAGAGGGTATTCTTCGTATTTGCAAGAATTATGTTTGCAAATGAGAAGATATTTATTACTACGTATTGGATAGTACTCCCTCCATTCCCTTCTACTTGAACCATTTTATTATAATACTCCCTTCGTCCCCCTTCAATTGTCCAGTTTGATTTATTAACTTTTTGGCACGCATTTCCACCGAGCCGGGAAACGAGTTATAAAATATAATTTTGAAGTATTGTTTCTTTTATGGGATACTATGAGTGTCATAGTATCCCGTAAAAGAAACAATACTTCAAAATTATATTTTATAACTCGTTTCCCGGCTCGGTGGAAATGCGTGCCAAAAAGTCAATAAGTCAAACTGGACAATTGAAGGGGGACGGAAGGAGTAATAGACTCAGAATAATAAAAGAGGGCTCAAGTAGAAGATGACAGAGGGAGTAACATTTTATTGAAACCTATGATTTTTTATTAATTTGGCTGTAATTGGTGGTATTTATTCGTTCCATAAGATTGCCTTATTCGACTATTAATTTCACCTGAATTACTATTTATGGCAAGTACTCTCTTTGTTATTTTTTATTTATCTCACTTTTTATTTTGGACTGTTTTTTTTTACTTATCTCATTTTTATTTTTAGCCTAACAAATACCACTTTTATCCCTAATACTTTTATCTCTAATTCATCACCACATATTAAATTTTTTATTATATTTCTAAATTCGTGTGTCCAAAAAGAATGAGACAAGTCGAAAATAACGGAGGAAGTACTATATAAAGGTAAATTTTTAGCTCAAAAAAAGAAAAGCATATAAAGTGATTTTATCAGTTTCTCATATGGTGCACTGCGCCGCGCTGTACACTAAAATAAAATTGTTGCGACTTGCGTCTTCTAACGGTCCGATTTGAAAGAGTGACGTCAGCTTCACGCTCCTCTTTGATTTTCTTTTTTCAATTTGTTTTTTTCTTTCTCATTTGGCTTAAATTAACTGCTAAAATATATTCTTTTCAATAAATCAAACTTTACCTTTCAAAAAAAAAAAAACATTATATACTGAACTTTAATTTTTCTTGGAAACAAAAGACGCCATTTATAATTTTTCGTTTGCAAAAGTGAGAAATCAAGTATGATTTCAATCTTCTTATCCCCGACTTAAAAAAATAAAATAATACTCCCTCCGTTCTACTTATATAGGGATAATTGACTGCACTTTTGTCTCACAAAAATACAGTCAACTATCCCTATACAAGTGAGACGGAGGGAATAGAACTATATTTCTCACTAGATTCCATTTTTTTTTTACTTAAGTTTCCATTAATTTTCCCGTTTAGTCCGTAATGAACCGAACCCACTTCAAAATTTCTCCCTCTCTCTTTCACTTTCTCTCTCTTGTTTCTCTCTGCATTTTCTGGGTCTAGTTGAATTTTTTTTTTTGTATGGAAAGGGGCGTTACTCTCGGAGCTCTCCCCCAATAACAAGATCACTGCCTTATCCTCTAATCTTTCTTCGATTTCAGGTAGATTCTCTCTCTATATGCATATCTGGATTTGATTACAATCGTTTATCTGAAGAATTGTTGCTAGCAGTTTCCACTTCCTGTTTCACTTCTTCTCTTTTTTCCTAGGTCTTAGTATTTAATCATCGATTTACGAAGAATGCCAGTTCTGCCAACGAAATAGTTAGATTTTTTTTTTAAGTGTGTGCGCAGTTATTTAGTTAAGAGTATTTGATTTAGTTCACCTTTCCAGTTTTCCTCTTGTGCCGTAGTTTGCCGCTTAGAACTTTTGATGATTTGTTGGCATCTATATTTATAATTGATTTGTGTTTGGGGATTTTTGCTGTCTTTTGGCCTATTTCCCACGTTTCTTGGATGTTGAGGTGGAATCGAGGTGACTTTGGGTGTCCTTTTTGAACTTTCATCTCAGAAAAGGAATATCTTGGCTGTGAAATGTGGTAAAGTCTACATTTCTACGATGCCGATTCATCAAGAAATTTAAATATTGATGTTGAGTCTACTATTTTATCTTCTGGTTTTATCATTTTCAGTTGATTTTGGGTCCTTTGTTTTTCTATATGAAGCAGAATTTACTTAACCTGGGGAAAATTCTACCCCCTCCCCAAATTTTCTGGCCTCTTTGTGTGTGTGTTGCCTAATTTTACATAAATTTGTCATGCCAAACTTATATCTTGGAACTCTTTTTCCTAATTGTTGCTCAAGTCACAATCATGCCTTGCCATGAACTTAAGTTTTTCAAATAGTTAAAAATGAAATTGGATTTCCGGTTCATCTTGGATTCTGTGAGATTTTATTGTCCTGCTACTTTTACTTGGGCTTGCATCCGTGGTTTATATATTGTGCATGCTCTTATTGTTTGATGTTGTTTGTTTCCAGCAGTTTTCAGGCTATTCGGATAGGTTCTACAGTTTAGCTCCGAACTTTACCTGCTAAACCAGAGCAATAACATCATCTTATTGTATTTTACTAGTGCAAAATGCACAGTGTTAAGAAATCTGCCTCAGCTAATACCAATCGCCCTGTTAATATGCCTTCTACTAATCCTTTCGATTCTGATGATGAATTGGATAATAAGCAATCCCTCAAAAGATCTGGAAGAACATCTTCTGAACCTTCTCTATTCAAGTCAAATTTGAGCACGAACCCTTTTGATGATGAAGAGAGAAATGGTAGCTCTTCATCTCAAAGAACTCTTTCTTCAGCATCCGAAAACAGATTCAAGAATGATTTCCGCGACTCTGGAGGACTAGAGAATCAATCTGTACAGGAATTAGAGAACTATGCTGCATATAGAGCTGAAGAGACTACAAAGACTGTGAAAAGTTGCCTCAAGATTGCAGAGGACATTAGAGAGGATGCTACTAAAACTCTGGAAACTTTGCATCAGCAGGGAGAGCAAATTTCAAGAACTCACATGGTTGCAGCTGAGATGGACCATGATCTTAGTATGGTACGTCTTATCATGTTCTTTCAACTGTTACTCCATAGTTGATGTATGTTTGTTGTATTATTAGTCTGGAAAGAATTGGAAATTTGGGTTCAGAAAATTAATAATATGGGCTACCTACATCTTTTCGTCTCTAAGCTTTGAGAATTCTTCGTTACTGTGTTTCGTAGATACTCTTGATCAAGAAAAGAGCAATCAGCTACATATATGCTTTAAGTTATATTTCAGTATTCTCATTTTTAGTTGAATATTGAACTTGGATTACAGGAGGAAAGTGGGCCCTTGATTCAACTACAGTTTTTCTCTAGCACTAATTTTGATCTGATATATGTTGAAGCCTAAACCTACTACTGTTGCATATTTTAGCATGTTAGTTTACATTTTCCTCCTTTCTTTCGCCTTAGTGATAAACTTTCTGGATATTGCAAATCCTGACCTTTCTATTGTTATCTCAACCTATTAATGTGTATACTACGAATGATTTAAGGTCTCAAATTATTATAATTGATTGATTTTAGGGTGAGAAACTCTTGGGAAGTCTTGGGGGCATATTCTCGAAGACGTGGAAGCCTAAAAAGACTCGCCCAATAACTGGTCCTGTAATCACCAGAGGTATTCTTTCAGCCATTCTTGATTTAATTTTCATCATATAACATATCTAGAACTAGAATAGGGATCTCTTTGCTTTTATGATCTAGTAGATTGCTCTCTTCTTATGTTTTAAACGTTGATGGTTGTAGATGATCAAGCTCAAAGAAAGGGTAATCACTTGGAGCGGGAAAAACTGGGTTTGACTTCTGTCTCAAAGGAACGTACAAGCACACGTACACGTACACCGCACCCTGAACCGACAACTGCTATGCAGAAAGTAGAGGTATGCTGGTCATCTCATATCTAATCTTAACTTTGCATCAAGAAGAACCATGCATAAATATTACCTGAATTGCACGTTGTAGATACCTAAGTTGTAAAAATCACTAGTCTTGAGTACAGTGGTTCGTACTTGCCATTAACCTGAAACCTCCAAAACAGCTTCCAACATAGTTCATTGGTCTTCAGTCGAAGTAGGCTGTTGATCACTGCTCTAATTATATTCCTTACCTACTGCAGATATTTGATCACACAGTTTTTTAAGATGTACATAAAACTTCACTCCTAAAGTTATTTCGTATGATTAATTATATTGCACAAACCGTAACAGGTAGAGAAGGTGAAACAAGATGATGCACTCTTGGATTTAAGTAATATTCTGGGCGAGCTAAAGGAAATGGCGATTGACATGGGATGTGAAATGGATAGGTTAATCACTATACCCCTGCCTTGTAATTTATTACATTTTCCATCTTTCATTGCAGCATCTAACTTGAATGGTCAAAATTGCCATTTCTGAAAACTCTTTACAAATGCAGGCAGAACAAAGCTTTGGATCATGTTCAGGATGATGTCGAGGAGCTGAATTTCCGAGTGAAAGGCGCTAATCAACGCACACGCCATCTGCTCGGAAAATAGAGGTCCGTCTCAGTAACGTTTGGACATCTACTTGGACGACCACTCTGCTATCATCTATCTCGTAATGTGTAAATTCATTCATGCTACACTCAGATGATAGCTTTTATTCGTCCCGATTTTTCCCTACACAGAGTCTCGAGTATTGCTAGCGGTCTCATGTTAATCAAAACATACAATTGATGTTGGTTGTTCGTTTCATCGATCTAATAGCAATGCAGCTCTGTTCTTTCATCTTCTTCATGCTTTCTCTGTTTAATTGCTGCATTTTCGTTCGTGTTTCTAATATTATTGTGAAGTTTAAAATAAGATAAAATTGGCTGATTAAATTGTGCTAGTTCTAACATCTCATCACTAATCTTAAGTTTGCATCGATAACTAAAAATGCACAAATTGTACGGAAGGTAAAAAAAAAAAGACGACGCACTCTCGGATATAAGACGACCCGACCATTTATTACATTTTTCGAGTTGCATCTCTTATTGCACTGTCAGATGCTTATTATGCATTAAAAACATTTCAGAATTGACACATTCGGATCCTTTATTGTAATTTTGTGTGACATTTCATATGACATCATTTTCAAAACCAATAATAATTAAAAATTTCGTAACAAAAAATTGATTGGTTTTAAAAATATTAAAAAAAACACACGTGAGTTGTCACACGAAATTGTAATAGAGGATCCGAATTCATGATCGACATGTGTTAAATACATTTTCCAAAGTAACAAAATTACTAGAGAATACCATAAACAAAAATGTTGATTTTGGAAAATACTTTTAATACGTGCCGATCGTCCGACGCTATAAAGCTTTGGATCACGTTCATGATGACGTGGAGGAGATAAATTTCCGAGTGAAAGGCGCTAATCAACGCACACGTCATTTGCTTTCGTAAATAAATGTCTTGGAAAGATTGAGATCCTCTAATCACCATTTAGGAATTCTCTAATGAAGGATTGAGATCCTCTATCCTCTAATCAGCATTTTCGTTTATCGAATTATTTAATTATCACTAATTTAGAAAATATTTTAAATAATTGGCAACCCTCCGATGGTGTAATAAGAGATGCAACACTAATCTCAATATAATCCAGCAATGCAGCTCAGTTCTTTCATTTTCAATTGATGCATTATCCCTAATTAAGAACAATATATAATTTTGAAATAACATTTATTTGTAAAGAAATTAAATCCAAATTCTGTCGTCATCACTGTGTCAGCTTGAATTCCAGCATATTTAAGCGCCATGAACTTTAAACATGAAAATCTGCCATAACCAAGTACAGGGCAGTGCCTGAAAATTACGTTGACATTAAATAAAACCTCAATAAATAAACAAGGCAAAACAAATAAAAAGGTAAAATATAATAAGAACTTTTGCCTCTTTGTGGTGCTGCAAAATGCAAGCTCATTGATTAGAGCATTAATGGCGTCGAGTACAAAGGTTCATGGATCACTTGTTTCAGTTTTAAATACTCCCTTTTCTTTACTCCCTTCTTCACTGCCATTATCCTCCTCTGATCTTCTCGTCTCAATCTCACTTCCACCCTCATGAAGAACTCATCTCCCTCCTCCACGGCCGCCGCCGCCGCCGGCCGCTGGCTTCCGGTCGCCGTCGTAGTTATCCTCATGGCAGCAGCAAGCATTGAATGTACCAGTTTACCCTACCATCATCGATCTCGACTCGGCTACTCTCTCACGTTTCCTTCGAGCGCGACCCGGCGTCTCCTCCGACCGCGGCCCCTGCCTTCCGGCGGAGACGAGATAGACCCGAGATACGGCATCGAGAAGCGGCTCGTCCCGAACGGGCCGAACCCTCTGCACAATTGACGCCATGCAAATGGAGATGGATGGTTAATTTCACTAGTAATTTTACTTTCTTTCTTTTTTCCCTTCTCAAGTTTTGATAGTTGGATGTTGAATTCTCTAGTTATTTAGAGAAATGTTAATTGATTTTCTTTTTTTTTTTCTTTTTTTTTTGGAATAGGAGAATTGTGCCGATCTTTTTCTCCATATTCAGGCGAGACAAAAAGAGTTTAATATTTCTTATATTACATTTACCTACAGTTTTGGAAGCAAATTCAAACATTGACTTGTTAATGAAGTTGTGATGACATAATAATAATAATAATAATTGAGTATATTAAATTATTGGTGCAGCTGCATTGGGCAGATAATATGTAACAGAATTTATTCATACCTGCATTTCTGCATGAGTCTTTTTGCAGTTTATTTTGCAGCATTTGACCCAATTCATAATGAACTAATCACTTCGTTGGGTTTCGGTGAAAGGTTGCAAATATACTCAAATTAACGTGTTTCGTGTTTTAGGGAATTAAAAATAAAATAAAAAAAAACTGAGTTCATGCTTTTGAGAAGTGTGAGAAAAAGAAAATTATGTCTGCATTTATAGAAGGTAATTCTGCTATGAAATGCTAGTAAACTAATGAGGCATTATTCAATTTAAAGTAGAAAATGATAAACTACAAGAAATATGAACACCCCTAATTACGCCCAGAAACAAAAAATAACAATAAAAATGAAATATATGCAGAAGAAAACAGTATGCAAGTAAAATATAGCAGCTTCACATTGCATTATTCATGTTTGAGGCTAATATTCAATTAGGAGACGTTCATTCATACTTTTCCAGATTTAGGCAATACATCCAAGTATCATTATCTATTATACTCTATTCAACTGAAATGAAGCAAGTAATATCTCCACATTCTTGTTTTCCTTCGTCGAATCCTGAAATGTCGACACAATTGAAAAGTGAGCAAGAGATGAGCTTTCAGAGAGACACTCATCAGTAGTTATGCATAATGCAGAAGACGTGATGTATAGTTCAGGTTTTGCATTCACTAACAACAGCAAATTTTTCTATTTCGTGATATGGCGTACATGAACGTAGAAACTACAAGCTGACACCAGAATTTATACCAATTCAAGACACTAGCACAGTTGGGCACATGAGAGTTTACTTGTTGGTAAAGCATTCATCAGGTTATAATCAGTTATCCACGAAGTCGGTACTGACAACAAACATTTTGCAGTCAATACTGAGCACATTTACATTTACCTCTTCAATCTATGACACAAGGAGACAGCGTAAACATCTAAAGATATATGAGAAAGGGTGAAGGAAAGTGACCGAAACTACATGGCCATACTTTATGTTGATAACTTTGTTTCATATTTGGAAACGAACTAATAAACATGCCATACAAATATTTATTATGCCTTCGTCATTAGGATAATAGGATTAATAGCTAATTGCCACGTGACTGATATTGCGAACTAGGTTTGCACAGATGTCCAACAACAACTAATAGTTAGCCTATGTTATTCTTTGAAAGGCGACAAACAATCAATAATTTCATCACGCAGCAACACTCCACACAAAAGACGTGTGTGCTCTAAGAAGAAAAAATTGAAAAATACATCTTCTTACGGAATCCTAGCCTAGACCACATCATATCAAATAGCGTTCAAGCATTTTTCCAATCCTCTGCTACTTCCCAAACCAAGACCGTTAATTTCATGAACTGTAGATGCCTTCTATACGTTATTCTCAACATTGATTCACATTGAAATATACACACCTCTAAGCCTATGCTAACAAGAATTGGCCAGGCTTTCAACCTTCAGATGTGAAAGGTGATGCCAATTTGGTTTATTCCTATTTGCAGCATTGTAAATTGTAATGAAAGATATAATTTGTGCACCATTCATGATAATGTAATACCCCCATAACTTAAATCTTTAATCAACTCCATTAACTTCAACTAAAGATTACATTTTTTTTTTCGAACGAGAACCTTCATGAGAAGTCATAACCAATTATCTTGAAATCTACCACAGAGACAAAGTCAGCAACCAATTTCTAATTCTTCAGAACCATTTCTACCCATTGGTGTTGGTTAGCTTCAATTTGGTAAAACTAGAATGGAGCAATAACAGAACAGTGAATTCCCTAGCAAACTATTCAGAAGTATAATACATATGAATTGCTGCAAAAAAAATCATTGAATTTCATGTCCCTTGTGAGTTCTAAGCCCAGTGAACAGTGAGAACTAACTTCGAGCAAAGAAGGATTAGGTCACAGCATAACATCATCAACAATGATTACTGAGAATTAGATAAGCACACAAATTGAAGAAACAGCTCGAATACAATCGGAAAAAAAGAAGGAAAAAATCGCATAAACTCTGCAGCAAAGGAAACACGAAACCCTAGTAATGGAAGCTGACCTGATTAACAGCGAGCAGCTCAAAGAAACGACATCAGGCGCGCTGAATCTCCATAACGCTCTTGATTGAGGGCGCGTAGAGCGAGTAGACGACGGCCTGGCGTTTGGCGACGCCGAGCTGCGACTTCCCGTCGGCGAAGGCGGCGGCGACCTCCGAAGGTTCGGACAGGTGGCGGTTGTGGCGGAACGCGTCGACGGTGCGGCGCTTGGCGTACTCCCTTATGTTGTAGTCCGTGAAGTCACGCGCCGTCCGCATGAGCGACCGAAAGAGCGAGAGCACTTCGCGGCGCGTGGGTGCCGACGCCATTTCTTCTTCTTCTCCCTTTCTCCTTTAAAACTTACAGTAATTAACTAATTTGTGTGTAGGGGAAAGCAAATTCTTTTATATAGGATCTTTTTTCCTTTATTAATACTATAATTAATTCTATAAATATATGTTTTTGAAAAAAATATATTCTTTCAGTAATTTGAGTTTTCTAATTTTAGCTTTAAATAAGAAAGCGAGATGACTCAGAAATTCGCCGCCGGCGGAGCATCCCGCCGCCGCGCCGGTGGCAGCGCGCGCCTCCTCCTCCGGTACGCAGTAGCCTCTAGGCTACTCGTGGTAGCTCTAATTATTGTTTGGCGATCTCTTCTCAGCCCCTACGACACATCCGCTTCCATAAATCCGCCATGCCTCTCCGCCGCCAGCTCCTCGAGTCCTCCGCCGCCGGTTCTCCTGCCGCGCGTGGGATCGGCGATTGAGCGCAGCATCGTGTGGGATGGCGTCTACTTCACTCGCATTGCGGAGTGCGGATACGAATACGAACAGACCTACGCCTTCTTGCCTCTGCTTCCCCTCTGCGCCACCATCTTCTCGAGATCAGGTTTCTGAAGAGTTGTTAATTCTGCTGCATAAGTTCATTCTAGAAGAATTATTTATCATCGGTCTTATATTGAGAAGCGAATTATATGAAAACTGCCATTTCTGCACTTGTCTATGTAGCTTCATTGTAGAACAACCTAAGCATAAAATTGCTTTAATTGCCCAACTATTGGGAGAAGAAAATGATTTTTAATTACAAATGTGCAGTTTTTGCTCCATTTGTACCTCTGATCGGATACAGAGCCGTACTTGGACTTTCCGGCTATGTGATTAACAATGCCGCCTTCGTTTTAGCCGCATGTTACCTGTACAGGTGAGGTATTTGCTGCAGTCGATTCATCATTACAGAAAATTCAAACTCATGTTCTGTTTATGTGATCAAAACCAGCTGATTTAGTTATCAAATTTTAGAAAGTACGGATTTGAAGCAGGTTCTTTGTGCATGAGCTATTCAGATCCAGTTATACATTCATCCCTCGCATATAACTATGTTTTTTTCTGGTGACGACCTTTTGAATCATACTCTTTATGCAGACTTTCGGTTATTGTTTTGAAAGACGAGGAGGTTGCGTTGAGGGCATCGATTTTGTTTTGCTTTAATCTAGCT
The DNA here is from genome assembly GCA_001642375.2 of Mentha longifolia. Lineage (NCBI taxonomy): Eukaryota > Viridiplantae > Streptophyta > Magnoliopsida > Lamiales > Lamiaceae > Mentha > Mentha longifolia. The sequence goes on along the minus strand of CM038111.1, from coordinate 3,834,098 downwards.
TCCGTTTTCTACTCATCAGTGTAGCTTCTGGTTCCTTTTTCTCATATCATGGCATGATAGCAAGGAATAGAAATGATGATGCTACCTTGGTTTCCTGCAGATATACCGAGAGTCTGTTTGCTGTAATGTCAATTGGAGGATTGTATCATTTCATGAATGGAAAATACAATTATGCTACACTTTGGCTTGCACTCTCGAGCTGTGCACGTTCAAACGGGGTGCTTAATGCCGGCTACATATGTTACCACGCAATGCAACAACTCAATGAAGCTTTCTCTTCAAGAAATCACTCTTGTGTGAGTCCCTACCTAAAAGCTTTCGTAATTTTGTTGTATTCGAAATTCTTGGCTTTTTGAATCATGTTTAGTTTTTCTAGTATAAGATTTATTTACTTATTTGAGTTCTATTCGTGCCAGCTTCGGATAGTGAAGATTCTTCTTGCTGGGGCATTACGATCTATATTTATCTTTGCTCCCTTCGTCTCCTTTCAAGCATATGGATACTTGAACTTATGCACTGGTCGATCTGTGGATGAAATGAGACCTTGGTGCAAGGCAAGACTTCCTTTACTCTACAATTACATTCAAAGCCATTATTGGTATGTTACACGTATATCCATACTATTGATACTTTCCCTGTTTGGTAGTATTAAATAAAGAGTCTGGTTCCTTCATAGTGAGGAATACTTTTTCGCGGAATATAGATTAGAAGAATTTCGTTTCAACGTCTCTTACACATGACATTCGCTCGTAAATTTTATTCCAGGGGAGTTGGCTTCTTAAGATACTTTCAGCTTAAACAGTTGCCAAATTTTCTTCTTGCATCACCCATATTGTCTATAGCAGTTTGCTCTATTGCCTACTACGTGAAGCTTTGGCCTGAGGTTTTTCTCTCACTTGGCCTTCGGGTTCCTTCGGTGCAAAGCAAATTGGCCAGTTCCCCATTGTCTTCTAGCTCTTCTGGAACTTCAGAGCATGGTACTCCTAAAGCATTGCAAGGTATGCATTTCACTGTAAGCTATAAAAATCTTCTTTTTTTGTTCTTTTTTTTCGTGGGATGATTCGACTATGTTTAATCACAGATGAGAGGGCTCTTAGACTGAGGAAGAAAAGTGTTGAGGAAGAAGAACAATCGGTTCCAGAGGCATCAAAAGGCAAAGCACAATGTGATCCCGTTGTTATTCTTCCTTTCGCTCTGCACTTGAGCTTCATGGTCGCCACAGCATTTTTTGTCATGCATGTTCAGGTCATCTCCAAACAATTTCTCCCTTTCATTCATAAAATCATACCACTTTCTTGAAACTTTGCTGAATTTTGCTCTTCTTCTTGAAATATATCTCTACCAACAGGTTTCGACTCGGTTTTTATCTGCTTCCCCCCTTGTCTACTGGTTTGCATCTCACATAATGGGATCTCCTTCTAGCAGTGGAAAGAGATGGGGCCATTTCATCTGGGCTTATTCTGCTGCTTACATTTTCATTGGCACTTTGCTTTTCTCAAACTTCTACCCTTTCACTTGAAAGTGAAGGGAACTCTCCTTTGTTTTAGGCCTTACTTCTAATAGTTTAGTTAAGGTTTAGTTCATTCTGTGTAAAAGCAATATTGAAAATTTTGAAATTCTGCAGTTTATATATACTTCATTGGGTATTTGAGAATTGATGTGATGATTAAAGATACTGTAGATGTAAATTGAGAAGTAAATCTTGAAATTTCATGAATTCTTGGCATATATTATAAATTCCGACTCCAAGTATTCCTTCCGTCCCAGTTTATTAGCCTGTAATATATTCAAGAAAGTGGACTAGTAGATCGAGACACAAAAAAGTCGACTAGTAGATCGAGACAGAGGAAGTAATATACAACATAGCCATTTTCATTATTGTTTCATGATATTACATTTTCTCAAAGAATATACCAAGAAACACCGCCACATTTCAACTCATTTACATACTTCAAAAACATATACACAGCACAAGAGAAAGAAAGCCTACCACATAAGATGAGAAGCAAACCTCTAATCTCCTACACAAACTTCACTTGCATCCTGGAGAATTGAAGTTGGGATACACCACAAACTTAATCGAAAACGGGGCGATACTTAGAGGCGCATTCGTCTCAACGTGGGCCGGGTCAAGATCCGGCACATCTCCCCTCTCACTCACCTGCAACGGCTCTCCATTCAACAACGTTGCCGTGCTTGTCAAATCACCGTTCTTCGGGGTCAACTCGTACTCCTCTCGAGAGAGTTCTTCGTCCGAAGCTCTGTTGCCAATCCATGAAACCGACTTCTTGATCTTGTTTACGAAGGAACTTTTCTTGATCACTTGCACTAGGGCATTGCTACTCGACTCGACTTCCACGTCGAACGTAGTCTGGTTGCTCAAGTTGATCAGAAGAATGACGACACCAGACTGAAATGCAAGAGCTTTTTTCAGAGACGAACGTGTTTCGTATAAATAAGGAAACGAAATGTGGAAACGGGTAAAGGGATCTTACTCTTTCTTTCGCACAGTGAGCATAAACACGTAAAAACGATGAGGTGTGGCTGTCCACGGAGAGGACCCCGTCTCCCATGAGTCGATGCCAGAGAAGTGCACTGTAATAATCGGGGGTCGGAACGAAAGTAGTTTTGTTGAGGAGGCCGTAAAAGCCACCTATCAAGGTCTGCCTGCAATATACTCTGGTACTGTACTTAGCTGCCATTCCAAGTTGATCAAGATACCTGCATTTCATCGATTTAAAGCGAAAAGACGAGCAAACTCTCTCGATTCTTACGAAGAGATATACTCGATTTACCAGAAGGTGTTGACGAATGCATTCGAAATTCCCCTAGCACCGCTGTTGTAGGCTCCTCCAGATTCTCCAACCCAAGCCGAAGCCCAAGAACCATTATTCTTGAATGGTGGAAGTAACATTGCCAAATGTCGAAGATGCCTTGTCCAAGCGATTCGGGTCGAGGATTTTCTTCATGACATTCGGGTCGTTTCCTGTAGAGATCGAGTTTATCATGCTACTGCAACATGAATATATTACAATCTACTCGAGTCTTTTAGACCTTTCGAGGCTTAAAAACTAATCTACAGAGATGAAAAAACACGGTATTTAGTTCGAATGCAAGTTAAGTAGGACAAACCTGGACCCAGAGTGTACATATGATGCGAAAGAACATTGACAACATTAGGACCCGAGACTCGAAGCAAAGCATCGAACCACGACTTATCATAGAATCCTCCTGGAGCCAAGATACCAGGTTTTGGCAGTGGATTTCCATACAGTTCGTCGATCATTGAATTTAATCGGATTAAATCTTTTCCGTACTGTTCAGCGCTGACACTAGCACCGATTCCTTTGCCACTCAACTCGTTACCTGCCAAATGCAGTCACGGAATGAGCTGATCGATATTTTGGAGATTGCGATCGGAGAGATCATTCATCACCTACGAGAAAGTTAAAGAACTGAGTTCATGATTGTGTACCGAATTCCCAAGAGTCGACTTTGTGTGTCTTGGAAATAGTGTATTTGATGAAATCACGAGCATTGGTGGGATCCCAATCTCCACCCCATACTCCTCTTCGAACTTGGTGCCTCCCGGAAAGAGCATTAAGGCCAAAAGTGAGGATGACTCTGCATGGACAAAATGAAACGAAGATCAGTAGAAATCCTCAGACTGAATTACTGCAACCGATCCTCTTAGATATACGACAAATAATGGTATGAATGAAAGCATCAGGCCAACAGCAGAAGAACTAGACATCAGAAAACAGCACTTGAAGAACAATCGAGAACTAAAATTTCAGCTATGTGATAGTTTGAGGCTAATCTCTAGATCACTGATAAAACAAAATCGTTCACCCTCTTCAAAGTTGAACGAGCGAGTACTTCCCACTATAGGCTGTTTAAGAACAGCCACAGTTTTCGCAATATTGAAGCTAGTAACAAGGTTTGATGGAGCCATTCGATAATTCAAATTCCCACATTCAACGAGTAAATATGCTCGTAGAAAGCAATAGCAACTTACCCTGTCTTCCTGAAAAAGTTGTTCAGATCATCCCACCTCTTCATAGGTAAGCAACCTTTTGAAAATCCAAATAATCCACCTTTCTCCTTTTTAAATGGTTGGCAAGAAGAAGTCGAATTCCCCACACCATAAACTACTTGATCTTGCAACGAGCCACCAACTCTGATTCTCAAATTCTTGAAAGCTATTGCGCAACAGAACAACACACTCGTTGAAGGAGCAACAAAGAACGGAATTTGTGGATAAGATAGGCTAGTAATGAGAAATATTCAAGCAACAAACAGGAAATACAAACCTTGAATAGCATTGATTAGAAAAGGATGAGATAGGTTCTACAAAAGAAACAAGTACTAGTTAATCATTCACACGTACAGATCAATGGCTAGGCAACAAAACGCTACAATCTGTTATCAATATTATGAATCTCTCTAACAACCAAACCCAACAGAAATGATAAATGTACGTACGAGATTAATAGCAGATGACGATCCCCATGGGCATGTATTGTAGTTACACTTATCTTTCGGCCACCAGTCAATGGTGGCACATATATAATTAGCATCTGTTTTGGCAATAGTCGAGCTTGCGTCGATCACAAGCTTAGCATCTTCAGATATCTGCCCCAGAATTGAAGGGCAGAAGGCCAGAAACACCAATAACACGGCCCGAAATCCCATTGGCCGATCAACTAGTAGAATATCAACTAGACTACAAAGAATGATCAACCAGAAATAGACAAATCAAGTAGAGAGCATCAAACTCATTACAGATCAATAATCAAAACAACTAATTAGCTTCTCCAATCATGAACCGTGAACCATATATATATCTAGAGTTTCCAATGGGAGAAATTACATAGATTCAGTTTCAGGATGAAAATTTCTTGCCATAAACATGCTTCTAAGGAAACCCATAATCCACACACAGACACACACACACACACACGCCACAAAAAGGTGTTAAAACGATGATAGAAATAGTTTATGCTCAATAAATAGTTGCAATTTCTTGACTTCTATGGTGCGTGAGCTGAGTAGTACAAGCAAAGTTAGCACAGATTTCACTATACAAGAAAACCCACAGCTGGAAATTGACATTCGAGCTTCAGAACTCTATCTTTCAACTGTGCAAAGCTAGAAGCAACAACAAAGTCGGAACTTGACAGCACCCATTAATTCATTGAACAAAAAGCGTGGGAATTTACCTTGAAAATCACACATTCTCCGTGAAACAGCCAATGCACACAGTGTTTTGCTGAAAGAAGGGATTTTTACTAGTGTTTCTTGAAAATCTTTTCTGGGAATAAGATTCTGCGTAGAAAAGAACTCCTGAACAACTGGGAAATTGTGTATGTCATGGATTTCTTGAAAAAATGGAGGAAATTTTTGAAGCTAGTGGAAGAGATTTGGTAATAAAATAAGATTTTGTTGGGTTGTATTGCTGAAATTGGATTTTAAACACAGAAATAATATGATTAATTTCTTCTTTACTGCTACTAGATACCTATCATACCTTCACCAGAAAACTTTCTTCTTTTTCATTTCTTTTTTCTTTTTCTTTTATTATTTATGTCCAGTGGAGCTTCACCTGACCATTATGCCGACAAGAACATGTTTGTTTTATAATTATATCTTATTTTATTATTTTATATTTTATATATATTTAAAAAATGAGATTAATATAACGAGATTGAGAGTGGAGTACAAGAATGATGTCCCATATCCTCATTTCTCCTTTTCTTTGTGCTGCTCATCTTATTTCTTTGTTGGACTGATTTTGGCATTTGACTTGAGGTTCACTTCAATCAAAATTTGCCACCAACTTTTGATAAATCCCACACTCGATTTTTTCTTTTCTTTTCTTGTGTCAAGAAGCTTATTATAGCTCCTAAATGCATTTCGTATACATTTTTTATACTTTTTGTCAGTCAGTATATTGTGATGTAACACAAATATGTTCAGTAAAATGACTTAAAACCATTACACCTACAAATTGTATAATCAAATTATAATAATTTGATGGTTCTTTTTTTTTTTTTCCTAGTAATATAATCAACTTTTTGGAGAATATATAAGCATAAAAACTGGTTTTTTTTTTCTCAATGCTATTCATTTTCTGAAATAGGTTAGAATTAAGTTAGAGAAAAAAAAAGTGGGAAAAGTTTCTTACTAGCAAAAAGAAAACTATGTAGTACAATTTTGTTTTAGAGTGCTATTATAAGATGCAAAATTAGCTGCAAGAGTTCCAATACAGCAAAGAAGCATGGACAAGAATGAGAATACTGCATGAACAAGGAATCAGAATACTGCATGAAAAAGCTCTCCTTTTAGGTTTGAGTTATCTGTAAAGGAGAAAGATGGGTGGAAGAAGGAAGAGAATTGAAAGATTGTAAGAAAAGAAAGTAAAGTTCTTTGCTTTTTCAGTAGTTTATCTGTTCAAACATGCAAACTCTGTATTAACTTCATCTGCATAAATACAGGATGCTTTGCAGGTTAAATGGCATCTCTCACTGTTCATAGAAACAACGAATTTTTAGAACCAAAACCCAAATGACGAGACATGGATATGAATCCGATGACTCCGATTTTGCTTCAGCAGTTGCTGCTTCTGCACATGCTATGATTTATGTTGAAGAAATGAGTTCAAAGCCTCAAATTGCAAGAGAAAATACCAGGAAAAAGGAGAGCTTTAAGCCACCACAAGGAGGTGACATTTTTTTTTTACTTTTTTACTGTTTATAATGGTGTTTTGTGAATATGAAGATTTTGTAAGGTTAAAAAAAGTTGAAATTTTCTTTTGGTGTATATAAAAGATTCTATGAGAAAAGTATCTATAAAAGATACTAGTAGGAGTTCATCATTTTTCAAGCCTGCCATTTCTTCTGCTGATGAGAAAAGGCAAAAGCAAACTTCAACTGCACTTCAACAATCAGATTCCAAAGCAGATGCTTGGGAAAAGGCTCAGATAGCAAAGATTCGTAAACGGTAATGTTCGTTTAAGGATCGAAAAATAAACTTCGAGATAGCAGTTGAAGAATCCCTAATTTCTGCAGTGAAAGTTTGTGTAAGTTCTGAGTATTTCTATGTCTCAGGTATGAGAATTTGCATTCTGAGATTAGAGCTTGGGAAAATGAGAAGAAATTGGGAGAGAAACATCGAATCGAAAGGAAGAAGGTCTGCTAATAGTGTCATTTGCTACTTAATTTACTGAAAAAATAAGCATATAACTTAATAGTAACAAAAAAAAGTTGCTGTTCTTGCAGGGTGATTTGGAGCTCAGAAAATCAAGAAACTTGAAACACTACTACAACAAGATAGCAAGGATCGATCATATAGCTAAAGCAACAAAAGCACGAGTTGAGGAGAAACGGAAACACGAAGAATCCATAGTGAAAGATAAAGCTAGAAAAATGAGATCTGAAGGAAAAGCTCCTGTTAGCTGCTTCTGTTTTTAACCAGAAATAATGTACATACAGCTACTCACTTTGTGAATCACAAAAATGAAATTCAAGAAAGTTTCTAATAAAATGAGACTTTTTTTAACCTGCACATAAATTTATTTTAAAAATAAAGCTGTTGAATAACGAACTTTTAACTGGAAATTAGAATGGGCATGATTCAGCATTCTCAAGTCGAAAACACCCTTGTTTCCTGTGTATATACAGATTCCTAGCCCTTTCACGTACAGAAAAAATTGATTAATTGAATATAGAATATAGGAGAGGTCAGGCTTAGCTCTTCAGGGAAACCTCTTGCAGCGAAGACTCCTTTTTGTCAATAGATATACTCATTAATCTGTGATGATCTCTTAGAAACTCTACGGCCATGAAAGTGAGAGCTGATGCTGGTATGTACCATGCAATTCTAGGGACGCTGCCTCTGAACATACCCCTAACTCCTTCAGCATGCCACACCTTATAAAGAACATCCAACCATCCGTTATACCTGGAAAATTACTTTTCGTGTCAAAAATATGGTCTTATAAAACTGCTTGATTAGAATATAAAAACATAAAGTTAAAAAAGGTAAATATTGAAGCCCAGTTCTGAAGTAGCAATTTCTATCTCATTAGTGAATGAATATAAGAAGATTACCTTTTGCTCATCGTTCACTTAAACATGCAATATTCATCATACAGAACAAAACAAGTTATTTTGTAGAATCGGATACACAGGGATGGAAATAACATGCAAACTAATGTAATTCCAAGCACATCTTCTATTATTACCTAGTGGTGGTTCCTTGTACTTGCAATCTGGTTTTGATAACGTCCAGTGGAGTAGTAAGATACGCACTCAAACCTGAATGGCGAAAGAAAGTCTCAAGAATGTAATTTCTGAGAATTGATAAAATCCATTTGTCCAATTTTTATGGGGGAAGGGGGGGCGAAAGAGATGCTAAGCTGCATACATACCCCCAGCTAGTCCTCCTAACACAAGCCCCTCAAAAGTACTATTAACATGGAAATCTGCATTGGGGAAAGTTCTTTGTTTGCCATATAGTGTCATGGTCTTGAAAGCTTCATAGAAGGTAACCTGCAATATGAAGACAAATAAAGTTAGCGAACATCATCTGATGTAATGAAAAGGATCTCCTTAATAATAGTATATAAAAACAATATAAAGTTTTCCAAAGTTGAATATCCATGGGCGCAATGAGCATGGACAAAGAGAAAGATAGAGGTGGCTGCATCTGCCAGAATTTTTAATACCATCAGTCCAGCAAATGGAACATCGCGTGCGAGTGTGGACCAGTATCTGCAACAAAGTAATGAAATAGTTAATCTTCAAGATATTTAGAGATGAAATCAACAGTTTCTTCTATAAGAACACAATTGAGATAGACACAACTTATAAAGGTGCAGAATAGAATCCCAACAGCATGATAGTATCATCATTTCTAGTGGAATGCTAGTTTCTTGCTCCATTGTTTAACTGAATATGTTCTAACAGACCATGTCGAAAACATAAAAACTTTGGAAAACAAGTTTTATTGAGAAAAATAACTCTGGTTTAAGGTAGTATGTACCCCGCGTATAGGCCCTTCAGCCCTTGTTCCTTCCATATTGAACATCCAGCCTGAAACATTCCCGAATAGTACCCATATGTAGGCATACCAAGTTTTGCCTGAGAACCCTCTTTTACCAGAACAGAAGTCCAGTACTTCCTAGAGCCCTGAACCTGCATGCGTTGCTTCATCACTTCACAAGGAACGTATATAAAAGAGCCGAGTGTATCTCCTGAACAGCATAAAGAAACACAGGACAATAATCATAAGCACTCGAGGCAAGGTCGCATTAAAGAATTGGGAAGAACATAAAAATTACAAAAGTGATCAGATATGCCATAGTCGTGCTCATTTTTCAAGGAAAAAAAATGACCTATGGCTCCAGAAATGAAATGTGCCCAGTGACCACCAATGCCAGGATATGATTCATCCATCCATTTCTTCATGGACTCGATTACTCCAAAATAAGTAGCTCCAGTAGCAAGAGATCCCATTACCCCAGGGGCGATTCCTCTGTATAATCCTATCCAACAATTACCATCTTAACTGAAGCACATAACATACTTATAAAACATGCCACCAAACAAGAAAAGCAGAAATTCATCAAATACACTGCTCATAGATAAGACCCAGAGCTTCTCTTTCACAGAAAAGCGATTCAATATCAATATAGAAAATGAAAGTGAAATGAAAATTCATTTACCAGCCAAACCATCGGTGGCCCAAACGGCTCGAACCATTTGTAATGCACTGTTGTGATTCTATAAGCAACAACCAAAACAATTCGATTTAGAGAACAAAAACGTATCAATACTGAAACTGTACAGGCTCCCATTAATAACGAATTCAGAACACAAACCTTGCTTCCGCTGAAAATGGCCTGGCTTTGCATACGCGTCTTAACGGTGTCAACAGGATGCATCATTCCTTCCCCGAACGCTCCCGCAATCGCGCCCCATAAAAACTCCCTCCACACTACAAAAAATCGGCGCGAAAATCAATCAATCACCTCCAAATTAATCAATTCAACAAATGCAAAACGGAATATTGGGCACGTCAAGCAATCACTTTCATCCGAAAATGGATGTACCAAAAAATTGATTCGGATTCTGTCGGCTGAGCGTGAGAGGTTCCCCGTTCTCGCAGGCGACGGAGCGGTCGATCGCCATTGCTGGCTCTGGTCGGAGCTCGCTAGGGTTTATGAGGTTTTGCTACGATTTTTTTTTGAAGAAGGCGGGTATTTATTTGGACTATTTAAGGGCCAGTTCTAGCTATACCGTATAACCTGCAAGGGCCCCACCAGTTGGAATTTTTCATATATATGTATATAGTCCGTATAAATTTTCTTTTTCTTTTTTATCATTCAATTCAATATTTGTAGTGTGTACGAAGGACACGACACGAACATAAATTCATATTTGAATTAAAAATAGTTTTTATTTTAAGATATTAAATTACTCCTATTATATTGAAGTTTGTTGGAAAGTTTGTTGTATTGTTGATTCATCAAGTGATAACTGTAGTACTCCCTCATTCCCAAATTAAGAGAAATGCTCTCCTACTCACCGTGACACATTTAATATGCCTACGGCTGACGTGGTACTGCTATGTCAATAATTTTTTCTTTTTGGGTTTAGTTTTTTTATTAGGCTTTAGTTTTTTATAATAAGGTTTATTTTTATAAGATATACTGATTAATTTTTTCTTAAATATTATGACACCACCTTATCCGTGGGTATATTAAGCATGCCCACGGTGGGTAGGAGAGCATTACTCCCCAAATTAATTGTCACATATTTTGAATATATAAAGTATAAAATAATAAAATGACACAATTGAAATAGGATAAAGGAGTATATTATAATTTTCTTTCACATGTAAATTGTCATTTTTAAGCATTATATAATAAAATGACTAGCAATTTATTCCAGAATTATTCCCTCCGTTTTTAAGGTGTCCTTATCATAAAATTTCGCATACTAAGTAAGTATATAAATTTATATTTTAACCTAATTTATTATTAATTTTTTTAATACAAACTTATAGATATCATTAAATATGAAGATAAAATGGGAAGAACACAACTCTTTTATCACCAAATTTCGAAATAAGACACTTAAAAATAACAAAAACAAAAGTCAAATAGGATACTTAAAAAAAAAAAGGAGAATAATTATTTTTTTTCTGCTTTTAATATTTTTTTTTCTTTAGTACTATTTTAAATACTTTATAAACATGGATTTTCCGTATTTAACCCATATAGTGAAGCGTACGACGTCGTATGAGGTGATAATAAAAGCGCTGATCCTGCATGTATGCCTCTGCAGTCGGAATTAGCCTTTTCCATCTCTTTAGCAGTTAAGAAATCCATTACAATCTCACATTTCGAACAACACTCGATCGGAATCAGCTCCAATTCACCATGGCTATGGCTGTATCGAGACGCGAAGGAAGGCGAATCGCCGCCGCCGCCTTCTCACCGCTCCCCATTCGCCACTCCCTCGCTCCCTCCGAGTAAGCCGCGATCTCCCTTTCACACTGTCTCGATTTTGTATGTTTTAATCATTTTATTTTTTTTGAAAATAACGCTTGGAACGTGATGAATATCTGTTTCCAGACTTTGATTGATTTCCGATTGACATCTTGCATCATTTGGAAGCTTTTTTTTTTTGTTTTGTTATTATAATAGAGAATTTAGTTGAAGTTTTTCTGAGGGTGATGTGATTATCTATGGTTGATTTCGAAGTAATCTGAACATGGTGCTACGAGAGATTTTCTGTAAAATTATTTCAATTTGAAGAGAACAATTATGATCCGTCAATGAGGATTAAAAATGAATTTTTTTGCCAATAATATATAGCATGGGGATTTATGTTTTTCTCATCCAATTGTTCGCATTTCATTACAATGTGATAGTAGTGGATTTCACTTGCCTGCATCTAAAATTTACATATGTTCACCAGGGAGTATGCACTCTCGGGAGTTCGTTCTATTTCAACTCAAGTTGGTATGTTTCATTCTTATATAATTTTTTGTTGCTTCTTTTTTGGTCATTTACCTTGAGGTCCGACTTATCCTATGGTGCTATAATTATTGTGATATATTGCATATGCAGTCCGCAACAGAATGAAGAGTGTTAGGAATATTCAGAAAATCACGAAAGCAATGAAGATGGTTGCATGCTTCAAAACTACGAGCAATCCAAACGAAAGCTGAGAATTCTCGTGGACTATGGCAGCCATTCACCGCTCTTCTTGGAGACATTCCAAGTAGGTCTATTATAATGATTTTTACAATGTCAGTTGTTTTGTCTGCTGAAAACATGCATTATCACATCAAAAGAGTAAATTTGAATAGAACTGTGTAGAGAGTGAGGTAAAACTAAAAGAAGTACATTTGATCTGGTATTGGGGCCCTGCACTTTTATGATATGGATAATCCTTTTCAGTTTATGCTGATATATTCTTATATATTTGATTTCTGTATTTGTACTCATTATGCTTAGAAATTGTATCTTTACTCACAAAATAAGAATTTCCCTTTTAGTGGTCATTCCTCAGGTGTATTGTAAAAAGGAGTACATTTGATCTGCCACTCTATGGAATATGGTGTCTTGTTTGAACTTACATCTCCATGTATTCGATGTGCAAGGTGTCGATGTGAAGAAGAACGTGATCATCACGATTTCTTCAGACAAAGGTCTCTGTGGTGGAATAAATTCTACAGCTGTCAAGGTCAGCAGGGGCCTTCATAAGTTGAATCATGGTACACTACAAGATTCATTATGTCTTCAGCTCCGTGTTGTGCCTGCCCTTTTTTTTCATCTATCCCCTTCTTCGTCGTCGAACAGTTAATAACTAATTTCTTGTTATTGTATATCAAAGGTCCTGAAAATGAGTGTAAATATGTTATTTTGGGAGAGAAGGCCAAAGCCCAGCTCGTGCGTGACTCAAAGCAAGACATCGAGTTATCCTTCACAGAGTTGCAGAAAAATCCTCTCAACTATACTCAGGTTGTTGCATAACCATTCCTTCATCAAAGTTGTTGCATTTGGACTCTTTATATAGAATTTTATATGGTGACCAAAATTATATTGCTGTAAGCTCATTTCAACCGTGTATAGTTGCATTGACATGATCTAAATTTTCATCTCTAAGGGTAAGGATGAAATGGGAAACTTTCTCCTAGCTGATTCTGAATCTGTACTGCTGCTTTGCAGGTTGCTATGCTTGCGGATGACATCTTAAAGAACGTGGAATACGACGCAATAAGGCTCGTGTACAACAAATTCCATTCAGTCGTCTCGTTTCTACCATCAGTCTCAACTGTATTATCTCCCGAGGTAAATCTAGTGACACAGACTTATTATAATTTTATAATAATGAAAACTAATAGGTTGTTAAACTAATGCCGGTGCAGGTCATTGAGAGCGAAGCTGACGCTGGTGGGAGATTCGCAGAACTGGATTCCTACGAAGTCGAAGGTGGTGAAACAAAGTCCGAAGTGCTTCAAAACCTCACCGAATTCCAGTTCTCTTGCGTACGAGCCTCCCTTTTCATATTCTTCCATTTCCTTACAATTCATAATGTGAGATTTTCTGTTTTCTATTTTTGTTCAGGTTATGTTCAATGCAGTGTTGGAAAATGCTTGCAGTGAGCAAGGTGCAAGAATGTCAGCCATGGACAGCTCCAGCAGAAATGCAGGAGAAATGCTCGATCGCTTAACACTTACTTATAACAGGTTTCCTTCTTTTCTTGATTGTTTCATCCAATATTTGGGGAAAAAAAAAAGATTAAAATTAAAAATTAATGTTTGTTTCAATGAATTTGCAGAACCCGTCAAGCTTCCATCACAACTGAATTGATAGAGATCATATCTGGAGCATCAGCACTAGAGGGTTAAATTAAATCAAATTAACATTCTGTTTTAAGCACTGTTTGTGTTTATCGCAAATATATAGGTGCTTTTAGACTTTTAGTTATTCGATAATAATTTTGCTGGCGACCAGCCACTGACTGTATGAGATTTTTATTTATTTATTTTGTAAAAATAAATATTACGTGTAGGCTAGAACTTGCTGCATTTCTGTTATTACGTGTGGAAAAAAATACTAGTAAAATTAATGAAAGTAGTTTGTATTCCGTCGAAATTCGACCGGCTATCACTTTATAATACGTATATTTTAAAGTAAAAATGTGTTACTTAGTCGGATTAAATATTATTTGAAAAGTAGTTTAATATGGTGTAGTATTTATTGAAAAGTTGTACTCTATTTCTACATATTCATAAAATAAAATAAAAAAATCGTATCGATGAAGGAACTATTTTTTCGCAACAAAGTTACAGAATAGCTTAATTTGAATTGGGCTAGTTACAGAATAGCCAGATAAAAATATGTGGATGTTATAACTCAAAAAAAATTGACAAAAAACCAATTTAGCCTAACCAACCTAAATTAATAATAGCCCAAAAGATTTGTCTCATTAACCGAAAGTTTTAAAACCATATTAGTTTTGTGACTAATATATTATCAAATGTCTTAAATTCAAAATATATATTTTGTTATAAAATTTTGACAATCATAATTATCTATATATATACTAAAAGAATTTCAAAAAATTATTGGCCAATAAACACCTCAAAATCGATTTTGTGTCTAATATATATATATTATTAAGAAAATGGATAAATATATATGTATTAAGAAAATGGATAAATATATAGTATTATATTTAGATAAATCGAAATAGAGTGGTGCCCAAATCTGCCACGAAATTGATTGTAGAACCCCTACCCACCGTGAGCATGTGCCCACGGCTGACGTGACAATGCCACGTTAATAATTTTTTCATTTTAGGGTTCACTTTTTTTAGTAGGGTTTAGTTTTTTATGGTAAAATTTATTTATATAAGTTATATTAATTAATGTTTTCCTTAAATATAATAGTGTCACGTCAGCCGTGGGCACACGCAGCTCTAATTGGTAGTGAATGATTTGTTGAACGCAACGGCATTTATTGTAGATCAGGTTTAACGCGCGACAAATAGATTCCCACTTCACTTTCCTTGCGGACTAAGACGGAGCCAGCTCCGATCGGTCTTGCATCGTACTCCGCGCAAGTGATGAGGGACTACTCGTTTTTTCTCAAAAGAAGTAATGTGCAGCGGCCTAGAGAGAGAAACAGCTGACAATCGGCGAGCCCTCGCCAGCCCTATAGAGAGTAGAGACGGCAGCTCCGGCAAACATCGGGAGGCGATCCCTCTACTTCAACAAAGAAAAAAAAAATTACAAAAATGTATTAGAAGATAAAATGTTACAATTTATTTATTTGCTCCCCTCACACAGATTTGATCCCAATCATGTTAAATGAATTGATGCACATTTCATACATGTATAAAATTGTTTCGGTTAATTTATAATTTATCTTCTTTAATTTAAGAACTAAGTGCAATAAACAAAATACTCATGATTTTAGAAAGACAAAAATGCAATTAAATAAACTAACTAAATTTGACATTCCGTTTTAATCATTAATTTTTGATTTTTTTGTAAATTTACAAACTTTGGCTAATGTTCAATTTTTTCAGAAATTTAAAATTTCCTCCAAATCGAAATTGCGCTTATATGGCAGCAGGAATCTTACACGTTTTTCGACAGCTCGGATTAAAATTAAGTGTTTTATCCTTCTTTCTCTCTAACAAGAAAACAATATTTCCAAATCATATTTTCATTTTCATTAATCGAAACTAATGTGGCACTTCATATATCCTTCTTTTGCCATGTATTAGCTGGGAAACATGATCGGTGGAAAAATTGAACACGGGCCAAAGTTCGTGAATTTATAGAAAAAATCGAAAGTTCGTAATTAAAATGTTTGTCATATATAGTTGGTGTATTTAATTGCATTTTTTGCCTTTTATATATAATTAAAATTAAGGCTAATTCATGATTTGTGGCTCTAACTTTGTTCAAATTTATAAAATAACCTGATTTTAATTTTTTACAAATATGTCTCGATTTTTAAAATTTATTTGCAAAAACAGATTGATTTTTGAATTTCTTTTTTAAGAATGGACACAAAAATTTAATGCGCATAACATTGAAAATCTCTATATAAGTGTAGAATAATTTAAACATTGATTTCATGATGACCGACTATCCATTTAGTCATAAACTAAGAAAATAATTATGTTGCAACGTTAAACTTTTAAGATAGATGTTAAACAACTCTAGTGGTCAATCCACAATTACGGCTCAAACTTGCGAGCTTGATATGAGGTTTCTATTAGTACATTAAATTTTATATTTGATCCGAAAGTTGGTTATCAATTTTTTTAGAAAAAAAGAAAAAAAAGAAAAAAGAAAAAAAAAACCATAATTTTAATCTAAAATTAATTAAGCCAATGAGAAGTAGGAGTACTAATACTATATATATGACAAAATGGGGGTCTAGTTAAATATAACTGAGTTTAACTGCTACTGCTACTGAGACTTTTGAGTGGCGGCGATGATGATAACAACAATGGAGGCCGCCGCCGTACTCAAACTCCCGCCGTCTCTCCGCCTCATCAGGCCTAACCCAAGCCGCGCCAACCGCACCGCGTCATTCGCTTCCGCCGCCGCTCCGGCGCCTCTTTCCACCGACCCGCAGCTCGGCCCCGGATCCCTCGGCCACCTCACCCGACCCGATTTCCCCATCCTCCACCAGGCAATTCCACTTCCATTATCTGAAGACGAGTCCCCGCACCAATAATTTATGTATTTATTCTCTCAATTTTGATTTTTTTTTTTTTTTTGCAGGAGGTGAATGGGAAGAGGCTGGTATATCTGGATAACGCCGCCACGTCGCAGAAGCCGGCGGCGGTGGTGAACGCCCTGCGGAATTATTACGAGGCGTATAATTCGAACGTTCACCGCGGGATTCATTATTTGAGGTGAATTTCAGTCGATTGTGATTTGTGAGGGATTTTTTCACTAGGTTGTTTGCTTTTTCCGTTGATGTTGGTGCTGTTGTGCAGTGCAAGGGCGACGGATGAATATGAATTCGCAAGGCAGAAGGTAGCTAATTTCATAAACGCGGCGGAGTCTCGAGAGATTGTGTTTACAAAAAATGCTACCGAAGGAATCAATTTGGTGGCGTATAGTTGGGGTCTCTCGAATTTGAAAGAGGGAGATGAGGTGTAGATTTTGCCTTCTGTCTTCTTCAGAATTCTAGTTCTATTTATTCATGATGAAGCTTAATGGTGTTACTGGTGATTATGAGAGCAGAATTGAGGATCTTATTTACTTCTAACATAGTATCTCATTCACTTAATCTGGAAATAAAATTTTATTGGGATTTTCAGGTTATACTTACCATCGCTGAACATCACAGTGCTATTGTTCCTTGGCAATTTGTAGCTCAAAAGACTGGTGCAGTGTTGAAGTTTGTAGATTTAACAGAAGATGAAGTCCCAGATGTAGACAAGCTAAGGGAGATGATCTCAAAGCGGACAAAACTTGTCGTTGTTCATCATGTCTCCAATGTACTGGGTGAGTGAGTAGCCATCTAACCATCTCATATAATAGGCATTGAATGGGCCATGAAGAATCGAACTTAAGTAACCTTTTTTTTTTTTTTCGAGCATCAGCTCATATGCATATAAGGTATCAGCTTTACTTGGTTTTGTGACCAGAACTCTTGTTCGGTGTCATTTGCTTGTGGTGTCGTTTTGGTTCTGCTTTTGCATTAAACCTTTTTTATGAGTGCTGGTTTTCTTGGATGTTGTATAGTAAAGAAAAACTATGTTCATTTCATATTAAGAAAACTAACATAGAGAAACGAAGTCGTATATGAATTTTCTTGGAAATAAAACGCAACCTTTTAGTCTCTCTGATGTCTGGAACTGGGGTAGAACTTTGATTCTAGCTTCTATTTCAATTGGAGTTAATCTTGAAATGGTGGAATCATAAAACTGAATTGTGCTTACTTTTAGTTATTATCATGAGTGATGAGTGTACTACTTGAGTAGAAATCCACAGCCTCACTTCATAGTATATCTGGCCAAGATTAGCTCATATTGGAAGTGTCCAGTAATCTATTTGACCTTAAATTACAAGAATTTATTTTTGTAGATCTTTGTGTCTGGCCATTATTCAACTACTTGACATGATGTGAGATTTGCTCCTACAAGTATTACTTCCGTTTCATGACCTCAAATAACAATTTTTGATGACAACTTCTCCTATATCTTCTTTTTTTTCCGGCTTTTCCACAGCCTCTGTTCTTCCAATTGATCAATTAGTAAGCTGGGCTCATGATGTTGGAGCCAAAGTGCTCGTAGATGCCTGTCAAAGCGTGCCTCATATGGTTGTTGATGTAAGGAGCCTTGATGCTGATTTTCTGGTTGCTTCTTCCCATAAGGTTATGTCCTTTCCATCTTCATTGGAACTTAAGTCCGTATCTATATCTGTTAGCTCTCGGGTCTCATAAGTCAGTGTTTGAATTGAAGAATTAATCATGCTTCAGATGTGTGGGCCTACAGGCATTGGGTTCTTATATGGTAAAAGTGAGCTCTTGTTTTCCATGCCTCCCTTTTTAGGTGAGTTATTAGCCACGTTTCTTTTGTCGAAAATTCGAATTTTGTAGTAAATACGAGTTCCTATCATGATTGATGAATCATGAATATTTGTTTCCGTGACATTATTATCAGGTGGCGGTGAAATGATATCAGACGTATTTTTGGATCACTCAACGTATGCTGAACTTCCCTCGAAGTAAGTGTCTAACGTGCCAATTGACCAACCTTAAGTGCTACCTGACTTGGCTTCCTTGATATGAACATGCTCTTTTGGCATTGATTAAGTCTTTAATTTGTTGAATCACCGTCAATATAAATTACTTTCAAATTTATAGGTTTGAAGCTGGAACCCCTGCTATTGGGGAAGCCATTGGGATGGGGGCAGCAATCGATTATTTGTCAGCCATTGGGATGCAAAAGATTCACGAATATGAGGTAAAAGTTTGCAATTTTTTCCCCATCATCTTTGCCATTTTACAAAATATTCTTTGATTCATTCATATTCCATGATTGATTGCTCAATAGAATTTAGCCATAACTTCTTATCAAGCGGTTGCTTGATTACTTTGGTCGAGACTAGAAATAATTTGACTGGCATTCTTCTTCATTGATCTGATTTTGGATTCTTATTTCCCCTTGTAGGTAGAGTTATCAAACTATCTCTATGATCGGTTGAGCTCAGTACCGAGTGTTCGTGTCTACGGTCCAAAACCTTCCAGAAGCGTGACGAGAGCAGCACTCTGTTCGTTCAACGTGGAAGATGCTCATCCCACTGATATTGCTACAATTCTCGATCAACAGGTATATATATCGAAAATTTTGCAGAAAAACACTTTAATGTACGGTATATCCAATGTGTGTATTCATTCCGCCCCGTATTTTTTTCTTTCCCAGCATGGTGTGGCAATTAGATCAGGCCACCACTGTGCGCAGCCCCTCCATCGATACTTGGGAGTGAACGCGAGCGCTCGTGCCAGTCTCCATTTCTACAACACGAAGGAGGATGTGGATGACTTCATTGCTGCCCTTTCGGACACCATCAGCTTCTTTGCAGCTTACAAGTAGAAAGAAGGGGTGTGGAAGAAGAAAGATTGTGAATTATGTTGAATATTGATGTACTAAAATGGAACAATAAGAAGAAGAAGTTTAAGAGCTTGTGTATTGGAATAATCTGGAAATTTGGTGGAACTATTTTTGTCTTGTGCAAAGAGGAATGTTTTATCGAATTTCAGTGTTGGAAAATGCGAATAAATAGAATCATATAATAATATTATGAAATTATAAAAATTCCTCATTTTCTTTAGTTGTTCTCTAGTATCTCTATATCCCTCTATATTAATCTCATTTGCTTTCGGCACAATATTTTGAATAACTTGTTTAAAAATAAAGTGTATTGTTTAACATTTTAATGCCAAATTTCATTCTTTTCAAAATAGAACATTATATATTCATAAAAATATATTGATGATTGATCTTAAATAAAAAATTATATCCAGACTTTTTAATTTGATATAAAAATTGTAAAGTCGGAAACAACTAGAAATTATGATAATTCAAAATTTTGTAATTTAAATTATGTTGAAGTACGCGTAGGATTAGTGTAAATAAAAATGTGGATAAATATTTTTATTTAAGAAAATGGGAATAATAAATGAAACATCCCAATTTTGTAAATGAGATTAATAAAGGGACGGAGGGAGTATTTATTGTGTAGGGAAGAATATACACAAATTAGAAGAAGAAAAAAAGATCGACCATCTCTTTATTTATATTGGAATTGTTACTAAAATAAAATAAATTAATTTCAACTTAAAAAAAAATAAAAATAATAAATCATATTAATTCAATCCGTCTATTTATATATTATTATCGCCAATTTTAAAATGGTAAAGAGGAGTTAGGCGACGGCGGTAAAGGGAAATTAGAGAGGATTCATCAATCCATTGCCTTCTTCGCCGGAGCTTTCCGCGCGGTGGCGCAGCCGTGATATAGTGAAGGTAAGCTTCCCGTATATGGATTATCTGAATCTGTATTTTTTGTCTTCCTTGTATGTGAGCGAATTACGAGCGGTCGCCTCTGTGTATAGATACAAAGCCATAAACTGTATGCATTCCGCGTGTTCTTTACAAACTATGGCTTAATTTGATTTGCTCTCTCTGTAGCTAGGGATTTGAGTGACTTTTCTGCGCTTGAAATTTGTGGAAATCGCCTTATTGTTGAAGTGAAGGAATAACAACTGAAAATCTCTTGTAATATCTAGGTTTTAGGAATTTACTTGTCGCTGATAATCAAGTAACTATAAATTTCGTATTCGGTAATGATCCTTGGTGATATTCATGAAATTGATTTGACAGAAATCCAACCTGTCTTACTTTTATTTTTCATCTTTCAGGTTTTTGATTAATTGCAGCTGTTCTGTAATCTTAGCCGGTACATTCATTCGAAAGAATGTTTACGTATATATTTTCCCATCAATCTAGGCTCTAGCGCTTGCTATGGTTTCTTAGATCACAGTCTAGCTTCTTCTTGTTCAGTTATGATATGTGATAATCTCTCTGAAGTTTCTGAAACTGGGTATATTGAGACTCAGCCAAAGATTTGTGATTCGGTTTGTATCTCGCCTGCTCTTTTGCTATCATCATCGGTGGAATAAGTTTTGAGGATCTATATGAAACACCCTTTTATAGGTAGCTAATATGAAGAAGTCCAAGGATCCATTTGAGATTGCTTTTGAGGAGCAAGAGGAATCGCCTCCAGAATCCCCTGCGGGTCCTGATGAGAATGAATCACAAGCTGCTGCTGGCCCCAGTGGTGGGGATCCGGACACGAATGCTAATGTTCTTGTTGCTGATCCTTCAACTGCAGCTGCAGGGTCAATCTCCATGGGGACTGCTGGCCAAATTGGCAAGAATAAAGAAGATGACGAGGAAGAAGAAGAAGAGAATATGGATGTTGCGCTTGTCAAGCTTCGACCAAGTGGTGATCCCACAAAAACTGCCAAGATGCAGTAAGTTGACTAGTTCATTTTAATGAGCCTCTTAAGTTTCATTTTCTGCAACCTATAGGCGTCGTGCTGGGTGATTCTCTACAAATAGAGACTCAATTTCCCCTAATTTATTTTACAATGTTTAATGTGCTAGTTGTGTTGCTGTTATTGTTTTGACGCGTGCTGCTCTTTGTTTTCTTAGTGATGTTATCTAGATCGTAATCATTTGGCGGTTCCACAGAGGAACTGATATGTCAAAAGAAATATTTTGCTCTATGATGTAGGTGTAGAATCAATGGAGCTTGAATATAGATGAATTTATATATATTTATAGTCCATGTTTTCCTTCATCGCTCTTCCTACCTTCTTCTCCCCAATCGAGCCAGTCATCTGCATCATTTTGTGAACTCCTCTGAGAATATTTTTGTTTGTTGGCATCTTTTCTGTCTTGTATTTTCTGCTTCATATCCTATAAGCACGGTACAAACAACAAAAAGTAAAAGTAATGCTTTTTGTCTGCTGAGACACCGAGCACATGTTAAAATATACACCCTCCGTCCCAAACCAAACGTGCCCCTTATCTGAAATCTGTGATAGCTTTTTCAGACTGGGGGTGTGTTTGCTTTGGGAGTATATCAAAACTGTGTTCGCACATACTATGCAATTCTCTTCCTTGCACCATGTTACCCATCTCAGAGAGTGTAGAAACCTCTTATTGTAGTCATGAGTGGTCTGCAAGTATTAGATATTCGATGCTCTTGTTATCAAAGACGATGCAGGTTTTGGTATCTCTCCATAATGTATACGTGGATATTTTCCGTCAAACCTTCTATATCTCGCAGCTTATATCATATCACATCATCTCTTCCTCAGGGAACTTTTATCTCAATTTACACCGGAGCAAATGAGTAGGTATGAATTATTTAGAAGATCTGGATTTCAGAAAGCCACAATGAGAAGGGTAGGCATCATCTCATTGTTCTTTACCATTCTCAATCATCAAAGAAAATCTACTCCATCTTTCATAGAAAATTAACTAAATATGCCATTTCATCATGGTTTATCCCTATTCTTATTAGAAAAATTTCTTGGGAAGACATGATCTGTAATATGCTTATTCATTTTCTTGATTTCAGTTATTGACAAACATAACTGGAAGTGCTAAGATCTCTGTACCTATGACTATTGTGGTGTCTGGGATAGCAAAGATGTTTGTTGGGGAGCTTGTAGAAACAGGTACGAAGTCTTTGCTCTGTGTGTGTGTGTGTGTGGTTGTGTGTGTGTGAGTTGTACTGAGAAAAACTAAGGATGCTATGGGATTGCAGCTAGAGTAGTGATGTCAGAGAGAAAAGATACAGGACCAATCAGGCCATGCCATATGAGGGAAGCATATCGAAGATTAAAACTCGATGGCAAAATTCCAAAGAGATCAGTACCCAGGCTTTTTCGATAAAAGAACTTCCGATGCAAGAATCTTGAAGATACGCAGTATTTTGTTTGAGAATGCTTACAAAGATTGTGTTAATAGGGCATATTTCATCTCTTTTAGCTACACTTTCAAGGATTGTAGATTTTATGAAACTCCAATGTTGGAGTTATTAATATGCATGGCTTAGAGGTGTTATTCATTCATTGTAACCAATATGCAGTTTGTTTTCTTTCTTTGCATTCACGAGTCTCAAGTTCAAGAATCGCAGCAAAATAATAAATAAAATATAAATTAAATTAAAAAAAAAAACCCAGATTTGATTCTTGTTGAGTAAATAGCAATATAATTATGCAAAGAGATTTAGTGCTAACAGTTCTTTCTCATACCATGCATTATTTGAACCAAATATGTGCTTATTGTTTGATTTGTCTCTCGCATCAGAATCCGCCGCCACAATCACCGCCCATCCACCGCCACCACAACCACCATCACTGCCACCGTCATCACCACCACCACCGTCACAGCCGCCATCACCACCATCACCGTCCCCCAGTCAACCACTCCCAGAACCCAATGCCACCACCATCACCGGAATCACGTCCATGATCATCTGCATCGGTCAACTTCCCACCGGAATCATTAGCACCGCTTCTACCCCCGCCTCCGTAGCTTTCATCCTGATAATAACTAGAACCCGAACCACCATACCCATAATAACCACGATCCTCCCTCTTCCTCCAACCTTCAAGATCCTGAACAATGACATCCAAAACTAAATTTCATCAACACCTACTTTGTTAAAAGCAAGAGTTGTTGCCATAGAACAAAAGAAGCTCAACATGGCAAAACAAAGAGATAACAAACAAGACCTGATCATCCGAAGCCTCGACGGTTACACATTCCACAAACGGTGGAGATATCTTCTGAGGAACATGATTGCTTGCAATTGCAACTCTTCCCAGATTTATAGCTTGACTGCTTGAGTGATAGAGGTCTTAGATGAAGAGATTTCTTGAGTGATGTGATTACTTGCAACTCTTCCCAACAAATTCCCAACGTTTCTAGACAAAGCCATTGCTGCCACCTAAATAATAACAAGGAAAATTCCTATGATCTTTGATAATTGAGTACGATGTTTAGGAAATTGAATTTATGCTTTATGTGATTTTTAAATTCTAACAAAAACACCAAAAACATTGACCCCACAATGCATAAGAGGAGGGGGGAGAAGCCCGACTCCTAAATAGTGTTTTTGTCCGTTGGTTATGAATCATTTTTATTCAAACTGAGTCTATTATAATAATAAAATGACATTATTAACCAGACAAAGCGAGTATTGTTGTGTACTTTTTACACAATCTGATTGACGTAAGGTTTGAAGCGATCTCGTCCACACGATCGGAACAAGTCTAAGTAGCGATTAATAGACGATCAATATATTATGTAAAATCAAGATGAGATAATCAACAAGGGAAGGAAGAAAGCAAAAGTAGAGAAAACACCATGAACTTCAACACTTCATGCAACGACCATACCTACTTACGTGATTTATTTATAATCACACTATTCCTTTTCTTTAACAACAAGGTAATGTAAATCCTTATCCCATCATACTTCTTTCTTATCTCTCTAATTGCATGCGTTAGTTTATAGTAGTATAATTTTGCATGTATATTTAGTAATTTCATTAAGAACTAATTAAAGACCATAGCTTTCAAATACATCTTCCATAATTAACATCATATCTTATAATTAATTTATCTTGATGTTCAATAATAAAGAGCAAATTATAAACAAATCAAATAAATGAAATGAAATGTCCTTCATATAATAATATAAATAAAAAACAAATTAAATAAGAGTAAATCGCTCAATCGACCAAAACGATGGAAACATGTCGACAGAGGGGGAAAAAAAAGCACAATTAGTTAATTGGAGAAATAAACAGAAAAATGTAAAATATGCAAAATCTGCGACACATTTCCATGAATTAATTTACACAACCAGTAACAAGATTATACCTTCGTGAATGCAGAACCCTAGAGAGAGAGACCTCAAGAACGAGCTATATCTATTTCTTTAAATTTCGTAGAGGGCAAGTTTATTCTGCATACACAGTTCCTTTTTTTTTCCTTTTTTTTCTTTTTTTATTTGAAAATTAGCTTGTAAATAAACATTTTAGATTTAAATTTTCTGCTCACACGAGGCTGTTGAGCTGTCCCAACTAACCGATTTTTCAAATAAAACTTGATCTTTACAAAATATAACTCTGTTTATGAGTTGAGCTCTGATACATTTATTAATATTTGATTCATTTACACCTGCAACGACTGCAATTGGTGAGTGTGTTCGAGACGTTTCATTATTTTATACCTCACATATATTCAACAAGTGTCCGTCTTTATCGGGACGGAGGGAGTAATACATTTATTTGAACCAAATTTTGAAACACTTCAAAATCCAGATGCCAAAATGTATACATGAATATCAAGTGAGAAAACATAAAAATCAAAATAGAGAGCAAGGAAATGCAGAATAAACTAAGAGCAGAATCTGCTCTTCATCTCCAGATTATGCACTAAAAAAGAAACATTCCAAAACATTTCTTCTTCTAATCTTAATAACAAAGTAAAATTGATCCGAAAACTAATTCGAATGCATTCATCAGCTCTTCAGATCATAGTAACTCGAGGCATAAAATATAACCTCCATCATGGCTCCGCCATGACCACTCGCCTTAGTAGCGTAATATTCCTGAACGATAATATCCAAAACAAAATTCCATCAGCATCTACTTGTTAATGTAAGTATGGTGTTCCATGTAAACGAGTCTCGATGGTAAGAAGTTCGAAACAAAACCTGATCCTCGGGAACCTTGGCTGCAGCAGTAGCCTTACCACCACCACCACCACTTTTCTGATCACCGCTAGAAGTATAGCTCCCAACGAAACCACCACCTTCACCTTCATTAGCGCGGACCCTATCGTTTGCATAATTCACTTTTATCCTACGACCATGAAGATTCTGAACAATATTGTCCGAAAGGAAATTTCAACAACTTCCACTTTGTTAATGTAAGTTTAATGTTCAATGCAAAAGAGTTTCGATAATATGAAGCAGAAAAAGGAGTTCAAGAGAGATAACAAGACCTCATTATTCAGAGCCTCGACTGCAGCAGCAGCCTCGTCAGCAGAAGAATAAGTGACGAAGGCAAATCCTTTCGACCTACCATTGTGACCGTTCACAATCACCTTAGCTGCAAGAATTCGAAAGAACCGTAGTGAAAATTATATTCACATAAGCATTAACATAGTATCTGAAATTCATAAGGTGTGGTTGAGCACCTTCAGCAACCTGTCCATACTTGCTGAAGGCATCTTTGACAGTCGCATCATCAGTGCCGGGTGAGAGGCCTGCAAATCGAAAATCAAGAAACAGGACACACTCATCAAATACAATAATAATAAAAAGGCGAATCAAACAATGTGAGAATGGAGTTGAACCTCTGATGAAGAGCTTCGAAGTAGACATGAATCTGACTGCTTGAAAGATAGATGGCTTAGTTAAAGAGATTTCTCGACTAATCTGATTACTTGCAACTCTTCCCAATAAATTCCTGGCTTTCCTACAGAAAGCCATTGCTCCAACCTAAAACCAAGAAATCTTATCTAAGTTGAGACGAATATCTGTACAAACTTGTTTCAGACTCTCTGAGCAATTAAATCTCCATATAAGCACCAAAACATAAAAGGAAATTCAGCCAACTCCTTGAAATTCCTTAGAAGTTGGATCAAAATCGAAACCCCATTTCCAAATAGCCAAGTTAAAGTGCACAAATAACAGCAAATAAAAATTTCCAAGAGAACCAACCATTATCCATCACATCTATGAAGAATTTCTGCAGCTTGGATGAACATTCTTCTTTATATAAGCCTTTCTTCTTCCTATTAAGGTCAGATAAACATTCTTCTCTATTAAAAAAGGCTTTCTTCTTCTTCTCTATTAAGATTCGGATTTATCGATTTTTCTATAGCAGCTAACAAATGTAGCTTACTTCGTGATACCACAGAGAAACCTAAAGATTGAAGAATGATCAAGCGCCGAAAATCAAGCACAAACATTTTGATTTTTTTATTTTTTTTCATAGAAGGGGAATCGTTTCTATGAACAGATGGGGGAAAAAGATACGGAAATTGAAGAAATTAACAGAGAAATATTGCAATCTGCAATAGTTTAGCATAAATTAACGCAACCAGGAAAAGAAATTGTACCTCAGATTTTGGTGGCACTCAGCTCACTGAGGAATGTAAAACCCTAGAGAGGAATCGATCGATCGGAAGAAGGAAAGTTCGATTTTACCTTTTGATTTTTAAACCTTTTACTTTTCTTACATTTGCTGATTTTTTTTTTTTTTTCCTTCTTATATAATTTGCACTCGCTCTGTGCGCGACATTAATTAAAACAAATTTACAGTTAAATGATAAACTGTAAAAAAAAAAAAAAATACAAAATAAGTTGTATTTTTCATTTGTATATTTAAGAAGCAATTAAGTTTTTTTTTTTTTAATTTATATTTTTTAAAGAATGATCAATAATAGTTGATCATGTCTTTATAAGGTGACTCAAACCCTTGATATTTTAGATAGAGTCAAAATGTCATATCAATTGAGATTAAGGGTGTTCATAGTTTGGTTAAAACCGTAAATCAAACCGGACCAAACCGTATTTGTGCAGTTTGGTTTGATTTATGGTTTGAAAAATATGGTTTGGTTTTGATTTTTAAGAATTTATGGTTTACGGTTTAGGTTTGATTTTTTAAAATAAAATAATCAAACCAAACCGTAAACCGTAAAACCGTAATAGACTATTAATCATTAATTATTTTTTAATTTACGTATAAAATATTTTTATGGAGTTGGACCATATTTAGAAGAAATGATCTCTATTGATT
Source organism: Mentha longifolia (assembly GCA_001642375.2). Classification (NCBI taxonomy): domain Eukaryota; kingdom Viridiplantae; phylum Streptophyta; class Magnoliopsida; order Lamiales; family Lamiaceae; genus Mentha; species Mentha longifolia. The sequence goes on along the minus strand of CM038111.1, from coordinate 3,806,148 downwards.
TAATTGTTGGGACATAATTAAAATGATTTTTTTATTAACTAAATTGTTTTTTAGATTTAAGTTTTTAATAGAACTAGCGAATTTTTAAAACCTAAAACCTAAGAATATTTAGTATCTTTCTCCATTTCTTCTTCTTTTATACATTATGCAGGTTGTTTCCGTAAAATAATGAGGAAGTGAAGTAATTTTATTTTTTGTTGTTTGCTCAAAAATGTTATTCGGTATAAGTGAACGCGATGATGTTCTTTTATTGTGTACCATAACTTTAATGGATATTTTATTTTTCCATTACGATTGCAAACCGTATCAAACCGTTTTAATACAATTTGGTTTGGTTCAGTTTTCATACTTAAATGGTTTGGTTCAATTTCAAAATTTTAATAAACCGTATTTTACGGTTTGATTTGGTTTTGGTGTCAACCCGCACCAAACCAAAACCGTTAACACCCCTAATTGAGATGCACTCTATTGTCTAAGAAAGTAATTAAGTTCACCAAATTGGTTTTTAGTTGCCTTTATTGGTTAGAAGAATTGTCCGGAAATCAAAAACCAAATTAAACCAAACAGAAAAGTTTAATTTGGTCTTCTCAACTTTTGGTTAATCTATGTAGTTTGCTTCCGGGCTAAACCCGAACCCAAATACTAAGGAGACACCCCCAGGTACAAAATAATTTTGCAATTTTACTTTAATCACGAAAACGTGGAAAAACATATACAGATTTGATTCTAACGAAAATTTAGAGTGATGCTACAGTGTTTATTGTGGGCATGCTTACTACAAATGACGTGATAATAATATAAATAAAAAAAACTTATAAAAATTCTAAAAAAAATAAATTAAATCCTACTATAAAAATTAAGTCATATTTTTTTAAAAAAAATTAAACTCTGAGTATATATTTATGATAATCTAATATCATGCTAGTCACGGGCACGTTAAGTGTGCTCATAGCAGTGGAGCATTCCTCTAAATATTACTCCCTCTTATTTTTTTTAATAGTCATTCTAGCCTTTTGATCATTTATAATTTAATTGTTATTTTAATAAATTATACCAAGAGTGCCTTTATTTATTATTCACATTTATTTTGTATTCTCTTACTTTTTGTTGAAGAATTTGAATAGAATTAATGGAGAAAGTAATTTGTGTGATTTTCCAAAAAAATAAATATTCATTAAATAAGATTAATTTAGGGAAAAAATTATTTATTAATATGTGTGCAATAGGCTAGAATGACTATTAAAAAAAATAGGAGGGAGTAGGTAATAGATTAAAGAAAAAAACTCTAAAAAAACTGTTAAATTTAAATATAACAGAGAATGATAAACGACAAAATAAAATGGATATAACCGTACGCAACTAAAAATATTCATACGAACCCCTAAAAAAATATATATATTAATATGAAAAAAAAAAAACATTACGAACTATTGTAACGGCTAATGAGCTGAATTATGGAGATCGTGGTGATATAATTGATATTTCTATTTTCTACTGATAATACTTACAAAATTGTTATTCAAAATTAAATTTGGATTGATTTTAAAATTGATACGGTATAGATCTCTAATTTTAGATATTGTATATAATTATTTATTGGTGATTAATCTTTTTGATCTCACTACTCAAAGTGAATAGTAATTATTACATATATATGGCCGAAATATTTAAAAATATAAGTGCTATGTGTATATATTTTGAGACAACATATCTAATATTCTAATACAATAATATATTTTAATTAACATTTTAACAATATAAAGAAAAAGTTTTGACCAGAGTTATGATATGAGACATCGACAACGTAATTAGTTTAGTAAGCATATACCTTTTCGGCTTTTCCTAATGGGTCTTGCTAAATGGCCATAAGAGGACTTTATAGTCATTTTGCATTTCTTAATTAATTGTTTTACATAAATGTCCTTATATCTATTTATGGAGAGATGTATATAAAGTAATTTCATTATTGTGAGTTAATAATCTCTCTCCATATTAATGAAGTTTTATTTTTTCTATAAATACTTTTGATATATAACATATTTATTATTTACGTACATAATCTCATATTATATAATAGTAGTATATTATTTGATTTAATTTAATTATGTTAGAATGTGCATTTCTTGTTTCGTGACAATTTAATTTAACCATGTCAAGTACGATGCTCTGTTTCAATTTCAGTATATCAACCGTGTTTTAAATTAATTATTTTTACTATTTTATGCTAATATTTATTATAGAATTTAGAATGTATCATAATATATATAACTATGATTAATATTTGTAACTAAATGTTGAAATTAAAAAAAAAAAAACTATATCCTAATTTTTAATTTCTCACTTTTATTACAAATAATATAACTAATTTAAATTCTAAAAATAATTATATATAAATATAAACTAAATCTTAATATCTTAATAATTGAAGTGAGAAGATGCATAAAAGTTAGATTTTTTTTAATATGGGACACGATTGGTACACTAAGATAGAATATCCCAAGGACAAACATATATCTATGATTAAATACTGGTTACATAGATTAAAATTTGGTTACATATATTCTCAAAAAAGAGAAGGTTACATATAAATATTTTATATATAAGTCAAGACATATTTAATTATACTACGTATATGTTTTATTAATATTTTTAGGCTTACAAATAAGTTGAGTTTTTTTCTTGAAATATAAGTTAATTATTATTTAAAAATGTCTTCACTACGAAAGTTCTTATAAGAATAATCCGTTAATAAGCATTTTCATGCTTAGTATTTAATAATTAAACTTGTATTTGGTTAAATTTAAATAATGTTATTTTGCATGTATTAGATTAATTATGTCTCTTAATTAAGTTATAATCATCCGTACAAATTAAAAGGAAAATTTTTGTTTATCATGAAAAATTGAAATCTCATTAATGATTGAGGTCAAAATAGTCTACAAAAATTATGCAACTTTTTTGGGAACCCTTTGAAACTTAGTTTCGATAATGTTATTAGAAATCACACTTAGATATAAGTTTTCAATTGGAACAGGCTGATCTCCGTGTTCAGGATCAGTCAAGCCTAACCGGACAGGTTGCCATGTAAAGGTCAATGTTGGTAGTGCAACCTTGTACCTAGTCTACTCAAACATGTCATACTGTTCTATTATGTAACCTGTCTATGTAACATGTCCTTACAATACTCGAAGATTTCACACGAAAGTTACAGAAGATCGAAGACAGTTCGAGGTATAAGAAGCTCAACCTGTAAAGGCCAACCTGAGCTATGGTGATGAAACATGCTCTCACTCAACGACAAGAACTGTGTCAGTGTACGGAATCTGCAAATCCTGACACTTCCAATGGCTCTATTCCAAATGTTTCTCTATAAATACCTCAACACATTCCAGATTGAAGCACGGGAAAATCAACACTCAAGCTAAAACGCTGCAGAAATCTCAAGCTGAAAATTATTCAAATCAACACTAGAAATTACTAGAGTTTTCCCAAGTGTTGATCATTGTAGATTTCTGATCTATCTGGAATCAGTCTTACTAGAACACATCACACACACTCTCACTACCATCAAAGTTGAAATACTGGTGTAGTTGATTGAGTTGTTTTCCTTACGTCGATAGCTATTTACAGCTTTCAAGTTTGGATAGTAGCACTGGTCATTTAGTGTTAGTAAGTCTGTATGCAAGATTGTATGTAAGTTAGAAGAGACACGACTCTAGAAACGTGCTAGATTCAGTCTAGAAGAAAGACTTGAATATGGACTGGACCTCCACCAGTGTTAAAAGGAGCGAAAAATCTCAAGTTAAGGGATTACAGATTCGACGGGATCTGGCGTGGACGTAGGAGCTGTTTACTCCGAACCACGATAAAAATTCCTCGTGTTTCACTGTCTATTTTATCTCTTTTCACACAGTTTACATGCTCACAACCTGCACGATCGTAACCTGTCTTGCATGTGCACTGTCTTTGAAAACTGTATTTGAAAACTGTCTTTGAAAACTGTTAGCCACTTTCACAGTTTGCATGAACACTTGTCTGAACTAAAGTTTTCTTTGAAAACTGTTAGCCAACCTTTCCACCAAACTTCCGCACGCAGGTTAGTTTTGCAAGCTCAGCAGTTTACTGTCTGAGCTGGAAAACTAAACTGCTCTGATAAACTGAGTGACGACTCAGTAAGATCAAATCGTTTTGAAAAGTCAAAACTATTGGCTAATTGATGTATTCCCCCCCATACACCAATAAATACTTATCGGAACCTACAAACTTGACTTTTAAATAACAATCTAATTTTAAACAAATAAAAGGGCATTATGGCTAGTCATAAATGGCCCCATAGATTAATCATTTCCTAATTACGGAGTGGAAAGTCCATAATGACAGTTATGACACGTTTCTTCAATATTTGATGTTGTATTAAAGTATTAACGGTTAATCGAAAGTAACAAAACCGTCAATTAAATTTTTGCGGTTTGAATTTCTATATATTTGACATCAAAATTGAATTTAATTGCAAAATTGCCATTGAAATTGATTTTCAATTGGAGGATTCCCTCTTTATATAGATATAGACTCGTTTTATATCCTTAATAATAATTTAAAAAAAGGGATGTACACGTAGATAGCTACATAATTATCCCAAATCATAGTTTATTTGTTGTTTTAAAATAGGGTCTTGCTCCATATTAATATTATGGCTGGCCGCACTTTACAGTGATTGCTCTAATGTACGGATTCTCCAAAAAACAATACATTGTAATATCGAATTTGCACCTGTATTGTATTCGGGAGTGATTCGCGTCGAATTCACAGCTGATTCGCAACATGGCCTATCTTTATTTAATTTAATAAAATAATAATGGATACGCGAATCCAATAAAGATGATTCTCGAATCTGGAATTAATTGAGTTATTTTTGCTATAACTTAAGTTTTCAAGGGATTTTTTGCAAATCTTAAACATTATTTATTACTTTGTATATTTTAGTTGCACTGTTTCGTTATTTTTAATGTGTATTTAGTTTATGATATACTACATTTTATATATAATATAGGCATTATATAATAAATATAAAAATAAAAATAAATAGACATACATATCATAGCAACTCCTTATGTTCTCTAGAGATAACACACACAATGTGAGTGCAAAGTGAAGATTCAAACAGTGACAAATTTAATCTACAACCTATTGATAATGAGTGCTCATGAAAAAATACCTTATAAATTAAAAAACTTCATCTCAATTCTTCAGAACATACGTATGCGCCTGCTATAGTGATTTATCATCAAGCGGGCCAAATTTCCCCGATCCTTGAGATCGGGCATTCTTAGAGAAAACAGATAAAGTGCTATGTGATAGATTGTTGTACTTTTCATAATTACGCTCCACTTTATTGAACTGAGTCTCAATATCATTCATATAATTCAAGCAAAACATCATGCATTCTTCAGCAATATAGCCCTCTGCCATTGATCCTTCCGGGCGTGCTTTGTTAGTAACATATTGTTTCAATCTATACAAGTACCTGACCAAATATTAAACAAATAAAAAATGTTAAACAACATATGCTAGAAAATTAAAGTTTTAATCTAATAAGATGTAGTTACCAACCTCTCAATAGGATACATCCAACGATATTGTACTGGTCCTCCCAAAACTACTTCCCGAACAAGATGAACTGGAAGATGCAAAATGATATCAAAAAATGCTGGAGGAAAAATCATTTTCAACTTGCATAATGTTACACCAATTTGATTTTCAAGACATTTCCAAGTCAATTCTTTTCAAATTTCTTGAGCATATTTGTCTAAATAAATAACTTATGCCATGCAGCGCCCCAAGTACATTGTCATCTATCAACGCACGAACTGAGATTAGAAATAATTGTTGTAAAATAATATGGCAATCATGAGTTTTCTACTCGTACAGGTGCTTGGAGATTGAGACGATTTAACACCAAGAAACAAAAATGGACTAATGATGCTTCAAAAAGGCTTATGTAAATGCACGTGTTACTCTTTAACATATAAACACTTTTACAAATTGTATTAATTTTTCAGGATGAAATTCTTAAGCTTCAAACTGAATCGGTTGAGGATGGTCTAGATCCTACATGTCTGAAGATGAAGCATTTGTAAAAGTTCTTGGGGAAAAAAAATCTAGCCGATTACGTGGATGTGGAGATGGGCTCAAGCAGATTTCTAAAAGAAGAGAAAGATAAATGTTGATCTCGAAAAAGAAAACCTTAGAGTTGAAGAAACAAAATGAAGAGTTGAAATCTAAATTTCAGTCCTTACAAGCTCAAGTCAATAGCTATGAAGCGAACATTCAAACTCAAGTGGAAGCTCTTTTGACAGCTCAACTCCCAAATCTCCTTCAAAGCATGAATCAAATTAATGAGACTCCGAATTGAGGTGATGAAAGTGCAGTTTTAGAGTAGATTTCAATAGTGAAACTAATTTTAGATCGAGTTATCATTTTATCGTTTAAATTGTTAGTTATTTATTTTAGTTTGCAAATGACATTTTACCTTTCGACTCTCAATATTATCGTGTTACATGTTATGATGAATTTATATTATTTTGTAGAAATTTAATTTTTTGAATGAATTGTATTAAATATTTAATTTGGTATTACTTGTATGTTGCATTATTATTTGTTCATATATTGGACGAAATCAATTTAATATGAAATAATATTTAATATTTTAATAATATTGTGATATTAGTAACAAATTAATCACCATTGTTGCATTAGAATTGTGACGACTTTAAAAAAAATGTTGATAAATGATCATCTAATTGTGATAAAATTTATAGTGGGAACTTTTAAGTCACTACAATTTAATATTTTAGTGACAAATTATTTAGCTATATCAATAATATTATATTTGTCACTAAAACTCATTTTTTTAGCAACAATATTTATAGTGACAATACTTTTTGCCACTAAAACCCAATATTTTAGTGACTACGTTTATTAACTTTATTGATGAAATATTTGTGTCACTAAAACTTATTCTTTACCGACGATAAAAAATTATTTATTATAACGACCGATGTTTGTCACTATATTAACTTATTATAGAGACAACAATTACCCGTCACTACATGATGAATACTTAAGTGATAGTAATAGTGTGTGGCTATATTGTAGATGTTTTGTGACGAATTTAAACTATAGCTAAATCACTGCTATTTAGTGACGACAAAATAATGTGACTAATTCAATATATTCTAGTGACGACAGACACATGCGACTATAGAGTGATTTTTTGTGACGAATAATTTACGTGACTAAAAATACGAACATGTAGTGATGAAAATTAGATGTGACTAAAAATATACCATCTTCAGTGACAATAATCATGTGTTACTATAATAACTAAATACAGTGATAATTCAATTTTGTCACAAAAATAACGATCGTAGTGACAAGATCGCATGTCACTATAATCACATGTGTTGTGACGATATTTACTCGTTGTCACTATAACTTATAGTGTCGGCACGTATAGCTGCAACTCGATGACGACCACAAAAGTCGTTACTGGATACTAGTAGTGACGATTTTGGCACTCTTATAGTGACGAAAACCGTCGCCACTAAAAACATTTTTTTTTGTAGTAGCAGGAGCTACATGTGGATAAGCTTTGAAGTACGCTATTGCCCAACCGGCAAGCTCGTGGGTGAGCTTGTTGCGCTCCTCCGGGGTGTGCTCGTAGGTGACATCGTCGAGCCTTTTGAAAAATATTTTGGCGAAGATCGTCGTGTACCGTTTCCTCTTGATCCTGTAAGTTTCAATTCCTCCATCAAGGTGCAACCAGAATGTGTCAATTTTCGCGTCAAACTCAGTCACGGTTGCAGGGCCATTCTGACGGGATGAACTGATGTGGCGGGCTGCATCTCTATTGTTTGTTTGCACTTTCAGTGGACCGGCCGGAATTTGGATGTCCAAGTCAATGCCCATCAGTTCGGCTTCAAACGAGCCATCACAGAGCTTTTCCCGGGTGTAGTCGACCTTGACCTGGTCGCTTATGGCTTTCTGCATATTCTTCATCTTATGGTAAACATCTTTGATGCATATGATTTTATCATTTTTGAGCTCTTCCACAACCTTTTCAATTCGCTTGTACAAAACATGATAGTGGGTAGGGGGCCACCTCTCATAAGTTCAACCGAATTAACACCCTCAGATAGGGTGTTAAGGTGAGCGATGAGTTTGATTTTTTTTTCTCATTGCTAAGGGTTGCCCCTCTGTCCTTCAACTTTCTCATCCTAGCAGTCGCTATTACAACAATTTGTCTATTGCTCACCATGTATTTCTCCTCCTCAGACGGCTCGGGATTTTTTATCACCCGGATGGCATCCCCAATGAGGGTCCCATCGGTTTTGCATGCTATTGCAGCAACATAATAGGTCTCGTCGTTGAATGTCCTCTCATCGATTGCGGCGTCCGTATTTATGTAAACACAGCCGCCGGGAACGTCATCCTCTCCCTTTATCCGCTGCCCTACTCTTATGGCAGGGGCGTAGATGTAAATCCCGGTAATAAGTTAGGATGAAATAAAGTGAATCTATTCATTTCAAATATTTTTGTGACACGTCAAAAAAGATGATAAAGAATATTCATAATACAGTACATAAGAGAAATAAGAAAAGGAGGTCTTTCATTTATAGCAAAAAAACCAAAATTTGAGTCTGGTGAGTGGTTGCGGGCTTCTCTCTTATTTTGTGTATTCTTGAATTGCAACTCTTCTTATGATTGATTTCATCTATGTCACATTCCCTTCTTATCATAAAATATATTTTGCGAAATTTTGGGATATTGTTATTTGGAATTTGTATGTTTTTTTATGTAAAAAAATAAGAAAAAGAGAAAAAAAAATTGCTTTGTGTTACCTGAAAATCTCTCTTTTTTCTTTTTTCTTTTCTCAAAATAGTGTAGATAAATAATTCAAAGAGTTTTTAAATATAACTCATTGATAAAAAAATGTCATTAATTAATTAAAGAAAAAAAAATTGAGTACACGTGTAATTGCAATTTGATAGGAACTGCATAAAGTGAATCTATTCCATTCAAATGGGATTTTGTGACACATAAAAAAAAAAGATTCATAATAATATAGTACTAATACAGTATAGAAGAGAAGGGTAACTAGGTTTAGGTTTTTACTCAATAAATATATATACATATACACAGAGAAGGAGAGGCGCCGTACACAGTTGAGAAAAAATCACACCATCTTCATTCATTCAATCAGAGTTGAGAAGGGCAAATCAAGGCAAAAGGCAAATCAAATCAACAACAACAAATCAAGCAAGGCAAAGGCAAATATGTACAAATCTCAAGGCTTGAAGAAAAAAATCAATCCATCCATTCTCCAGTTAGATCTCAAGGTGAGAACGAATGAATTACAATCAATTTAGACAAGAAGAAGAAAGCAACTAAGCAAGCTATCTGTCTGTTTATCTTTAATTGATTGATGGAGGATTTTTTCCTTGTTTTTTTTTCATATATTCTATCAAATTCATTCAAATTCAAGGGGTAGGGAAGGGAGGGCAAGCAAATTTACAGAAAATAACAAGATCTCATCTCAAAGCAAACACAAGTCAAGTCTATAGCAAGAGCAAGAGCAAAATTCAAATGAATGAAATGAAGATCAGATCTAAAGCAAGCTGTTTAGTGTGTTTTTGTATGGTTTTTATAGTTTGGTGTGAGTTTGTTTTTGTATATTTTGTTCGTTTTTATGTGTTCGTTTCGTGTGTTTTAGTCAAAGTTGAGTTGGTGAGGACTTTTGGAAGAGAATGAAGAAAAGGAGCAAAAGATTGAAGAAATGAGTGAAATGTGAAGATCAAATTTGGATGATATAAAAGCATAACATCGAAGAGGGGTTTGATAGGAGCGTGTAGGAAAAAACGGAGGTCGATTCCGAGTTCGGACGAGGGAGATACGGCCGAAACAAAAAAGTCGCACGCAGTGGACCGCAGGACACACTTGGCGGCCGCCAAGTCCTACCTGGCGACCGCCAGATACTGTTTCCGAAAACTTCCGCAAGCCGTACCTGGCGGCCGCCAAGGACTGTTGGGCGACCGCCAGGCTGACGGATTTCCTTATTTTATTCCTTCTTTGAGTAGGTTTTTGAGACTCTATATATATGTAATCAATGGGGAACGAAAATACAACTTCTCCTCACTTATTTTCAGCCTCTAAAACTCTAGATTAGTTTAGATTAGCTCTTAGATTTATGCTTTGAAGATTAGAGTTTAGATTCAAATTTTAATTCAAGATTTATTCAAGTTCTTCGTTCTTTCTTTCGTAAAAGTTCATAAGTTAAATTTGTGCTCTTAGATTAATTTTATTTGCTTTCTTTACTTGCTTTGATTAATTGCTTTTATTAGTTTAGATTAATTTGCTAAGATTAGATTTAATTACTTTCTTTATAGCTTTCCTTTCAATTCATGCCTAGATAGATTTATTGCTTTTCTATTAGTTTAATTCTCTATCCCGGGTGACAGACGGGGTTGCTTTTTACTTACTTTTAATTAAATCTAAGCCTAGTTTAATTTATTTGCTTTCTTTAAATTTTTTGCCTAGAATATAAATTCTTTAAACTCTTAATTCTTTTACTTGCTTTCGTAGAGTGTTTAGCGCTTGTGTAATCACAAGATTAAATACCCTGTTAAGTTTTCCTCGAGAGATCGATATTCGGGTTTTACTTAATTAGTCTACGATAGACCTAGTTTATTTGCTAGCACTAATTTTTAGTGAAACACAAGCAAATGAAGAAGGATGAGATCTAAAATAAAATATTCAGAGCTGAGCCAAATAGCAAATGGAGTTTCAAAGCAAGATCTCTCTCGATTTAAAAGTGTCTAACTACCAGCAAAACAAAATAAGTAAGCAAGAGTATCATCAATCAGTAGCTTACAAACCAAAATCAAAATCAAATAGTTTCATTCATTCATTCATTCAAAAGTTAGACCTTCACTTCACTTTCACCATTTTGATGGATCTGCTATCTCCTCTTTCACGGTGTTCTCGAGCATCACATTGTTGCGGATGATTTTATGAATTTCTTCCTTGTTGAAGATCAATGCAGCAACTGCATGTGGATGAGCTTTGAAGTACTCATTTGCCCAGCCAGCAAGATTGTGGGCGAGCTTGTTGAGCTTCTCTGAGGTGTGCGCGTAGGTGACGTTGTCGAGTCTTTTGAAGAATATCCTCATCAAGATGGTCATGTACCGCCGCCATTTGATCCGGTGAGTCTCTCTCCCTCCATCAAGTTGCTTCCAGAATTCATCTATCTTCATATCGATCTCAGCCTCCGTCAAAGGGCCAATTTGACGGAATGAATTGATGTGGCCGGCTGCGTCGCTATTGTCTGTTTGCACATTATGTGGACCGGCTGGGATATGGATGTCCAAGCCAAGCTCAACTCCCATTAATTCGGCTTCAAACGAGCCATCACACACCTTTCCCCGAGTGTAGTCGACCTTGATGCGGTCGTTTAGCGCTAGCTGCAGGTTTTTCAACTTCTTGTGTACATCCTCGGTCCTCATCATGTTATCCTCCTCCTCTGTAAGTTCTTCCATGCTCTTTTATTTTCCAGCACACAAGTAGATAATGGTCGGGGGGCCGACCTCTCATGAGCTCGACCGACTTAACACCCTCTTTGAGGGTGTTAAGGTGAGTGATGAGGTTGACCCTTCTCTCCTTGCTAAGGGTTGCCATCTTCTTCTCCTTCAATTTGTTTATCCTTTCAGCAGCTATCACTACAATCTTTCTGTTCCTGACCATTAACTCTCCTTCCTCATAAGGTTCTGGATTTTTGATCATCCGGATCGTCCCCCCCCCCCCAATCATAGTCCCGTTGCCTTGTCATGCTATCGCAGCGACATAGTATGTCTCGTTGTTGAAGGCTTTCTCCTCGATTGTTGTGTCTGTGTTTATATAAACACGGCCGCCCTCCTCTCCCTTTCCCTTTCCCTCATCTCCCTTTCCCTTTCCCTACGCTCCTCTCAGCGTAGAGGTAGAGTTTGGCAACGAGTAAAGTTCCTCCGATGCTCACAGCATCCCGCTGCCGGATTAACTTTCTATTGCCGACCTTGAACAAGACCTGAATAATGAAAATCACTCCAAATATGATGTTCTATTGTATTATCTTAAAAAAAATCTATATATAATTTAAAAGAAAAAAAGAAGGAAAAAAACCTTGTTGATGGGTGCTTCCGGATCGATCTTCCCAGCACTTGAAAAATGTTTCTACATTAAAGAAAGAAAGAGTAAATTAAATATACAGAAGAAAAAAAACCCACAATCCCTCATAAAAATACAATAAAGTCAAAGATTTATACTTTATACCCCACAATCCATAAAGAGACGATAATTTAAGAGATTTACCCCATAGATGTAAATCCCGGTAACAAGTAAGGATGAAATAAAGTGAATCTATTCATTTCAAATGTTTTTGTGACACGTCAAAAAAGATGATAAAGAATATTCATAATACAGTACAGAAGAGAAATAAGAAAATGAGGTCTTTCATTTATAGCAAAAAAACCAAAATTTAGGCCTGGTGAGTGGCAGAGGGCTTATCTCATTATACTAAATAGGGTAAAAACTAGGCTTTCTGCAGATTCTTCATCTTATGGTAAACATCTTTGCTGCTTGTGATTTTATCCTTTTTGAGCTCTTCCATAACCTTTTCTATTCGCTTGTACACAACCTGATAGTGGTTAGGGGGCCACCTCTCATAAGTTCAACCGAATTAACACCCTCATATAGGGTGTTAAGGTGAGCAATGAGTTTGAGTTTTTTCTCATTGCTAAGGGTTGTCCCTCTGTCCTTCAACTTTTTCATCCTAGCAGTCGCTATTACAATAATTTGTCTATTGCTCATCATGTATTTCTCCTCCTCAAACGGCTCGGGATTTTTTATCTCCCGAATGGCACCACTAATCGGGGTCCCATCGGCTTTGCATGCTATTGCAGCGGCATAATAAGTCCCATCACTGAATGCCCTCTCATCGATTGCAGGCGCCTATTTTTATGTAAACACAGCCACCGGGAATGTCATCCTCTCCCTTTATCTGCTGCCCTACTCTTATGGTAGGGGCGTAGATGTAAATCCCGGTAACATGTAAGAATGATATAAAGTGAATCTATTCATTTCAAATATTTTTGTGACACATCAAAATAGATGATTAAGAATATTCATAAAAAAAAATTGAAATTTGGGCCTGTTGAGTGGCGGTGGGCTTGTCTCTTTATACTGAATAGGGTAAAAATGAGATTTAGGTCACACTATTAATTAATGTTTATCTTCATGTAGCAAATCTTCAAAAATAGACAAAAATAAACACAAAGCTAAAGCAAGGCAAAACAACAATGACAGGAGCAAGAGCAAGAGGGAGGATAATCTGAAGAGGATGCACAATCCAGAAACATATAATCCAGCCATTACAAAATCAAATCAAATAAAAATAGCAAAGTGTTTTGTTCTGCAATAGATTCAAAAAAGGCAAAAGAAGTACTCCCAGTATGTTGCTAACGCCACGATGAGTGGTCAACTTCCTCATTCTCAACTATTTTACTGATCTTCTCTTTTTCTAGCATTATATCATCAAGTGCTTCTTTGTCAAGGATCAAGATAGTGGGAAGATATAGATAAGCAGTGAATAGATCCTTCATATAAGCTACACATTCATGTTCAAGCTTATTGCGGCCTCTCACAGCATGCTCGAAGGTGACCGCTCCCTTCTTCAATTGTATTTTCCTGTTAATGCTCGACAACATCGTCATATACCGTCCCCCACTTAATCTTGTTGGCTTCTCGACCTCTGGGGAGCTCTTTCCAACTTGCCTTGATCTTGGATTTCATTTCCTCTTTGGTTAGAAGGATTATCCCTCTCATTGAATTGGTTGATGTGAAGAGCCGCATCACTATTGTTTGTCCTAAAGAAGAGGTCAGCATCCTCATTTGGGAATCGAAGGGTCCGTCGCAACTCTTTTATGGTGTGTAATCCACTCTTACTCTTCTTCTCAAATAGGTGAGAACGAATTACAATTAGTTAATTCAATAGATTTGTATATTGGTTCAGTTGAGGTGAGAATGAATTAATTAATGTTTCTCTTCTCTATCTTCATGTAGCAGGGGCAAGGGCAAGGGCAAGGGCAAGGGCAAGAAAAATTTACATAAATGGAGAAATAAACACAACACAAAGCAAAAGCAAAGCAAAGCAAAACAACAAGAGCAATCTACAACACCTAATCAAATAAAACTAGCAAGCAAAGTGTTTTGTTTTCAAAAAGGCAAAAGAATAAGTGCTCAAAGTCCAGTAGTAGTCAGCGCCAAGATGCAGGGTCAGTCTTCTCTTTCTCAACGATTTTCTATATCTTCTTACTGTCTGGCATTATATTCTTCTTGATCTTCTTACTTCTTCCTAGCATAGCATTACGGGCTCTTTCATCAAGGATGATGACGGTTGGAAGATGTGGATTGGCCTTGAAGAGATACTTCGCATAGGCCGCCGCACATTCATGTGCGAGCTAATTGCGTACTCTATCGGCGTGCTCGAATGTCACATCTCCCTTCTTCAATTCTATCTACGTGTAGATGCTTGACAATGTTGTCATGTATCCCATCCACATAATATTGTTGGCCTCTTTCCCTTCGGATAGCTTTACCCAACTTGGATTGATTTTTGATTCAATTTCCTCATCGGATCAGATAGAGGGATTTCCACTCGCTCTCTGAACTGGTTGATGCATCCGTGTTGTCCATCCTGAAGAAGAGGTCGGCATCCTCATTCGGCAATTGAATTTGCGTACTCTATCAATGGCAATGACACACACACACACACACACACACACACACACATATATATATATATATATATATATATAATTTGATCACCCGGATGACATCCCCAATCAGGGTCCCATCGGCTTTGCGTGCTATTGTGGTGACATAATAGGTCTCGTCATTGAATGCCCTCTCATCGATTGCAGCGTCCGTGTTTATGTAAACACGACCACCGGGACTGCCGTCTTCTCCCTTTTTCTGCTGCCCTACTCTTATGGTAGGGACATAGATGTAAATCACAAGTAAGGATAAAATAAAGTGAATCTATTCATTTCAAATGTTTTTGTGACACGTCAAAAAAGATGCTAAAGAATATTCATAATACAGTAAAGAAGAGAAATAAGAAAATGAGGCCCTTCATTTATAGCAAAACAAACTGAAATTTGAGTCTGGTGAGTGGTGGCGGGCTTCTCTCTTTATATTAAATTGAGTAAAAACTAGGCTTTCTGCAGATTCTTCATCTTATGGTAAACATCTTTGCTGCTTATGATTTTATTCACTTTTTGAGCTCTTCCATAACCTTTCAATTCGCTTGTACACAACCTGATAGTGGGTAGGCGGTCACCTCTCATATGTTCAACCGAATTAACACCCTCAGATAGGGTGTTAAGGTGAGCGATGAGTTTGACTTTTTTCTCATTGTTAAGGGTTGTCCCTCTGTCCTTCAACTTTTTCATCCTAGCAGTCGCTATTACAATAATTTGTTTATTGCTCACCATGTATTTCTCCTCCTCAGATGGCTCAGGATTTTTGATCACCTGAATGACACCCCCAATCGGGGTTCCATCGGCTTTGCGTGCTATTGCAGCGACATATAGGTCTCGTCATTGAATGCCCTCTCATCGATTGCGGGTGCCCATTTCTATGTAAATACGGCCGTTGGGAATGTCGTCCTCTCCCTTTATCTACAACCCTACTCTTATGGCATGGGCGTAGATGTAAATCCCGGTAACAAGTAAGGATGAAATAAAGTGAATCTATTCATTTCAAATGTTTTTGTGACATGTCAAAAAAGATGATAAAGAATATTCATAATATAGTACAAAATTAAAATAAGAAAAGGAGGCCCTTCATTTATAGCAAAAAAAATCAAAATTTGGGGCCTGGTGAGTGGCGGCGGGCTTCTCTCTTTATACTGAATAGGGTAAAAACTAGATTTAGGTCACACTGTTAATTAATGTTTATCTTCATGTAGCAGGGGCAAGGCAAATGGTGAAATGGAGAATATAAACACAAAGAAAAAGCAAGGCAAACAACAAAAGCAAGAGCAAGAGCAAGAGCAAGAGCAAGAGGGAGGATAATCTGAAGATGAGGCACAATCCAGATTCATACAATCCAACCATTACAAAATCAAATCAAATAAAAATAGCAAAGTGTTTTGTTCTGCAATAGATTTAAAAAGGCAAAAGAAGTACTCCAGTATGCTGCTAGCGCCACGATGAGGGGTCAGCTTCCTCATTCTCAACTATTTTACTGGTCTCTCATTTTCTAGCATTATATCATCAAGTGCTTCTTTGTCAAGGATCAATAGAGTGGGAAGATATAGATAATCAGTGAATAGATCCTTCGCATAAGCTGCACATTCATGCACGAGCTTATTGCGGCCTCTCACAGCATGCTCGAAGGTGACCGCTCCCTTCTTCAATTGTATTTTCCCGTAAATGCTTGACAACATCATCATATACCGCCCCCACTTAATCTCGTTGGCTTCTCGACCTTTGGGGAGCTCTTTTCAACTTGCCTATCTTGGATTCCATTTCCTCTTTGGTTAGAGGGATTCCCCACCTGTCTTTAAATTGGTTGATGTGAAAAGCCGCGTCATTATTGTATGTCCTAAAGAAGAGGCTAGCATCTCTTTTGGGAATCGAAGGGTTCGTCGCAACTCCTTTGTGGTGTGTAATCCACTCTTATCTTAGTTGTTAGGCTTAACTTAAGATCTCTAAGTTTGACTTCAACATCTCATATTGTTGTTGTTGTTGTTGTTGTTGTTGAATGCTGTCTTCAACAGCTTCGTAGACCTTGCTATAGTGATCACTTTGTGCTCTTCTCATGGTCGCAACCAACTTCAATCCATGTGTTAGCATGTTGAGTTCAGAGATGAGTCTATATTTGAACTCATCAAGCCATCCATGAATCTTGTCCTTGGATATTAATTTAGCATTTTTAAAGTCTTCCTCCAATTGGACTGTGATCTCTCTGAGCTACACCATTATTTGCTCATCCACTTGTGATGGTGTTGGATTCTTAATCATCTTCATCGCCCCACAAATTGGGGTCTTATTTTCTTTTCGGACAATGACAACAGCATAATATACTTCATTGTTGAAGGCTAGTTCTTCGATAGTCACATCCGTGTTTATGTGATAAACACGATCACCACTTGAAGGGGCTCCTTTTTCCCTCTTTTTAGTAGTGTGAAAAAAAAAAGATTGCATATCACGCACACAACATCTCTGCATAGAATGCTTGTATTCCCTATTTGAATGAACACTTGCAGCAATCCAAACTTTTATACTTTTATAATAAATCTTTAGCAATCAATGATTCCAAATTCATTTATTTGATTTGGATTCTTTAGTTTATCAATTAAAGCAAGATCCTTAGCTATAGTAGTAACAATATTTTTTACCATCTAGGAGTAGTATCTATTAATGGCATATAAATTCGATCTAAGATTTTAGTACATATCTGTGATCCTAAATCAAATTTCTTAAATATAATATTAGTCTCTTTAAATCACATACGTATAAAAGAATTTTAAAAAATCTTAAATTTAGAAAAGATAACATTATTCATTCCAAACCGTGGAGCTGGAGCTGAACTTCCGATGTTGCCGCCATTTTTTCCATGGCCACTTTTTCCATGGCTACAAAAAGGTTTCTACAAAACAAAGAATATTAAATATTAAAAAAAAATGCAATATCGACCTCCCCCAACAATCCACATACAAACAACAATACCCACATTCCAAATGTGAATCCCGATTATATCATTCTCTCACATACCAACCACTTCATCAAAAATCAATAAATAATCATTCTCTCACATACCAACCACTCCATGAAAAATCAATAGGGTGTTGAGTTCAGTGGTGACTTTGGCTTTGTACTCATCCATAATGTTGAGATTGGCCCCTTCATTAGCTAATCCATTAAGTTCATCCATCAATATATGTGTCTTAAAACAATAAGGTAGTGTTTGGTACATTTTTTAAGTCATCTCTAGATGAGTCATATGAATAGTATTCAAGATGAATGAATCATATGTTGTTTGGTAGCAACTATTTCAAAGTGAGATAAAAAAATAAATAATAATAGCAATAATAATGAATTATTATTAATAATATTATTGTTATTATTATTGAGTCATATTTATTTATTAATTATATAATTATAAACGACAATATCTATAAAATATTATTAATATTATTATTATTTAACAACAACTGCAATCTACATTATTAAAATATTATTGAGTCCTATTATTATTATTATTATTATTATTATTACTACAAAGTGAGAAGAGAGGGTCATCTCCCTTCAACTCACCATTTTGGAGAGTTGAGTTAAGTGGGAAAAACAGTAAATAGCAACGGGCCGGGTAGATGATGTTCGGGCTTTTCACTTTTTGTAAAATGCTACCAAACGCCGGATGAAGGGAGATGACTCATCTCATCTTGCCTTCATCTTGCTTCATCTTGCCTACAAAACAGAGCCTAAGTCACATCAAGTACAATGTCATAAACAAGTGTTGCAAACTAATACGTCATATTTTAACTTAGTGTCACGTAATATATTGTAAGCTAAAATGCATAACCGACATTAAAAAATATCATAAATTATGATGTATTATATAAACTAATGTCATGTAATGTGTCGCAAATTAACATGCATCACCTAAATATAATGATACATAATGTGTAGTAAAGTTTATATGACATTATTTTAGTGTTGCATAAAGTGTCCTTTGTATTGCAACATAAACGATACAAAATGTTGTAATTTTGCTACATACCCCTTTCGTAACATAATTTACCGTAACGCGGATTATGTCGCAAATCAGCATTTGCGATATTAAAAAAGCCACTCGCAACACATTTATAGTGTATTTGAGGTAAAGGTTTCGAAGGAGGTTGCACAAGGATCCCGGTCTTCAATCGATACGTACTCTACCGGTAATTGTATGAGCAAGCACGTGTATATTATTACGAGCAAATTAAGCCATCAGTTAAATCCATGCCTATAATGCGACAGTCATACACGTGTCGGAAGAGCATTCATATGTAAATTTGAAGATAATTGTTCAAACCCCATTCTATCATATGACTACGGCGTGTTTGAGAGTAAGATTTCACAATTGCAAACAATCTCTATCTTCATCATCCATGACCTACCACTTGTACATTACTGGAAAAAAAAAAGTAGCATCTATGAATGTGAAATAACCAAAGAAAACTGGAAACTTTCCAAGATGATGACGCTGAATTCGTTTGTATCAATGCAACTCAATTGTTACATGTCGGCTTTACAGCATATGGTGCCCCCATATTCAACTTAAGGGGCGGTCATTGAAATGATTGCCGCAGTAGATAGAACTTTCATTTTCTTTTATTAAATTAGGAGGATTATGTGGATATCAGTGGACAAATCAATGACTTGATCAACACTGACATTGTCGCAACGCAAGACAACGACAAAGATGTGGGAAAGGCAATGTTGAAACAAGTTAGTTACTTCTACTTACCATAGTTAACTTAGTTTTTTACCTTAATTGTTAATCAACTTTATTAATTATTCTCCCTTCTTTGATTTAGGTGACCCGAGCCCCTCTCAAAAGAATTAAACTGTAAGAGATTATGCCCTCCAAATTCTTCTTCTTTTCTAGAGGTTTAATTATTTTCCTTTCTTTGATTTTACCTCTTGTCCCCTGAATTTGTGAATGAGACTACTCATCTTAATATTCGAATTACATATATACTTATGTTTTTTCCTTGTATTTTTGGTCCGTTTTTTTTAACAGGCGTGGCACGCCAAAAATCACCCATGGTCCTTTTTCTTTCGGACTAGAGACTACGACTATAAGCATCGGTGAGAGCATTAGATGGAAAGATCATGCTATCAACCAGAAAAAATAAAATAAATAAATAAATAATCGCTTTTGTAAATTTGTGCTTAACTCGACTAAAGCAGACAAAATTAAGGGAAACATTACAACATGTGCATAGAAATTAGAAAACATTACTGACAAAAACAAAGTTATCACCACATTCATTAGAAAACCATTACTCTCTCTTCTGTAAGAGATTAGTAGATCATGTTAGAAAATTTATTTTCTATTAATCTATTTTGTGGGCAACATATTATTATTGCAATTATATTGGCTATTTATTATTGATGGACTTAATTAAGTGATCTAATTTAGTATTAGTCCATGGGCTATGTAATTGATATGGGCTTATGAGTGGATACCTAATACTAGTCCAATTAGGTGTTTATGGGTAACCTAATTCACTAGTATATAAAGAGTCTCTGGTTATGGTCCCCAATACACTAAATCGAACAAAGTTTATCTTCTCCCCATCTGGAAGAAAACATAAGGCCCATACGGTGATTTAGTTGAGGAAGACCATAATACTAAATCTGTTCGTGTTTGTGGTTTGTGTTCGTGATTCGAGATTGTTATTGAAGGTATTTCGCATCCAGTAATTCAATCTCAATGGATCCAGGTATTCCTATGATCTTTGATAATTGAGTATCGATGTTTATGGAATTGAATTTATGCTTTGTGTGATCTATAAATTCTAACAAGTGGTATCAGAGCAGTCATCGACTGCTCGGTTGTTAGGATCTGTGGGATAATATATGCATATGGGATTTATATGATTATTGTGACCTGCTATATATATGAATCTCGTATTATTGGTCTTATGTGAATTTCAATTTCGATTATGTTATGGGTTTCGCAAATCATGGAAGTAGGCACGCATATAGAATTATTGTAAAAAAAAAATTGCGAGATATATGCGAAGACTTCTTATATCAATTTGTTGATTTGATTCCGCAATTTTTCTTTTGTCTGTAAGTATTCTTTTTTCTTTTTATTGGATAAAGTCGATATATATATGCACATAGAAATTGCCATATGAATTCGAATTCAGAACCAATCTGATCATGGTTAGTCTTGCGTATGGTGAATTTGTATGCATATTTTCGGTAGCAATTGTTTATATATAAATAGATGTATGTTGAATTGGGGAGATATATTTATTATATCGTACAATTGAGCTTATTCGAATTTAGCTTAATTGGTCTAGTAATTTCAATTTATTTGATCAAAGCTTCAAGTTGCCATAGTAACCTCTGTATGTGGAGATTGATTTATTGAATTTACATAGATGGTGTGTGGTATTATTTATGCGTTTTGTGCTCGGCCCATAGGAAGACACAGTTTGGCCAAATAATAACACACATGTGATGATAAGTGCGTGATAATTATATAGATATTCATGTGAACATTAGTCCGTCCATAGATAGACTTTTGTTTGACAGAACTTATTATTAGTGCTTGATCATTACACCAAGATTACCACTGCAGTTAATTTTCCGTCCATAGACAGAGATTAATGTTGTATTAGGTGTCTTGAGATGGGTCCCCAATTTGTTTATTTATGCATGTCAATTATGTTTTGTGACATGTATTTGAGTATGTTAATAATTGTTCTCTGTTTTAGTTTCTCTTGCCACAACTACAAATCTCTCTACCCAAGTTAACAACATCCCCATGCTGTCTGGGACAAACTTTAAGGTCTGGAAAGAATCTGTAGAAATTGTTCTCGGTTGTATGGATTTAGATCTAGCTCTTCGATCTGAAAAACCCACTGCAACGGATGAAAATCCAAATGAGGTCAAAATTGAGAAGTGGGAACGGTCAAATCGAATGTGCATGATGATCATGAAACGCTCCATTCCGGAGGCGTTTCGGGGCTCTATTACTGAAAGTGAAAATGCAAAATTATTTCTTACTGCTGTTGAGCAGTACTTTTCCAAGAATGAAAAATCGGAGGCGAGTAGTCATTTGGCTAAACTCGTCGCCATGCGGTATAATGGAAAAGGAAACATTCGGGAGTACATTATGGAGATGTCTAATCTCGCATCAAAACTCAAGGCACTAAAGTTAGAGTTGTCTGATGACTTGCTTGTGCACTTAGTTTTGATCTCACTTCCTGCACACTTTGGGCAATTCAAAGTGAGTTATAATACTCAAAAGGACAAATGGTCCCTTAATGAGCTTATATCTCACTATGTGCAAGAGGAAGAGAGACTGCAGAGAGATAAGACTAAAAGTGCTCATCTGGCATCTTCTTCTTACAGTAAGAAAAGAAATGGAGCTAAGGATACTACGGTAGCATCTTCTAAACAGAAGATGCAAAAGAAAAATCATGAAAATGATAAATGTCACTTCTGCAAGAAGTCGGGGCACTTTAAGAAAGATTGCCTCAAGTATGCCGCTTGGCGTGCAAAGAAGGGTATACTTCTAACTTTAGTTTGTTCTGAAGTTAATTTATCCTTTGTACCTTTGGATACTTGGTGGGTAGATTCCGGTGCTACTACTCACATAAGTATGTCAATGCAGGGTTGCCTGTGGAGCCGACCACCAAGTGATGCTGAAAGATTCATCTTTGTGGGTGATGGCAATAAAGTTGCAGTAGAAGCTGTTGGAACTTTTAGATTACATTTAAAGAGTGGTTTTTATTTGGAGTTGTTTGAGACATTCGTTGTACCGTCTTTTAGACGAAATTTGGTTTCTATTTCCGCTTTGGACAAACAGGGATTTTCCTGGTCTTTTGGAAATAATAAAGTCAGTCTCTTTCAAAATTCAAATTTTATTGGTGATGGCTCTTTAATTGATAATCTTTACATGCTTGATGTAGTAAGTTCTAATAATGTTATATTGCAAACTTGTTCAAGAGGTACAAAGCGAAAATTTTATGAAGATTCCGCCATTTTGTGGCACAAGCGCTTAGGACATATTTCTAAACAAAGAATACAACGGCTTGTATCTGACGGAATCCTTGATCCCTTAAATTTAGCAGACTTTGAAGTCTGCATTGAGTGTATCAAAGGGAAACAAACGAACAAGAGGAAATTAGAAGCCGATAGAGCTAAGGATGTCTTAGAACTTATTCACACTGATATCTGTGGACCATTCCCTACAGCTTCATGGAATGGACAAAGATATTTTATTACGTTCATAGACGATTACTCTAGATTCGGCTATCTATATTTAATTCATGAGAAGTCTCAATCCTTGGATGTTTTCAAATCTTTTAAAGTTGAAGTTGAACTTCAACTAGGAAAGAAAATCAAGGCTGTCAAATCAGACCGTGGTGGTGAATACTACGGACGATATGATGGATCAGGAGAACAACGTCCAGGACCCTTCGCACTTTTCCTCAAAGAATGTGGGATCGTTCCGCAATACACAATGCCGGGGAAACCTAGCATGAATGGTGTAGCAGAACGACGAAATCGGACTCTTAAGGATATGGTAAGAAGCATGATAAGTCATTCGTCTTTGCCAGAGTCACTTTGGGGAGATGCTCTTAAGACTGCAGCATATATTCTGAACAGAGTACCAAGTAAAGCAGTAGCCAAAACCCCTTATGAACTTTGGTTTGGCAAGAAACCTAGCATTAGGCACTTGCATGTTTGGGGTTGTCCAGCTGAGGCGCGACCTTACAAGCCGCATGAAGGAAAATTGGACTCAAGAACGGTTAGCTGTTATTTTGTTGGTTACCCTGAACGCTCTCGGGGGTATAAATTTTACCATCCCACATCAAGAACATTTTTTGAGACAGAAAATGCCAAATTTCTTGAGGATATTGAGTTTGGGAGGGAAGATATCATTAGGAATATTGTCTTTGAAGAAGAATCTGAAATAGACAATGATATGGTTTCCATACCTGATATTGTTCAAGAATCAATTGAGATTCTTCCTTCACCTGAAGTTCAAACTCAACAACCTCAAGAGGCGACACAACCTCAAGAGGTGTCATTAAGGAGATCCACTAGAGAGAGAAGAAATGCAATTTCGGATGATTATATAGTATTTCTTCAAGAACATGAGGATGGCATTGGTTTGACAGAGGATGACCCGGTCACCTTTGGACAAGCTATGCGTAGTTCTAACTCTCAAAAGTGGATTGATGCCATGAAGGAGGAGATGAAATCTATGAGTGACAATGACGTTTGGGATCTAGTCGAATTGCCTAAAGGTGCGAAACCTATTGGTTGCAAATGGATATTTAAAACCAAAAGGGATTCAAAAGGCAATGTCGAAAGATATAAAGCTCGTCTAGTCGCGAAAGGATTCACTCAAAGAGAAGGCATTGACTATAAAGAGACTTTCTCTCCAGTTTCGTCGAAAGACTCTTTTAGGACTATAATGGCACTTGTGGCTCATTTTGATTTAGAGCTACACCAGATGGATGTTAAGACTGCGTTTCTTAATGGAGACATTGAGGAAACGATTTATATGGTGCAACCGGAAAACTTTGTATCTGGAGATTCAAAGTCTAAGGTTTGCAAACTAAAGAAGTCCATCTATGGTCTCAAGCAGGCATCTCGTCAATGGAATCACAAGTTTGATCAAGTCATTACCTCTTACGGTTTTGAGGCAAATGTCGTTGATGATTATGTATACTACAAGTTCAGTGGGAGTAAATACATTTTCTTGATTTTATATGTTGATGACATTCTTCTTGCGAGCAACGATATAGGCTTATTGCACGAAACCAAGAGTTTTCTCAAGAAGAAATTTGAGATGAAAGATCTTGGTGACGCCTCTTTTGTATTAGGGATCCAAATACTACGAGATCGTTCTCGAGGCATTCTTGGATTGTCGCAAAAGAGCTATATCGATATGGTCTTAGGAAGATTCGGCATGAAAGATTGTAAACCTTTAGATACCCCTGTGGCTAAGGGAGACAAGTTTAGTCTCAATCAGTGCCCCAACAATGACTTTGAGAAGAGTAAGATGCAAAAGATTCCGTATGCTTCGGCAGTAGGAAGTCTTATGTATGCTCAAGTTTGTACTCGTCCAGATATAGCTTTTATAGTGGGAGTTTTAGGTAGATATTTGAGCAATCCGGGAGAGCAACATTGGAGAGCAGCCAAACGCGTAATGCGATATTTGAAGAGAACAATGGATTACATGCTCACTTATCGGAGATCAGAGAATTTGGAGATCATTGGGTACTCTGATTCCGATTTTGCTGGATGTCAAGATAACATGCGTTCCACATCAGGGTATGTGTTTACGTTGGCAGGAGGAGCTATTTCCTGGAAGTCTGCAAAACAGACTCTTGTAGCTTCTTCTACCATGGCGGCAGAGTTCATTGCTTGTTACGAGGCATCCGATCATGCTTTATGGTTACGTAACTTTGTCACAAGACTGCGGGTGGTCGATAATATAGAAAGACCGTTGAGGATTTATTATGACAATAATTCAGCTGTGCTTTACTCCAACAACAATAGAAGTGCTACAAAGTCAAAATTTATCGACATCAAGTATCTTGTTGTAAAGGAGAGAGTTCAAAATGAACAGATTTCTATAGTGCACATACGAACAAATGAAATGCTAGCGGATCCTCTAACTAAGGCATTAACACCGAAGGTCTTTCAGGAGCATACTGCTCATATGGGTGTTGTTTGTGACATTGCCTTAGTTTAGTGGGAGTTTTTGTTCTATGTGATACACTTATTTTGGTTTGTTCAGTTTTCTGCAGAATATAAGATGATGGTTTTTTGATTTCATTTTGAATTCGGTTAAGTTATCCTTTTGTGATGTTTTACATTACATTTATGGATTGATCTCATTAAGAACTAAAGTAGGACCAGTTGGAAATAGACATGTTAGAGGTCACATTACATGTAATTTCCATGCTACTCACCATATTTGATCTATGTCGTTGAATATATTAGTTATGGTAATTATCGGGGTTGAGCCACGATTTTTAATGTGGTGAATGTCGCGGTAGTTTCATTTCTAGTATATGAGATGGACCAGATTGTTAAGGCATAGTCTGTAAATAAATAGCATAAAGTTGCGCAACTAAGGAATTCCTTGATATAATTGATTTTGGGAATAATATGTAGCCCAAGTGGGAGATTGTTAGAAAATTTATTTTCTATTAATCTATTTTGTGGGCAACATATTATTATTGCAATTATATTGGCTATTTATTATTGATGGACTTAATTAAGTGATCTAATTTAGTATTAGTCCATGGGCTATGTAATTGATATGGGCTTATGAGTGGATACCTAATACTAGTCCAATTAGGTGTTTATGGGTAACCTAATTCACTAGTATATAAAGAGTATCTGGTTATGGTCCCCAATACACTAAATCGAACAAAGTTTATCTTCTCCCCATCTGGAAGAAAACATAAGGCCCATACGGTGATTTAGTTGAGGAAGACCATAATACTAAATTTGTTCGTGTTTGTGGTTTGTGTTCGTGATTCGAGATTGTTATTGAAGGTATTCCGCATCCAGTAATTCAATCTCAATGGATCCAGGTATTCCTATGATCTTTGATAATTGAGTATCGATGTTTATGGAATTGAATTTATGCTTTGTGTGATCTATAAATTCTAACAGATCAATTTGAGGATTAAGAAATTGAGGACATCACCAGTGTTAGTGTAGCTATTGTTGGCATTGACAAGTTGCTTGTAAGAACGAGGAACCGAAACTTCTTCAAAGTTCTAAGAACCAAGACTTATTTACAATAGGAAGATTAGGAATATTAAACTAAGCAAATATTGTGTACTAAACGTTTTTCCCCCAAATAGAGAATGTCATAAGTTCATTAAAGTTCATTTTTACATAATTTATGATGTTAAATGATTTCTTGCATAAGTTTGATTTTATATATATATTGATATTGACAATATTTGAATCTAATTCATCTATTTTGCCGTTTATTGGCAAATATAAATTAAGTTTTTTTTACCGAAAAACCGCACCCACACCAAGGTGCCCACATTTATTTTTAGAAATGATAATGATAATGCACTGTTCTCCTATTTTGGGCTACTTTAATTCTCTTTAGGCGATCACAAACATTAAGTTAATCTTTAAACATGGAAACGGAATTGCAAAATGAATATGATTTGCAATTAACCTTTCAACATATTCACAATATTATCTTGAAGACTGATAAAAAGTTAGATTTAAATTTTCCAAATATTTCCTTACTCGCACGAGGATGAACCTGATTCATTTACATCCTTACTAACAACAAATAGTGGAAAATAAGGGGTGGCATAAAGATTAAGAATGCGTATGATTTCTCTAGAAAACGTCTCTTTTAGTCTTTTGTTTGATTGTAAAAGATCAAAAACTCAAATATAAAAAAGAGAAGAAAAGAAAGAAAGAGGGATGAGAGGTAAAGAGCAAGCAACAGAAATGAGTTCATTAACCACTCGTTTGCCTTTTCTGTATTCCTTCAATCTTCTTGTCAACCCGCCACCACCACCCGCTGCCTCGACCCCCCGCCTCCACCTCCGTAGCTTTTTTCATCCCTAGATTTATACCACCACCACCTCCTCAATTACCATGCACCCTATCGTTTGCATAATCCACTCTTATCCTACGGCCATGAAGTTCCTGAACAATAATATCCAAATTGAAAAACTTCATCCACGTCTACTTCGTTAGTGTAATTTCATCATTCAATGTTTCGAAGATGCAACGCATAAAAGGAAGAGCAAGAGAGATAACGAAACCTGATCGTTGAGAGCCTCGACTGCAGCAGTAGCCTCATCAGCAGATGAGTAAGTAACAAAGGCGAATCCCCTCGACCTACCACTATCTCGATCCACAATCACTCGAGCTGCAAAAACACATATCAAATACAATCATACATAATTTTTATTATAAAAATAAAAAAATAATAATTAAAAAAAAAACAAGAAAATCATATCATCAGAAATTCACAAAGTTGTGATTCGCATCACCACCTTCAGCAACTTGTCCATACTTGCTGAAGGCCTCTTGGAGACTCCGGTCGTCAGTGCTGTACGAGAGCCCTGGAAATCGAAAAAATCAAGAAACGGGACACACACGTTTCGTAGAAAGAAAGGTGAAACAAACAGTATAGGAATGGTGTTAGACCTCCGATGAAGAGCTTCGAAGAAGACATGCATCTGATTGCCTGAAAGATCGAGGGCCTAGACGAGAAGGTTTCTCGACTAACGTGATTACACCCAACTCTTCCCAATAAACTCCCAGCCTTTCTGAAGAAAACCATTGCTCCGACCTAATACAAACGGAGATCTACACACACTTAATTTCAGAAACTTCGATAAATTTCCAAATCTTCCTATATAAACACCAAACATCGACTGCAGAAAAGGATATTCAGCCAACGATCCTCAAAAATCCTTTGAAGGTGGATCAAAAGCAACAGCAAGTTAAAGTGCTCCAAATCACAGCAAATTCAAAAGAGCAACCATTAACAGTCACATGTATGAACTGTTTCTGCAGCTGGGATGAACATGAACATTCTTGTATTTATAAAGTTTCTTCTTCCAACTAACAGAACACGTCCTATTTTTTTCTTCGCTCTCACTTAACCAGCACAAGATATGGGGGATTTTCCTAGTTGCTTGATTTAGATTCAGATTTTTTTTTTTTCAGCTAACTAATGTATCTCAATCATGATATCGAACAGCAACATCAAGAACGCGCACACGCCAAAAATTAAACACAGATATTTGGATTTTTTTTTTCTTTCTTTCTTGATAACAGGAACGAGTATACCACTTAAAAATCATATCTTGGAAAAATATATATATATATATATATATCATAACTAATAGGAGAAATACAACCTGCAACAGTTTTTCATGAATTAGCGCAAGAAGGAATATGAATTATGTACCTTTGATTTGATGCTGAGTTTTTGCTGACACTCTGCAGACTGCAGTCAGCTCAGTGAAGAATGTAAAACCCTAGAGAGGGAGAGGGAGAGAGAGAGAGGGGTTTGTGCGCGCGTGTGTAAAATAGGAAAGGAATTAGAAATATTTCCACTTATATCTATATATATAGAGAAATGATATGCTACTCACCTCCCGGTGGGCACCTTCGTGGGCACCTCATCGTTTTATCACGTTTGCATTGCTTTTTTTTAATTTTTATTTTTATTCTATATTCTAGTATCTTAGAAATTAATTTACAAATCATAAAATCTAAAAAATACATAAAAATCGAAGCTCGATTTATTTTATTACTCATTTTTGAAGTTAAAAATAAAAAAAATAAATTGAACATTGATTTTTTAGATTTTATGATTTGTAAATTAATTTCTAAGATACTAGAATATAGAATAAAAATAAAAATTAAAAAAAAGCAATGCAAACGTGATAAAACGACGAGGTGCCCACGAAGGTGCCCACCGGGAGGTGAGTAGCATATCATTTCTCTATATATATATATATATATATATCAATTTTTATTTTAATTTTTAATTTCTCTATAAATTTCATGAAGGAGGAGTTTGGGGATTCCATGAAATCTGCTTGAATTTCTGGAAATAGAAGCAATCACTCTCCCTCTCACTCTCACTCTCACTCATCCCCAAAACCCAGCAATTCTCGATTCAAAATGGAGGAAAATCCCAGACCCAAAACAATCCTCGAAACATGCGGCGAAGAAATCATCAGAATCGTAACCCCAGTTTCGATATGTATGCTACTAGTCGTAATTCTCGTATCCATTCTCAATGGGGATTCCACCGCCGACGACCTCTCCTTCGCGACCATGGCTACCATGGCTTACTCCGAGAGCAGCTCAGACTCCACCTGGGATAAGCTCAAAGGCGCCCTCTTGAACTCCCTCGTCTTCGTCGTTGTTGTGACGGCTGTCACTTTCCTATTGGTGCTCCTCTTCTACCTCAGATGCACTAAATTCTTGAAATACTACATGGGTTTCTCCTCTCTCCTCGTTCTGGGCTTCATGGGGGGTGAGATTGCCCTCTTCTTGATCAAAGTTTTCAGCTTTCCGATTGATTGCGTCACTTTTGCTGTTGCGTTGTATAATTTCACCATTGTTGGTGTTCTTGCTGTGTTCATGTCGAAGATGGCTATCTTTATTACCCAGGCTTACTTAGTTGTGATTGGAATGTTGGTTGCTTATTGGTTTACCCTTTTACCTGAATGGACTACTTGGGTGCTGTTAGTTGCAATGGCATTGTATGATCTTGCTGCAGTTTTGTTGCCTGGTGGGCCCTTGAGGCTCTTGGTTGAGCTTGCCATGGATAGGGATGAAGATATACCAGCTCTCGTCTACGAGGCTCGACCGGTTATCAGTGATGCCGGTGAAGGCAATGGTGTGGTAAGGAGAAGGGTTTGGAGAGAGGGAAGGGGAGGTATTGATGAAAATCAGACACTTAGATCCGATGCAAGGTCTGATATTGTTGCGGGTTCGAGTTTGGGAACTTATTTACATGGTGAGGATGAGAGGAACATCGTTGATGCTGAAGAGGGTCGAGCTTTAGGAGGCGATCCTGAGCTTTCTGCACCTCTTATACAACGTATTAATGTCAGAATGAATTCTTCGGAAAATGCTGAAAATCTTGCCAATGAAGGAATTGGATTGGGATCATCCGGTGCGATTAAGCTAGGATTGGGAGATTTCATCTTTTACAGTGTTTTAGTTGGAAGAGCTGCGATGTACGACTTCATGACCGTCTATGCTTGCTACCTTGCCATCATAGCTGGTCTTGGTATGACTCTGATGCTCCTTGCATTTTATCGAAAGGCTTTACCTGCTCTTCCTTTTTCGATCCTTTTAGGCGTGTTGTTCTATTTATTGACTAGGCTGTTGCTTGAAGCTTTTGTTGTACAATGCTCTGTGAACCTATTGATGTTTTAGATATATGAGATATTTTCTGGGATATTTGTGTTCGTAGTCAGTTTGTATCAGTTGCTCGTTGATGAGAATTTCTGTAATTTTCTTTTTAGTACATAAGCTGAAAAGAAGTCACAATGAATCGAAGCATCTATCACCTGACTTTCTGTTACTAATGCTATGTTTTAGAGAACACCTAATGTTACAGAACTCGAAACTAGTGAAAGAGGCAGGGTTCTGAAAAACGAAATACCAACTTAGCTTGTGAACTTTATTCACATTACATTGCTGTATTGGAACTGAGGAAATCGTTTTCAAATGACGTAAGGAAATGAATCAT
Organism: Mentha longifolia; assembly: GCA_001642375.2. Lineage (NCBI taxonomy): Eukaryota > Viridiplantae > Streptophyta > Magnoliopsida > Lamiales > Lamiaceae > Mentha > Mentha longifolia. The sequence continues at coordinate 3,775,026 of CM038111.1, read as the reverse complement.
GGATCACCACTAATATCCAGGAACGACAAGAAAACATCCAAATTCACGGTTTTCATTGTTTAGATGCTGTTTTATGAGAGAATTTTTCTGGTTTTCCATCCTCCACAAGACTTCTCTACCCCTCTCGAGTATTCACTTGTGTGTTACTTAAAAGTATCTCTATGTGGGGGACATAAGCTGTTGCAGGACAAGCATATGTTTAGTCGAAGGAGAAAATTTCCTCCTGGAGAAAACAAAACTCTTGTTCTCTATAATCTCTACTTTAACCCTGCTTGAATTTTGTATATCTTCCCTCGAATATGTGTGGATGGTGACCAGATTCAAGCTATCTTGGCAGATGTCGAGGCCCAAAACCAAGCATCACCGGGATCTCAACATTCGAAACACTTGCTTTATTTTCTAGCAGTGGCTAAATGATGTAAACTATCATCAGAAGTTCTGTAAAGATGCACATTGATTCAAAGCTTCAGGCTAAATTTTATTTTGAGAACTCATAGCATCGAATTTTCCGGTATAATGTTCTACTGTCGGCAAATTGGCCTCGTATAAAGAGGTCATATTTGACAGAGTGATGACTAAGGCCCTCTTCTCATGCTGCTAATTGGCCTGTAAAAGTTTCTATATTGCTTCTATTTCTCGAGTCTTATCCTCCTTTTGCACAAGTAGGACATTTTACGTGGTTTTAATTTTTTACTGCTTTGAACTTCATCAGCTCTATGTATTATTAGCAGCACAATTTGCATAATACACCTACTTTGCTACTTGTAATTTCATTGCATTAAAGGCTATAGCCACTAGCACTTTCATATGGTTGGGGCATTGCCTGTTCTATGTGCCTTCAAGAAATACTTTTAGTACCATGTTCGCATTAAATGCTATAAATGTTGTGAAAACTTCTATTTGTACTATGGAGTTTTTGTCCACATGAAGCATGTAATTTATGGTCCACTTTTTGAGCTTGTTCAGATACATGAGCTTCAAGAAAGTTAAATAATTTTGTACTGATTACTTCTCTTAAGCTGTAATAATAACTTAGTAATATAGTTGATTTGCATTCTAAGTCCTAGCTGATGTTGTAGTCGAAACGAGAAACATTTGACTACATTCAAGCTAGTAACATAATTTTCTGATGTTATGGTCATGGGTCCTATTGCTGTGACTTTTTCAGTATTGACATGAAACGGTCAGTTGAGGAGTTCTCTATCATTGACATAAAGGTTTACAGAATCACCAAAATGCTGGACCACTCTCATCCATGAATTAGTTTGACATTAATTCAAAGTCTTTTGGAAGTTTTCTGGTGATTTTATTGTGAATTGAATGCAGTAGCTGTTGTATCTTCATCACACATGCACTGTAAAAAGCGGGACGACCGGTGGAATTGCTTTCTAGACACGGTACGTCACTGTCTAGACTCTTTTTATTCGAAGGTGGATCTCGTAGCTGCTGCATACCTTTTCTAACGATTTCTTTCTTCTTTCTTGTTGAATACTGATATTGAAAATGATTGATGATCAAGGCATGACAATGCACAGAATTGCATTTACACTGTTGAACTTGAAACTAGGAATGAGAATGAACATATCCACCGGAGTTCTATTGGATGGAGTCGAGTATTATTTCTACATTTCATCTACTTGTTGATAAAATATGATTATGCAAAATATGCAGGAGGGAGTAATGCATATAATGTACAGCTAACAATTACAAAAATCAGACAGTTAAAGAAACAACAGGTAAGAATCAGTAAAGAAACTAGGAAGAATGAAAGCATTCGAAATCATCCACTGTCTGTCACCTCTTCTTAGAATGGTTCATCGACTTTGATGAGCCTTCAAGAAGATCCAAGATGTACATGCCCAGCTCATGCTCGGTATACTTGATGTGCTTTTCACCAATAGAATTGATGATCTTATTCACAAAGTTGCGATACGGTTGGATTACTGTCTTTGAAGCCGAGATCTTCACATCTTCACGAAGTCGATGATCCGGAACGATCCACCTTGTCTGATTCTTGTACAGGTCTTCAAAGGCCATGTTGAAATCTCGGCATCTTGCCTTCAGAGTCGCCTTCCCAACTTTCCCATCGTCAAGAAGAAAGGTCAGTATAGGACTCCACGTCGCTCTTTCATAATAAACTGCATGTTGCCTGAACTTCACGAGATGTTTTCTGATCCACGTATCTCCGAAATAAGGGCAGATCTTAGAATTCCGGATCTTCTCCACCATGTAGTGGATATTATTCATCAAGAATATATTCTTCAACGCGCAATCTTTGTATGAATCGGATCTCTTGTCTAAACTCGCTTCTAAAATCGATGTCAGTGACTGCAGATAACATGCCAAGGCACAATTGATGTCCCTGCTCTGTTCTTCTTCGGTATTCTCCCCTTCTTGAGCTTGAAGAAGAAAACGAAGAGTATCCTCGTATTCAGCGAAACACAAGATGTAGTTAACCACATATTTGGTGAGAGGATGAATCCTTCCATTAAGGAAAGGGGTAGTAGTGATACTGCATGATGCAATACAGTTTCCGAACTCTTTGATGATGGCCTTAACAGATTCCCCTAGCTGTAGCAGAAGCTCGTCGAATTCAATTCTGATCAACGAATCAATCTCTTGTGGGAACAGAGCATCCAAATCCGGGACCAGATCGGATAAAGCCTCGTACATATCGAGCAAGCAGTAGAGCCATTCGGGTCCGTGGGGCCCGATCGACACAGCGTATCCAAAATTCAAGAGACAGAAGAGAGGCCCTTTTGAAGCCTCGAGCAAGCAAGCATGGCCGTAGTCTCCAAGAACTTGGTCGAAGAGACGTTTGGCACTCGCAAGGTAGGTGCCGATGATCCTCTTCACAGCGATTCGCCATTTCCGGATTCTCGAGTTCAAGTTCTTCCACTCCATCTGCTGCACATCTTCGATGCTGAGCTGTTCAACGTCAAGAATGATCGAGTATTCCGCGAATGTATCCTTCCAGAATCCAGTGAAAGCTTGGCAGAATTCTTGAGCGTAGCCCGAGGTAAACATCGAACCCGCGATTAATTTGATTTGAGGAACGATGTCTGGATGGATCAGATCCATTGAGCATTCTTCAATTTCTGAACTGCTACGGCCCTTCAGAGAAGACTCCTCGGCTGAATCGTCTTCATTTGAGATGATCGACTCCTCGTAAATCGGGCCCACTTCACCGATTGGATGAAACGCACATTCACTCTGGAAACACTGCTTATTCTGCTCAAGTGTATAGATCAGCTCAATTTGGAGTCTATCCATAGCCATTTGCAGAATACTTTTTGCTTGATTGAAAAGCCCTTTGCTTCTTCTCTTTAAAGGCTTATCTTCAAGAGTCTTAATCGATGTCTGCACCTCACCAACTGATTGCAAGTATTCCAAGATTATCACGGGATTCGAAGCCCAGATCCTCGAGTAGCTCGAGTGGAGGCTCGAGATGGTTTGCTGAGCTGAGAGGAGCCTCTCCTCGAGTTCCATGACGCTCTCTGCTTCTGGCTCATCATCGTTGAGCTCGATCACTGCTGATAAATGGATGTCGAGGTCTTCCAGAAGCTTCATGATCCTGACATCGTTGCTCAATTTCTTGGTCGCCTGAAGGGCTTTGAGCGCGTGATAAGACGCGGCGATCATGTGGCGTTCTGCATCGGAGATTTCGGCCATCGACTGCCTGTTCTTGAATGAATTCTTTGCACAAGATTCAATCTTTTTGTTCAGGGCAGCTTGTATATCTGAAGAGATAGGCCTTTTTGGTTCTTGAATGGGCGGGGGGAAATCAATCTTTTGTTTACTAAAGCTTGTTCTTGAATATCCCTCGAATTTATTTTTTTTCAAGAAATAGGCTCTTTGGTTCTTCAATGGATAGCAAAATTCAATCTTTTTTATGGGATTTCTGCAAAATCGAGATTGCAGGTAAGAATTTGAAGGCACATGGGCCTTCACAAGTGACTGCAAACAGAGGCAACTTGAGAAAATTGAAGAGCAAAGACGGCTAAAACAGAAGAAATAGAGAATTCAATGATTTTTGCAGATAATAATTTGTTTCAAACACTAAAATCTAGAAAAACAGAAGAGAACATGAATATAGGTGTAGGTTGACTATAACTGAAGACTGACCACTGCAGCCTCCCATCTTTGAATACTGACTTCAACAAGAGAGAGAGAGAGAGAAGACTTCTGCAGATGAAAGCTTTCCTCAAAATTCAAGAATGTGCAGAGAATCAAGAATGTTTCTTCCTCTTGATCATATTAATTTTTTTCACACAAAATTTGATCCACACATGTCAACAAACACTAGTACAATCATGAGCAAAAATACATAATTTTTTTGGTACAAAACCAGTATAAACAAAGGAAAATTTTGCAACTACAAATACATTAACACAGGGAGAGAGATATAAAAAAAAATATAAGGAAAAAAAAAAAAAAAATCTGACTCAAGATTCTTGCTGGTTTTGTTGGAGTAGGATGCTATGAACTGGGAAAAGGAAAAACAAAGAAAGTGGGATTTTGATGAAAACTTAATACTCCGTATTAAACTTCAAAAATATAGAAAATTCATAACGCGTTTATATTGATGCTGAAAGCAAATTACAGTAACAGGTAGAGAAAATGTGACAGCTACAGATATTGTAATTTGTAGTAGTAATAAACTGGACTTGAATAAATAATAAATAATAAATAAAAAGAAAAAGAAGTTGAAATTTGCGAAAGATAAGTGTTTTAATATTAATTTGCAACCACTTTCCAGTAAATTTATCAGTTACTTTTGTACCACGTATCCTTCAAAAGTAAGCATTGATTTTTTTCTGTCTTTTTTTTTTTTTGTTATTATTATTTTTAATTGGTGTTTTCCGACACTTACAAATCTTGGTTTTGACTCTTGACTTTGACTTATTTATATTTCGACAAGTCAGTATCCGTACGGATGGATCGATGCCTGTGTGTTTTATTTTAGTAGCCAAGAAAAATAATTCGCATAATTATATATCACTTCATTTTATAGTCCAAAATGATTACCATAGTAAGAAGAAAATTAATGTAATATAATGCGAATTACAAACTAAAACAACGCATCGCATAATATTAGAACATAAACATTTATTTTTTGTATAGAAATACGAATTTATCTAGAAGAAATTAAGTCAAATTTATTGAAAGCATGATAATATTAACATTAAAGCGTGTCTGTGTGGAAAATAAAAGTCTAATAATTTAAAATTAAATCAAATCCAAGATTATTGTAGCTTGGAAAATTCCCTTTTTGTTTTATTTTCAGAAAGCTCATATCTATTTTATGTGTTTTAGGGTATGTGCTTTCCAAATTTGGACTTATTAATAATATTATATTTATGGCCAAATTGCTATTAACTTTCCCATCTATTTCAAAGAAAATGCAGTATTGTCAAAGTGTAACATGCTTTATTATTTCTTGTTCGTTTTTATCTTCTTAATCCCTTTAATTTCCTCACTTTGACTAACTATTATCGGTTTGAACTACTACCTTCATCCTATTACATTAGTCATGTTTACTTTTTGCACGTATTTCCACCGAAACCTAGTACGAGTTTTAAAATATAATTTTGTAGTATCGTTTTTTTTACGGGATACTATGACACTCATAGTATCCCGTAAAAAGAACGATACTACAAAATTATATTTTAAAACCCGTACTAGGTTTTGATGGAAAAGCGTGCCAAATAGTGAATGTGACTAATGTAATGGGATGAAAGTAGTAGTAGATATTGCATATGCAAAATCTTCATATTCTTTTTGCAAAGTAATTTTCTATAAGATTTTTTAAAATATGTTCTTAATTTAATTATGGCATACGCGAGACGTTGGGTCGTAAAGGATTTCAATAGTAATTCATAATACACTATACCATTTATCACTTGCAAATTTTAGAGTTGAGATATCGAATGTGGGAGATTAACATGCGAATTAGGAGGAGATACTATGTCTCGATTTCAGCATACCAAGTTCCAAATTAATTGTTTCACTATTTATAATTTAAACATAAAATTTTGATACATTATAAAATTATGATTAACATTTATAACTAAAAATCAATTTTTTAAAAAGATTATATACCTTGATTATTCATCGATCTTAATTTAACTAATAAATTGAACTGAAATCGAGTTCTAAAATTTATTATAAATCCTAATTGTTAGTAACTCATATTTCATAATTATAAAATTATACTAAATCATAATAAATTAAAATTGGAAAAAATAATTTTTTTTAAAAAAATGCATAAAAATAAGCCTATTGTATTTGAAATTATATTTTATCTTCTACAACCATATTATAAATATATAACCCAAGTCAAGTGATACGATCACGACATACTAACCAACTACACCATATCCTATTTATATATAAAGTAGGTAACGATGATGCATGAGAATATGTTTTTTATATATTTATTTGTAACATAGGACGTATATGATGCATAGATAAATGATATGTTACTCACCTAATGATGACACTTTTGTGGGCACTTTTATCGTTTCTTCGATTTGGTATTATTTTGTTCAATTTTTTCAATTGTTTTATATTCTAGTATTATAGAATTAATATAGAAATCTACAAAATAAATAAAAATCAAAGCTCTATTTGTCATATTACTCATTTTTTTTTTTCGTTAGAAGGAAAAAAGAACAAATCGAGCTTTGATTTTTATTTATTTTGTAGATTTAATGATTTCTATATTAATTTCTATGATACTAGAACATAAAATAATCGAAAAAATTGAATAAAATAATACCAAATCGAAGAAAAGATGAAAGTGTCCATGAAAGTGTCTACCATTAGGTGAGTAGCATATCATTTCCCATGATGCATAATACATAATATATAGTACATCCTAAATTTAGATAGTATGCGTGAATTAAAAATAAATAAATAAATAAAATCCACATAAGCTAAATCCACGCTGCACCATGAAATCTGAAGTAGCAATTTTTTGTAAGTCATGGTCGAGTTTTTGTTTCCTAATTTTGTTTATCAAGAATTTTGCACATTGTGTTTTTCTTTGTCGATCTTTCGTCGAACTGCGCGGCGGAAAGAGGAATCTGCTAAATAATTAATTTTTTTCTGGCCAGTTTTTGATCGGAATTTGGCCGGAAATTACACAAATTCATAAAGAGTACTCTCTCCGATTCTTCATTTCCTTCGTGTAATTCATATTATGGTATTAATTATTCTTTAATTTATATACTTGCTTGTTGTTCATCCTTTTTAATCTCTGAAATGCAAGATCATTTGAAGATTAAGGATGATAGGTTGCATGGAAAAAAATGAGAGAACAATTATATATGTTTTTCTTTTGTTGCCTCTTTTTTTAATGCAGAGAATAAAAAGTTACGTAGCTATTATGTTCGTTTTATTTGACTCATATATATTTAATATGTGAGGATTAAAATATATAAACAAGTCAAATGGAACAGGATGAAGCAAGTATATATTTCAATATTTGCATGAACTAACTAATTTATTTATTTTATTTAAAAAAAACCTTAATTGGATTAAACTAATTAAATTATGTTATTACAGGGAATCAGTAAGCATAGTTTAAAGTGGAATGGAATCTACTGAACTCAACAAAACCACCGCATCTCCACCGCCCAACCACGACAAGGATGCCGGAAAATCGCCGCCTCTGCCCCCTCCCAAAAATCTAAGCCCCTCCTCCTCAGCCAACTCCCACCGCGGCGGAGGCAGCGATGACGATGACGACGACGACGACTGCTCCTCCGCCTCGAGCGTCGCGTCCTCGCCTTCTTACAAGTCGAGAAAGCCCCCGAAGCCGGAGGCGACGCAGCCGCCGGCGAATCAAGAAATGGAGCGGAGCCCCTCCGAGTACAGGATTCCGGCGTCAGTGTTCGAGCGGAACAAGTCGTCGGCGCCGGGGGACTGGAGCGTCGCCTCCAACGAGTCGCTGTTCAGCATCCACATGGGGAACATGAGCTTCACCAACGACCACTTCATGTGGCGGTCGGGGGAGCTCGGGCCGCCGCCCGCGGCGGCGGCGCCGTCGACGTCGGAGCAGATGTTCTGCTACTCGGCGCACTCGTCGGCGGGTGGCGCCGCCGACATGAGGAGCCGGGAGCTGGGGATCGCGGAGGCGACGATGCTGGAGGTGATCAAGGAGAACGAGGGACGGCCGCAGCCGGCGCTGACGACAGATGCGCGGAACGCGCGGCGGTCGGCGGGGAGCAACCATAGCAACATGTCGTTTGCGTTTTCTGTGTAAGCCTTCATCTTTTTCCTCAACTTTAATTAGTTTGTGATATAATTATTATTTTAGTAAGAAAAATATTGGAAAAGCGGTAAGTTTAATATTGGAAAATGCACTTGAGATCCTCCATCCTCATTACATTGTACTAACCGAAATTGATTTTTCTTAACTTTTATTCGTATTTTTTCTTCAATTTCTCAATATTGATTCAATTTAACTTTACACTAATCGACTAGGGTTCATTTATCCAATTAGGGTTTATTATATACTCCCTCCGTCTCGTTGAATTCGTCATGTTTCATTATTTTAATACTCACACATATTCAAAAAACAGGACGAATTCAACGAGATGGATGGAGTATGTCTTAGTATTTGATTTCAATTTTATTAGTTTAAAAATGAAGAAAATTGCTAGAAAATAATATATATCCTAATTGAATCGATGAAGCATTGTTAATTAGTAGTATAACATTAGACTATATCATATTACATTGAAATTAAGGGGGAAAAAAATCAAGAAAATTTGATTTTGATACACGATTGGTACATTGTAATGGGATTGGAGGATTCCATATATCCGTGACAAAAGCTAGCTAATAAACGGTATGTGATTTGATCAGAGCGGGAGGAGACACCGAGAGGCTACCCAGCTCAGTAAAGTTAAGCCAACCCATTTCGCAAGTGCAAGCGACGCTTAACCTAGAGCCACGATCCGGTGCACATGAATCTCCTAAAACCGAAGAAAAGAAGGCTCTACATCAATCAAAATGGTTACGTTTTTGTTGCCCTTGCTACTCATTTTGTTCATGAGGAACACCCTAAATATGGAATACCACCTAAGGGATCGAAGAAATGTCACACCCTATGAAATTTAGATTTCAAGATTTATATGTGCGATTTAGGCCTATGTTCCATATTCTATAAATACACATAATCGTGTGTTGTGCATGTAACATATCGTACGTCAATAACATAGAAATTTGAAGATCTCATGTGTAATATATATGGTAGGGGTGCTAGGGTATAGTAAAACAAACATTTGTTGAATGTTCGTTGTTAATTTATGTAGAAATAAGTAGTACCATTCTATGAAGTCACTATCCTATGCAAGACTCTTATATCGTTGACAAAAACTTGTGTCAGCCGGAGGCACCATGCGGTCGGACCCAAAGTGCAAATCTTTATACAGAAAAGTGTCAACCTATATGAATAAAAGTGTCAATCTTTAACATAATTATTTTACGAATAAAATGACAATTTTTAAAAGTGTCAATCTTTATACAGAAAAGTGACAATCTATATGAATAAAAGTGTCATTATTTTAGTCCGGCCGCACGGTGCCTCCAACTGACCCAAGTGTGTCCCTATATCGTTTGTATGGCCTCGATATCCATCTTTTGTCGCAACAAATCATAACTCATGAGACGATTTCAAATATGATACCTCCTCCGTCATAACTGTTTATGTTTCATTATATTACTTTAATGGACTTAGAATGAATATTTTCGAGTTACAATCAACTGGGACGGAGGGGGTAGCTTATATTTTTAGCAGAACGGATTCAAATCATCAATTGTCTAATGGTGTGACACCTTCTATTACACTCTTATATTTTTGTCAAGTGTCTATAATATTTTTAAAAGCAAAAATAATTAAAAAAATCATAAGGAAAAATAAATGATTTTGGAAATATTGTGAACACGTGAGACATGACAATCATCTAAGAGTGCAATAAAAGATCCTAATCCTATTCAGGCCCGTCTCAATCAATATTGAGGCTCTGTGCTAATTCTGAATATTAGGCCTCTATCTTTTTTTTTTTTTTTTTTTTAAATACTCCCTCCGTTTAGTCACATTTGGCTCTCGTATATTTAATATGTAATGTATAAAATATACAAACAGACCAAATGAAGCGAAATAGATGGAGTATCACTTAAAAATATTAATTATATTAAAATAGTATAGGACGAATTATTTACGTTAACTTGAATCCTTTTTCTCATATTTGATTGGATATTGAAATATGAAGATTTTTTGGAAAGAAAAAATAATTATGAATAGTAATTTTGGATATGGAGAATAATTAATATAAAAACCATTTGTATATTAAGGTAACGAAAAAGATAGTATATTGATAAGAAGATGTTGAACTTTAATTTTGTTTGGGAAGACCAAGAGAAGAAATGGAAAGAAAAAGAAGAAAGATGGGGATGCAATATATACTTAAATTCGTGTAGGGTTGATTTTTTTTTTTAACTAGACTTATAATTTAGGGCCCCATTTATTTTGTGGGCCCTATTCCCAAGAACCTCTTGAACATGGTGATAGATGGGCCTGATCCTATTCCTAGCAAACCACACTAAAAACCTAAAACCAATATTGGATATTTCTTTTAAATAAATAAATATATATAAAAAAAAACATTTGTATTTTCTCAACCAAAAATTAAAAAACAAAGAAAAAGGAAAAAGAGGTGGCTTTGGAGCCCATGTGAATTGGGCCGGGCCCATTAAGGCGGCGTTATAAGTTAAAGCATAAGAAGCCCTAGCATTTAGGTTAAGAGACGGCTGCACTTGAAGGAAACTCAATCCCACTGTACCGTGCTCTCATCTACTCCGCCGTCAGCCATGGTAATCTCTCTCCCTCTCTCTCTCCTTTGCTTTCTGCTAGATTCTGGCATTATTTGCTTGTAACTGCTGAGATTCATCCTTACATCTAGTGAGAGTGATGTAGGCGGTGGTGAGATGTTGATGATTTATTCTTCTGTCGTTTGTTTTGAGTAAGGAAAACCCTAATTGAATAAGTTCAGCTGTAGGGGCTGCTAATACGATTCTCTATTGCGTTTCCTGATTCGCCAAATTGTTCTGCGATTGAGTTCGGTTTGAATAATTTGAGCTGTGTTTCGAGCAGAAATGAGATTGATGCTGTATTTTTTTATTATAGTATTATGAAGTGTAAACTAGGGAAGATCTCGATGTACTGTGAGAATTTGGTTTGCGACGTGAGCTGTATAGATGCCTGCAAATTGAGTTGATAGTTTGGGTTTTGTTGCTTTCAGTATTTGCAGTAGGCTTGTGTTTCTTTCTGGGCTAATGAAGTGTTATAATAAATTTATGCTATGGATAGTGTTTTCGTGGGCTGGTGTTCTTGATTGTTAGTCCAGAACAATTATGACAGTTTGATGCAGCTCGTGAAATGATTTCGTTCTGTTCAAACGTAATTTCATTAGGCTTTTTTTCTGTATAGATGAGCTTGGGTTATTGTTTGTTATCGAGGCTAGTGTTTGATCATCAGAAGTTCAAAAGATTTAGAATTCTAGATAGAAGTTTCAAGATGGATTTAGTGTATCTGGTTATTGTTAATGCACAAATCCGTTCGTGTCTTGTTTATGTGAATTGATTATGCTGATTCAATACATGTTATGGGATTGAAGGTGAACGTTCCGAAGACAAAGAAGACCTACTGCAAGTCAAAGGAGTGCAAGAAGCACACCTTGCACAAGGTCACCCAGTACAAGAAGGGAAAGGATAGCTTAGCTGCTCAGGGGAAGCGTCGTTATGATCGCAAGCAGTCGGGTTATGGTGGCCAGACCAAGCCTGTTTTCCACAAGAAGGTAGATACATTTTCCGTTTCACATGTAGAAATGAGACACTTTATGCAGTAAAAGAGATAAAGCTATTACACTCATGGTTTGGTTAAAGCTCGAATTACCGAGTTTCTCATACTAATGACTTGGAATTCGATATATTCTGATTAGGCCAAGACGACGAAGAAGATTGTGCTGAGGTTGCAATGCCAGGGTTGCAAGCATGTTTCCCAGCACCCGATCAAGGTTCGAACAATCTGTTCTTGCATTTTCTTTCTGGCAGTAAAATCTTATCCTTGCTTAAACTTAATTAGTTCTCTTTGTTTTGCAGAGGTGCAAGCACTTTGAAATCGGTGGAGATAAGAAGGGCAAAGGAACATCACTTTTCTAAGCATTCCCCTTTGGAAAGATTCTTGCTTTACTACTGCCCTTGTTCTGTTGTTTCTCGTTTCGACATTTTTCTCTGCTGTTTTAGCTAAAACATTAGATTAAACATGAGACACTGTTCTGAGTTTTGTTTTCCAACAAATGGATTAATTATTTCAATGCAGTTTCTACTAGTAGTTTCTGTTTAGTAATTACTAGCTGTATTCGTTCTTCAGTCATTTACACAATGTTTCTTTCCATGTTTTAGTTTTTTGGCATGCTACAAAATTAATTGAACTTTGATTATTGGAAGTACTTTCGGATTAAAATAAAGCATTTATTTGTTTTTAGATTATTTGAGAAACGTATATTTGAATCTATATTGATGAAAAAATATTTCTGGTAGATTAGATTCTCAATTAATCATTATGGAGTATTTCATTCTATAAGCAAATGCTCAGAAATTCCAATATTGGCAAATTAAGGTACACTGCTGATTTTACATAAATAATATAATATGTGAATTTTGAGATTTGGGAGCTAATTGTACCTTCTCAAATAATTAAATTGGTGGAAATATGAAACGAAGAAAAGGAAAAAGTGATATTAATAGAGATTTTGTTAAATGCTTGAAATGAAAATAAGAATTGAATGATATACGATGTATTTTGCAAGTCCACGAGAAGTGAGCCGCCGAGTTCTATGACACGAATTTTTATAAATTTATATTTGTTAGATAATTACTAATACAAACTTATCAATTCTAATACGCTAATTGACCATAATTTATTAATTAAAATTTTATATGATTAATTGTCTAACAAATAATAGAATTCATACCAATGCGTTCTTAGTGGACAAACAAAGTATTTTTTACATGATAAATTGCAACTTAGGAAAATAATTATTAATTTCTAAAACACTAGTGTTGTACCCGTGCGATGCACGGGTTTAATTTTCTCCAAGGTTTTTACTAAAAAATATTATAAAATAATAAGGTGTTGTATTTAATATTCAATAATTTCAATTAATACTATTTATGTGTTGTTTTTTATATCTATAAATCTTAAAAATATGCATGTGAGTATCATTATTTGAAAAATGATTCACACGTCTTAGGGAAATGGATCGAACTTTTCAATTTATGTTGAATAATTATTACATTCAGTATTCGAGAAATGAATAGAATGTTCAAATTATAATTATTACATTCAGTATTCGAGAAATGAATAGGCTTTTCGGAATATGATATTTTGGACATAGATTGAACTTTGACTATGTGACTTAATTATTATATTTATTATTTGGGAAATGAATGGGTTGTTCACTATTTAATGTATTAATTATATTAAATTATTGGAAATCTAAAAAATTAACTAAATTTTTTGGCGGGAAAGTAGAATTATGAAACTATCCTACTTTAGTATGTAGATATAGATGTGTGTACACAAGTGTATGTATAACATAGCATCTGCCGTCAAGAAAAAGATAACCTAAATAATAAATACTCACAGATTTACGAGAATTAAGTTTAAATCAAATAATAAATTCTAAAAGGTAAATGGGTTAGTGAAAATACTCAAAACAATTGGCGCCACTGAAGAAGAAACCACACATGCGAATTGGCGGCAAAAACCTCCGTTAAAATTCAAAAAATTCCCATTCTTGGCGAAAAATTCCCGCTTTACTTCCAAATCGCCCTCCAAAAACTTAGCGCGCCAGTTTTCTGATTGTACAAATCCCTTATTCCCACCACTTCTCCTCCTCCAATCTTTTCATCTCTCTCTAATTTTCCAACCCTTCTGCAACAGAAACAACATTTGAGATTCCGCCAAGTTCCTACTTTATTTGACTGTAAAGTTCACAGAGAGCGAGCGAGAGAAAGAGAGGAGAAGATGGCTAAAGCAGTGAGCCCAGATGCTATATCAGTCATTCTAGCAAACCCATGTCCCGATTCGTCTTCTGATTTGCCAGAAATCATTGTGCAAATTCTCGATCTCAAGGCCACCGGTAACAAATACATGTACGCCTTCATCTTTTATGCCATTTTTTTTTTCTTCTCTAGATTCGGATTTTCTTCGGTTTTATGTTTCATGTTTTCGTTTATTTTTATTTTACGTTCATACATAATGGGATCTCGTTTAAGCTACTGTGGTGAAGTTTTTTCGATTGCGAGAAATTTCCGAATGGTTGATTATTGAAGTTTCTTAGATCTGGTTCATTAGTTTGCTAGAAATGACTGATGCTTTTAAGAAGTTTGATTGTTTATACCTTAACAAATATATGATTTCGATAACTTCAATTTTAGGAGCTGATTTGGGAATTCGTTTCAGGTTCACGGCGACTGATGGCAAAATGAAGGTTAGGGCTCTGTTGCAGTCGGCCTTTTCGTCTGAAGTCAACTCTGGAAACATCCAGAATCTGGGCCTTATTCGAATTCTCGACTATACTCTCAATGACATTCCAACAAAGAATGAAAAGTAAATTTTTCGCTCGTTGCTTTTGCTTTGCTCAGTTTCCTGTATGTGTTTATGTGTGTGAAGCTTTAAGATTTCCTCGATTGAAAATGTTTTGTGCTTATATAGGTTCTTGATTGTATCAAAGTGTGAGGCTGTGTCGCCTGCGCTTGTATCTGAGTATAAGACTGAGGTGAAAACTGAGGATAGTGGCAATTCTTTGAAACGGAAGGCAATGGATGTTGATGATGGTGCGAAAACTGAATCTGCTGGTATTGTATTGAAGCCAAAGCAAGAAGTTTCTACTAAATCTGCTGCTCAAATTGTTCATGATCAACAGGGGAAGTAAGATTACATTGTCTTTGTCCTGGTTTTCGTATGCTGATTTACTTAAGTGTGTTTGATTCTCATGTTTGAGATGTGTTTAATTGCAGTATGGCACCATCTGCAAGAATGGCGATGACACGTCGAGTCCATCCACTTGTTTCGTTGAATCCTTACCAAGGAAACTGGACCATTAAAGTTCGAGTTACGAGCAAGGGGAACATGAGAACTTACAGGAATGCTAGAGGAGAAGGCTGCGTATTCAATGTAGAGTTGACTGATGAAGATGTAAGTGAATGATTATATTATGTGAATTGTTGATGTTTTGTCAAATTTATTCGTTCTTTGGTAACTGAGAGTTGTGATTTGTTAATATTGTTCAGGGTACACAAATACAAGCAACGATGTTCAATGAGGCTGCGAAGAAGTTCTTTGACAAGTTTCAGATGGGGAAGGTTTATTACATATCGAAGGGAACCTTGAAAGTAGCAAACAAGCAGTTCAAGACTGTACAAAATGATTATGAGATGACCTTGAATGAAAACTCTGAAGTTGAAGAAGCCAGCAATGAGGCAACGTTTATCCCAGAAACAAAGTTCAGCTTTACCCCCATTGATGAGCTAGGTCCATATGTCAACGGGAGGGAGCTTGTTGGTAAGAGAGTGCATCAAATCTACTAAATGGTTAATCGCTCTATTTGCGTTTTCAGCATTTTAATTTGTGTGTTTTCTTTAACTTTTGCAGATGTTATTGGTGTGGTTCAGAGTGTATCTCCTACAATGAGTATTAGAAGGAAAAGCAACAACGAGAGTATCCCAAAGCGTGATATAGTTATTGCTGATGAGACGTATGCTCCTACTATTTGATATCTAATTGTGTTTGTGCTGTTTGATCATATATATTAAAACTTGTGCAATTTATTTGAATTCCAGGAAGAAAACTGTGGTGGTGTCTCTGTGGAACGATCTAGCCACAAATGTAGGGCAAGAACTGCTGGATATGGCTGACAAATCTCCTGTAGTTGCTATGAAATCTCTTAAAGTTGGTGAATTTCAAGGTACTGAAAACATTGATTGTACTCATTTGACTATCCTGATCCCCGATCATGTTATCTGAATAGCAGTCTTCCTTTTCATTCTTCAGGTCTATCACTATCAGCGCTGAGTAAAAGCATTATAGTAGTTGATCCAGACACACCCGAAGCCAAGAAGTTGAGATCTTGGTAAGAAATAATCTTGCAATTTGAGAACTATCTTACCGTATAGTTAGAAATCAGTGTGTTTTCTAACTGTTTGCTGTCGTGATCTTTTGCTGTACAGGTATGATTCTGAAGGCAAAGACACTTCTTTGGCTGCCATCGGTTCTGGCATGAGTCCTTCCAACATGAACGGAGCTCGTTCCATGTACTCTGACAGAGTTTCCTTGTCTCATATCACCAGCAACCCTTCCTTGGGAGAGGAGAAGGTATATATCTGATTTAAATACGTTTATCTTGATTGATCATCTCATTTTAACTTTGACATGATATATTTCTTCATTACAGCCTGTATTCTTCTCCATTAAAGCTTACGTTAGCTACATCAAGCCTGATCAAGCAATGTGGTATCGAGCTTGCAAAACATGCAACAAGAAAGTTACTGAAGCTATGGGGTCTGGCTATTGGTGTGAAAATTGCCAGAAGAACGAGCACGATTGCAGTTTGAGGTCTATAAATTGAAAGCATTTCAATCTTTTATCATACAGTTTCCAAATTCATTCACAAATATACTAAAATCAATTCTTTCGTATATTGTAGATACATAATGGTGGTTAAGGTCTCTGATGCAAGTGGCGAAGCATTCCTCTCAGTTTTCAATGAACAAGCAGAGAAAATAGTTGGACACTCCGCTGATGAACTCAATGAGATAAAATCACAGGTTAGCAATCAAGAAAAGCAATCATACATATCCAATGCTTGATGCAGTAAATGTTAATTAAAAAAATGCTGATTTTGATTGGGAATTCATGATTTTTAGGATGGAGAGAGTGTTTATCAGAAGAAACTGAAGGAAGCAACATGGGTTCCTCACCTTTTCCGTGTTAGTGTTGCAACAAACGAGTACAACAATGAGAAGAGGCAGAGGATAACTGTGAGGGCTGTTGCTCCAATTGATTATGCAACTGAATCTAAGTATTTAGTCGAAGAAATGTCGAAGATCAAAATTTCAAACTAGTCAGTTGCATATTGAAGAACAATCTGGTTAATTGATGTGCTGCCTCCAAGCATAGTTTTTGTTTATCAAGTCTTGAATGAGTAGGGATATTGTTAGGAATTCTTGTAATATATGCTAATACTGTTTTGATCAGTGCTTCAGTTTGGAAAGATTTTAACATTTTGTAGAGATTATCTTCCTTCTTAAATTAAGCAGCTTTGCTTGTTTCAAGGAATTTAATTCATGTTGGGGTTTACATATGCTTATTTTAAAATTTAGGGATTTGATTACCTATGGTGGGTAGAGATTAAGATCCTTTTATAAATAAAAAATGATCCTTAAATCTAACTTTTATAACAAAGCAAATTTAATTAGATATTTAACATTTAATTATCAATAGAAATATATAATTATGAGTTAAAACAAACTTAATGTACTAATTTATATCTTTGATTTACTTCACTAATGAGCCAAGAAATGTGAAGCTTGACTCAAACAAATTGAAATTTGTTCTATTTGCAGTCCTATTTAAATGAAAATCCTCAAGAATTGAAGATAATTCTGCCAAAGATTCACTCATATACACAATTAAATTCAAAATGGAATATATCATTTCTGAAAGAGAAGAAAGCACTATGAACTATTTTCTTGTGCTTTCTAACTCATCATACACATGTTTATTCCATCCCAACTCACCTCAAAGCAATGACTATTTTTCCCTTTCCCCTTCCTAATTTCTGAAGGAATCAGACTATGGGATGATAAGCCAATCCCAAGAATGAGACTACGGGTGCCTAAATTTGGCGATCATAGCAGCGATTTTATCGAGCAAATTATATGCTTCTTGCTCTCCTGCTGAGAAGGGAGCTGTCCATTCCTGGTACTGATGGAGGCTTCCTGTGAAATCTGTAAAGAGTCCGTCAACTCCAACCTCGTTTATCCAAAAGGCGTATTCTTTATACGGGTCTTGACTGAAGTTGAAGTGCAGATACTTGTTCTCATTCCGGAATGTGTATGGATGCACCTGATAAAAAAAGCAAGCATGAGTTAGGATTTTGAACTTACAATGATTTCAGCCTTTTGTTCATGGGAAATGCTGCAAATAGTATTCTATCTACTGTGTTAGGATTGATTTAGAGAAGACAACGCAAAACGATAATATTGATGAATGCTTAGAAAAATAAGGAGAATCTGTCAAGATTTGAGTTAGAGAAATTGCAACCATTTCCCAGAAAAGTAAAAAAAGAAGAAAAAACTGGTACCTGCAGGTTATGAGCATGTGCTCTAGCTACGAGATCAGTCGGTGTTTGCATATAATTATCCGAAGCAGGAACAATGGTATCCTTCCATGGCCCGATTCCCACAACATAATCCTTGATATAGTCGAGATATTTATCCGAGGTGATCTCCCAGTATGACTGAAATCCAGCAACACTTTCAATATCAGAACATGAAATTTTAAATATTACAGCAAACAAAATGATCAGAATCCTATCTCATGGAGAGCTATTATTGTAAGGCAGAACAATTCAATAAAAAGCAAAGTAGTTATTAGCTGTAGTGAAACTATTTTACACCCATTTACAGTATTTCAAATTTGTGGAAGAACGAGCATGTACTAAAACTACGAACCTGATTTGTGTCTTGAGTTCTCACTGAGACGTCATCAATTAGAAATATCTTGGGCAGGTCGGTGAGTTTTGATACATAGGTGAGGGAAGTCGGAGCAAATGACTGAATAAACGCAGGCCTTTTCAACCATTGCTTAGATAGATAAGAACCTTCATATCCATACTTCTTCAATGTCTGAACAAATATATCCTCAAACTTTTTGCCGCCTTGCCATTTCACCTGTCGAAAAAAATTGCAGGTCGAGCACATATATTATAAAGAATTGCTCGATGAAATCTTTCTAAAAACCAGATATACGGAAAGAGGAGGGTCGTAGGTTTACATGTTGATTGATAAATACTGGATTCTTTATCTCTGGATATACACCAACAACCCTGGGTGCATCCAGAGCAATCGAAATGAATTCTTCAAATGTGATAATGGAAAATTTTCCTGCATAGTAATAGAAAATTGGAAGTTCATAAGACATCACATGGTTTCTTCTATTTAGGACGTTCAAGTGCATCAACAGTACACCAAAGAAAATGTGTTATTTAGAAAATTTCCCAGAAGTAGGAATCAGAATTTGCCATATTTCAAAACTTTCTCTCTGTTTTCCAATCAGGAATGTCAGAAGTTTTGGCCGACAAAAGAAGCAAAACACAAAAGAAGCTATGAAGGTCAAGCACTGACCGTTGTACTGCTGATCCCGGAACTCAAATCTCTGCTTCACTCGCAACGACTTCAACTCTTCTAGAGTGAAATCAACTGCATAACATAATCATTGATATTGTTAGTCAGAGAATCGAAGTAAAGCAATAAAAAAAAAAACAATTCAGATGAATGCCTTGGTTATTTTTTTACCTGAAAAAAAGCCCGTCATATTTTTTCTTTCGACCTCATAGGTCCTTTTCCTGTTGGCAAACTCTTTATGATTGGCTACATCAGTAGTGTCATCCAGGATTACATCATGGAAGCATATAAGAACACCATCTTTCGATGCTAAGATATCCGTCTCTATGAAATCAGCACCTTCTTCAATAGCTCTCTGCAAGTAAAATCATCACATAGATTAACAATCAACAAAGTAGACAGTGAATGCAACTATTGCAAATCTAATACTGCAATCGACATTCAAGAAATGCAAATGCAATAGAATTCATGATTAATCATGTTTACCATGTATGCACCAGTGGTTTCTTCAGGAATTTCTCCATTTGAACCACGGTGTGCAACGTTGTATGCACGAAACGTCTGCAACGGTTGCCTGTTTCTATCATTTCTCCTGCTTGGGAGTGGGTAAAGAGCTCTACCAGAGCACCCAACAATAAGTAGCAGAAAAACTAAAGGAACAAGGCCTGCATAGCACAAAACAAATAAAACCAATATCACATTCAAGTAGAATCATGCTTATGATTATGAGGCCAAAAGCTTCCCCTTTTACTCATTACTCAATCATGGCAAACAAAAGAATCAACAACACTTCAAAGCTCCAAAAAAAACACTAGTAAAGAGGTATATACTTCAATTATGCAGCCATTTGCAACCTAACAGAATGAAATCATCCACATAAATCATGCCCAGAAATCAAGAACATTTAGAAACAACTAATACTATCAGAATCAACAACAATATCAAGAACATTCCACAAAACAAACAAAAAGAAGAAAGAAAAAAACATAAACAGCAGTTATACAAAATCCATGCACCCAGAAAAGCCCAGATCCGAGCTCACGAAAGAAACTCACATAAACACAAATCACACCCACACTAGCTAAAAAAAAAAAAGCACATTAACGAATAATGGTTAAAGAAAAACATGATCTTTGGAAGAAATTTAGATGAAAACTCACGGGGCGAAGCCATTGGAGGGGTGATTCCTTTGGCCTCTTTCACGCACCGGACCTTGTTCGGGAAAAAAAATATATATATATTCGAAGGAAAATTTTAATGAGCGAACATCTCTTCATCGCCCATTAATATATATGCGCGTGTTTGTAGCATTCGATTTGATCGAAACACCGCAAACGCCAATCATTCGATCCAGATACTTAGCCGTGGATTTCCATGGCGTTGATCCGAATATTCTATTCTTTTTCAACTTTTTTCTTTTTTTCTCTGATTCTTTTTTTTTTTTTTTAAATTTAAAATTTGAGAAACCAACGACGTCGATTGCTCAGCGCATCGAAGCGAACGGTTCGGATCCACCGTCGGTTCCACGTTTCGACGGCCGAGATTCACTTGTTGACTTTCGCGCAAAGCTAAATAATTCAACTCTCTAAAATTCTAAAGCGGGAGTTTGACTTCGACCACGTTAGCTTCCAACGGATAACTAAAGACGCTTCCTCGTAAATATCCACATTCATACATGTAGTTATCCAATTTTACCTTTTTTTTTAAAAAAAATTCTTTTCCTTTTTGGGACCCTAATCTATCGAAGGGTTGATTTACCACGATAACTTTAGTCTGTTTTGTTGGTGTCCTAAAATTTTTAATAGTTTTTCCGGCTGCCGGAACGATAACTCGGGTTTTCGGTGAAGTAAGGTGGGATCACTTTGCCAATTTACACCAAAATGATGTCGTTTCGAAAAGGTTAAACACCAAAACAAATCGAAAGTTCAAAACTTATTGTCGTGGAAAAAAGGTATGCGGGACATTTTCCAAAAAAAAAAAAAAAAAAAAAACTATTGAAAATTCAGGACATTAAAAAATTAATTGAAGTTAGGATCATAAATCGAAAATAATATGAAGTTGAAGCCATAAAATATAATTAACCCTTTATTGGATCACATTTTGTTCAAAATAATGAAAGTAAAATGGAAGTTGAGATATTAGTGCAAGCACTATGAATTTGGAGTATTGAAGCGCATTGCACTAGTAGCGAGTGGATGGACTCGACTTCAAGCCTTCAAGGCATAAATTGTAGCCAAACTGAGAAAATTAAAGGGATATTAAACAAATTATTATTATTATTTTATTCTAGAAAGGTATAAACGAGTGTTTAATATTTATGGATTGCGTGTTCGCTTTCAAGTAGTTGAGGAATTAATAGAAGTTAATTGACTTGTTATTTTGTTCCTATTACAGTAAAACTTCTATACAGTCATATCGTCAGAACCGGAAGAAATTATTACTATAGGGAGGTTATTCTTATGTAAAGTTTTACATAAAAAATTAATTTATTTTTATAAAAAAAATATTCAATTAAATATTATATCACATAGATACATTTAGCATATTCATGTACTTAATTAATATAAATTTGACTAAACTATGCATTCACCTTGTTAAGTTGAAATCTTTTTGGCTTCAACAATAGGGTGTATATGTAGATAAGTTATTACGTATATGCAAATTGAAGGATATAGTGACAACTATAAAATTAAAATATTTTCACAATCAACCATAAATAAGTATTTTATGTCATCTTAAATTTTGTGTAATGATATTATAATATTTTTATATATAATTTTGATTTATTCTTATATGGAGGCATAAATCCTTAAGACGGGACTGGAAAAAAATATGCTTTATTACAATATAGAGGTTATTCCTAAATATAACTGGTCCCGAGTCGGGACTATAATTTTTTATTACTATAAGGAGGTTATTCCTATATAAAGTATTGTTGTATGGAGGTTTTACTGTATTCTTGTCTCATCTGATAAATATATATGAAATAATAAAATGAGACAATAATAATGAAGAGAAGGAGTTCTTATTCACTCTGAATTCACTTTTTTTTCATGTCATTTATACTCCCTCCGTCCTAACGATCTTGAAATGATTATTGAATATCTATGACATAAAATAATAAAACGACTCAAGTTCGTTCAAATAGAAGAGCAGCACTAAACAAGACTTGATAGAATTTTCGTCCTTGTATTAGTCCGCTCTCAATTGTTGATCTAGTAACAATGATGCTCACTTGATTAATCAACGTAGAAAGACTACTTAGTCAGAAGTCAAAGCTAAATAATAAATTTCATAAAGAAAAATGTGCTAAAAGAGGTAGCACATTACAGTAAAATTTTAATATTCAAAATTATCTAAAAAAAAAGAAAAACCCCAATCATAATCAGTTCATCTAATGTTCATCTCCATTCTCCCAAATGACAATGAGGAATTGAGCTAAGTATAAATGACTCCTATTAATATAAGACAAAATGCAGATTGAGAATATGCCAACATGAAAATCATATGTTAGAGAAAAATCCCAATAGGTGTATGATATCACTGCAATCCAAATTTTACACATGGATAACTTCTTCCATGAAATGCCAGTCTAGAACATGACTCGTTCGAAGATCGATAAAAAAGAGTAGAGTAAAGAAAAGTAAAAATGGGCAAATGCAGCTAATTCATCCTATAGACAAGAAGCTTAAACTCCTTGGCTCATCTCTCAAATGGCCATCATATCACCATAATGGCGCATCACGACAATGGATCCAGCAAAAAGACCTACTGCCCGGAGCAACTTCTGCAATTTTGTAACACAAAGGGATTATAGGAAACCCAAAAGGAAAAGAAATAACAAGAACTTATCTCAATCAGCAAGAAGATCACAACCAAACAACTAGAGTCAAGCTACATAAACATCTATGTTATTTACAATTTACAGCAGCAAACAAGATATCGAGTATGATAGTGGGATAAAAGTGAAAGAAATACTGAAGAACATTCAGCTCATCCCTCTAAAATCAACTATGTTTATGCTATCCCTTTTCTTTAAATCTTCAAGATTAAGATCCTTTAGCGCCACCATCACCTCAGGCTAGGTTTCAAAGAAGAGCAAGATCATATTGTAAGCTATGAATTTAAGCTCCGGCTTCGTCATATTCAGATATTAAACCTTTCTCATCAATCTCAGACTCTAAATATCGTACACGAATTAGAAATCCGCAGAAAATATATGGCAATGTTTCTCTGGTAACTCAACGGCTCAACCCTTCATCTACGATACATTATCACATTTTTTCATGGCAAGAAATCTAATCCGAGGCATAAAAAATACCTATACGAAATGAGAGCAAGGGAATGCCATAATTAATTGGTCCAAACACCGACCCAATCCTATATTGCAAATCTAGATAGAATTTCATCTCCTCCACAGCAGCCAAACACGACACATGCATGGAATAACTTCATAAATCCACTGTTGGAATGTATTTATAGAATCCTATTCCGATTTTCGGAGACCCAGAAGTCAAGCCCAGCAACGAGCAGAACCGTCAAATGCTAAATTAAACACTCGTAAAACTTAAAGGAAAATCAATGAATCTCCATTCCTGATCGGGATACACTAAATTGACCGAATATTTTTCATCAGAGCACGCGATCTCTTAACAAACTCAAACCAGATGGAATAACAATCGCCAATAGAAAAAGAGGAAAACAAAAAAACGAATTCTACAGTAAAAGCAAGCAGCAGGAAAACTCAACATCGAAACGAGAAGATGAATCGAGGATGAAGCATTCGTAGAGAAACACAGAGATAAACAATTGAAGGAAAAAATACCTTGTTGGCATCCCACTTTTCAGGATTGTGAACCTGAGAATGCCAAAAGGCCTTGATCCTCTCCAAAGAAATCGATTTATCGGCCATCTTCTTCTTCTTCAGAGAACGATTGGGGGCTAGGGTTTTGGAATTGTGAAGGGGTTTTTGAGAACAGAGTGGTACAACTGTTGTGTTTCTTCAAGTAGCCTTGGGTCGGTGGGGCCAGGGGTAGTTTTGACTTTTCATACAAGAAAAAAACTTCTTTCTTCTGGAAAAAGTTAACTACGTATACTGTATTTTGCTGTTGCTTGATAATGCATACTAATATTATAATTATTTCTTCAAAATACAAAAGGCAATATATATTTACAAAAATATAATGAAAATACTCAAACCTATTCGTTATTTAAGGATTATGGTGCTATACTGTATATCCATAAAAATGGTTATTTAAGAATGAAACACGATTATTTAAGAGGTATTTATTCAAAAATAAAATATAGTGTTTAATATTTTAAAGCAATTATATATATATATAAAAAAAAACTAGAGCAACATATATCTATTAAAATATATTGAAGAAACATTTTAATGATCTATCTCAAATAAAAAATCGTATCGAAACCTTTAATTTGAAATAAAAATCGTAGAACAAACGGAATAATCCAATATTTATACCTTTTGCAATTACAAAAACATTTTATTAATTTACTTTGGCTTAAGAGATTGGAGTTTAAATGCAACTAATCTTTTGAGAGGAGTCTTACCTTGAGAGGTTTGACAAAGTAAACTTCCACTAAATATAATGAATTTATTATGGAACACATAAATAACATAACATGTTCTACACCAGAAGCCTAAAATCAGAACATTCAAATGTGGCTAAAACCAATATTGATCCTCTTGCATAATATTTGAGATAACAAAAAAAGAAAAAAAAGAATGCTGCATTGAGTCTATTATAACAGCTTCATAAATTTAGAGCAATGCATTTCTGCAAAGGGGAAGGATTATTACCTTATTGAGTCCAAAATAAAAGTAGCAAATCCTAACAATAACAAATCTTCAAAAAGTATTAAATAATGGAATGCTCTCATTTTTCAATTTCATTACTAGGAACCCATGCCTAGGAGTATTAATCTGGTGTAGCAGCACCTTGGTTGAGCTCTGCGAATCTCATGCCGACCCTCATGGAGTGCTTCAAGAACTTCTCGGCACATCTCCGGACGCAAGTCTCCTCTTGCTTGTCGAGAGTCTTGCGACGGAATGTGTCTACGCAGTCGGTGAAACATCTCTCCACCAGTGTATTATACATCCTTAAACTGCAGGAGAGAATCAGACAAGAAAGGAGTTAATAATTGCATATTGATACATAAACGAGACAATCATTCAGCGCAGTCTTATCTTTCTGAGTAACAATATGTTGTAGTTTCAGAAAAACATGTCGAGCAAACACCTCGTCTAAAAGCTTAGGCTTCTCTTGGACATTGAGTTCTCCAAACTGTAATCAACCCATACAATTATTACCTTGATAATAGTCGGAAAAACCACCCTCAAATCCTTAAAGTTACATTTTTTACCCATGTATTTGAAAGTATCAATTAGAAAACACACATGTTCTACAACAATTTCTCCACTTGAATTACCCATCACCAAGTCTAATTTGCTTCTACTCCATGATGCTCGTATTTAAACATTTGCAAACAAAACCATGAAAAAATTCCAATTTTTGTTAGCATGATTGTATTGAAATACTCCTAACCTTCTTATAGATTTCCACAGGAAAGAACAGCACTTCTACTACATAAGCTGGTAGTAGCCATACCAAGTCGAGATAATGAAAGAAATCAAACAAAAAATTGCTAAAATAGATCCTTTAAAACGGTATGTGGTCATGGTTCAAGATAAGGAAATCGGATGCCTTATCAGAGGCTCGAACCAGATCAAAAATTGAACTTTAACATTGCTGGCTCTCTGAAGAAGTCACTCTAAACAAGTTACTGCTCTTCGTTTCGATTGTGGAATAGAAAGAAATGGGCTTTATAACATCAAATCCAGGACAAGAACATAGCTCAAACTTTAGATAAGAGAATGAAGCAGGGCAATGACAAAATTAGGAAAGAAAGAAGGAGAGGGATAACCAAGAAACACAACGAGTCAAAGACAGATAATAAACTTTAAAAGTAAATAATAATCTTAGATTTAGGCTGCATTAAAAAGTGGGAATCGAGTAAATGAAAAATGAACAATGATGTAGTTCAGTGCAGATTGCAGAAAAGAGATAACTGAAATCAAACAATCTCAATTCATTTTTTCAATTACTAGTTGAATTTATGCAACCAATCAACCAATTAACAAGTTCCATATCAAAATCAACTCAAAATAAAATGAAGAATCAGCATTATAACTCCTTCAAGCAAAAACTAAAGCCAAAACATTAGTCTACCATCAATACTCTGAGAATTTCCAAGGCGATTTCATATAATAATTAAAAAAATTACAAAAAAAGAAGAAGAAATATTTGAGCAATCTTTGATTCTGACGGGCTAGCAATAGTCAATATATGCTCAGAGATCGTATATCTTTGAATTAACTACCTCGAATTCAACTCATAATTTCAAAAAGAGTGAATTTAACCGTGAATTACCTGTCGCGGATTTGGAGCTGGTCGATCATGGAAGTCATTCGGAGCTTGTCTTCCTCGGGAAGAGCGTCCAAATCGCCAAGCATACTTTTATCCATTGTCGATGAGCTTCTCCAACGTACAACCAAAGATTCACAAAGTACAACTCTGCGAGAGTTTGGAGATCACTGCTTCTAAAACCCTAGCTTCGCAAAGAGGCGAACCAGTCTCTTTTCTATTTTTCCTGTTCCGTAAAATTACCGAATCGCCCTTCACCAAGATTTTCAAAGAAAATATAAATAACCGTAATTGACATGTCTTCTTTTGTCTTTTCATTTTTGAAAAGAAAATTACAGTTTATGGCTTCAACTTTAACAAATTTTGATTTATGACCCTAAATTCATTTTTTTTTAATTTCATAAATATCTTAAATTTTAAATAATTTGTTTTAAAATGTTATGCTTTTATTCAGTTGTCGGAAAATAGGCTCACCGCAAAGTGAAAATCGGCTCACCAGCAAAGTGAAGTTGAATTTTTGTTGCCACCTCATACTAACATGACGTCGTCCTGAGTTCATACTTTAAAATGTATAAATCTTTGATTTTATTTTTATGTTTACACCTATTTTAATTAAATTGTAGAGACAACAATTAAAATTCCCCTTTAGAGGATAAAATCAAATTATACTTTCCACATAAGGAAACACAAATTTTGTCCATTTTTAAAAAAAGTGTTAATACTCCAAAATAGCCATTTTAATAAATAAAATGATTAAAATAGCCACTAATAAGTAAAATATATTATTATAGCCATTTTTTGCATTTGTTACCAAATATGCCCTTATATTAATTTATTCCCTAATTAATAAAAAAAGTGATTAACTAAACGGAAGTCGGAAGTCTATACTGTAGGCGGCAACCCCAAATTCCACAATAAAAGAGAAAGGAAAAATAAGAAAAACAAAGCTCACAACCCTAAATCCAGCACTGAGCGAGACTTGTTGCAATGAAAAAAAACAAACGGCGGAGCAACATGCGACAAGAAGAGAGGGCAGTGCTCAGTCGCGGACTCCTGTGCCGACATCGCTCCTAGGGTTAGCTTTCCTTTCCCGCATTTGAGATTGTGATTGTATTGCCCTATGTAGTTGGAAAAAAAAAAAACAAAAAAATAACCAAATTCAGCACCACTCCCGCCACCTTCCAATTAAGAAGCCGACAGCCACACACATCCCCAGCCTCAACCACCCTTTCCACGCCGCCTCACCTCCGACGACGGTACTACCATCGAAGTCGTGCGTCTGCCGCCCGTGTATATCGAAAACAGAACATTGGACTGTGCTTGCTAAATGACAAGGTTGTCAACACCACCACCTTCAAGCAACCCTCCACCTCCCCCAACGCCCTGCAGAACATGGAATATATATATATATATATATATATATATATATATATATATATATATATCTGCTCGTGTCTATGTATAGTCGTGTTCGGTTATGTTCCTGTACACTCGTGACTGGTCATGACTCACGATTTGTTGAAATGTTGTCCTACATCGGTTGGAAAATATTTGGCCCATTTCCCCTTCAAAAGACCTTATGAAGGGGAGAGTTGCCTCACCATATAAAGAGGCTCTAGTGACCATCTCCAACCGATGTAGGACAACATTTCAACACACCCCCTCACGCGCAGCGTGGACAACCCAACGCCATCTGTTGACAACGATATCGGGGGGCCCATCATCGAATTGGAGTCTGGCTCTGATACCATATTAGAAAATGGAATATTGAGCCCATTTCCCCTTCAAAAGGCCTTATGAAGGGGAGGGTTGCCTCACCATATAAAGAGGCTCTAGAGACCATCTCCAACCGATGTGGGACAACATTTCAACACGATTCATGGTTTTGACTAACGAATCGTGATCGTTACTCATGATTCGTGATCGTGACTTGCGATTTGTGGCTTTGACTAACAAATCGTGATCGTCACTAATGATTCGTTTCATGATCGTTATTCATAATTTGTGGCCGTGACACACGATTCGTGATTTTGACTCACGAATCGTGATCATTACTCAAGAATATTGACAGAGAATAGGTGGACTGATATTTCTTGATTCTCTTGAAGAAACTGATTTCCCTTCCCATAACCTGCGCTCAGGCCCGTCCTTGAGCAGGCTTAAGTTGTTATTCAGAACAGGGACCCCAACAAAATGGGGCCCCAAAAAATATATGAAGCCCAACTTTTTTTTGAAAAGCCCAAGTCCAGCCCTTTCTTAGTTTCTCATTGTTTGACTTTAATACTCGTACTTCGTTCTCAGCCGCACTCTTCTTCGAGACTTCGAGTTTCGCATCGTCTTCTTCTTGTTCCCCTTTTCTTCTTCCCAAAAAAATTTACAGCTTCTTTTTCTAATCAATTTTAATTTCCAAAGTTCCAACACACGTCTTTTACATTAGCTTCATCTGGATTAATGGAATCCAACGGGAAATTTTCTTCCTATTTATTTGCAAGTGATTTCGATTTTAAATAAAAGATCAGAACTATTTGCATATTTGGTTTTATAATTTGTAAGATATTATCATAGTACAATTATTATTTTTAAGTGATATTTGGTAAAATTTAAGGGCCTACTTTTATATTTAGCACAAGAGCTCAATATTGATTGAGACGGGCATGTCTGCACTTAAGATAACTTCTATTTTATTAGTTAGAGAATAAATTAATATAAGGGCATATTTGGTAGCCAATGCAAAAAAAAGAAGCTATTATAATACTTTTTACTTATTAGTGGCTATTTTAATCCATTTACTTATTAAAATGGTTATTCTAGTCACTCTCTCTTTAAAAAAATGAGACTAAAATACCCTTATGACATCACCCACATGCACTCTCTCTCTTCTCTCCACTTTCTTTCTCTTTTTTTGTCCTTTTTTTTGGTTTTTTTTTAATTGTAAGGTGCTACAAATTCTCCAACTGATTTAGTAAAAATTTGACAATTTCTAACAAATTATATTTGAATACGTTTTACCATATAACTTGGTAAGAAACAAGTGTGCAATTTGTGTAATAATTTCACTATTTCTTATGTTCTGTTTAATGAGCAATTTATATGCGTGGTCGTAGACTTGTAAAAGATTATCACAAAAAGAACATGAACAGCCAAAAAGACACATGATTCACATGAACAACCAAGAAGTAGAAGCTTGCAAAAAAAAAAAAAAAAAAAAAGTGTATTTAATTGTACATAAGGATGATAAGAAATTACACACATTGGTAAGAAAAACATCCAATTTCTTACCACTTAATCATTTAAAGCATTATTATTAGTTTCAGAAATGATAATGAATTACACGTGTTGGTAAGAAATTATTAGTTTTTTTTTTAATACCAAAAACCGCAAAAAAAATATCAAAAAAACTACAGATTTGGTAAGAAATTGACATCTTCTCGTCTTTCACGTCTCATAGTCATCGTCAGCTGAACACTTCCTACAGTAAGAAATGATGCAATTCTTACATAACTTGAAAAAGGTAAGAAATTATCAGGTTCTTATTAACTATCATTATCAAACATAGGCATTAAAAACCTAAACCCCAACCTTTTTTAACGCACCAAGATCATGTTTTTTGCATTTTCTTACCACGAAATTACAATTATCGCAACAAAATAGGTCAATAATAACAATAATTATCAATTTTAAACCCTAAAAGTCCAGTCTTTTATTACCAAACCAAGGTAAAAAAAAAAAAAAGTCAAATTTTTACCAATTATTATCAAACAAAACAAGATAAGAAAATATCAGATTCGTACCAATTATCATCAAATTTAAACCCTAAGTCCTAGGGGTGTTCACAGTTTGGTTAAAACCGTAAACCAAACTAGACCAAACCGTATTATATGGTTTAGTTTGGTTTACGGTCTGAAAAAATATGATTTGGTTATTTATTTACGAAAATTATGGTTTACGGTTTATGTTTGGTTTTTATAAATATATAAACCAAACCAAACCGTAAACCGTAAAACCATAATATAATGATAATAAATATGAGTATCAATTAGTATTATTTTAGACATATTACATTGTCTTTTATTCTACCACCATTGAATGTTGAAAAATATTAATTAAAATAAATAAGCTAATACAATTTAATCTATTTTTTTATATAGAATAATACTTCCAACTATTTAGAGGTTCTCTTTTTAAGCTATATATATATATATATATATCCTAAATGTTATTTAAATTTTTAATTATATACTTTTGTATGTAAATGTTAGATTGTAGTTCATAATTTTCATTGTGTCATGAACTTTTTTTATTGTCAATTTTGATTTCATAAAATAATATATTTTATTTTACTATTTAAAATTTAAGTACAAATATATTTTAAATAAAATAGAAGCAGATGAAAAATATATGAAAACCGTAAACCGAACCGCACCCCGCATTAATATGGTTTGGTTTTAGTGTTGGTATGGTTCGGTTTGGTTTCAAAAAGTTACCAAACCGTATTTCACGGTTTGGTTTGGTTTAGACTTCAAACCGTACCAAACCGGACCATGTACACCCCTACTAAGTCCAGTCTTTTATTACCAAAACAAGGTAAGAAATTGTGAGATTCTTACCAATTATTATCAAACATAAGCAGTAAACCTTAAAGCCTAATTTTTTAACGCACCAAATTCATGTTTATTGCATTTTCTTATCACGAAATTACAATTATTATAATAAAACAGGTGAAGAACAACAACAATCATCAATTTTTTACCAACGCGACTGGTTCATCTAGAGAAATGTAAGAACATACAATTTTCTTACCCAACGTTTCAGAGACGGATAAATTCTTACCAACGCGACTGGTTCATCTTCTCCGGCATGTCTCTCTCTCATTTCTCTACCAAAATGAACGAGTCACCCCTTCATCTTTTCGTCTTTCCGAGGAGAACAAAGCTTAGTGGTTGATTGCACCACAAACATTCGAATTCGGCCAAAAAAAAGAAGAAAAAAAAGAAAAAAGAAGAAGAAGAAGACAAAACTCTAGATTTACAAAAAGAAATCCAAATCCCAAATCTGAAAAAGAGAGAGAAGGGAAAGAGAGAGAGAGGAAGGGAGGCGACGGTGTGGGAGACAGTTTGCAATCGCCGTGCCGTAGGCATCACTGTCGTCTCTGCGTCGTCTTCTCTGCATCGAAACCCTAGCCCGTCGCCCTTCCCTCCAAACCCTAACCAGTCGAAACTCTAGCCCGTCGTTGTGCGACGCGGAGGACACCGGCGTCGACAAACTCTTCACAACTCATCTTCTTCCCTCTCAAAGAGAGAAATAGGGAGGATTAAAATTAAAATTTTAGATAGAGAGAGAGGAGAGGAGGGGGGGAATGAAAAATGGTTATTGTCTAAATTGAGGGGGGGGGGGTTTGAATATAATGTGAGAGAGGAGAGAGGAGAGAGAAAATGCATTTTGTCCCATTTATTTAAAAATTGGCAAAAGTTGTGTATCTTTATGTGGATGATATAATTTGATTTCTTAGAGAGGGCATTTTCTTGCATTTCCTCTTAATTGTATTGATGAAGCTTAAAAATGATTCAAGTGAGGATAAAATGATAGTATTTGATTTGGATCGGGCCATTTTTCTATTATTACTTTTTTGGAGGGAAAGTGGGCTAATTTAGCTCGAGCATACCCAATAAGTTCATGATCATTGATCATCTTGAAAATTTTTAAACATTAGATTTTTATTTTTATTTTTTTGCATTAAATCATTGATTTGATATAGTGAGCTTCATGATAAAAAATAATAATAATAATTTAGATTTTAAATTTATTATATTTTCTTCTTTTGATAAAGAGCTCTATGATCCCATGATGTATATATAAATCACAAATCTAATTAATTTAGAAATTTGCTATTTTAGGAATTTAGGATACGAACAAATAGACATAGGAGGAGGAGTTTGTTTAACATTTCAATGAGTTGATATTGTAGTAATATTTATTACTCCCTCTCAGTCTCAACGAACTTAACTCGTTTTATATATATTCACAAAACAATTCAAGTTCGTTAGGGAGGGACTAATTATTATACATCTTCCTCTCATTATTTGCATTCTTGAAAGCATTAATAGTACCTATTAATTATCACTGATTGACATATACAAATATATACATATATTTTTATATATATATATATATATAGATCGATTTTGCCTGCTTTTAAGAGGTATAAAAAATAGCTGCCTCACCAGAAAATGACGTATCAATGAAAAGTTCAGGATTTTAATTTCCTCTTAATGTCCAGCAACAAGTGTTTTCTTTATTTAATTTGCATGAATTAATTTTAATTTTTCTTTAAAATTAAATATATATGTCACTGTTTATCCATTTCTCTCTATAGAAAAATCAAAGTGATGGGCACACATAGTAAAGATGATGAATGGATGATTGGTGAGGATGAATTGATGAAATATTGATAGTGATTGATCATATATTTACATTGCTTTGTCATTGCCACTATTTCGAATATTCTTATATCTTATCATTATTTATTTTACTCTACTTTGTTATTTTCATTTCATTCTCCTACACTCTCAGTGCATGTTTGGTAATTAATCTAGTAATGTCTATATTAATAGTATCAAGGTAAATAGTAGAGAATAAACCTATATAGCTAATATATGTAAGTGTTTGGTAGCATTACTAAAATCTATGTACAATTATAACAAGTGTTTGGTAGCATACATTAAGCTCTATACTAACTTGTATAATTTCTAAAATAACCTTGTACTTTTATTAAATTACAAATATATCTTTATTTTCTTTAATTATTGATTTATTTATATTTTTTTGGGGGCTAAAATGAGCAATATGATTTTACTATGCAAATCCATATTACTTAAATGGGGGTAGGGTGAGTTAAATATGAGTGAGAAAATAGTGTTTTAGTAGAGGGCTTTTGCTTAGCATAGGGCCTTATATTTAACTAATATAGCCTACCAAACATTAGTCAAAGTCATATTATTATACAATAATAGGCTAGTATAGAACAAATCCTGTTCAAATAAGGTCGTTAGTATTGTCTCTCCTTCACTAAGAATGTGCATAATTTTTTTATTTTTTTCCGGCCAACCCATCAACAACGTGCACAATTAATTTTTGGACTTCATCCATTTAATCTTTACCATTAATGTCAATACTTATTGGGTTTACCTCGTGTGTAAAACCAGACAATTGTGTATTTATAGACAGATTTTAAAATTCGTGTGCAAAATCAGAATTCGACAAAAAGTTGTGCATTTATAGGCAATTACTCCATACTTATATTAACAAAAAACTATAAAACACTTTTTAAAGTGGTATATATCCAAACTCTACTACATTTCCACATATTAAAACCCATGTTGAAAGATTCTATATGTGTTCTTGTGAATGGAGAGAGTATTACATGTTCGGTGTCACATAAGATACTAATCCCACACACACACACACACACATACAACCTAATGTCAGTACTCAAATTGTTGTCAATTTTGCATTTTGAAATCATCTTTAAAAATAAAATAAAAAGAAGAAGAAAACACAAATTGATAGTATTTGAACTTTTAATTAATACTCCCTCTGTTTTTTTTAAGTGTTCCAGCAGCCAAATTGCAAATACTAAGAAAATATGTAAATTTACGTTTAACATCATTTATTATTCTTTTTTTTCTTAGCACCAACTTATAGTATATAACATTAATTATAGGGGTAAAATCGAAAAAATGTAGCTATTATGTCATCAAATTTCGAAATGAGACACTTAAAAACAAACAACAAAAATAGTAATTAGGACACTTAAAAATAAAAAAAATAAAAAAGGAGTATTTTGTTATTGTAAAATATGTGGTGGATATCCTTCAATATTAATGGCTGCCCTTTCTCTGTAATATTAATGGCTACAGTAATTAACAATCACAACTACGAGTAAATTACAGTTTTCCCTCTGCGCTGTGCGCATCCTCTGAAATTCTGGAAAAATATTTATGGCAAGTTTCTTTTACTTTCTAAGGAGAGCAATATATTATATAGTCATAATATACACACATAATATTTTAATTTGTCTGAAAATTTTACCTGCGTATGTTACAAAAGTGACAGTGAGAGGAGACCAAATAATTCAATAATTCCTAACAATTAGGTATTTATTAAATTCTCTTGATGACGCAGGTGATAAAGATATGACATTACTATTCATTTGCTTTCATTTTCCATTTTATTTAAAAATTGATCAACTTCTTTTTATTTGTTTGTTCTTGGAGCTGAGGTTGAAGTGAAATACTACATTATTATAATAGTGATTGAAGTATGTACTCTTGAAATTAGTTAATTTTTGTGATTTATGGTACAATTTGTTCGAAGCTATACTTTTATTAACACTTGTAGATTGTGCCTCAGCCTATACAATAGACATTTAAAAATTCCAATACAATTAATTGCATATATATTCACACAATTTAATAAAAAACAACGTCTAATATATATATATAAGCCTTCGTCTCATTTTATCCGACTCACTTCTTTTGAGCACGGTAATTCCAGAGATTGTATAAAGTGGATAATAAAAGTAGGGCAGATACATTTTAAAGGGATAATTATTTTTCATAACAAAAACATGCCAAATAATTTCGATTCCCCCAAAAAGAAAATGTGTTGAGTAAAATGGAACGGAAGGAATACTAAATTGTATTATCAACAATAAAATTCTATATAAATAGTCATAATATATGATCATATAGTCATAAACAAAAGAATGCAATTATATTAATTCAATATAATAATTATCACATCTCCTTTTCAAAGAAAACAAAAACATCGTATCGAAATTGATTATCATAATTCTTTTCAATGTGGGGAGTTATATCATTTATCATATCAAATTTCTTTCATCAACTTGCAAGGTCACATAAAAAAAATGTAATTACTGGACCATATACAATATTATCCCAAAAAAAATTAATTAGCTAGATTATTATTTATTCTACTTGCATGCGCTAGACAATGGAGTATTATTAAACGGAAACTTTGATTGTACTTTTTTTTTTTTTTTTGTACTTGTAGCCAAATCATGAAGCAAAAAGTACCCTATAATCAACATTTCTATTTATATTTATGCTGTTTATATTTAGGGAATTTGGCAAAATTATTAAAATAAAGTACTTACCTAAGCCAATCGTAACACACTATCCATTTGCATGATGTAGGGTACTGAGGGATACCTAAAACATTAAATCAATATAAATGGTGATAATTAAATTGAATTAACTAAAGTGGTTATTAGATATTTCCAAAAAAAACATAACCAAACTTTGCATAAGTAAAATTAATCGTGAAGGGTATTTCAGATCGTGACATTTTGAGATGTATGAGACGAGACGAAATAGTATTTTAGTACTCCCTCCGTCTCATATCAATCATCCCCATTTACTTTTTGCACGTGAATTAAGGAGTGATATTTGTGTAATAAATATTGGTGGGTCAATGCTTTTATGCATCATGATTCATGACATGTGACAAACTAAAAAAGGAAATGAGACAATTGAAGTGAGACAAACTAAAAAAGAAAAGTGGGACGATTGGAGGGAGTATTTACTAGCGGTTTCAAGGGTAATAATGGAAATCCCGAGTTTTCCACATCCCACGTGTTTCACCCAAAATAGTGCTAGCAATAGGACTAGGTCTATCGTAGTACTAGTAAGATGAACCCTAAGTCGAATCTCAAGGAAAGCTTAACAGGGAAACCAATTGTGCGATTATCTACCCTAAGAAAGCAAGTAAAAACAGGGGGGTTTTGAGTTTTGATTAAGTCCTAGGATTTAAAATAAATAAAGCAAATAAATTAAACTAGACTTGAAAGCAAATAAAAGCAAGTAGAAAGCACTCCCGTCTGTCACCCGGGATAATAAATTCATCTAGAAGAAAGCAGTAAATCTACCTAGGCATGAATTGAAAAGAAAGCAATTAAATCTAAACTAGAGCAAATAAATCTTAACATGGATCTAATGTAAATTAAAGCAAATAAATTTAAACTAAATAAAGTGATTAGAGAAAGCAAGTAAAAAAATTAATCTAAGAGCACAAATTAAACTTACGAATCAAAGATGAAAGAAAGAACAAAGAACTTGAATTAAATCTTGAATCCAAAGCTATAATCTTCAAAGCAATAACTAAAAACTAATATAAACTAATCTAGAGTTTTAAGGGCTAAAAACTAGGAAGAAAGATATCTCTCACGTTCACAATAGTTTTCATATATATATATCTCAAAAACCTACTCAAATAAGGAAAATAACATAACAAGTCGGCCCGGACCAGCGGCCCGCTAGGGTTCAGCGGCCCGCTGCGTATCCCTCTCGCGTTTTTCTTGAAACTGACGGGCCCAGCGGCCCGCTGGGTGCTACACTCGGCCCGCTGCGCGCAACTTTTTTGTTTCGGTCATATCTCCTTCGTCCGAACTCGAAATTGACCGCCGTTTTTTCCTATGCGCTCCTATTGAACTCCTCTTTGATGTTATGCTCTTAGTTCATCCGAAATTGATCTTCACTTTTTGCTCATTTCTTCGTTTTTGTGCTTCTTTTCTCTCTTCTCTTCCAAAACTCCTCACGAACCTAACTTTGACTAAAACACACGAAACGAACACATAAAAACGAACAAAACATATGAAAACAAACTCACACCAAACTATAAAAATCAAACAAAAACACACTAAACAAATCCCCCACACTTAATCATTTGCTTGTCCTCAAGCAAACTATACTCAAGATATGATATCAAGCGATGAATTACGAAGTGACAATGCATTAGGCTTCAGTATTTTCTACAAAGCATACAAGTGAAACATGCAACTTCCCAACAAAATTTTCATAGCAAACTTCAACATTTAGCCTCTTTGAACAAGAATCCTCACAACATGGAAATTATATGAGTGAACCCTCATCTCTCAAGTGTATAGGTAGGAAAAACAAATCACTCAATTCAAGACAAACACAATGCCTACCATAAGCTTGCAAATCGTCTCACCTCTCCATTGCTTAAGTGTGTGCTCAAAACAAAGATCAAAAATGACTTATTATTGGTTATAATGTAGGCTCTTTGGTAGGTGAGGAATTTTTGGCTAAAGTGAGTTAATCCCCAAAGATTTCAATTCACTCAACTCTCTCTTTCTTTCCAACAACTCTTGATCCCCCCACACTACTTCAAACCATGGCAAAAACTTCAAATTCATCACCAAACTTCTTTCAAAAACTCTATTTTACTTCCTACTCATTTATGCTCTTATTCATTCATTTTTTTTTTTTTTATTCTCTCTCTCTTTTTTTTTTCTTTTTTTTTCACATATATGTAGAGCTTATATGAGTAGGAGGTTCTAACTTCTCAATCCAATTTCCTAATCCTTTTCTTCTCTTTTTCAAAAGATTTTTCCAACACACACTCCCAATCCAAACCAAAACTCAATCCCAACGTTAATTCCTTACCCAAGGCTTTCCAAAGAAATTAGATCTAAGTAATAGATCTCCAAGGCTCAAAGGGGCTAACTAGGATTTTAGTGTTTCAAATTTGGACAAAGTAAAAGGGAAAGAAAAGGCTATGAAAGATGGCCTAGAATCATTTCTTCATTTTTAAGCACACGATGCAATCTCGAAGGAGAAACCAAGGCAAGTTCTAGAGACAATTATGCATGCTTGAACATTCACACTCAAGAAAGAATAAGGACTATCATCATATATTTAGTCAAGGCTCAAAATCTCACAACATAGGGTAAAGAGGTGATTCATGTTCGTGGATGCTAAAATCTACATTTACCAATCAAATCTATCGAGTCCTAACATGCTCACAAGTAAGTTTTCAATCAAAACAAGCAATCATCATTAGCCTCATCATCACAACAAAACTCATGCTTGACCAATCCACATAGATGTTGAAAGACTCACAAAAGGATTAAGCAAACATATCACAAATAAATCAAAAATAAATCCTATCACAAAATTTCTACATCCCCCCCCCCCACACTTAAATGCATGCAATGTCCCCATTGCAATAAAAGTAAAGAGAAAGGGATGAGAAAGTTTCACTAATGACGACACAATTCGGCAATCAAGCTTCAAATCCTCAAAGAACCCCATAAGCAAGTTACCTACACAAACAAAAACAAAGAAAACCAAGCATAATACCTACTAAAGAAAATAAAATAAAGTAAAAACCAAAAACTAACTAAAAACCAAAATAACAAGAAAAATAAAACGAACTTACTTACCAAACTTACCAAAACTACAAAGGTGGGTTGGAGGGATGAGAGAATGAAGGAGAAAATCAGTGAATGAATTGTGGGGAATCAACGATTCTGAGTTTAAAACCATGCACGTTTCTGATTTTGACCGGGTCCAGCGGCCCGTTGGAGTCCAGCGTCCCGCTGGACCTTCTTCTCGCATTTTCTCGCCGCATCATCCCAGCGGCCCGCTCGGGCCCAGCGACCGCTGGCCCGAGCTCTCAACTTGCCTTCAATTTTTTATTTTTTTTAATCCTGCAAAATAAAAAGAAAATTTTGAAATTTGAAATGAAAATTAATTAAAAGAAAATGAGAATTCACAAAACCGTGGGTTGCCTCCCACGAAGCGCTTGTTTAACGTCATTAGCTCGACGGAATGTGCATTAACCAAATCCCGTCGCGGCTAGCGACGTGTGGAATCTAATGATCTCCTTGAAAGCTAACACGGGCCCGAGAAATTTATCAATCATTCTCAATCGAACTTCGGGCTTTTCCTCCACCTCCGATCGACAATCAAGGATTTGTTCATCTTCGATGCTCATCTCCCCCACACTTACTTGAGGATCCACATCAAACTTTTCATAAGCTTGCCATTCAAACCAAGGCTCTTCCTCAACGTAAGCTTCATCATGCACATTCGGAAAGGATGTATCTTCTTCTATAAAGCTCATCACAAAAAACTCCTTCACTCCCTCGACTTCCTTCAAGTCACTCGAATCGTGCTCGATGAGTAACTCTTCCTCCTCAATGCATTCCGCTTCATCCACACAACTAAAGAAATCCTCGTCAATGAGCTCCTCTTCTTGGATATCAGCTTTTAATTCCTGCTCAACACTATCCTCATCCACATTGTCAGAAATATGCATATATGAACATTTTTGGATAAAATAATTAGAAAGAGAGGTAGAAGGTTTATTCTCAAATACCGAAAATGTTACCGAACCTCCTTCACCGGCCATGCTCAATGTGCCAGATGCAACATCTATACGAGTTCGCGTAGTAGCCATGAATGGTCGTCCCAACAAAAGAAGGTGACCTTTCGCACTCCTCGCTCCACGCCCCACATCAAGCACGACGAAATCAGCAATAACTTGAATGCCTTCAACGATTATAGCAACATCCTCCGCAATTCCCAAGGGACAACTTAAAGTGCCATCCGCTAGCTCGATGCGAATATCAGTTGTCTTAAGAGTCTTGGAGCTCAATTTCTCGAAGATAGAATGTGGCATCAAGTTCACTGCTGCCCCTAAGTCCATTATTCCCAAGACACTCTCCCCACTATCCAAAATAACATTCAAATTGAAACTTCCCGGATCACCTCGTTTGGGAAACGATTTGAGATGACAAACATGCTTGTGATCCTTCTTCTCCTTCTTCACCCTACTCGGAAAAGTAATAGGCGGAACATAAGGATTTGGAGATTTATGGAGTTGAGACTCTAAAATAGACTTTGAAATAGTCTTCCTGCCGGAATCGTCCAGGGCCAGCGGCCCGCTGGAAAATGCTCTCGGCAAAAGATTTTTCTGAGGCCCAGCGACCCTCTGGGCTCCAGCAGCCCGCTGAGAAGTGCTCTCGGGAATTTCATCTTTGTTATCAAAAATCTTTTCGTTTCTCAACTCCGTGATGTCTTGAGCTTGTAGTGGTTGAGGCTCGGAATCAGGCTTTGTTACGGACTGCTCCTCAGAATGAACCAAGTCTTGCAATTGTGAGGGTTGCTCTTCAATTAATTGTGACGATTGAGGTATGGTAAGGACCGTCACTGCATGAGCTGGATGTGGCTGC
Source organism: Mentha longifolia (assembly GCA_001642375.2). NCBI lineage: Eukaryota > Viridiplantae > Streptophyta > Magnoliopsida > Lamiales > Lamiaceae > Mentha > Mentha longifolia. The sequence goes on along the minus strand of CM038111.1, from coordinate 3,734,040 downwards.
AAGCCTTGAGCCGGAAGCTTGCTCATTTGTATGCTTTGCTGAATTTGATTCATTGATCCTACCATTTGCCCAATGGTATTTTCAAGGCGTTTGATTGTAGCATTCTGAGCATCTCTGTCCAATTTGAACTCTTGGAACATAGCCATCCATGGCTCTTGTGAAGGAGGGGCAGGGAGAGCAAGTACGACTGGAGGAGCGGGTAAAGCAGGTAGTGGTTGTTGAGGTGGTGGAGCTTGATGTGTTCGGTTATTAGGTGGATATTGAGGTGGATGGTTATATGATTGTGGTGAATGGTAGTAAGATTGATGAGGTGGTTGTGTTGGTGGTGGATATGATTGGTTTTGAGAAGGGTAGTAAGAAGACTGTGTGGGTTGAAATTGTTGATATGGAGGGTAGTAGGTTTGGTTTTGAGGGTATTGGGGAGGTTGGCGATGAGGTTGGAAGTTCGAATTCATACCTTGCCCTTGAGGTTGATACCCCGTTCCTTGTTGATTTCTCCATGGTTGAGTTTGTTGAGGAGGTGCTTGTGGTTGATAACCTTGTGCAACAAAAACTTCCGAAAAATTGCCCATGTTCGAGCAGAAATCAGCAAGGTGCCCCAATTGTTGACAAGCATCGCACACCTCTATTTCGGGCTCTTGAACATAAGAGACAGCTTTTTGAACTGGAGGTGTGGTGGGCTTGAGAATTTGCATGGAAGGGGTGGATGGCGTTTGTTGTTGATTGGAGAATGCCTTCTTCTCAAGATCCTCCATCTTTTTGAGAACCGCAGCCATTTGTTTCTTCATCTCAGAACCGATGCTAGCCATGTTTCCCTCACTGTTTGATCCTCGAGACGCCTACCTTTGTGAACTCTTTGCCACAGTCTCGAAAATTGCAATCGATTCCCTAGCTGTTTTTTCAGTGATATCTCCTCCTGCTGCACTATCCACCAAATTTTGAGTCGTTCGATTGAGGCCCTCATAGAAGAATTGTTGCAACATCTCATTCTCGAACTTGTGGTGTGGGCACTTTTGCAGCAATCCTTGGAATCTCTCCCAAGCTTCATGGAATTCCTCATCAGGTGCTTGGGAAAAATGCATAATCTTGGACCGGAGCTCAAATGTTTTCTTGCTAGGGAAGAATTTAAGCATGAACTTCTCACAGACAGCGCCCCAGGTGGTCAGTGAATTGGGTGTAAGGGAGCGATACCATGTCTTTGCTCGATCCTTCAATGCTAACGGGAAGCACTTCATCCTCAATTGCTCCTAAGTAATTTGTCCAAATGGGAAGTTATGGACAATCGAGCAAAATTCCTCAATGAAATCCAAGGCGTCCTCATTCTCCATGCCATGGAATTCGGGGAGTAGCTTCTGATGTTGCGGTTTGAGCTCATGATCCCTGACCGGACTAGTCAGGGCAATCGCCGACGTAGCTGTGATGACTGTAGGTCTGCCAAATTGGCAAATCGGAAGTTTTGCCATCTCCGGATCTACTACCACGACCGGCTGTTCCAACTAATGCTCTAGCTTTTCCTCAACAATTGGTGTATCGAGAACGCTAGACTCGTCGTCGGAGTTCTTGAATACTCCTCCCTCCTTAAATGTTGAAATTGCTGCTAGAATGTCCTTTCTCCGGTTGATATTGTCAATGTAAGGTGCCAATAGTTCGTCTTGACTTCGGGTACCTCGCATGCACAACACTCAACAAACAGATCAAACGCACCGACGGGAAGAGGAGAAAATCAAGAACAAAAATATAATTTTTTTTTTTTTTTTTTAATAATCACAGAAAATAAAATCACACAATTAATCGCCTAAAGCTTTCCCCGGCAACGGCGCCAAAATTTGTTTCACCCAAAATAGTGCTAGCAATAGGACTAGGTCTATCGTAGTACTAGTAAGATGAACTCTAAGTCGAATCTCAAGGAAAGCTTAACAGGGAAACCAATTGTGCGATTATCTACCCTAAGAAAGCAAGTAAAAACAGGGGGGTTTTGAGTTTTGATTAAGTCCTATGATTTAAAATAAATAAAGCAAATAAATTAAACTAGACTTGAAAGCAAATAAAAGCAAGTAGAAAGCACTCCCGTCTGTCACCCGGGATAATAAATTCATCTAGAAAAAAGCAGTAAATCTACCTAGGCATGAATTGAAAAGAAAGCAATTAAATCTAAACTAGAGCAAATAAATCTTAACATGGATCTAATGTAAATTAAAGCAAATAAATTTAAACTAAATAAAGTGATTAGAGAAAGCAAGTAAAAAAATTAATCTAAGAGCACAAATTAAACTTACGAATCAAAGATGAAAGAAAGAACAAAGAACTTGAATTAAATCTTGAATCCAAAGCTATAATCTTCAAAGCAATAACTAAAAACTAATATAAACTAATCTAGAGTTTTAAGGGCTAAAAACTAGGAAGAAAGATATCTCTCACGTTCACAATAGTTTTCATATATATATATCTCAAAAACCTACTCAAATAAGGAAAATAACATAACAAGTCGGCCCGGACCAGCGGCCCGCTGCGTATCCCTCTCGCGTTTTTCTTGAAACTGACGGGCCCAGCGGCCCGCTGGGTGCTACACTCGGCCCGCTGCGCGCAACTTTTTTGTTTCGGTCATATCTCCTTCGTCCGAACTCGAAATTGACCGCCGTTTTTTCCTATGCGCTCCTATTGAACTCCTCTTTGATGTTATGCTCTTAGTTCATCCGAAATTGATCTTCACTTTTTGCTCATTTCTTCGTTTTTGTGCTTCTTTTCTCTCTTCTCTTCCAAAACTCCTCACGAACCTAACTTTGACTAAAACACACGAAACGAACACATAAAAACGAACAAAACATACGAAAACAAACTCACACCAAACTATAAAAATCAAACAAAAACACACTAAACACCACGCGTACTCGTATGGGACAAAAAAATGAGCATGAAAAGAAAGAAGAAAGAATATATATGTATCGAATTATATATATTTACATAGGGATAACAAATTTCTTGATGAAATCCTAGTGCAAAATATTGGAGTGGTCCTTAGCGCAATAAGCAGAGAAGAAGCTTTAAAGAAGCTCTACACACAAAATTGGTCCCTCATCTATTTATAAGGTACATTACTACATTAATAATAATAATAATCTCATATAAATTATATTGAATCGCCTGTGATTAATTAATTAATTAACTAATCTCTCACTCCAATTAATTCTCACAATATTTCCTAGCTTGCACGTTTTAATTATACAATAATATGTATGAGTCATGACCTCTAAATCTAATATTCAATATATATATTCAATATGTGCCTATATGTTATTGAATGCTAGGAACTACACATACACAACCAATGTCAACAATTTATTTCCCAACTTAAAATAAATTAATTAAAAGGAGCCTCTCTCTCTCTCTCTCTCTCTAGCTAGGGTTCATGGCATGCTATGAAAATGTTGTGCTAATAAAGTTAATTGTAGTTGTCAATAAAGGGGTAGTTACCCTTCTTTTACATCATGCAAAGTATTGGTCCCAATATTTATGCATTGAAGTTAAAAGTGATATTAAGAACCATTTAATAGCTAGCTAAAGGGCATAACTCCTAAAATAAACACACACACATTACCAATTGTGCAGGTCTCATTCAATTTTGCCAACTATGATGATATATTCATCAATTCTACTTCTCCATCACTCATATTTCCTCTCTCGTTATAGGCATACACACATGCTTCCATCTTTTCCCTTCTCTCCCCACCCCCTCTCTCTCTCTCTTCCCTTTCCTTTCTAACATGGCAACCTAGCTAATATTCTCTCATACATCCTTCTCTTCCTCTTCCCAACCTAATTTTTTTACTTCAAATATATATATCTTGTCCGAAACCGACACCGAAGATTGTTCATCACAAGAACTAGAGTTGGTATATATTTTCTTTTCCTTTACTATTCTTGGAAGTTCTTGATCTTGATTATATCCTTATTTTCTATATAGTTTAGTAGATTTGTGTTTATATTTTTATATGTACCCTAGCTATATATTTATAAGAGTTTGAGTTTAGTTTCTGAAAATTGCATATCCCATGTACATGGAATTTTCCATTTTGTAAAAATTGTTGTCATTTCTTGATTAATGCAATTTTCTTGAAATTTTTCTCTGACAATAATTTTATTACCTTATCCTATACATACCTATATATCTATATGGGGTTTGTTTTCCATCTACCATACACTTAATTTCTTCAACTTCTTTAATTTCCATCATCTACTTTCCTACATATAATCATGTAAGAAATCACTCCAAGAATCACCAAAAAACATTAGCTAATAAACTCAAAACTGCAGGGAATTGAAAGAAAGTGATGAAGCAAAAATGGCAATGAATCCAAGAGGAAAAGGCTTGGGATCATCAAAGAAAGAAGAACAAGAAGAGGGTTTCAACACCAAATTCCCAGAAATACCCTCCTCCTCCTCCTCCTCAAGGCAGTGGGCATCAGCCTTCAAGAATCCAAGAATCGTTCGAGTTTCGAGGACTTTCGGAGGGAAAGACAGGCACAGCAAAGTCTGCACAGTGAGAGGATTAAGGGATAGAAGGATTAGGCTATCTGTTCCTACTGCAATCCAACTGTATGATCTTCAAGAAAGGCTTGGCCTCACTCAGCCCAGCAAAGTCATAGATTGGTTGCTCGAAGCTACGAAGCAAGAAATCGATAAGCTCCCTCCTCTCCCAATGATCCCTGCAAATTTCTTGCAGTTTCATCAACCCTCACTGCCCTTTCCAAACCCTAATCTTGATCCAAATCACCATGAGCCCTCATCTTATGCCGCTGAGTTTCTCTCTCCGAATCTGTTCAAGGAGAGAGAGAGGTGGGGTGTTGGGCCCCACCATGATCAAGAAATTAATCATGGGGAGCAGAACTTTTTCCCCTTGAACAACAGCAACCCTCACTTTTCTTCAGTTCCTAACTTGCCTTTTAATAACCCTAATTTCTTCCATTTGGAGCCTCAGAACCTCACTCTGTCCCAATTTGGAGGAGGGTTTTCTTTCTTGAGGAGCGATGATCGAGAGAACTCGAACCTCTCGTCTTCTTCGACTCGATCTTCGAGTTCTCAGATTTACATGGCTGAGTCTGCTGCTGCTCACTTCCCTCCCTACTTTGCCCCATCTTTGGAAAATGATCATTTTAGGCAGATTAATAATTTGCAGAACCATAATTCGAGCCTCCATTTTGTCAATTCCCCCATGAAATCTTTCATCTTGAATGCATCCCTTCATATGGATGGGCAAGAAGAAGAAGGGAAACAGGAGAAGGACAACACAAGTTCTTGATTAGGGTTCATTGCAGCGTTAATTAATCTGGTAAGTAATTCTACTTATATATATATTATTATATTTATAGAAACTGCTTATGGTTCTAGTATTAATTCTTTTTGAAGAAACATATATACAATGAGAATTCTTATACTACTCAATGTATTACAGTATATTGTGACGTTATACAATGTGTATTCATTATAACTCAATTATCGAGTTATCTTTTTTTTTCTTTCTTTTTTTTCTGCAAGGAAATATTTCAGAGGTTACTGAGCTAATAATTAGTCTTATTGGGAGATACAAAAAAGATTTTGGCGAATTAATTTTTCAGGCTATTTATATACTCTCTTCATTTCATGGAGAATGACTTATTTGCTTTTTGAACTTCTGGCACGTTTTTCCACGCTTTAAATGATGAGTTTTAAAATGATGAGTATAACTTTAATGGAAGTGATTTATAATGTGTATCTTTGTTTACCATATCATGTTTAATTTATTGTAAAAATATTGTAGTGTATATGTGGATAAATTGGTCTATGAATTACTCACATTTCAGTTTTAAGTAGCAGAATTTTATTCTGTGCATAGAGTAAAATTGGGAGGAAATATATTTGTTGGAATATAAAAAAGTATTCACGTACATAGGGCCTAAGTTCGTTAATTCTTGAATTATTGTCAGGTTTAGTCATGTTATAGAATGTGCATATTATATTATATATGACTAATTATTCATGAAGAAATATTTACCAGGATATATATGTGCATGCAGAATATTAAAGTCGGTCACTTATTTAGAAAGCCATTTAATTATGAAACATATTCAAACTATTTGAAAATATTTATGCTTTAATGTTATGATTTTGGACTCTCTGTTACGTCCAAATAACTAGATAGTAGATACTATTAATTATTCATATGAAAATGAAATGTATATTTGGCGGGAGAGTGCAAATATAGTACCCAATGACAGTAAGAATGTTGGACCCATGCATAAATAATATTTCCAATTTACTTTACTTAATTAACATGTTCCTTGATAATTCATATATTTAAAACTGCCAGGAGAAAAAAAAAACAAAGGTTAACTAAATACATGAAAATTACATATGGGTTTTATATGCATAAATTAGTCCTTTTTTTGGGGGGGGGGGATTTTTGATAAAGAAAAAAATTGCCCGCTAATTAAATTACTAAATGAATTGATAGACATAGATTTGAATATTCAATTTGTTTAAATCTAATGGACACTTTTGTGCAAACAAAAAAAATTAGAGCACTAGACAAAAAAAAATAAATATATATATATATATAAAAGAAAAGAACAAATACATAATAAAATAAGGATAAAAAAAATATAAAAGGGGGAAGCTAAGCTCCCAGCGAGGATCGAACTCGCGACCTTTCGCTTACGAAGCGAACGCAATACCACTATGCTATGGAAGCCATTTATTTGATCATTTTCAACAATAAATTGATATTATTTAAAAAAGTTCATATTTTTCTACAATCCATTGCTAGTTTTCCAAAGATAATTATCTGATAATTAAATGACATTTTGAGTGTTTGAACTTTTCTTGCATAATGTAAAGATTGCACTCACAAATGAATTTTCTTTTGACATCCAAATTCTATACATACCTCTATAAATTAAATCAAGTGAAGAAATGAGGAAAAAAAAAATAATTAATTAAATTACTCCAAAGAGAAGTGGAAATGAACTGAAATCTACTTTCCAAAGGGTCTACCCTTAGCTACTGCTTTAGTTCTCAGACCAGACTCTCCGATCACAACCTCGTTCACCAGATCTTTGAAGATCGAGCGTTCGATGTCGAGCACAGCGCCTGAGATCTCGTCGTCGAAGTCCGTCCACCGTTCTGACTCACGGTGCATCACATCCTTCCACACCACATCTTTCCACCTCTCATCTTCCTCCCCTTCTCTCAATGAGCTGCGTTTCTCCTTCCCGCCTTCTTCGATCTCCGAGCACACTTCTCTCAGCAGCTTCTGACCATTCATGGCGGTCCTAGTCAGCCTGAGCCTCCTCAACCATGGCTCGGTCGCCACCAGCTTTCTCCCGAGTATCTCGTTCACAGTGTCGAAGACGAGCCTCCTCCGGACTTTCTTCTCCGAGATGCTTTCTCCCTTGAGGGTAGGGGCAGTGCTAGTCTTCGTTTGCTCCAACACGAGGAAGAGTTGAGGGTTGATGGCGTGGCCCGAAGGGTGGAATTGGAAATTCACGAGGGAAGAGCCGAGGTCCCTGAGAAGGAGCCCCGAGGCTAGTAGAATCTCGTATACGTATCTGTGGTCCGGATCGGTGTTTTCACACAATGAGGCTATGTAGTCTGTGCTTGCCTCGTCGTGGCCGGAGCTGAGGCGTCTCAGCTTCCGAACTAGACTTTCGACGCTTTGAAGCTTGTTTTGGTTGATCTCCGATTTGAAGCCACGTTCGACGTTCGTATCTGCAGAATTTCCTCGAACGAGACTCGAGCCCTTCTCTTTATCCATGGAGATCTCATCTGTCAAACAAAAGAAGTTCAAGTAATCAGATGCTTTGATCATTTCTTGATTGCATGAAAATTAAATGGCAGAATTTGGAGAAAATCAAGAAAATATAAAAAAAGTTAATTCAACAAACAAAAAAGAGTTTATACCTTTGTATGGAAGTGAAGAATGTGAATCTTCTTTATGAACTCTGTTATCAAGAACAGATACAGGACTGGAGTACTCAACCTGAACAATCCCGAATTCGGTCGATTTTTCTTCGTTCGACGACGAACTACGCACCTGGAGCGAATCATATAACACAAATCAACAAACAGATACAAGATATCAACTAAATAAACGATGCCAAAAAGTATGAACCTTCTCTGTGGAGACGGACAACGTGGACTCGGAACCTTCCCTCGATGGACTCGTGCAGCTACTCGTTCGAGGAGATTTCTCATGACTGGAAGCCGAAGCATTCGACTGAGCCACGTTCTCATTTTCACAGTAGTTCGAGTTTCTTGATTCGATAACTACATCACTTTCTTGAATGATGGAATGTTTTGGTCTTCGTCTTCCACCAGGAGAATTCGACTCGCCTAGCTGCTTATTCGGCTGTTTTCTAGTTTTGCTCGAATCCGGAGGCGTAGGTGGTCGAGCTCTTCTTTCCAGCTCGAGTTTCTTCTGCAGCAATCGAGGGCTGATCGACCCCGAACTCTTCCCCACACCTCCATAGCCACCATCTTTGGCTGAAAGCTGTGATCTTGTTGAAGTCTGTGTAGCCTTCAAAGCTCTATCGTTTTTTGCACTGGCCGAAGAGACTACGAAAGGTTTAGCCGGTTTCATGATCACGATTGGAGACTCGGTGTTTCGTGCTGAAACGATTATCCTCTTTGTGGAAGCAACAGCAACCGGTCTCGCTTCGTGTTTGGATCTGGACTGCTTCTCCTCACAGTTCGAGCCCCGAATTTCTTGCTGAGTTTGCAGCGATTTCTTCGACTGCATTGCTTCCAATATCTGTTTAAGTGCTCTGAGGTCCTTCCCGGATTGAGTGAATTCGAGATCCTTCAATCTCTTCTCGATCTCGCTGTAAACGGAAGGAAATCCACTTTCGGCCTTTAATGGTTTCGGAGAACTCCTTCTTCCTTCGGTATGCTTCCACGGTGCTGGCTCCACGGGATTCTTCCAACGGGGCGAGTGTGGCTCTTTCCATGACTTCTTCGGGGAACTCGTTGCTGTAACTGAACTTCGATCTCGTTCCAAAAATGGCCTCGAATTGTTAACAAGAAGCTCTCTATCTGGATAGCTCTTAGCTGCAGTAGAGTTAGTATCAATGGACGAAACGGATTGAGGCAGTGATTCGAGTCCCATCAGCTTTGCCACTACACTAGGCGGCCGTGGAGAAGATTCTAGAACATTCTGGACCTTTCCATCCTTGCTACAATCTAGCGAAAGACGAGAAAGATCTCTAAGCTTGACGGTGGATTTGGAAGCATCCCTCGAATCGAATGGTGCCCGGTTTCCTACTTCCCTTCCATCATAGGAAAATCGAGGGGCGTCACGAGAATTCAGAGACGGAGCTTCGTCTCTTGCATTGTAGGACAATGATCTCACGAGCCTTCTACGTTCGCTCTGATGCTTAGTTGGGGATTCTTGAACTTTAGCTACGACTCGAAGAGATTCTTTGAGATCAAGAACCGAGGCATGAGAGTTTCGATTAGTTTCAGCGTGCAGTCTCGGTGATGAATCTTGAAACCTCATGGCAGGATCAGCTGCCTCCTCTGAAGTTTTCGCTTTCACCGAGAGGCTATGGATATCTCTGTACATTGAATCCTTCACTAGATGACGAATATCACTGTCTCTTGAAGGGGTTTCGGGGAAGATAATTCTGTCAAAATGTGCAGCTCTGATACAGTCGAGGGACGATGAAGAGGATGAACGAGACAGGGAGGTGAAGGATGCCCTCGACGATTCAGAGGCGATTCTTTGTCTCTCTAGGTTACTTTTTGTTGGAATTTTCTCCTGAAATAGAGAGTGACAAGATAAATATACCATGAAACTAAATGTTGTTTCTCAACAGAAACATTACCAAAATCTGAACAAATATTTGCACAACTTTTTTTGCAGATTTCATTTTTTATTGCTCTATCATACATAATTCAAACAGTGGAAAACACCAAACTAAAAGAATATGATTTGTTGCAATCAAAACAAGGGTAAGAAGCATAGAGAATTTTCATAATAATTGCAGATTTTGTAAGACAAAATCATATGCACTTTGCCTCAAGAAATCAATGGAGCTTTGTTTTACTTCATCAATGAAAAAGAGAAGTAATACTAATAACAATGAAACCACCATTTCTATATCGAAGCCTAACAGTTAACATTCGTAATTAGATGTAATTACACAATCTCTACCAACCAAACAAGCCCTCAAGAACACCACTCGACACAATGCAATCGTAGTTTCAAGACATAAGAGACTAAAAAAATTCAAGAATCCATACTGTAGATTGAGAGCTCAGGCGCTCCTCATTAGATTCCCCTTCACCATTGAAATCTGAAATTCCAGCAACAAATGGCATTCAATATTGAGGCAATGTATGAGAATTAAGCAAGCAACTAAGAAATAGACATTATATTTGCAGCTATACATAACAATAAAATAAAAAAAAGCAGATGATGCACATTTATCACGTTCTTGAATCATCCACATCTATTTCAAAATAAGATTAATGGCAACAATCACACAGATTTGAGTAACAAGCATTTTATTTTACCATGATGAATCCCTTTTCCGGTGTGGCCAACGAGGCGCCTCTCACCGGAGAGAATGGGGTGGCGATCGAAGAGATGAAGTATGCCATTCATACACCCTATTTGCTTCTGTAAATCTAGATTATCATCTGTCAAAGAATGTAATATTTTTGCTGCCATATTTAGTGCCTTTCTTCCAACACTACATCAACCCCACCACCAGCTAAATATCCAACTATCCTACCACCTTATATCCAATAAAAAGCCTAATGTACAATATGTCCTAGTCTATAACAGTTCATCAATGCTAAAATCCAGCTCCCAAATTTAGATTTTTCTGTCCCATGTATTGTCCTAATCCTCCCTCACAACTCAACACTAAGCCAAATCATGTGGAAATAAACAAACAAACCCTCATAAGCAGAGAGAGTTCATCAATCATCACAAGCATTTCAAGAAGCAAAACACAAATGCATTCTCTCTCAAGAATTACAAAAGCAAATGATGAAGATGAACTTCCCTATTTACTAAAATTCACCCATTTCAACTCCTCATAACTCAAGAATCACGAAAATAGAGAATTTTTGCAGCTTGCTTCAACAAAACAAAGCAAGCCCAGAATCCAAAATCGAATCTTTTTAGCGAGAGAGCCAATATATCACTATCAGAATTCAAGAAACACAACGCGTAACCATAAATCGTCCGGTCAAGAAATGAAAACAAGAGCAAGAAGGAATATGTGCAGAGGAATTCAAATAGTAGATGCCATTGAGAAATAATCCCTCGATAGAATTCTAAATAAACAAGGGAAATGAAGGCAGTTAGTTGTTGGATTGAAGTATGGTCCATCATCCATGTGTAAATCCACGAACGATCAGAGAGTGCGATGCTGGCAAGACCATTATTATTACTTTTTTTTTTCTCAATAATAGCTGAGTTTAAAGAGAGAGAGAAAGAGAGTTTGATTTCAGCCGCCATGTGGAATGGGGAATATCGGTGGGTCTGAAATTGTCTGCATGAACATGTGATTATGTCAGTGGATTATGAGGAAGAAAGAGATTCTTTTCAGATGTTTTCTTTTGAGTTTTTGCTTAACCATACAGATTCTTCTCCGCTTTCTTAACTTAACCAACTTTCAAGCACATTATTTTGGGATAAAATATCAATTAATCTGATAAATTTATATTGCGATAAATTTAGTAATTTGACATATGTGACAATGTTAGTTTCACAAATAAAATGCGTAATAATTTTAGTTATTTAATAAAATTTGACATTGAAAAATTTAGTTAACTTTCACTCTTGTTCTTCATAAGAGAGTGAATTTTACTTTTTAAAAAAATATAAAGCTTTTAAGAGTTTTTTTATTTTTTATTTTATTTTATTTTTGGGGGGGGCTTTGGAGAGCTTCGTTGCCAGTAAGATATTCCGGTACATTTTCATTAAATAGTTAAAATAGTCATATAAGTAAAATCCAAGCTAAATTTATGTATTTTGCTTTATTTCAACAAAAATTATGAGATTCATCTTCTTTTACCTTTTCAATTTCTTTTATGTGAATTTGTGGATATGAGATCTAATAAAATTAATCTTTTTGTGAGAAAAATTTTGAGAAAATTAAGGGCTGATTTGATTGAAAGTCTTGCCAAATTGGCGATAAGGTGATCATCAAATTGTGGTGGCAAGTTTAGTTACATGTCTATGTCAATTTTTGTGGATAAATTTTAACTATTAACGGGGGCCATAATGTGGATATTAGGGTTTTTTTTTTTTTTTGAAGAATATTAATAAAAGTTGAAGATTACTTAATGAAAACTTAATTAATTGATTGATCAATTTCAAGATCGTGTTATATACATCGAGTCACTATTTATATTTTGTGACAGATATTTTTTTTTTTATTCATTAGTGAAAGAAAATGCAAGATGACTTACTATTTTAAAATAAAATAGGTAAACTAGTTTTCTCATAGATGCAAGTTTTGCAAACTAACAAAAAAATACAAGGTGGAATTATATTTCATGATAAACAATTTAGAATTGTTTGTGGGATTACTCAACTACAATGTTAATTAAATAAGGAGAGTTTATGCAAGGATACTCATATCTTGGAATCTTTAATTCTAACCAACCATACGAAATTATGTATTTTTATATATACACACTTGTATTTTTTTTTAATGTAAAATTGTAAATTTATATCGATAAAATTCATACATTTGGGATTTCTTTACTTGTCGTTCGTGGGCTAGTAGACTACTAGTAGTTTTTAAATTTCTTGTCGGAAACAATAAAGAAAAAGAGACCTGATGAGGATAGACTTAATTTAATAAATATACACAATATATCAAGCCATGATTAAATATAGTTTTAATATATAAAATCGAAACAATAATAATTATTTAAATGCAGATAGCGAGTACACTTAATATGTTTTTTGGTTCTTCTGTTTCTATAGGAAATGTTTGCCAATGAGCAGACAAACATAACAAATTAATAAATCAACAGTTTAAACTATCTATCTTTTATTTAATTATTTACATATGGAGTTAAAAAAGTGCCAAGATATATAATCATTTTTTATGAAGCAAAATAAATAATTTATTAAGTATGGTAATTATTTTTCCATATGCATTTGTAGTGGCGATTTCACTAATAGATTATGTTCAAAGACATCACTATAATTATATCAAACAATATGTAATAGATGTTCATGTGCAATCACATGGAACTCAATAATAGTAGCTTTAAATTATGCTTTTAATAATAGTGCCTATACTATTCCCAAATCGAAATTAAAATCAGTAAATGAGAGATGCAAACTAGTGTGGATATATATAATAACAATAATATTTTTGTTTCATTTATACTAATATTTTTAAAAGTATTTAATTGACGATTACCTACATTATGTTTGATTTTATTAGTAGATGATTATTGATAACGCAATACACCTTCAATTTCTACATAAAATTAATATAAAGCATTCTACATAAAGTGGGAAAAAGCATTATTGCAACGTTTTCCTAACTAAAATCCAAGAATGACTATTTAAAGCTAAGAATAGACAAAATATAGGGTATAGAGGAAAGAAAAAGCAAAAGATTATCACATGAATAAAGTGAATAATCAAAATATATCATGTGCTGTGCTTCAACTCTATTAGGACATTAGCCTGTGTTACTAGCAAAAATACAAAATGCACATTCTTTAATTATTAAGCTTTAAAAATCATTCAATAGTAAATCAACCATTTTCTTGATAATTTATCCAATGATCAATGTGTAGTAGAAAGAGCAATGATTACTTACCACTTTCATGTTTTTTAACATGTCACGTCTTTTTTTCTTTTTCTTTTTTTCAAATTTTCTTTTCTTAATTTCATTAAGAAAACCATAGCTAAAAAAATAGCATGTACCAATGATATACTCTTTAACTTCAAGAGTATGTCATTTTTTTTTATTAGGAGGTCCACAAAGGGTAAGTTCTTTCCATATTTAGTAAGAATCTCAACTCCATTTTAACCCATTAAGTGGAACTATTATTCATTACAGCACACTTTATCCAATATTTATTAAATCTCTTAGACAAACCAAAAGAGACATATTATTGTGTACGTGTGTTGACCTAACATATTAATGCCCGGTACCAGATTTTGAATTCGAAACTTTCGTGACTCGATCTTTAAATTTCATGTTTAATTGTTAAAATAGAAAAAGACATACTCTCGCTCTCGGTGCACGAACGGAATATTAGAAAGGAAAACATAATTTACATAAAAAAAGAAAAGTCTAGGAAAGTTTGCTAATTGAAATTTACTATAAATAGGATACCACCTCTTTTACAACCTGCCTCTGAAACTATTATTACTGCAAACCTAAATAAACTTAATTTAGTAATTGTACCTCAAAGATTGATATACCTAATGTAGTAATTGTACACTCCTCAGCTGCCTGTATACATCAGCAAAAATCTCTCTGAATATACCTATCCTGGAAAATGCACACCATCAAAATTCATCTGTAAAAAATGTAACATTACCTTTTCAAAAGATAGTAGATTTTTTAAGCATTCAAGATCTAGTTATAGACAAGTTTTATCCAAAATTACCTTATAATCCATAACTACAGGTTTGGACCTAGCCCAGTAAGCACCAATAGTTATAACACCAAAGTCTTAGATCCCTTGCACCTAACAAGGAATACAATACCATGATTAAAAAAAAAAAAAAAACAGGTATGGAAACAGAATCAGCTTTATTTCCACAAAGGCAAGAAAACAAAATTCCAGAGCTCCAATAATCAAGATTTTGCATATGGATAATCACTGTTGGAAAATTTTGAAAAGAGATTTGGTGTTAGGTAATATACATTAAGCAAGTAAGCTAAACAATACATATACCGTGAAAGAGGGTATGATACAGATAAGGTAAAACCAAAACCGTAGAAGACCAGCTCGAAAGGAAGGCATTACGTACAAATTTTGCAACTTCCTCAAAATTTTTGCTAAATTTACATTCAAAACAGCATTCTGAGGTTGGTAGTGGGATATACTTGGGATTTGTTGGAGATGTTTGATTTAATTGATCATCAAAGCAGTCGACTCTTAAAAGCCTCCTCCTTGAACAATGCAGTTGAATGGCCTACTCCTCATAATCCTGCAAATCTAGAATGCGATAAAAGTCCAGGTAGGCCAGTTCATTCTTTAATGCAGACTATACTCAGATCTTACACTTTCACATATTTGTCAACATAACCCTGCAAATAAAGCATAGAAAGAATTGTCAAAGAGAATCAATTGATAAGTCATGATTAGCAATACTATCAGATGGAAAATACACTCAGCCAAGGAGCTGTCAATACTTCGATGCAAACATGTAAAGACATGAATATCATATATGTTGATCCTCAGATAGAGACTTGTCCACCAACATTACCAGAGATGCAATAATTTCTAAATCATTGAACTGTAACTTTGGTCTTAAAGTTGGCATACCATGACAAGCTTTGTCAATTTTCCTCTTGAAGAATCAATGTAATGATTTACTTTTGCCTGGGATTTAGGTATTTGGTGACCCTTCATAGCTCCAGATACTTTATCAACGGTTTTCTTGACAATGGTCTTGAATGCCTCCTTGCTCATATTACCCTGCCGCCATGATGGCTTTAGAACTTCCTTCACAAAAGCAGCAATCGAAGACTTGAAAAGTTTAGCAGATTTCTCTTTGCTTTTTTTCTTTTTCCCCGAGGTCATAACCTGATCGATCTCAAATTCTCCTGCATTCATGTCAGTTGCGTCATTAGGATTGCTAGGGCTGCTGTCCAAAATAGCCCCTGCAGCCACATCAGCTGTTTCTCCACATTCTTCTTTTTCTAAGGAACCATAGGGCGATACAGCTATTTCCGCTTTGTGCTTGATAGCATCTGTGTTTAACAATCTCCCCGAACCATGAAACCCCAGGACATCATCAGAATCACCAATAGTTTCATGTTTTCGATGAACAGCTTTACTAGATGAATTCGACTTTTGCTCAATGCTATCAAAGAGTGGGTCATACTGACTGCCACCTGGTCTATAAACATTCTCATCTGGCAATACAGAACTTGAAGAAACCATGTCTGTGCCAAAACTTTGAATTCTATGTGGATCAACAGGGGCTGAGCTTAGACTGACTGAGGTACCATATTTAGTACTGGTGGTGGTTGCATCATTTTCTCGTGCCAAAGTATTTGAACTTAACTTGGAGCTCAATGGCAGATCAAAAGTTGATGCGTAAGGATTGAAATGATTTGAAATTTTTGACCCAACAAAGCTGTGCACATAAGAGCGGTTCCTGTCAAGAAAATCTTCAGAGACTCTAGATTTATAGGGACTCAACATCCCAGGCTCAGCAAGTTTTGTGTGGACATCCCCACCAGTAGAATATTGCAGACCATACGAAGCCTGCTGGAAATAAGGATGACCATGAGAAGAATTACCATCTGAAGAAAGTCCTGCACCTAGAGAATTATGCATTCCCTTAAATGGTGACTGACTCAATAAGAGATTAGGTTGAGCCAGAATAAATGATTTTGAAGAATCAATGCCTTGTAAGGAATCTACAGGTAAATGGCTTTCACCCATCATACGCGGACCACCCTCTTGACTAGTTAGATTGCTCGCATGCAAAGTACTTGATCCATAACCATCAGTTCTTTGGAGCATTTGATCAGGTTCTCGAGCAAAGGGGTATGCCTGATACTCGCCCATCTGAGGTCGAGTAGCCATTTCAGTTTGTTGGCTTCTGATAGATGTATTAGAATAGCCGTTCCAAGGAGGCGGTAAAGACTGATGCATATGTTGTGCAGTGCTATGTTCTGCAGATGTTGGCGGCAGCAGCGGCGGTGGTGGAGGAGGTGGAGGTGGAAGATGCGAGCTTGATACAGATTTTAATGGCCCAGGAAAATGAGAATGTTGGTAAGCTGCTGGTGCTACATAAGTTGAGTAGTTTTGAGGAGTCAACTGGTTCTGTGAAGTAGGTGGGATTGAGTTGTAGCTTTGCAATATGGATGGAGCAAATGAAGCACCCACAGGCTGAGATGCTGGAGGCAAAGGAATGGATAATTGAGAAGGATGATTGGCAATTGCCGGACTCAAGGACCAAGATGGGAATTCCGGATTGGAAAACGGTTTCGTCAAATGACTTTCAGCAGAATGCAGTTGACTCTCACGCTCCTGTCTATCAGCTAGATGATGGGTTTGTGCTAGTGAAGAAGATTCAGAGAGCAAACTATCATCAGTTCTTTTACATTCTGGATCAACAACTTGGTGGATCTTATCAGAATATTTTGCTGCAGACTCTGGAAATAAATGACTGTTTTTACCCGAGAGTGTGTCCAGAGCAAGATCACCAGAAAGGTTTTCTATTTCATCAGGAGACTGACTGGTTGAATCAACTGGCAGTCTTTTTAAATCTCTAGGTTCTCGGAAATCAGGCATCTCTCGAGAAAGTCCCGCTTTGTCCATTCTTTCTTTTTCAGTCAGAACCTTACTCTCCTCATCAAAAACAGGACTTCGTAAAGTAGGTGGAGCATCCCGATTATGATGTTTGCCCCTATCATACCTTGATTTCCCAGACTTGTCTGATTCATGGTGCGAATACCGACAAGTAGCTCCACGGTAACACTTGCCTCGGAGAAAGTCAAAGCACCCTGGAAGCTGACCCTTCTCCCGTCTCAGTTTATCTCCACTGTATTCAGTATCACGCCTTAAAAGAGGTGACCGGCTCCTACTTCTTCTCCTTGGAGAAAAACTGGTAATAGAGTCGAAGGATTTAATCTTCATGTCAAGTTATATTAACAGGAGATGCATTAAGCAAATACGGCAAACAAGTGTTTAAAAAAGAAATCAAAAAGTCTAACACTAACCTGCGAGAGCGGCCACGCCTCTCTATTCTCCCCCATGGACTTCTTCTCCTCCTCCTCCTATCATGAGGTGACCGACTTCTGCTTTGACTTCGACTCCTTTTTCTGGTTCTTCTTGAATGCCTCCGCGCATGTGGTGGTGAATCACTTGTATCACTGTCGCTAACGTCTTCCCTAACCAATCTACCAAATTCATCTACCTTCAATTTATCACTCTTCATATCAGGCTTGTGTGCATTGGCCTCTTCAGGACCAATATCTTCATCACGATTCCTCGAAGGATCTTTTGATTGGCATGCATCATAAGTGCTACTGCTGACAGGTCTTTGACCTCTATGGCTTATTTCAGAAGATTCAGCTACTGCCCCAGTTGGAATAGCCAATTTATCAGCTTGCATCACATTTCCTGGTGATCCAATCTCGAACTCAGGGTCTGACAGACTCTTATGCCCGAGAACTGACCCCAAATCATGCTCCTTCTCATCGTCAGATTTTGTAATTTCATCATTGATAGAAAGGGGGCTGACGTCTCCAAGATTTCCATCCTCACTTTCGGAAGTACTGTTGGAAGAATAACTCTGTACGATTTTGAAAGCATTTTCACCTTTCATGGGCTGACCCTGAAGCTCTTCGTAACCAGATTCTGAATGGACAACTCGTCCCGGGGATTTGTCAGAATTTTTATTCTGGGAAAGTGACACCTTTATGCTGATATCCAAGGAGGTATCATTTTGTCCAATACCTGTCGTGCCTGACTCAGCTCTAGAAAATTCCTTCATAGTAGCGGGGAAGTTACAATCAGATGCGACTTCAGATCCTGCAAACAAATCTCAGACAAGGTTAGTCAAAATGAACGACTCAAGATTATAGTTTCAAAAAAATACAGTGAATTAGCACCTTCGGCCTTTGCTATTGAGACTTCAGTGGAGGATAAATTTCCACGTAAAGAAATTTCAGGAAGTCTATGTGATCCAGTATGCTGCAGCGGTTGTAGCTTCTCCCCCGCATAATCTTCTTGAGACGTTGAACCCCACCCATCGTTTGAATTAACAGATAAGCAATTATTTTTCTCCTCATCTGGGTAAGTGATATCATCTAGAAGCCAATATAGAAAGAAAACATTACGTCATATACCATTCAAGTTCTTTACTAGAGTTCATTACATCGATATGAACAATGAATAATAGTTATACAAACTTCAATATGGACAAGGTATAATACACATGCATGTAACATGGAATTTGTTTGATACAGACAAAATAACTTTTCAGACATGTACCAGCATGTCACTTATAGTGCACAGAAAAACAGGTCTTCTTCAGCGACTGAGGAGCTTATACTAAGGTGCATCTCCAAACAGTAACTTGTGGTTCACACTCAATTCTTAAGGATAACTAGTTTTGGACAAAGCAGACCAGTAAACGGATAAAGTTTGTAAGTACACTAGTATTAACTTTAGATTCACACTCAAATGCTGGCATGGCATATTAACAACTGTCGAGCAGAACATTAGGCTAACCTTCCATGTCCATATCAGAATCAGTGGGGGAACAAGCAGCCTCAGCATCCAGTGATCCCACTTGAATTCCACTTTCAGTATGTTGAAATTGAACCTTCACGTGAACACTTCGATCATCAGTGGCTTTCCCAAAACGTGAACATTCCAACTCCAAATTATCCCCATCTGGTAGTCTCTTCCAGCTGTGGTTTCCTTCTTTATTTGATAAAATATCTGATGATGGTGAAGATGGTGGGAGAGGTGGAGCTCTAGGGGGGGAAGGAGGTAGAGGTGGAGGGGGAGGAGGAGGCAGCACTGAACTAGATAAATAAGGTGGTGGTGGAGGTAGGGGAGCATGAGATGGATGTTGATGAGATGGCCCTCTTTCTAACGTGTGACCTTGTGAAGAAGGCAATTGATAGGCACTTGGGCCTTGTGGAGGACGTGGTGGTGGAGGAGGAAGTTGGTGCATATTTTGACTCCAGGGTAACGACTGTTGCTCGATACTCGGATAGGAATGAGATATTTGGTTTCTAATCTGCGGAGGCCTTGGATAGTGTCCATAAGATTGAGCAGAACTCATTCCTTGGTGTAGAGCACTTGTCATGACATGCTGATATGCAACAGCACCGGGTCTCGGATGAAACGATGGATTCCCATGTTGAATAACTTGTGATTGTGGAGCCTGTGAGCCATAATGGGATGTAGGAGGAGCAGTGGTTGAAGAGTGTTCCGGAAATGGAGGTGGTCGTGCATAAGGATCCTGCCCAATCTGAACACTGTAATTCCCTTGACTATGCATCCCTACACCAAATTAAACCGGCAATCAAACAGGCCTGCGTCTCACACCACCCTCCGCAACATTTTCTGTCTTTGATATGCTTCTCAGGAATAACTCTGAAACAGAAACAAATGAAGAGATATCTGAATTCGATGACTAACTAAGGCGCTAAATGTACTGAGGAATAAAATAAGATAACAAGAAATTTAAATAAATGCAGCAGCTAAATTAGTTAGAGGCGATTAGCTTTAGTTTAAACACTGTGAGTTTACTTCTTCTTCTGGCAGCATAAATTTCTACTTCTTTTGGCAGCATAGATTTCGAGCACCATGTTTTACTAGGGCTAAGAACAATAACTGAAATAATCAAATACAATATCCAAATTCAATTACATCAACTCAGAAAGCGACTAATGAGAATAAACCTTCGGCAATTCCACCACATTCCAATAAGAATTGATGCATTCTCAGCTCCGTTTCAAAACAATGGGAGTAAGCAGCAGATTTAAGATTCAATTGAGTACAATCCCACACAACGAGAGTCCCATGAACCAAAATCTCCAGCAATCGCGGGACAAAAAACGGTAACTATTTGATTCCCAGGAATTTCCGTCTCAAAAAAATTAAGTAAAAACCTAACCCATTCAACCGGGAAAAATTCGAACACTTACGAAATATGAAGGAGAGGAGCTCGTTGAAATTCTGAGAAGAAAACTGTGAAACTTTCAATTGAGAAATCCGATGCAATGAAGCAAAAGGGGATTTAGGAAAACCCTAACGCAAGAAGCTTTGTCTGTGTTTGCGTTTCAGTTAATTTTGATTCTTCATTCTCTATTTCACCTTTTTGGTTTCTCAATTTTTTATTCTTCGTTTTGGATATTTATTCTTTAATTTGTACTAGTATTGAACCAATGCTATGCACATGATGTCACGGATGTAGATAAATTAAAAAAATAAATATATATAAAATATAAAGATGATTTTTTTGATTTTAATAAATCAATAAAAAAACATCAACAATTTAATTTAAAATATGAATGACCGAATAATGTGGCCATACAGTTATTTTTAATAAAACTCTCTCGAAAATGACTTCAATCGTTTGCAAAATTTAGATAATTTTTTTAAATATTAAAAATATCGACACAAGCACATAAAAGTAAATAAACTAAATAAAATAAAACATTGCTTACCATTAATAATTTCACTTAGTGTAATCGAAAATATCTATTAGAATAGTCGTAAGATAACTATGACCTCGTGATTGAGTAGTTGTACGTTCCAATATGCGGCAACGATTTAAATATATAAATTTTATACCTAATTTGTGTACCGAAAGTGTAAAATAAATGGCAATAAGGTCTTTACCCGAGTGGCAAGATTGAGCATCCAAAATCTCTCCTTAGTGAGAACATAAAAGATATTGAATTCAATCTTCACTAATTAAAAATATATATATAAATATAAATTTCTAATAAAATAAAAATACAAGTTGTGAAACATATGAAATATCAATAAAATTTATATCTAAATTTAATCACAAATTATACATCAAATATTAAACCTTAATAAAAACTTATAAACTTTATTGGAATTAATAAATTTTGTCTAATAAATTAATCGTTACTAAATTAAATTGGTTAATTTAATGAAGCATATAGCATCAGATAATATATACTCCGTAATATATTAATAGTTGGATAATGTTGTCATCATGATTCACGGTTATTCAACAGTTTTAAGAAATGTGAAGAAAATTAGAAGAAGAAGTTTTTTTTTTTAATATACTATTAACGGTTAGATAATTGCCATTTAAATGATGACCCTCGAATTAACATAATCTACAAAATTGCGATTGAGATTCCCTCTTTATATATATATAGATGTTTTGGTTTCTGAACTTGTGAATAATACTGTTTTTAAGCTTTTTAAAATTAAATGTATAAAATAAGAATTGGAAATGAGGAAAAGGAAAAGAAAAAGAAAAAAAAGTAGAGATTTTAATAATATGAAAAATTAAGATTGATCTAAAATTTATTATAATGGAAATAATCAACTAATTTCATTAGAGGAAAAAAAACAATTAAGTACTAGTACATAATTTGCATATTTACGTGTTACTGTAAATGCAAAATGAAAAACAATTCATATTATAATCTGATTATTTTACATAAAAATTAGAATGTTAATTTGAAATGTTAATACCTAATACAAAAATAAAAATAAAAAGGTAAAATAATTTTGATTTCCCTTGTATATTCCAATTCATTATTTATTATTTATTTTTTATTTTTTATCAGGTAAACACAACACACTCACACACATACGTACCCGGGATGACTCGAACCTCCCATAACTCGAACATCCGACCTCTTGAATTGAAGAAGAAGCATATTTACCAAATGAGTTGCGCTTTGTTGTCATATTTCAATTCATTATAGTATTGATCCATTGATAAATTTCTAAACGGACATTATTAATAGTAAAAATTACTACATGAGACAAATTATGCGTCAAAATTTGATCCTTATGCATTGAATTTAAAAGTTCGTATCTTATGATGAAAGTGAAAACAAAGTAACGAAGATATTTTTTGAGCGATAAGTATTGATGTCAAAACAATGTAAATATGAACTTAATTGTTTCTCTAGCAATTTGGATTTTAACTATTTTGGCAAAAGAAACGATAAATGTCAAATAATTGATGGACACACTATGTCACCGTAGCGTAACGATCTCTTACTCATGTGTTCCCGAACGTTATAAATGATATCAGAGCCGGCCCTGGGCAAGCTTAATGAGCTCATGAAAGTTCTTGCATGAAAATTGTGAAGAGGACAAAAACAAAGACGCATGCCAAATAGGTTGACTCCAACGGTTCTAGAACAGTCTTGCATGAAAGTTCGTGCCGAGCTCCATAGGCCAAGGATGGACGGACAGTCTCGCATGAAAATTCGCAAGGAGAACAAAAGTCTAATTGCTAACAGGCCATTGTGTCATCGTTGTGTTACGAACTTCTACCTATGGGCCAGAAGGCAGAAGCGTTAAAAGAACTCAAACACGATATCTTCAAAATGAGCTCAAGTACTCTAATGTCACAAATTTAAGATACGAGTTGATAATATAAATACATTATACACATTATTGTCACGATACAACCTTAAAATACACACAAATATGAGTACATCCTTTTCTGTAACATATATACAAATTATATATAAAAAAGATCTTGAATTCAAAAAAGCTATGTATAAAAAAAATCTTTACACATACCGAAATTACAGTGTACATAATCAATTAATTATGCGCCGCATGCTTTCAATTTTTAAATCAATGAATGTATATATATTTTTTAGGGACCTTGGGTGTTTCGACCCCTTTAAAATAAGGAATTGAAAAAAGTACCCTTCAAAATAAGATTAATGGTAAAAATACTCTTACATAATAAATTAATGTATTTATGGGCCCACATTAGTATTGTAAATTGTGTGTGTCAGTGTGTGTCGAGACCTCCCCAACAAAACAAAAACTTACTATATATATATATATATATATATATGGGTATATTCCAATTGTATAATTGCATTTGCATTACTAGTTCAATAATCCAATACTATGAATGGGACATTGGATACTTTGTTCTATAGCTAACACTTGTCATATCATGCATGCATGCATTGTACGGTTGGGGGGCGCTGCTCGGTGCTCCCGTGAAGGGCCTGTGCTCCCGTGAAGGGTGGAGTTGAAAGGAGGAATGAAGAATCTTGTTAGCAAAAAAAAAAAAACAAAACAATACATACACACACACAAACCCTCTCTTATAAATAAATAAATCTACATACACACACCACAACTACTACTCCCTACTCTCGCACTCTCGCACTCTCGACAATCTCTTCTCCAAATCTCCATACTCTCACAACCGACATACTCTCACAACCGAGACAAGCATACTTGCAACTCCAGAAGCATACAAGCTCCTCCTCCTTTCGTCAAGAATTGCACAATTTTGAAGCACTCCGTAGTGATGTCGGGAGGATACATAATCGATGATGAGGGACACAACGTCTTGCCGGAAAATGAAATGAGAATCTTGATCGAAATAATACCACGAAGAATATTGGTATGTTTTAAACAATTGTATTAATATTTTGTTACATTTGGTATGAATTAAAATGGTATTATTTATTATCGTTTAAATTGTATGATTTACGATTTAAATTTTATTTATTGTGGATCTCGATTTATTTGATACCAATGATTTAAATTGTATGATTTGTTACCAATTATATGAAATTGTATTTGTTGGGATGTCTAAATGTATTATTTGTTAGGATTTGTTATTATTTGTTATCAATTTAAATTATATATATATGTATTTTTTAACATAATAAAATTTACATATGTGTTGAGAAAAATAAAAGAAATTTATTGGGATTGCCGACCGGCCAATACGGTGCCGGAAAACGGGCAACCAGACACTTCTTCCGGTCGCCGGAAAATTGACATTCCGATTGGTTGATTGGCCGGTTGCCTATACCACTATTTTTCTTATTTTTTTCTTAGTAAAGATTGTTAATCACTTTTTTTTTTAGCTTATAAAATAGTTTGTATATTTTTTTTGAAAATTAATTGATATATATTTTGTTTCAATTAAGTTTTTTTTAAGTGATTTAATTCAAAAACGTATATATATGAGATTTTTGAAACATTAAAATTTATATTTGTGTTGAGAAAAATAAAATAATTTTTTTGGGTTTGCCGACCGGCCAATCTGGTGCCGGAAAACGGCAACCGGATGCATATTCCGGTCGCCGGAAAATTGATATTCCGGTCGCCTGATTGGCCGGTTGCCTATACCACTATTTTTCTTATTTTTTTCTTAGTAAAGATTGTTAATCAATTTTTTTTTAGCTTATAAAATAGTTTGTATATTTATTTTGAAAATTAATTGATATATATTTTGTTTAAATTTATTTTTTTAAGTGATTTAATTAAATAACGTATATGTATGTGATTTTTGAAATATTTAAATTTATATTTGTGTTGAGAAAAATAAAATAAATTTTTTGGGTTTAACGACCGGCCAATCCGGTGCCGGAAAACGGGCAACCGGACGCATATTCCGGTCGCCGGAAAATTGATATTTCGGTCGCCTGATTGGCCGGTTGCCTATACCACTATTTTTCTTATTTTTTTCTAAGTAAATATTATTAAACACATTTTATTTGAGCTAATAAAATAGTTTGTATATTTTATTTTGAGCTAATAAAATCACTATTGTATACTAATTTCGATTTAAATATTAAAAGAATTAATTTAACAAAATAATAATCAATTAATTTCAATATAAATCTATAGGAAGAATTTATATGCTCAAAAATTAAATATTATAAACTATTCATACTTAGAAAAAAAAAATAAAAATAACGGTATAGCCACCCAGCCGGTCGATTCACCGGAAAAGTAATTTTTCGGCGACCGGAATAAGCGACCGGTCGGCCTTTTTCCGGTGTCGGAATGACCGGTTGGCTATACCCAAATTTTTTTCTTTTTTTCTTAACATATTTATAAATTTTTGTAGTACATTAAAAATATTTTAATATTTCGAATTAAATCATTTAAAAGAATTAATTTAAACAAAATAATAATTAATTAATTTCAATATAAATCTATAGGAAGAATTTCTAAGCTCAAAAAATAAATGTGATAAACTAAACATACTTAGAAAAAAAAATAAAAAAAATAATGGTATAGCCAACCGGCTGGTCTGTACACCGGAAAAGTGATTTTCCAGCGACCGGAATAAGCGACCGGTCGGCCTTTTTCCGGTGTCGGAATGACCGGTTGGCTATGTCCAAATTTTTCTCGTTTTTTTGTTAACATATTTATAAATTTTTGTAGTTCAAACATTAAAAAAAAAATAATATTTAGAATTAAATTATTTAAAAGAATTAATTTAAACAAAATAATAATCAATTAATTTCAATATAAATCTATAGGAAGAATTTCTAAGCTCAAAAAATAAATGTCATAAACTATACATACTTAGAAAAAAAAATGAAAAATAATGGTATAGCCAACCGGCCGGTCGGTACACCGGAAAAGTGATTTTCCGGCGACCGGAATATGCGGCCGGTCGGCCTTTTTCCGGCGTCGGAATGACCGGTTGGCTATACCCAAATTTTGTACTTTTTTTTCTTAACATATTTGTAAATTTTAATATTACAACCATTCCAAATATATACTAATTTCGAATTCAATCACTTAAATAAATCAATTTAAACAACATAATAAGCAATTAATTTCCAAAATAAATCTATAAACTAATTCCTAAACATATAAGTTCATTTTCGACATGTTAAAAAAATTCAATTTATTTCCAAAATAAATCCCTAAACTACTTAACCAAGCATAAGCATATATAAAATCGATATTAAAATTTACCTATATCATTGGATAATCCAAAAGACGATGAAGCAGATGAAGCAATGTGGCACGATATCCTCCGTCATAAACCCTTATAATGCCTCGTCTTCCTCAGCTCACTTCTTTAGCTCAGATGTTGTTTTCACTTCTTCTCAGAACAATGTTTTTGGTGAGTATGTTTATTTTTGAATTCTATTCGTCGTAATTTTTACGGTTGTATATATTGAGTTTTGTGTGGCGTGGATTGGCATAGGATACCAAAATTTATTATTGGTCTTGTACTATCACAGATTGAATTATTTGTAAAAAAACAGTCAAAATTCAGTATCATTCAATATCATTATTGACGCATGCATGCATACATACAGTAGAGATTCATGCATGCATACAATAGAGATTCGTCAGCCCATGACAAATTTATTACTACTGCATCATGAAAAAAAACAAAATAAAATAGTGCATTGCATACAGTATAGATTCAATCACAATTATGAAACAAAATAAAAGATAAATTATAATAAAAGAACTGAAATAAATCAAAATTAGTAGTCACTTTGATGGTTCGTTGGAAGAAAATTAAGTGGTGGGACCTACTGTGAGTTTTTAAATATAAAAGTGAGACCCATTACACATTAAGGAGGACACTTTTACAATTTTTTCTTAAAAAAAATGTAGTTTTTACGTTGCCCCTTTTAAATAGGGCAATTTTTCCTATGTGGTATTTTTTAATATTTAAAATACAGGAATGTATACACATATAAATAGAGGGAAAGTAGTAACCTTCACTCTCCCCTCTTTGCTATCTTCCACCGCAGTTCAGATCTGATCCTTTACGACACAGGTCAGACTTCCTTCCCCTCTCTCTCTCTCCCTCTCTACATTTTTGCGATTCAATGCCGAAATTCTTCACGATGCAGAATTGTGCCTGTTTCCTTTGTTTTTTATTCAGATCTGTTGTTTTCGTTCGTAGAAAAGTATTATTTGTGCTCTATCGTTTTCATTTCCATTATTTATGTTCTTCGTTTGTTATTATTTTTAATCGAGACGAGCTGTTTTGCTGTGGAATTCAGAATTTGTTCTCTGTTTATATGAAAATACATTGGTTGAATTCTGGGGGAAATTACAAGGTTTAGAGGAAAATGGAGCTTATGTGTGCGTGGGAGAGAGAATTTGTTGTTATTGCAATCAACTCAGTCTTTGATCCCGAAACTTAGAAGCGTTAGAGTTTAGAACGTAATTTAGAACTGCGCAATCATTCGGTGTAATTAGATTAGAAACTATGCCATTGAAGTTTAAGTGTTTAACTAACCAAAGCATGGTATGCTTATGATAATTCTTTCTGTAACATGAACCCAGTGGCATCTTATTCATTGATTTGATATCTTACATTAAATTCTGGTTGTAGTGAAGGGAGTTGAATACCCATTTTCGAAGAGTAAATGGGTCGTGGAGTTAGCAGTGGTGGGGGGCAGAGTTCTCTAGGCTACCTTTTCGGTAGCGGAGAAGCTCCTGCTCCAAAACCTGCCACGAACAATGTGCAGGCACCTGTTGAGAAGCCAGCCCCAGTTGCTCGTGTGATACCCGAGAAGCAGGCCGGTGCTACAACGTCTGCTGCACCATCCGGTGATGCTCCAAAGCAGATTCCTGCTGGTATCCAGGGAAATCAGAAGAATAACTATTTCAGAGCTGATGGTCAGAACACTGGGAACTTCCTCACGGTATGCATGCCAACATTTTTTGTCACTATACAATAGTTGCTTCCCCGTACTGTGGTTATCCTTGAGCAGCGAATGTGCCAAGTTGAAATCTCCTGTTAGCTGATGCATTAGTCGCTTTACTTGTTGATCCTATTCTTGCAATTTGCAGGCTTTTCATAAATTTGTGCTTTGTTCAAGTTCATTATTGTTATTATAATGTGGAATCACTAGTAGTATGTTAAAGATAAACGTGTTTGGAATGCCTTAGAAATAAATTGTGCCGGTGGTGGTGTTTGAATAGATGAGCAGAGAACTTCATTTACAATGTTAATCAGATATCTAATTTGCTTACACATTTTCAGATAGAAATAGAATAGAGAGTATGATTTGAAAATTTATGTGCATCTTCTGAAAATAAGAGTTCATCTTTTGAAATATGCTGGGGTGTTCAAGGTGAAATTTCTTGATCATTCGAAAAGCTCTTGTTTGCTTCTTGTATATCCACCCTAGATGGCCTAGACAAGGTGATATTTTCACAGAAAGTACTCAACAACTAAAACATGAGTATCTTCGGGTGAAAATAACGTGGCTCTCAGATTGTGTACTCCAATGATTAGTTTCAGATTGCGAACAGTCCAATGTGTTAGCTTTCTCAAGGGGAAGTAATCGAACCGAATTCTTAGGGTCGAGTGCATTTACATACTAGTTTCCAGTAAAGGGGCTTCACTAGCCCACTTATATTATATCCTGTTTGTCGTTTTTGTGTTCACATGATATGCTCATAGCTGTTCCATTTTGGTTTGTTCATTTAATTTGATGTTACTGGCACATTATCTCCTCAACACGAGCATGTACATTTTGGGTTATCACATTTCCACAATCTATCATGTTTTGAAACTAAGTTCGTTATTTAGTCCCTGTGATTGATTACACCACCAAATTACATTTGAAATCTTCGTAATGACAGGATCGACCTTCTACTAAAGTCCATGCTGCCCCCGGTGGTGGATCTTCCTTGGATTACCTTTTTGGAGGTGGCAGTAAGTAATGCATTTGGCTCGTCAAATTCAACGATCGATTGCCATCTACTCTCTCTAGGCTCCGTTCAAAACGGGGACTAACAATATGTTCATCTTCAGTTCTTCAGACATCGTGAATTGTAATATGATTTTACTGATCTTGTGTCGTAAATCGAGTGCATTTGTTGCTGAAATCTCATGGTATTCCCTTTAGATGATGATGTTTCTGAGCTGTTGTTGAAGCTATAATAGCAAAATAGTGTTATGCTCGTTCCCTATTATCAACTTCAACTATGGTGGTGGATCATGTGTGCTTTGTTAATAGCATTCTCTCTACATCTAAATTTTATTTCTTTCTTTTTGTTAACCTTTTGCTTTGTTTGCGCTTGCATGTTCTTTAAGTATTGGAATTTTGCATAAATGGGTTCTAAATTGGGTTTTTCAACTTTCGTATGGGCAATTAAGTTCTTGAACCTTGTAATTCTGCTTTGATTGGTTCCACCTTTTGCTCTCCATCTCTTGAACATAACTAAATTAACCTTTCAAATAGAATTTTACTAATGTAAAAACTAAAAACCAAGTACAAGGGCTTGACTTATAAATGAAATACTCCCTCCGTACCTCGTGGGATTTCAATCAAAAGCCTCAATATGTACGTCAACAAAATTTGAAGTTTAGAGACTGCAAGTATTTTTATTTTTATTTTTTTATCCAACATAAAAGAAATATTATTAGAAGAAAGAAACTGAATTCGGATAGTACCTCCGCACCCATCAATAAAACAGGATACAAAAAGAAGATTAAAGACAAATCCTCAAATCTAATTGTCAATCTTTAAACGAGAAGCTATCATGAAATTCGTTCAACTCTAACTCCATTGACTCCCCATTATTTTTTCAATTAGGAACGAGGTACAAAATATTATAATATTTACATTTTAAAACCCTTTACGCAAATGCAATCTACGTATCATTATTCATGTACTACTGATTTTTCTCCCCCCAAAATAGAGCTCGCAGCAGTGTGATTCTTTGCTTTCTTACTACCTTCATCCCACTATATTAGGCACTATTCATTTGATTGACAATTTCAGCACGCATTTCCACCGAAATCTAGTACGAGTTTTAAAATATAATTTTGAAGTATTTTTTTTTTACGGGTATATTTTAAAACCCGTACTAGGTTTCGGTAAAAATGCATGCCGGAAATGTCAATCAAATGAATAGTGCCTAATATAGTGGGATAGAAGTAGTATGTGATAAATTTTTGGTTATATTGTTTAAATGGAAAAATTCGTCAGCTGTGGCTTCCATAGCATAGTGGTATTGCGTTCGCTTCGTAAGCGAAAGGTCGCGAGTTCGATCCTCGCTGGGAGCTTTTACAATTCATTTTAAGCAATGCTTTATTTACCTTTTTTTTTCTTTTGTTTTTTTGGGTTTATCATTAAAATAAAAATTCCGAGCCCGTAGCTCCCATCTCCTCTTCTCTTGAGGGGGAGAAGCTGCCATGGTAAACCAAAAATGGCGATTCGCATCAAACCCTTGTTCCACCGCATCACAAAATCATCCATCCTTCCTCCATTTTCGACTCCCTTCCTACGATCTCTCTCCACAGCTTTACCTTCCCATCACCAAAATCTCTGCAATCTCTTCCGCAGGTACGGCTTCCCGCCGCACGAGTCCACCGATTTCCTCAGGAAGAACGAATTCTTACAGAGTTCATCCGCACGAGAAATCGAGAATTCTCTCAACATCCTTCTCTCCTTAAACCCCTCTCAGGAATTTCTCGTTTCGACGGTAACCGGTTTCCCCAGAGTTCTACACGTCGAATTCTTAGAGAACTGGAAACTCGGCATTAAGCAGCTGGGTCTCCGCAATCCTCCACCGATTGCGATTCGGAATATTCTCGAATTAGCCTCGAAATTCGCGTTAACGCCAGAAGATTTCTCTATGCGCGTCGAGTGTTTGAAAAATTTGGGGCTCAGCGAGGCCACCATCGCTAGGGTTTTAGAGGCTGTGCCCATGGCGATCATGTCGGCCGAGGATGAACTCCGCTCTAAAGTTGAGTTCCTGCTACAAATCCAAATCCGCAGAAGTGAAATCGGTAGGGTGATTCGTTTGTTTCCTAGGGTTCTAGAATTCGGATTGGAGAAACGATTGAAGCCTCTAATCGATGAGTTCTTCGATTTAGGGTTCACCTCAAGTGATGTTAGGAGAGAAGTGGTTAGAGAGCCTCGAGTTCTAGGTTTCGAAAACGGGGAGCTCTCGCATTGTTTAGAAATGGTGAGGAGTTTGAAATGCCGGCCTCCGATCAAGGAGGAAATTCTTCGAGACGGAGAGTTTAGGGCGGGTTACAGAGTGAAATCGAGGGTCGATTGCTTGAGGAAACGCGGATTGATCCTTCGAGATGCATTTACCGTTCTATGGAAAGAGCCTAGGGCGATCGTGTACGAAGAAAAGGATATAGAGACGAAGATCGAGTTCTTAGTGAGTGAGATGAAGTTCGACATTGAGTGCCTGGTTGAAGTTCCTGAGTATCTAGGGGTGAGCTTCGACAAACAGATCGTTCCTCGTTTCAATGTGATCGAACATTTGAGGTTGAAAGGCGGATTGGGAGACGAGGTTGAGCTGAGGAAGTTGGTGAAGATGAGTAGGTTGAGATTCTACAACATGTATGTGAAGCCATATCCAGAATGTGAAGAGATCTATGGAAGATTTGCAGAAAAATCTGCGATTCGAAGACGACACCCGGTTGGAATTTGGAAGCTTTTTAGGCCAAGAAAGTATGCAGAGACAGAAGAAGATGTTAGGAATATCAAGTGGTTCATGGATTCACTTCCTAAATGAAGGGGAGATTGTATTTGTTTGTATATGTTTGTGTCAAATTTGTTCATCTAAATGTAGAAGAAGGTGATTTCTGATCATGATTCTTTTGGAATAAGTTTGGTTAATTGATGAGGAAAATGATGAGAATTGATTTGTTTTTACAAGGATAATCGCTCCTAAGTACACAACCTTTTGTTAAATTTTGATAATCTACACACAAACTTTGAAATCTATTTATAAATACATTATATTTCAATTGTTTTTGATTATGCATGTGATTCGATATTTCTCCAATTTGTTAATTTCGTGTTGATATAAAAGTCGGATTTGTGGAAAGATTAATGAGATTTTAATTTTATAAATACACGAATGATATGTTTTCTAACAGATCCAATCTCCGACTTTCATATCAGCATGAAATGGGAAAAAATTGTCCGCATGTGCACAATTGAAAAGTTATGTATAAGCATATTTTAAAATTCGTGTACAAAATCAAAATTTGACATGTTTTCCAACAAATTCAACTTCCGACTTTCATATCAGCACGAAATCTGACAAAATTGAAAAAAATTGATATGTGAGCAAAATCAGACTCAATTGAAATATTATGTATTTATAAATAAATTTTTAATCTCGTGTGTAAAATCAGAATCTAACAAAATGTTGTGTAGTTAGGGAAAATTTTCCCTTATACAATTTTCATTTAGCATCTTCACAAATAATAAGGGAAAAAAATATAAAT
The DNA here is from genome assembly GCA_001642375.2 of Mentha longifolia. NCBI lineage: Eukaryota > Viridiplantae > Streptophyta > Magnoliopsida > Lamiales > Lamiaceae > Mentha > Mentha longifolia. The sequence goes on along the minus strand of CM038111.1, from coordinate 3,701,126 downwards.
AAATAAAAATTCCAACATGGAGAATAATAAGAGGTAGTAAATCTTAACATGTAGTGAAATTTCTTGGAAACAAACACAATTATGGTTTCAGAACTATATCCTTGATTCAATACAAGTCACTGAACAAGGAATTCTGTGTAAAATATTACTATATCAACTTGCATAGAGAGAAAAAAAATTGCAAACTCTTAGCCTTCTTTTCTAGTAGCAGTTAAAACACATAATTCCAGAAAAAAATTGCAAACTCTTAGCCTTCTTTCTAGCTCTGGGTTACAGGTTGTTGTAACTGTCTCCTAACCAAGGCTGTGTAAATTCCATCTTTGCTTAGTAGATCATCATGAGTGCCACTTTCCACAATCTGACCATCAGAAACCACTGCTACAGTGTCTGCAGTTTTGACAGTCGAAAGGCGATGAGCTATGACGAGCACCGTCCTCCCCTTCATCAGAGAATCCATGGCATCCTGCGTCGTTTTCACCATCATAGACGTGAGAAGACGAAGCACGAGAGGAAGTAGTGAAGAGTGGAAGAGAGAATTTACCTGGACTAAGTACTCGCTCTCAGCATCTAGGGCGCTAGTTGCCTCGTCTAGAAGAAGGATTCTGGGATTCATGAGCAGAGCTCTGGCAATGGCGATTCTCTGTTTCTGACCGCCCGAGAGCCTCACCCCACGTTCCCCAACGAACGTTTGGTACTTCTCGCCAAATTTGGATATGAATTCATGGGCATTCGCCATTTTCTGCTTGTTGTTGGAGAAAGTAGAGAAGCGCTTAATACGCGTTACGGTGAGATTTAGATGGCAGTGAAGAGTTTGAAACTTACAGCTGCGTTTTCTATGTCAGCGCTGCTTGCTTTCCCATCGAATCCGTAGGCGATATTCTCCTCAATCGAGCAGTTGAAAAGGACAGGCTCCTGACTCACAATGCTGATCTGTGTTTTAGAGAATTACTAACATAAGCGTGAAACCGTACGAAATTCGCACAATCAACACTAGTATTAGCAGAATTACCTTCCTGTGTAGATGCTGATGAGAGATTTCAATCAAAGGAACTCCATTCACCCTAATAGTTCCTTTTACGGGGTCGTAAAATCTCTCTATCAAGTTTGCTATTGTAGTCTGCAGCAGAGGGAGAAAGGTAATAAGGTGATCCAAGTAAAGCAAGTTGTAATTTCAAATTTTCTCTCTCCAAAATCTTTGTATCCATCTTCTCATTTGTATGGCATGAAATGAAAGTGAAGAAAGTATTACCTTTCCACCACCACTTGGACCAACCAAAGCAACCTTCGAACCGGTGTGTAATTTTAAGGTTATTCCCTAAAATGACAAACATATAAAGCATATAGTATGAGCTTTGCTACGAGTAGAGTGCTCTAAAACACGGAGCTGGAGATGTATCGGTACCTTAAGGACCATATTATTAGGGCGAGATGGATAAGCAAACCAAACATCATCGAGCTCTACTTCTGCATCTCCATCTCTGTCAAGAAAAAAAATAATGGCTCCATAATCCTATCATAATGCAGAAAGCTAAGATCTCATTCTAGGCTGAAAAATGCTGCGTTGCTCGACAGTGTCTCTATGGGAAACAATCATGTTGAAGGGTTATTATGTTGAACTAGTTTTCAAAAATCTAATATTTCGATATAATCACATGACAATAAACTACACAACAAGAACTTCGGATCAGAGGTGTAGTCTCATGGTGCAGCATGCAAATTTGTTTGGTAAACAAACAAACAGCAAGATTAAAGCATCGGAAACTAACCCCAGTGGGCACTTATTTCCGGATTTTGGCATGGACGAGACACGATCTAGGAGTTGGAAAACCCTCCTACTAGCTCCGGCAGCTTTCATGACTACTGTGTATAAACTAGATAATCCAGATACTGATGATCCAACTGCAAATGGTACAGCAAATTAAGAAATGCATGGTTCAGCTTGGAAGACGTGGTAATTTGATAGAGACTGAAGCATGTACATGATTCGATTAAGCATCTATTTGCTCGATTCATTACCAGTTAAGCTATAAAGAATGAAAGATGTAAGAGATCCTGGAGTCATCGAGCCTTTGATGGTCAGGGTGGCTCCGTAGATGACTACAACGATGACTGATAATGTTGAAGCAGCACTAAGACCTCCAAAGAAGAAACCGACTATTTTCTGCAGGAGATAAACATAAGTTAAGAAATCCATTGTAAGATTCGACCTCAGCAATACGCATATATGAATTTAAGAGAACTCACAGCTTGTTTGAGTCCAAGCTTTAGTGTCTCGTCAACTTTCTCCGAATAGCGTGAGATCTCATAATCTTCCTGTGCAAAAGATCTCACTGTGCGCACGGCACCAAATGTTTCCTACAGCGAGAACATGTGTTTGTGAAGAAAACAGTGAAAACTAAAAAAATCAGCCTCATGTTGAGATACATCTAATTAAAGACCATAGAGAGATAGATATTGCGGCCTTTGTCTTGTTCTCTCGCCTCCAGGTCATGATGCTTTTTCCCAAGACATTAATTTACAACAGAAGATGTAACATTTATATATCTATCGATACAATGAGTTTCAATAACTCAAGGTTGTGTAACCAATCTCAACAAGCACAGCAGAGGAATAAAATAAACATTAGAAACTTTCCAATTTTCACTAATCCATCTACCTCTGCGATCATGAACGCAGTTACAAGAATGGAACAACCGATCGTGGAATTGGATAGTTATGAGAGAAATTATTACCTCGGCAATAGAAGACGCGACTGCAGCAGCAGCTTGAGTCTTGTGAGAAAGTTCCCGAACATAGCGACCAAACTGACGCACGGCTATTGATATGACCGGAACAACAACCAGAGCCAGCACTGTAAAGATTACAGGAAATCATAATTATTGAAGGAATTGTAGAAGGAAAACGATCATCATACAATCTAGATTCGAGACTTTACATGTTAACTTCCATGAAGTTGTAAACATGAATCCAAGACCAATGAATGCAGTTGATAGATTCCTCAAAGCCTCTGAAAGGTTCGTAGTTGCAGCATTTTTTATAATCTGTGTATCTTCAGACAGCCTACTCAAGAGCTCCCCTGTCCGAGTAACATCAAAGAATGCTACCTCCTACAAAAGAATTAAATAATTGGAAGAAAGTCAAGGGAATTTTCTGATTTACAAAATTTATCCAAGTAGAAGATAACAAACAAGGGTGAAGTCATTACTTGGTAAACAAGATGACTGAATAAATCCCTTCTAACGCGAGCAACAACCCTCTCACTGGCAGATGAAAACAACCATGCTCGGATTGTTGTGCAAATCGAACTGAATGGGAAAATGAATGAACGAGTTTAGAGACTGAACTCAAACAACTAAGCCTCACTCTGAAGATAAATTATAAAGTCAAGTCTTTATACAGAGAATAAGCCAACAACAGTTCTCTCATATCTATAATGAACAAATAGTAGAAACCTGTCTCTACTGCAGTAGTTAAAATAAGCATACCCGATCACAACAATCAGAAAGATTGCAAATATTGTACTGTAGACAGCACTCAAAGCTTCAGATTTCTGTTCAGGTGTTTCAATGTCTCCAGAGACAATATCAATAATCTCCCCTCCAAATTTTGGCTGCCATTCACATTAAGGAGTAGATAAGATTAGAAGATATCCTCGATACACGGAAGATAAGTCAAGGTAGGCAAAGCTTTTAGCACATTACCACTAATATACCAGAAGTTGAAGCAATCAACAGAGCAACCGTGGCAATGATCAAACTGCAAGCTTCGGGCTTCGCCTGAAACCAAAATTCCACGTCAAAACCCTACACGAGAAGCAAGTGGCAACCGACAATACTGACTAATCTAGCTACAAAATGACACCATCTTACAAGTGCTATCACTCTACCAAAGCCCACATTCGCTGCCTGCATTCATAAGAAGAAAATTAACATCTTATACAAAAAAAGTCAGTTCGATACAAGGCACATTATCGAAGAAAATAATTCAATCGAATTCCAGATTACCGGTACAGCATCTCCATGCTCAAGGTCAGTGAGGTCGCCATTTCCTGCAGCACCATTTTCTCTTCTTCCACCCTTAATCAAGCTCAAGAATTAGAGAAAAAGCTAAAATCCAAGCATCATCCTTCCAAAATCATTGCAGAATTACACATTAACAAGTAAAATTTGGATGCCTAATAACAAGTATGGCTTCACCTAACAAAAACCCATCAAACTTACAACAATTCTCGTGAATTTATCTCTCAGCCGATTGAAATTGCACTAAAAAGCAGAAAATTCAAAACCACCCACAACTCTAACAGCTCAAAACTGCAAAACGCCATAACTCAAAGCAGAAAAGGGTCATAGTCCTGAGACAGGGAAACATAAAAAGGAATTGGGACATTTGAGAAAATTTTCAAAACAATCGTGGCCGTAAAAAATTTCACGAACTGAAACAAGATAAAGAAGGCGTTTTTGATGGAGAGAAGGAAATTGATGAATCGCTCAAAATTCGAAGGGCTTACTTGTCTGCTAAGAAGAGGAGTTCTTCCACTTCCAGTGCCATGTCCGTGCATCCCAGAAAATCCGTCCATTTCTTGTGTTGACCCACCTCCCCTAGAAAATGGAGGCTCAGCTCCTTCTTTATAGTACGGAGGTGGAAAATTTCTTTGTTTGGAGCACAAGTTTTTACTCCCCCCCCCCCTCACTAAAGAATGTGTATATAATTACACAATTATGAATTATGTTTATACGTAGTATTTTCTTTGAAAAGGAAAGAGAACTTTTTCTTTTCCCTCGGAGAAAAAAAAAGACTTTTTTATTATAGAAAGAATTTAAAAGCCTAAAGACCAATGTGCTTACCTTTTTGTAGTAGGAGTATTTGATATAATTACCAAATACGTAGTACTGCTTACATCCTATTTATTTAGTATTTTTTGCTTTTTGACTTTTTTCAACACGTTTTTCCACCGAAACCTATTACGTGTTTTAAAACATAATTTTGAAATATTTTTTTTTACGGGATACTATGACCCTTAAAAAAATATTTCAAAATTATGTTTTAAAATTCGTACTAGATTTCGGTGGAAAAGCGTGCCGAAAAAAATCAAAAAGCAAAAGAGACTAAATAAATGAGATGAAGGTGGTATGAATTAAATTATCTATCAAACTTTTGTAAACATACGAATTTTGGTAAGAATTTAAATTTTGGTTGGAGTTTGATTTCTATCATGAGCTAAATTTTAATTTGAGAGTAAGCGAATTAATAACATTGATTTCGACGAAAAATCTGCAAATCGGTATTAATCTGGACATGACAAATTGTATGACTAACAAAACAATTTTATTAGAATTACGTGTTTGGACAAATCGTCTGACCAACAAAACAACTTCATTTGTAAGTTTATAACTACTCTAGACGACGCGGTTTTCAAATAGGTTTCCGATGAACATCACTACAATAACTAAATGAATTTTGATTTTTTTTTTTGGAGGATATGAATGAATTTTGATCTTTAATGGGAAACAATGTGGTTTTTAAAACAATTAAAAACGAGGTCGTGTAATTTCAATCTCTCGTGTAATAAATTAATCCACGTAAGTTTCGATTTACTGAAAAAATATCACCATATCAAAAATCAAATCAATATTTAATTAGTGTATTCTCAAGCAGAAATTTAAGTTGAAATCAAATGTAGATTTTGAAGTTGGTGTGCGAGTAGAAGAGAAGTCGATCCTAGTATTAGCTACATGGATTGAGATTCCAAAACTTTGTGCAATATGTGGAACGTATCTTAATTGTAAGGGTTGGTACCCCTTGTACCGATCGTGCTAATGCCAATTTCTTTTCCGACCAAAAAAAAAAGAAATTTAAGTTAATGTTAAAAAAAAAAAAACCGTAATTATACAGCACTACGTTCAATCGTCAATGTCAATTAGTTAAGAATTAGATCGAAATTGGTGACGTAGGCACTTACATCAGCTGAAATGGTAATGATGTACACGTGTCTTAGATTGAGTCATAATCAGGCTTCTGTTGCTTTCCACTTTCTGGCATGCTTTTGGGCCTCCTTTTGAATCTTGATCACTTATTACGGAGTATATTAGTTGATATTTTATTAATTCTTACATATGTGTTTTACCAAAAATAAAATAAAAATAAAAAATCCAATATTAAACAAAAATAGTGGAATCCCTACACTTGTTTTCCAATAAACAAATACTCCTATATCCAAGAATCTAAGGCAGAAAACGACGTCGTTGTGTCTTCATCTCCTTAGCTAAAATTTTTCATTCTTCACTTCTCTTACATAGAGTAATTCCTTAAATATTATAATTTGTATAGAGATCATCCCACACTTGTTAATATTACATAGAGTAATTCCAATAGATTATAATTTGTATGGAGATCATCACACACTTGTTAATATTTAGTACAAACCATTATACATATACTACCATTTAGTACACACCATTATACATATATACATATATTCACTCATTAAGATGATGAATAAATCTCTGAAAATTCAAGAAAGAGGATCCCCCTTGAGCAACACTCTTTGCAGCCATCTCCTTCCACCTCGATGCATTTGCTCTCATTTCATCATCAACAAACAACATCTCTATCTTCTTCTTGATCTCATCCCTTCCCCTAATCCCATTCTCGTCTTCCTCGATTCTCAATCCCATCTTCCACGCATCGCAAATGTAGTTCCGATTATGAAACTGGTCCGAGAAATAAGGCCAGCACAAGAAGGGCACGCCCGCCCCTATCCCCTCCAGAGTCGAGTTCCATCCACAGTGCGACAAGAAACACCCGACGCTGGGATGAGACAGAACCTTCCCCTGGGGGGCCCACTCGACAGTTTTTCCGAGCTCAAAGAACCGGCTCAGGTACTCAGCCCGCTCACTGGCGAGATCCGATCTCACGACCCACAAAAAGGGCCGGCCCGAGAGCACGAGCCCTAGCGCCAGCTCGTCTAACTGGTGCTTGGATAAAACGGCCACGCTCCCGAAAGAAACATATACCACCGAGGCAGCTTCTTTCTCATCTAACCACGTTAAACAAGACGTATCCTCGACGTAAAAGCTGCTAGGATTTGCACTAGACGTGTTGAGCGACGGTCCGATAGGCAACAATTTCGGGATCAAGTCACAAGCTGAGGGCTCGAGCTCGTACAACGTATTGCAGAGTAGCAGGTTAGGTCGAGATTCGGCTGATTTCCCCCCAAAATGACAGCATTCTAACATGATTTTCTGAACTTCTAAATTATGAGGAACGCTCCAAGCAAATTCATCCTTTCTCCACGGTGGTATATCATCTGAGAGGCTTACAATCTCCCTCCCTTTCAGATTTCCTGCATTCTTCGAAATCATTAGAAGTCGAAGAACAAGTATTAAGATCACACATACTCCCTCCGACACGTTTCTATAATTTTATACTCAACACATATTCAATAAACGTGTCAAGTTGAACGGACGTATCATTTGAATCAAGAATCCCTTGCTCAATGAGATCCGGGATTCGAAGAATCATAGCTAACGAAGCAGCAGAGCCAGGCGTAAAACCGACGCATTCAGCTCCCAAATCCTCAGCAATCTCCAAAATCCATCCAACCGTAATATCAGCTATGAGGCAGCTGATCTTCTCATTGCAGCTCGAGGTGTTAATCGTCTCGACCAGCTCTGTCAAGTGGCCGGCCATCGTGCTTTTGAGGCTTTCCCACAGCGTGAAACCGTTGCTCCGATCATCATCTGCGGGCAATCCGTCCGGGATCGAGGCCAGCACGAGGTTGCCGGTGTCGCCAACGAGCTCCTGTTGAGGAGCTATCTTGTTGTGTATGAACTCTGTGTTGACGAACGTGACCTTGACACCATGAGAGGCGATGAGGCGGGAGAGTTTGAACAGGGAAGTGACGTGGCCTTGAGCTGGGAACGGTACGGCCAAAACGTGAGCTCTTCTTCTCTTGCCCCTTGCCTCCGCCATCAACGAAGATTCCATACTCATGCCTTGATGCGCGAATCTAGCCGGGAAAAAAAAAAAAACCTCAGATTTTTATATTTCTTAAATCCACTGTCGCGATCCATTGAAACTCCTTCATGAATTATTGGATATATATATTCAATTAAGCAAGCTCGTCATGTATAGCTCTTGAAGTTCAATATATTTGTTAACACGCAATAACCAGCAATGGATTTGCAGGAAATTTTTGAAAAAGAAAAACTTAGTGAGCAGGTGATACAGAAAAAAAAAAGATCGTTAAAAATACAGATGAGCTAACGAAAATCATTCAGCTTTAAGCTAGCAAATCTCGTGTTATGAGAATTGAGGAACCTACCACGGCGGCGCGGCGATAGCAGAGGCGGCGGAGGAGCAGGTGGTAGGCTAGGGTTTCATTGCCCAATTTGGGGCTGAACCCTGAATCCGATTTCAGGTGTATTCTTTTAAATTGAAGAATTGAAGTTAATTTCTTCAGTTTCCAAAAAAAAAAAAAAAAAGGTCGCTTTTAGTGTCTCTTTCTACAGTAACTCTTCCTTTTCTTTTTACCGACTAAATTTCGTTTCGTTTCGTTTCGTTTCTATCTTACTTTCCATAGGACCCAAGATGATCCGAGATCTAACTTATCGGTTAGAGGTAAACGTCTTATCAACTAAACCCGCTTCGAGACGAACATTTGGTTTCTGAGCAAAAGAGAAAAGGAAAAGGAAAAATTATAGTACAGTATAAAGTTGCTGGGAAAATAAAATAAAATAAAAACAGTAAAATTACAAGGAAAGTGAATATCCATAGTAGAAATATAAACAGAATGTGTGTATGTGTAGAATACAAAGAAACAACAAAGAGAAGAAGCAGAGACTATAGAGACTATAGTAGTAGTTGTTGAGAGAAAATTGCTCACATCTCTACACTCAATTCATTAGCCTCTTCTATCTTGCTCTATATTTATGTTCAAAGCGAGACGAAGACGAAGAAGAAGAAGACGGAGAATCTTCAGACGACATTGAAAATCTGGAAGGAATCAACCACAGTTTTCAGTCTATCTTTCATCTTATCCCATCTCCTCTCGTTCGCTCCTGTCGTTACCGTGTAGAATCTCCCTGCACCCAAAGAATCCCCTCGAGCTCGTGAGTTACAGTGCTCGAATAAAGCCCTTGAACTATGAAAAAGAACGAGGCCCTTTACGTACCATTGCCAATGCAGACTGTACTGAGAGCATGGCGCGTGTAGTTTGAAGCTTTTGCAACAAACTCAAACGTGTAATACGCTTTCCCCTCAATATCGTGCTGCAAGATAACGAGTAAAACACAAATTTCTGATCACAAAGAGTAAGCTCCAAGATTTTCGACTATGCAACAACTGTCTTCACTGAAAATATCGAGATCTTGCTTCCAAGAAAATTACAAAAAAAATTAAGAGACTTTTACCTCCGTTGCCTCGATCAGCTTCGTTTTCTGAGTAGGAGAAGCCAAGACCTTTTGGATCAAAGTTTCACCAACCTATAAGAACAAGATTGTTTGAATAAAAACTCCATAAATATATTGTTATGTTAATAATTTACAGATCAACCTCATGTGGGGGCCCGAAATCACGAATGTCTTGTTTGGCGGTTGGGATGATGTTTACGCTGACGCTTTCAAGAGGCTCGATAACATCTTTGAAGACCTTGTCTTGTCCTTCAACAACAACTTCCTGATTCGACAAACGAGACAAAAAAAACGAAACAATAAACTCGTCAAATAAGAAAAATTATGGACGAAACGTTTAACGATGAAATATGCTACCTGCCAACCGAAGGGATATAGAAAAGTATAACCATCTTTGTTATCTTTGACTGATAAAAATCCCTTCTTTGTTTCTGCAGCAACTGAGCCACATCAAAGGTATAAAGCTCAAAGAATCGATGCTAACAACTTAAAGGCATGTTTTCGACATTTCCAAGCCAAACGATGATGGTAATAGATTGGATCGCAGTGATAACAACAACGACACATTTAGAGTGTTTATTATGAAACAAGATACTAATATGAAGCAACTAAGGAGAGTTTATTACTATCTTATAAGTTTTAAGGGAAGATATTACGTACACGTTGCATTCTGTCGAGACGTTAACAACCAAGGGGCAATCGTCATGCCCACAGCCAGGAGCTGGCGTCGTCCACTTTTATCTGTCATAAACAATAAATTAGGGAGTGATTTCAGCTCATACTCAAAATAAACGTAGATGCCATACTCAAAACGATAAAATGAGGTACCTTGGGATGGAGGAGCTGAAGTTGAAGGCGAATGCTCGGACCTCACAACAAAGGATTCACTTCTCTGAAACTGATTCTGCCTATACAGACCTAGCTGATGCATAAGTATAGGCTCAAAAATATAAGAACTAATAAAATGATGAACAATGCCATGGACAAATCGCGATGGATAAGTGATGTAAATGCATAGAACCTGAGTTGATGAACTCGGCCACGCATGGTGGATTGGTGGTGATGTAAGCAGAGATGCCATATCTGTTTCGAATCAGGAGGCGAAACAATCCAATCAAAGCATAAAATAAAGGGACTTAATCACGCTATACATGGTTTTGAATAAATCTGCCAATCAGCATAGGAAAAGAGCAAAGGACACATCCAAATCCAATCAACATAGAATAGCATTTGCTCATATATTACTCCTCCGTCTCATTCAACTTGACATGTTTCTATTATTTAATACTCACGTATAATCAATAAACGTGTCAAGTACGATTTGTTACGACAGCACTCTTTTCTTGAAGAATGACTGTTTCTAACTTCAGTGATTATCATTTAGTACATAATGATTTACCAAAGCTATGAAACCAGACACAGTAAGCAGAACTTCACAATTTCAAAAAAAAAAAAAGAAAAAAAAAAGAAAGAATAATCTATTTATTTTCATTTTCCTATGGGAAAATTTTATATATCACTTATTGCTAGGAAAAAAAAAAAATAATACTATCTTACTACAGTAAGCTCCATTCGCCATAAAAATGCAAAAATCTTGAATTAGTATAGCTTGCATTTCTTCGAATTGATTTAATGGCTCACACAGTCACACTCATACTTGCATGTACAGGAAATTTCTTCAATAAAACGCATTAATTCTACTAATTTTACAGTTGGGACTAATTTTATTCCAAGAATTTGATGCTCCTATTCCTAAATCAAGAAACCAAAACCTCAATGAAGAATGGTTGCAGTTTGAGTGCTCGAACAAACAATGCATAGATTCTGTTAAGTCAAGAATTTACCGATGAGCAGAACTCCGTCGTGGGCCACCGGAGATGAGGGTTTTCCGGCGAAGCAGGGCAGTCTGCCACGTGTCCACGAGGAATAAAACCGCTGGCTTCGCTGCTTATCTGAAGGCCACTTCTACATCACCCAAAACTCCATCCTTTCTATATCATATCCACCAAATTTGGAGTGCGGAAAGACATAAAACACCTTTTTTCCTAAAATAAAAATAAAAATAAAAATAAAATAAAATAAAAATAAAATAAAATAAAAAATAGAAATAGAAATAGAAACATTTATAAATGTGATGGTTGCCCTTACCTACATCATCTTTGTCAAATTCTAACTTTGTATGTGAAATTTAAAATCTAAATATAAATATACAACCCTTTTAAATGTATTTAAGTATATGATGTCTATTTTCCTTCAATTTCATGCTGACAAAGAATCGAATTTGTCGAATGATAAGTGTGATTTTAAATATTTTCACATATATGAATGACATGTTTTCCATATCATCAGACGATTTGGACATTTAGACAAATTCGGCTTCCATATTGATATCATCATAAAATTTGAAAAAAAAATGGCATTTTGTGCAAAACTAGATACAATCAAAAGATTGTATATTTATATGTAGATATTATAATTCGCTTGTAAATCAGAATTTTGACGACATGTATTTAATGACATTCATCCCTTTATAATTAATGTCTTCCAAATGGTTAAATAATATTCGCATAAAATAAAATACTTAAAAAAAAATCTTTTTTTAATTGATGATTTATAATCTATATATATATCTATATCTTATTAATTTCGTTGCGCATTCGCAACACTACATTAAGTCATATGCTTACGTGACATCACTTACGGCATTCATTCTTGTTTATCTAAAATTTATATATTTATACATATTAATTATTATTTATATACATTAATATTAATTATTATAAATATAATAATTTATCTATATTATAGAACCTCAAATATAAAAATTCAATTATGAAAATGGAAGGATTTGAACCTATGACCTCCTACATGATAGGTTATATCTTAAATCACTACACCGCATCACTAATTAATATTTAAAGCTTACAATACATATATCCATTATGTTGCAAATTCGGAGCACTATAACAATCAACGTGCCTACGTAGAGTCTCCTACATCATCCATTATCAATTTATCTAAAATTGATATATTTATACATAATAATTATTATTTAAACATATTGTAATATTACCTATAATCTATCTACTTATACATCCAATTGTATTCGGTATATACTTGTGTTAATCTTATACGTCGATCAGTATGCTTACGAGGAAACTCAAACATTTATGTTGGTTGAACACTACAATAATCAACATGCCTACGTGGAGTCTTCAAGTTGGTACATCCTAACCAGAGACACAAAAGACCTCGGGGCTGAGCTGGTATCAAAGGTGGTCATCGTCTGAAGCCGATAATCGAGGCGCGCCATGTAATCGGCCGGGCGATTATCCTCTCAATGAATGTGAGAGATCTTAACCTGTAAATCCCTGATCAGGAGACGGATTTAGTTTTTAGTAGGTTTAGTATTTATTTTTTTTTGTAAGGTTTATTATTTGTATTTTTTTGTAGGGTTTAGTTTTTTTTTTTTAGTAGGGTTTAGTATTTTGGATATATATTTTAAATTAATTCCATTGCGGATTCGGAGCACCACGTCGATCGGCATGCTTACGTGGTGCTCTCTACATCCTTCATTCCATATTTATCTAACAATATATATGTTTGTTCTTTTAAAATCAATAATAATAATAATAATAATAATTTAATTTCACATTGTCGTGTGGATCCTACTCCATCCGTCTCACCCTAAAGGACCTCTCTTTTATTCATATGTGAGGCATATTTTAAGAAAAATGGTCATTTAAGGTGAGATGGTGGGAGTATAAGATATCCAAATAAGGAGTAATGCTCCCCTACCACCGTGGGCATGCTTAATATACCCACGGATGAGGTGGCGGCATTACATTTAAGGAAAAAATTAATTAGTATACCTTATAAACATAAACTCTACAAAAAAAAAAAAAAAAAAAAACTAAACCCTAACAAAAAAAACTAAACCCCAAAAGGAAAAATCATTGACGTGGCACTGTCATGTCAACCGTGAGCACATTAAGCATGCCCACGATGAGTAGGGGATCATTTCTCTTAGTTTTTTTTTTTAGAGTTTTTTTTTATAAGGTATACTAATTAATTTTTTCCTTAAATGTAATGCCGCCACCTCATCCGTGGGCATATTAAACATGTTCACGGTGGGTAGGGGAGCATTACTCAAAAAACTAAACCCTAATAAAAAAAACTAAACCCTAAAAAGAAAAAATCATTGACGTGGCACTGTCACGTCAGCCATGGACACATTAAGCGTGTCCACGATGAGTAGGGGATCATTTCTCTCCAAATAAGATATTTTTATAATATATTTCCATGGCAAATCCTATAAGATTGGTTTTTTATGATTGTCAAATTTTTATTGACCCAAAACGAGCATTCTGATGTGACCCGTTAACCAATAAGTTTTTGAATATAATTGTCAAATTTTGTGTGTATATATATATATATTAATTTAAAATGCTTGACAATAAATTACTTAGACATAAAATCAATTTTGAGGTGACCCATTGGCATATAAGTTTTTACAATTTTTCTTTTAATTTGTGTAGATAACTATGATTGTAAAATTTTTGTTGACACAAAATGAGCATTCTGAGATGCCCGTTGACCAATAAGTTTTTGAAATATGATTTTCAAATTTTTATAACAAAATATATATTTTTTAATTTAAGACGCTTGACAATATATTAGCTAGACACAAAATCAATTTTGAGGTGGCCCATTGACCAATAAGGTTTTTTTATTTTTTTTAGTATGTGTAGATAACTATGATTGTCAAATTTTTATTGACACAAAATGAGCATTCTGAGGTGGCACGTTAACCAATTAGTATTTGAAATATATTTGTCAAATTTTTAAAACAAAGAATATATTTTTTGATTTAAGACACTTGACAATATATTAGCTAGACACAAAATCGATTTTGAGGTGGTCATTAGCCAATAAGGTTAAGATACTTCACAATATATTAGACACAAAATAAATTTTGAGGTGACATGTTGGCCAATAAGTTTTTAAAATCATTTTAGCATGTATCAATACTTATTATTGTCAAATTTTTGTAAAGGAAAGTATATTATTTAACATTTTATGCATAAAATATATTATAAAGTGATTAGTGATACCCGTTGAATTTCGACGGGATACAAACTAGTATATATAATAGCAAAATAAAGGTCGATCAACCACGATTTTTCTTGATTAATTTGCTAAATTCTCATGGCTTTGACTTATAATTAATAATAAAATCTAATTAATTTCTAAAAATTATCATGGCTTTAGCTTTTAAATTAATATTAAATACAATTAATTCACAAAAAAAACTTTTAGACTATACAATAATTGAAGTATATCTCCAAATACGAATTATGTGGTCCTAAAAATACGATATTATCTTATTAGTACTAATTAAGTTAAATTTATAATAGCAAAACGGATATATATCCTACGTGTTATTATTATAAATTTTGATAAATATTTTTTAAAAAATTCTCATGGCTTTGGCTTTATGAAGTAATTCATTATTTCTATTTAATTTCACCTATCCCACACCACCTATTTATGAAATATAATATACTCGGTTATTTATGTTCAATCATTTATTATATAATATGATAAATATAGTGGTAATACTTCCATGTACCCCTCTAGACTTAACAAAATCAATATTTACCCCCAACTTAAAAAATAACAAAATCTACCCAATTTGTTGATTTGTGGACAAAAATACCCCCAGCCCAATTTTTCAAATTCATTATTGTGCTTCCTTTCACTTCACTCATTCCTTCCCCGTCATTCTTCTCCTTTCTGTCCTCCTCTCCTTGGCCATGGCAGCTTCAGCAGCGGCGATGGCGGCTTTCCCGACAGCGACGACGGCGATGGCGTGCTTGCTCGTGGTGGTGGCGACGGCGGCTTCCGCATCTTCTTCTTTCTTTCTTTTTTTCTCTTTTCCTTTTCTTATGCTTCTTACCCTCCCTCCCCTACCCTACCTCCCGATTTTCGTCTAGATTTCTGAATTTGGAGGCAACGACGACGGCCAGTGGTTCAGTAAGGGGAAGAGTGGCGGCGAGGTAAGGTTTTGGGAACTAGGGTTTGCTGCTATTTTTACCATTTTCCGGCCAAATCCGAATGCCCGTGGTGCAATTGACCACTGGGCTTTGTTCTCCTCGGAAAGACGAAGAGATGAAGGGGTTGCTCGCTCATTTTGGTGGAGAAACGAGGGAGAGACACGCCAGAGAAGATGAAGTGGTCGGAAAATCGCGAGTTGTACGGTGGTGGAATCAATTACAGTAATAGGTAAGAAATCATGAGTTTGTATGGAGGCGGAATCAAATAATAGGTAAGAAATTAAATAATTAGAGGTAATAAATTGAGGATTTCTTACCGGGTTAGAGGTAA
The DNA here is from genome assembly GCA_001642375.2 of Mentha longifolia. Classification (NCBI taxonomy): domain Eukaryota; kingdom Viridiplantae; phylum Streptophyta; class Magnoliopsida; order Lamiales; family Lamiaceae; genus Mentha; species Mentha longifolia. Next base: position 3,685,329 of record CM038111.1, on the reverse strand, counting down.
AAAATTGTCAAATTCTTATGATACGAGTCCTTTTTAGGGTTTTTCTTCTGCAGTCAATTCTTGTGATCTACATGTAAGAAATGATTCAATTGTGATGTTGAGGAAGGTTGAATATTAGGACACATTACTTTTTTGGATTTTTTTGAATAATAAGATAGGGCTTAGAAATCAGGAGATTCTTACAGAAATTAGTTGATTAATATGTTAGGTCTTAGATTTTGTTGATAAGTTTGCAAATGTTGAGGGAGTGGTAAGAATCTGTAGGAATTGTAGGTGGTTGATTAATGTGTTGGATGATTGATTAATATGTTGGATGGTTGATTAATATGATAAGAATTGATGATTATTGATAAGTTTACTGTGAGAATTATCATTTTCTTACCATCATGTGAATTTAGGCATATGCTCTTTTATTACTGATACGAAATACATGAATCTGGTCAATTTTTGGCTTGATATGCTAGCTCGTAGGGTTAAATGCTTAAATTAGCGGTCAAATCTAATTTGTAATGAAAAAATAGCATGTATTTGTAAGAATTGATGATTCCCTTTCTGAATTTTAGGTGAAATAACTACAAACATGTTATAAGAATTGATGATTGTTGAAATCGTTACTCACATAGGTAAGAATATTAAAGTTTCTGACCAATGTGTTGGTAAGAATTCATGATATGTTAGTAAGAATCATCAATTCTTACCAATATATTGCAGAGTTGGCATGTTTTTTTATTATTAGCATATTTGGTCGGTAATAATTGATTATTCTTACCAATATATGGGTAAGGAACTAAGGATTGATGGATTTTTTTTAATTCTTACTGTATTTGTTGGTAATAAATGTATTTTAAATCGTGTGCAGAGATTACTTGGGAATACGATAAATATAATCTGTTGCATCACGCGGGACGTCTCCACTATGATGAAGAAAATAACGAAATTGATGCTCCCGCTGGAAATTTCTCCACGATGTCCCCTGCAACTCAAGACAGTTTGAACAACTTGATGGAAAACGTAGGGAGTATTATGTATCTATGAATCGTACAATTATAAGTTGTTTTGCTATATGGTTAGATAAGAAGTGATGTAATTTTTACGATTTATATGTAAGAAATGTACGAAAATAGTATTGAGGTAAGAAAATATGCAACTCGTCCCATCTATAAGTACGAATTGATGCAGTTCTTACCATATGTATGTACGAATTGATGTCATTCTTACCATCATATGTATGAAATGATATTATTATTTCAGTTTACCACTCAATCAATAAGTATTCCAAAACAAAATAACTATGAAATCTGTATTGATGTAAGAAACATTATCAAATAGTTACATGGTTATTTTTCTCTATGTGGTAAGATTTGTCATTATCTTTAAGTAGTAGTTCCATTAGTAGATTTTGTAAGAATAATGTCAATTTTTACTGCATGAATTTATGAAGTAAGTTTTGTCATTGTTTTTAAGTTGTAGTTGTGGAATCATCCCCGAGTAAATTATGTAAGAATAATGTCAATTCTTATTGCAAAACTTTATGTGGTAAAAATCAACATTGTTATTTAGCTGTGGTGATTGAATCCTTCATGTTTAATCGCCTTTTTGGGAATACGTATAGTTTTTAAAATGACAAATAACATATTAAGTTAGTTATGATAATATATGCAGTACATCTTTTTCTCGTTGTGAAGTTTTTTTATTTTTAATGTCAAATAGCATATATGAGGCAACGAAAATCAGTTGGTAAGAGTTTCACGATTTTGTACACATTAATTTAATATAATGTATCAATACCTACATAAAGATCGCAAGAATTAGATCATTTCTTATATAATCATACTCAAAAAAATATGTCCACTGTTTCTTTGATATTAATCTAGATATAAATGTATCAATTCTTACATATAAATTGCAAAAATTAGATCATTTTTTACATAACCATACACAAAAAATATCCCCATTTGTTTCTTCAATGTTAATCTAAATAGAAATATATCAATCCTTACGTATAGATCGCAAGAATTTGATCATTTCTTACATAATCATACACACAAAAATATCCACCGTTTCTTCTATATTAATCTAGATAGAAATGTATCACATTTTTACATATCGATCACAAGAATTGAATAATTCCTTACATAATTATACACAAAAAAATATGTTAAACGTTCTTACCGAAAGCATCTATACAATGGTAAGAACAAACAATTTCTTACCGAAAGTTCCAGAGACGATAAGAATTTGATAAATTCTTACCAACGGCAATGCTAACTCACGTTTCTTACCATTTTTTTACCATTCTTACCACTGGTACACAAACTCGCGATTTCTTACCGTCGGCGTACAGCTCGCGATTTCACGACTTCATTTTCTTCGGCGTGTCTCTCCCTCATTTCTCCACCAAAATGAGCGAATCACCCCTTCATCTCTTTGTCTTTCCGAGGAGAATAAAGCCCAATGGTCAATTGCACCACAAGCATTCGGATTTAGCCGGAAAAAAGCCAAAAAAACAACAAAACCCTGCGTCTAGATCTGAAAAAGAGAGGAGATTGAGGGAGGCAATGGCGAGCTCCGGCAGCTGAGGGGGGAGGCGGTGGAGGACGCAAGCGGAGGTGGATGTGCTCCTCATCTTGGGTTTTTCGGAGGGGAGAGAGAGAGAGAGAGAGAGAGAGAGAGAGAGAGAGAGAGAGGTGAAATGGGTGTGTATTGGGTAGTTTTGAATTTAGGGGTATTTTTGGAAAGTCACTTGTAAATTGGGTAGAATTTGTGTTTTGTTAAGTTGGGGGTAAATATTGATTTTCTCATGTCTAGAGAGATAGAATATTTTTTGCCCCAATAAATATATACACCAAAATGGATTTCAATTTTATGTGGCATTATCATGAATTTTCGTGAATATTTTCTTAAATTCTCTTAGTACCTCACTTTGACTATTTTTGTGAATTTTCGTGAATATTTTGTGTGGTTTTGACTTTATAATTCAATAATTTTATTTAGTTTCAATTTTAACTATCACATATCGATTATTTATGAAACTCCACCAAAAATTAATACACCACATTTTTTAAATTATTTGTCTCCAATTAAAATTTAAAATTATTAAAAATCTTGATTTGATTTTCTATTTTTTTTAATGAAAAATTAGTGTAAGATCTAAAATGAGTACAACTACCCGAAAAATGTCCTTGACCCATTTTCAATTACATCAAACAATGGACAACTTATTATTTAAATTGAATTAAACTATTCGAAAAGTGACATATTTTCCTGTTCGCCTCCGATTTTAGTTTAAAGGATGAAACATCGATCCACATATCTATGTGGCAATTCTTCCATCCCCAATTTTTATATTTTTCAACAATGTTTTGTCCCACATCTAAAACTCACAACTAATCATGTATATACAGTTGGATATTAAAAAAAAAACAAAAAAACAATCACAAATGCAGTTAATTAAACAAAATTTACTTCTACTTAAGAATAAAAATCTCATGCGATGCGACATTATTATCCATAAGAAATTATGATATTAGCGATCTTTTAGTAATAAGAAGCCTATGATCATATGTGAAGAGTAACCGGATTCTAAAGGACAACTTGACATTAAATGAAATTACTCGTGCTTCCCACTTTCTATGCATAATTGAAAAATTAAACAAAAAGAAGAAATAGGAAAATAATTTCTCATAGTAAGTAGTATAAGCCCATTATGGTCTTTTCGGATCTTTGTGCTATTCAAGTGATGGACGGCTGAGATTGAGATCCTCACCGTACTTGGGTGCATCTCATCGCAGGTGATCACTGGTCTTCCTAGGGAAACACTGAAACTACTTCCTTCCTTCCACCTCCAAAACCCAAAACCCTCTCCTCTTCTTCTTCTCACACACTGAAAAATGCGGAAGCCCACCATTCCGCTCTCGCCGCTGCACCTGCGCAGGCTTCTCCTCCTCCGCTGCTTCTCCGCAACCCCCAACTCTATCGCCCACCACCACCTCCCCGCCCCTCGATGTCCGCCGCCTCTTCGCCGTCCGGAGTTTCTCTCTCCAAACGCCTTCTCCGCCACCCGGTCTCAGTGGCTCTCCATCAGGAATTTCTCCTCACCGACAGACGCCGCCGCCGCAAATTCCCCCGATGGAAACCCTGAGAAATCCGGAAACGACGAAAATCCGGTCGTGAAGAGGCTCTCCGACGAGCTCCAGAAAAACCCAGATGTGGAGCCCCTCCCTCTCGCGAAAAGGCTCGATCTTTCATTCTCGCACGTCCAGATCACCCCTGCGGTGCTCCTCGCCACACTCAACATTTCCCCTGATGCGGGGCGCATGGCGCTGGATTTCCTCAAATGGGCCAAGTCCAGACCCGGTTTTGAGGCGAATGATGAGGTATACTCGTATTTTGTTGATTATTTTGGGAGGAGGAAGGATTTCAAAGCTACCCACGATCTCCTCGTCGATGGCCGTGGAGTCGCTGGGGTTATGAGCCTCGAGTCCCTCGTGGATCGGATGGTTCGTGCCGGTAGGTCTTCACAAACTGTTGCATTGTTTGAGAGGATGGAGAAAGATTATGGATTTGTTAGGAATTTGGATTCCTTGAAGATGATCGTCTCAGCTCTCTGCGAGCGAGGGTTTGCTAGTTATGCAGAAAAAATGGTCAAGAGTTTGGCGACTGAGTTCTTTCCCGATGAAGATATATGCGATGAGTTGATCAAAGGATGGTGTGTTGATGGAAAGCTAGACGAAGCGAAGAGATTAGTTGGTGAAATGCAGAGGGGAGGCTTTCAGATCGGTACGAACGCGTACAATTCGATCCTAGACTGTGTTTGCACACTTTGCAGGAAGAAGGATCCTTTTAGGTTTCAAGACGAGGCTCGGAACGTGTTGATCGAGATGGAAAGGAACGGTGTTCCTCGCGATGTGGAGACGTTTAATGTGCTCATTACTAACTTATGCAAGATTAGGAAAACTTCAGATGCATTAGCACAGTTCCAGTCCATGGGCTTCTATAGATGCTACGCGAAGGAGACGACTTTTCTTGTTCTGATCAAGAGCTTGTACCAAGCTGCGAGGCTCGGGGAAGGAGATGAGATGATCGATAGAATGAAATCCGCAGGGTACAGTGGCTATCTAGACACGAAGGCTTATTACGAGTTCTTGAAGATTTTGTGTGGGATTGAGAGGATCGATCATGCTATGAATGTTTTCGCGAAGATGAAGGAGGATGGGTGCAAACCGGGTATCAAGACTTACGATTTGTTGATGGGGAAGTTGTGTGCTCATGGACGTTTAGATAAAGCCAATGCACTTTACAAGGAGGCTGAGAGCAACGGGATTCTGGTCGAGCCCAAGGCGTACAAGGTTGATCCTCGATTCGAGAAGAAAAAGGCTACTGCAGTGAAGAAGGAGAAGAAGAGGGAGACGCTGCCTGAGAAGATGGCGAGGAAGAGAAGACGCCTTAAGCAGATTAGGTTGAGCTTCGTGAAGAAGCCGAAGAAGACGAGGAGGCGTTCAATTTAAGTTCTTGCAATGTTTTCTTTGTTCGACCTTCGATATTTTGGGGAGAGATTGATTTGGGACCTACTTGTGAGTTCTCTGATCTTTTTCTTCTTATTGTGGATTCCTGCATTTGTTTCCTCTGATTCCATTCACATGTGACATTATCTAGATACAATGCTTATTGGTTTTCTTTCTGTTGAAAATATGTAGCCCTGAACTTGAAAACTACCATGAAACAATGGGATAAAAATATATCAACTTACTTAGAAAAACCATGTAACTGATTCTGCTCAGGACCAGAATATTTCATGATGCCTAGTATAGTTTGTGTTTTGAAACCTTGCTATATTGTAGTGCTCCATTTCCACCATTGCAGATTACTCTATTTTCATCTCACCATTTGGTAGCAAAAAATTCAGACCCGGATGATATCATATTGTGTTTGGTACAAATTGCAAAACTCTAGATTAAAATTTAAATTGACTATTTTACCCTTATTAAATACCCCTACCGATTTCACTTTTTATCGTTGAGATTAAATAGTACCCTTTATTATTTATTATTTATTACTCTGTATTATTATTATTATTATTATTATTATATTGTTGAGTTATTATTTTTATTATTCTTGTTATTATTATAATTATTACTATTATTGTTATTATTTATTATTATTATTAATATATTTATTATTATTATTAATATATTTATTATTATTATTATTATTATTATTATTATATTGTTGAGTTATTATTTTTATTATTCTTGTTATTATTATAATTATTACTATTATTGTTATTATTTATTATTATTATTATTATTATATTTATTATTATTATTATTATTATTATTCTTATTATTATTATAATTATTACAATTATTATTATTAAATTATTATTATTATTTATTATTATTATTACTATTATTATAATTGTTACTATTACTATTATTATTATTATTATTATTATTATTATTATTATTATTATTATTATTATTATTTTATTAAATTATTAATATTTATTATTATTATTATTATTACTACTATTATTGATATTATTTATTACTATTACTATTACTATTATTATTATTATTTTATTACATTATTATTATTATTTTATTATTATTATTACTATTATTGTTATTATTTATTTATTTATTATTATTATTATTATATTACATTATTATTATTATTATTATTATTATTATTATTATTATTATTATTATTATTTAAAATCGTATAAATACATAAGAGTAAAATGGTAAGAGAGAGAAAGTATTGTGTTACTGTTTTAATGAGTTCACCTCATCCGACCAAAAACGTGAGATGACTAAACAAGGCGGAACAGTGAAATATCAACGGGCCTTGTATTCATCTCGGGCCCTCCAGCTTATTTTAGTTGGTTACCAAACAGTGAGATGAATCAAGATGATCTCAATGTTCTCTGCATTGAATCTTTCGCGAGCCTTCTTGTTTCGGATGGTTCTTATGCTTTATATGTTTGCTTTACCTCAATAAAATTTCGAAAACTTATAGTGTTGATGCCTTGTGCTCTCTATCATCTATGACATGAAGTAATAATGGTTGTTTGCTGCTATTGCATTTCAGGCTTCATCAAAGATGCATTCGAAGCTCCTGTATTCGAAACTGAGCCGTTAAGACTGCATTTTCCGACTTGTTTCTAGAACCGAGGATCGTTTCACGTTTTGCAGAAAATAATAAACCCAGATTTCCAGTTCTTTTTGGATTTTCCTTGCTGAAATCTGAATGTTACTATAGCATTTTAGCTTGCTTCCTTTACTCATCACTTTATGTTACTGCAATCGGTTTTGTTATTGTTTCTGAAATATCAGGAGTTGATAAATTTGGAGTTCAAGTACTTATTATGATGAAAGCTGGTTCATTTGTATGGTATTTACAGTGATATTAGAGTTGCTTGAATCAAGAACTTAATCATGAACCAAAATTGTCTTCATCTACTATTTTTTCACTTTCTGTTGCTTTACATTTATGCATTACTTCCATATGAAAAAATGATGCAAAAACCCAATTTTAATTTCAAGAATGCAAACGTGGAGCAATATTTAAGCTTCTGTGAGTTCTGATAATATATAATCTTTCGAGAATTATATCAACTCCAGTAAGAATTACTATAAAAATGCACCAAAATTTGGTACAGTTATATAAAACTATTCAACTGCACCCACATTATTTGAAACCAAAATGGATCAATGGAAGCATCATACTTCACACCTCTTTCCAAAACCTAACTGACCTATCTGTTCCAGAGGTGACAAATGCCGACTCGACCGGCGAATGCTCGAGCCAACGAGGACTTCCCATATGGTTCGAAGGCCATCTAGCAACTTTCTCTGCTGTAAGAGCGTCCCATATCACAATCTGCATTTTAAACATAACATTCATCACTAAAGGAAGATCTTACTATATTTATACCAAAAGTGATGACCCAAACAAAGGCACCTACCTCGTTGCTTAATTCGTCAATGGAGAGAATGAATTCCTCCGTTTCATTAAAAACAGCCTGCAGTGGGAAAGTGGAGTCAAATTTTATAAAGTCCACACTCAGAAATATAGCATCCATAGTGTTTTTGGATTTATACTTTGGAATCCCAGAATGGTTATATCAGTGTGATCTTAAGTTCAGAACATCAAAAAAGTTGACAGTGCAAAGACGGAAATTCAACAGTATGGAGCAGAGAAAGATAAGCTGTCACAATTTCATGATAAATACTGTAGCAATTCAAAAGCCGCTGACAAATAAAGACTGGGAAAATAAATTATGTAGCAACTACTCAAACTAGAGCCAGGACAAAAATTGTTTACATACCTGGCAGCGCAATTGTGTATGTGCGGCCCCGAGATATTGCTTGACTAACCTACCTGTTCCAACCTCCCAAAGATTTACAATGGAATCTTTTCCTGAAGAAAGAACATACCTATAAAATAAATCAAGAAATGAGAGAGATGGCCCAAGTTCCCCGTGAATACCAGTATGAAGCATTAGAAGAGACTTTATCCACAATTCCTCTTTCCTACTCATAAATTTAGGAAGATTTATGGAATTATGCCTCAATTTAAGTTTGTCTAGTAAAAGCAGTATATCATAAAACATAACCTCTGAACTTTTGATTTCTCTGTTCACCTTGATATGGTTTTCTGTCAAAAAACCTGAAACTCTTGGAAAATCTTTTTGTTACTGAAATTAACTATCATAACTCATAAGGATGTACCAGTACTTAAACTACTTATAAGTTATAACTACTCCTATAATCAATGACATCAAATCTCTACCTTTGATCCTTTGTAAAAATTGCACTAGTAGCTTCTGCTGTTCCATGAGCACTAAGAATTGAACGAACGCACTGCGATGTTACCCCATCCCACAATCGAATAGCTCCATCTTTTGAAGCTGTTACATAGAGGCCACCAGTTGATGAATATCTGATCTGCAGGAAAGAAGTAAAACGTAAGATATTTTATGGATACAAGAATTAAGATGATTGATAATTGGTAATTTACCTGGTTTATAGCTCCATTGTTAGTCTCTTGAACATTTGCTGATAGATAGCACTGGAAAGTATTAACATCGTAAAGGTGTGGAATAGGATGGTCAGTTCCTGCAATCGAATCGGATCATCAGACCACTCAAATAAAAATATTATACGCAGATACTAGGATTCACAGGAAATTAAGCGTATTGTCAAACATTAAATTAAACAGAATGAAGCTTCTTGCTAAACCATGGTCAACTATCTGATTTAGGAGTGGCCATTTTTCCTGGTGAATAGTATTAAATAGATAGATAGGCTTTAGAGGCGCTTTTTCTTTCAGAGTGCATAATCAGAACTGACTATCTTAGGAAGAAACTGTTGAAACACTCCCTAGTAAAACTTAAATGCCAGTAAACACAGATTAAATTTATAATTTCTTAACAGAATTGATAACATCTGGCTTCATATCCAATAGCTGTACTTAATATTTCAAAATATAAGCAATTACCTGCCAAAAGAAATTCTCCAGAGGGATGAAATGATACAGACCTCACGTTGTGAGTATCCTGTAAATTCAACTCGATAAGATTAGACAAGGAAATCAAAAGAAATAAATTAATATACAACAGGAAGATTAGATACTGAATATAAATAGGGTAAATTATAACCTGAATGATTTTGAAGGCTTTCCTAGCTACTGTTTTTGAAAAATCAAAAAACCTGCCATTCAACAACCATCCTAAGAATGACCTTTGAAATGCAATAAGTAATCTAAAACATATATTAGGATTACACTTCCAATAAAATTCCTTTTCTTTTCATGTTGAGCAATAGGATTGGCAGAAGTCCTAAAATAATTACTTGAATCTAAATCCTCTATACATTTTTTATGTCAGCTTGCAAATCTTGTCTACTGCATTCTATGCACAAAACAATAGCCATAAGGTCGGGGATTCATACTTTATTGTGAGATCTTTGGCCCCAGAAATCAGAATTGTATTCTGAGGATGGAAATCCAGGTCATTTACTGGCTGCATTGCAAAATAAGACATTATAAACAAGGAAGTACATCTCAATGTCTCCATCTAGAGTGAAACTCCGGAAAACTGAAAAAAGATGGAGGAAAATCTTCATATCTTTGGATATATTTAATAATACAGAGGGGCATGCATTTCATGAGCCCAAGATAAAACGATACAACCACTTTCCTCATTACAAAAACTTACTTGTAGATGGTCGTAAAATGTCCGTACAACAGGCCTAACAGGGCCACCATCTCTTTGATCTTGAAGCATCATCTGTTTGACTTTTAATACCTGTAATACATTTGTTTCAGTTTTTGGGTCAAGAGACAAATGTGCTTGATAAAATAATGTAATATGTGCATGCTTAACAGGCAGGATCTAACCTCAAAGAGCTTTATTGATGTGTCAGCACTTCCAGTTGCAAGAAATCTTCCATCAGGACTAAATCTTGCGCATCTAGCTACATTCTTATTTACAAAGAGAGGGGGGGGGGGTTATTCCTTCAGCATAGCTATCTAAAGAGTCGTGATATCAAACAGAAGTATCCTCACAGAATGACAGAAGATTTTCCTTATGGTGATATCAGACCTTGTGCTCTGAAATATTCCGGGTTTCGTGCTTCGGGAAACTCTTTGATGCTCCTTTAACATCATGCATGACACTGTTGATATGAAATTTTGTTATTCTTATTTGAATTTTAACACAAACACACCCACACACCCTAACAAGCACAGCATGAATTTATAGTAATAAAACTATTACAGAATGGCACACACCTGAAATCCATAGGAACAATTCGTGGAGCAGGGATCGAGCCATATGCTGAAGGTATGCTTGAATCAAATGGTGTAGTTGAAGATACTCCTCTTAACATCTCATCCTTTTCCACTGCAAGACCCTGTTGACCACTTAGGACTCCCATATATCTTTTCTTATTTTGTCATTCCGCATAAAGTGTAAATCTTTTACGATTTATCAATGGAAGTAATATTACAACCAAAAGTTACAAACCTTGGCCACCAACTCAATGAGCTTGTTAGGAGGAAACTCAACATTCAGAGGTGTCATTGTGGCTGATGCAACCGCACTAGCTGCCTACACAAGGTAAGAACGATATCAGCAACTAGAACTTTCACAGCTGCTTGTATAATAAAAGGTGCAAAGCAATATTAACCATAACTTCCAGATATTCTTATGGCTACTTAAAAATTCATTTCATATTTCTTCCGATCAGGCATTCCAACTTTTCAGACTGCCGAAAACTTTATGGTTGAATATCTCATTTGATAAGGAAACTTGAAAGTTGAAACTGTGACTAAATCACCAAATCATCTAAAGGCTGATATCAAGAACACATAAATGGATTTCCACGAGCTACCACTGTATTGTTGATCGAAGCAATAGTATCCACCGTCAAATAACAACACAGAACTACAAATTTAGGTAATTATGATCTAATAGATCAAGTCTATTACTCGGATGGTAAGTCGGAGGAATTCAATTTCTATAACGCCCCCAAATAAAATCACCATCTTAGCACTTTGTATTCAGCCACGAGCAATAGCGAGTACTAGTTCTTGCATTCTCCCACGTATGATACTGTACCCGTATGTTTCTAAGCTTTTTTATTTTTATAGTTAGCAGTCCCAAAATCATAACAACCTCACTCGGTCTGGAAAAATTCCCAAATTGTAATACATTAAAAGCTATAACTTCTCAATATCTTGCAAAAAATTCAAGTTCGAAACACGATTCACCTCTACATTTCTGCTCAAGTGCGAAGCTAATCAAATTCCAATAAACAAACAAGCAGGAAATGGTGAAATAAAGAGTTACCTGATTGAAATTGCTGTCGCGGAGGTGGGCAACAATGAGAGCATTGGCATGGCGGTAAAGCTTGCCATCTTGTAACGACTGCTCCAATCCGTTTGTGGTATCCATTGATAGTGTTAGCTTACCACCGAGGCCCCAGAATCCCAATTAACTTAAACCCTAATCGCAAAATTTGGGGGGAATTTTGAATGACTACTGTGGTTCAGCATAAAGCTCTCAAGTCTCAAGTTCGAACTCTGGTCTGGTCACCACCGTTATTGCCGTTTTACTTACGAATGATTCGTCACTTATCGTGAACATATTTAATATGTCAACGAATGAAGTAATAGTGTTACGTTAATAATTTTTTCATTTAGGGTATAGTCTATTTTAGTAGGATTTAATTTTTTTGTATGATTTATTTTTATAAAGTACGGAGTATATTAAAAGAATAGAGTAATAATTTTCTTTAAATATATCATTATTACATCAATCGTAAGCATGTTACTTGTAGAGGGACATTCCTCTTGTTTACACTTCGTTTGTCCTATTAATTCAGTCTTTTTCATATTCATACTTAGAAAATTATAACGCAAATATAAAATACTCTCTTCGATCGACAAATTTAGTCACACTTTTTTTTACAGATTATTCCACAAATTGTATCTCGTTTCTTAAAAATGAAAACAACAATAGTATTTCATATACATCTTCAATATATTTAAAATTGCATAACATAGCATGTCATGATGGTCCATAAACTATAACTACACTTTAATACTTTATCTATTATTTGTACTCATTTACTGTAATAAAAGTACCTCTAAACAACGTTACTTACTTTCTTTTCTTTTTTTCCATTTGTACTAAAAACAATATATTCTCGCAGTCATATTGATATATATTGATATGAGTTCATTATCAACGGGACGGAACTAAAAATACTTAAAGGGCTCGTTTGGTAGTCATGTTGTGATAATCAAAGATAAGATTGAAATTTGAAGAGGAATAGAAAATCTTGAGATTAAATGATGATAACAAAAAGTTGTATGGTGGTATAAGACTAACAATTACTGTAGTACCATATCTAGTTAATAAAATTACAGATTTAACCCTCGCACAATTCATAATTTTCCAACCAATTTTGATAGCATGGGTTTTACTTCTACGAATCAAAGCACAAAATTCCCAATGTGATTCCAAAATTCCCAATATTTTCCCAAAAAATTCCAGAATTCATGATGTGATTCATAAATTTCCAATATTTTCCAGAATGGACGAAATGTGATTCCCAGATTCCAAATCAAAATTGAATCTCAAATCCTAAAATACACAAAATTAGAAGAAAAAAAAAAAGAGCAAGAATGGACGGAATGCAATTCAAAATTCCCAAATCAAAATTGAATCACAAATTCTAAATCATAATCGAATTACAAGGAAGAGGAAGTTTCTGCAGATCCATGTCCTCCTCCGACACCATCCACTTTGCCGGCAGACAGTCACCCTCCGCCGGAATCCTCGAGCTCAGGAGCGGTGACAGCCGCGTCATCTGGTCGTCAAGTGCGCCACCGCCGTGCAGATCTGGTGCTGAGATAAGCAAGGAGTGGAATCACGTTTTGGGAGAGCCACAAAACTCCAGTGGACTCGTTCCTTCCGATGATGAGGGTGACCCACAACCAGAGAATTGTCTTCCACTGCCGGCGAAATCGTCCACCATCGTCAGCGGCACCTACGAATTGTCTTCCACCGCTGACCCTCAAGCAATTACCAAGAAAGGGTGAAATGGCCAAAAAGTGAGATATAGTGATTACTATTCAAAGGCTAAGGGTGTGTTTGGTAAAGAAGATGAACCAAGATGAACCAAGATGAGAGAGATCATCTTGGTTCATCTCACTGTTTGGTAACCAACTAAAATAAACTGGAGGGCCCGAGATGAATGCAAGGCCCGTTGATATTTCACTGTTCCGCCTTGTTTAGTCATCTCACGTTTTTGGTCGGATGAGGTGAACTCATTCAAACAGTAACACAATATTTTCTCTCTCTTACCATTTTACCCTTATGTATTTATACGATTTCAAATAATAATAATAATAATAATAATATAATAAAATAATAATAATAATAATAATGTAATAAAATAATAATAATAATAATGTAATAAAATAATAATAATAATAAATAAATAAATAATAACAATAATAGTAATAATAATAATAATAAATCAATAATAATAATAATGTAATAAAATAATAATATTAATGTAATAAAATAATCATAATAATAAATAAATAATATCAATAATAGTAGTAATAATAATAATAATAATAATAATAATAATAATAAATATTAATAATTTAATAAAATAATAATAATAATAATAATAATAATAATAGTAATAGTAATAGTAACAATTATAATAATAGTAATAATAATAATAAATAATAATAATAATTTAATAATAATAATAGTAATAATTATAATAATAACAAGAATAATAATAATAATAAATATAATAATAATAATAATAAATAATAATAACAATAATAGTAATAATTATAATAATAACAAGAATAATAAAAATAATAACTTAACAATATAATAATAATAATAATAATAATAATAATAATAATAATAATAAATATATTAATAATAATAATAAATAATAACAATAATAGTAATAATTATAATAATAACAAGAATAATAAAAATAATAACTCAACAATATAATAATAATAATAATAATAATAATACAGAGTAATAAATAATAAATAATAAAGGGTACTATTTAATCTCAATGATAAAAAGTGAAATCGGTAGGGGTATTTAATAAGGGTAAAATAGTCAATTTAAATTTTAATCTAGAGTTTTGCAATTTGTACCAAACACAATATGATATCATCCGGGTCTGAATTTTTTGCTACCAAATGGTGAGATGAATGATTCATCTTGACACTATTCATATGAGTCATCTTGAGATGAATCATCATTCTTCATCTTGAGATGATTACCAAACGCAGCCTAAATGCTAACGGGGGGAGGGCGTGATAACATTACTAAAGGGCTAAAGTGATTGTAGCCCGGGCCGGGAGTTATACACAGGCCGCCAAGATATGCAATTTTTGCTACCAAACAGACTAATTAGGTGAGATAAGAGTTTCTATCTCATGATATCATACCCTACCACATACACCCAAAATATATTAGACTCAATTTACGGCCTAGGGCGTGTATAGACTAAAATAATTTCAATATTCTTTTTTTTTTCTTTTTACTTTTTTTTACTTTTTAAGAAGTGACGTGAAGTCCTCAATACGGGCATTGACCATTACAGAAGTGAGAAGTTAGTTTGAAATAAAAAGATAAATTAATTATTTCCTTAAAAGTATCTTTTCACCGGAATAGAAAAGGTTCCCTTTCTTTATTTTGAACTAATAACAATTACTCCTACCCTAAAAAAAAATTAAAAAAAAAATAACAACAAAAGTAACCTTGGAATTCATGATGAGAGAATGAAATTCCTTACTTAATTATTAATTCATCAAATTTAGATGAACAACTTCGTATTCAAGACTTGCTGGTGGTGGGGAAAAAAACTCAACATCAATTTCTTTCTTTTTTTAGAAGAATAGATTTTTCTCGAAAATGGTGCGTATCTTGAATACAAGTAAGGTATAAAATAATGAAACATCTCCTATTCGTCGGGGCAGAGTGAATAAGTTGCAAATCAAGACTCCCAAACTGCAACTTCTTTGATCCCATGGGAAATGGCTCCAAGACTCCATTTTTGGTTTCTTAACGAAATATATATTGCTCCTCAATAAAAATTCAAGAAAATAAGAGCTCTCGTCTAAAAGTTCAATCTTGGAGGACTTTCAAAGAACTGCATCAAGAAATGAGAGAATCCAACAAGGAAGAAAGCAAGAGAGAGTATATAATATGTATAGGGGCCTTGGGTGTTTCTACCCCTTTAAAATAAGGAATTGGAAAAAGTACCCTTAAAAATAAGGTTAATGGTAAAAGTACCCTTAAATAATAAATTAATGTATTTATGGACCCACATTACTATTGTAAATTGTGTGCGTCAGTGTGTGTCGAGACCTCCCCAACAAAATAAAAACAAACCTTGAATATATCACTATATATATATATAGTGATATGGGTATATTACAGTTTTATAATTGCATTTGCTAGTTCAATAACCAATAATCCAATACTGTGAATGGGACAGTGGATACTTCTATAGTTAACACTTGTCATATCATGCATGCATGCATCGTAGGGTTGGGGGGCGCTGCTCGGTGCTCCCGTGAATGGCCTGTGCTCCCGTGAAGGGTGGAGTTGAAAGGAGGAATCTCGTTAGCAAAAAAAAAACAAAACAATACATACACACACACAAACCCTCTCTTATTTAAATCTACATACACACACGACAACTACTACTCCCTACTCTCGCACTCTCCACAATCTCTTCTCCAAATCTCCATACTCTCACAACCGACATACTCTCGAGACAAGCATACTTGCAACTCTAGAAGCATACAAGCTCCTCCTCCTTTCATCAAGAATTGCACAATTTTGAAGCACTCCGTAGTGATGTCGGGAGGATACATAATCGATGATGAGGGACACAACGTCTTGCCGGAAAATGAAATGGGAATCTCGATCGAAATAATACCACGAAGAATATTGGTATGTTTTAAAAAATTGTATTAATATTTTGTTACATGTGGTATGAATTAAAATGGTATTATTTATTATCGTTTAAATTGTATGATTTACGATTTAAATTTTATTTATTGTGGATCTCGATTTATTTGATACCAATGATTTAAATTGTATGATTTGTTACCAATATATGAAATTGTATTTGTTGGGATGTCTAAATGTATTATTTGTTAGGATTTATTATAATTTGTTACCAATTTAAATTTGATATATATATGTAATTTTTAACATAATAAAATTTACATATATGTTCAGAAAAATAAAAGAAATTTACTGGGATTGCCGACCGGCCAATACGGTGCCGGAAAATGGGCAACCGGACACTTCTTCCGGTCGCCGGAAAATGGACATTCCGATTGGTTGATTGGCCGGTTGCCTATACCACTATTTTTCTTATTTTTTTCTTAGTAAAGATTGTTAATCACTTTTTTTTTTAGCTTATAAAATAGTTTGTATATTTTTTTGAAAATTAATTGATATATATTTTGTTTAAATTAAGTTTTTTTTTCGTGATTTAATTCAAAAACGTATATATATGTGATTTTTGAAATATTAAAATTTATATTTGTGTTGAAGAAAATAAAATAAATTTTTTGAGATTGCCAACCGGCCAATCCGGTGCCGGAAAACTGGCAACCGGAGGCTTTTTCCGTTCACCGGAAAATTGACATTCCGGTCACCTAATTGGCCGGTTGCCTACACCATTATTTTTCTTATTTTTTTCTAAGTAAATATTGTTAATCACATTTTTTTTGTGAGCTTATAAAATAGTTTGTATATTTTTCATGAAAATTAATTGATATATATTTTGTTTAAATTAAGTTTTTTTTTGAAGTAATTTAATTCAAAAACGTATATATATGTGATTTTTGAAATATTAAAATTTATATTTGTGTTGAGAAAAATAAATCAAATTTTTTGGGTTTGCCGACCGGCCAATCCGGTGCCGGAAAACGGGCAACCGGATGCTTCTTCCGTTCGCCGGAAAATTGATATTCCGGTCGCCTGATTGGCCGGTTGCATACACCACAATTTTTCTTATTTTTTTCTAAGTAAATATTATTAAACACATTTTATTTTGAGCTAATAAAATAGTTTGTATATTTATTTTGAAAATTAATTGATATATATTTTGTTTAAATTTATTTTTTTTAAGTGATTTATAAAAAAAACGTATATGTATGTGATGTTTGAAATTAAAAAATTTACATATATGTTAAGAAAAATAAAAGAAATTTTTAAACGTATATGTATGTGATTTAATTAAAAAAGCGTATGTAATGTTTTTATTTATTTATTCTAAATATAGATTGTTATTCTTATATATATATATATTTTGTTTAAATTAATTATTTAAGACATTATTTGGATAATCTTAATAATAAATTTATACTATGCTCAATACTTAATATATTAAACATAACGATTATTTATTAAACATAATACTTAAATTTGTAATACTAATAATAATTTCGATTGTGTCTCTATTTTACAGGAATCTGAGCCCTCATGGTTCCGTCGAAGCTATTTGATCAACAAGAACATGGATGTGACTAACTACTATAGGATAACTCTGGCTGATATCCGTGACATACTGAGCGACAGCTATACCTTAGTCGATAGATTTCAAGGGGGACCTTTCGGACACTTTTTGAATTGGGAGCCGGGGCAAAACAGCAAAACTAAACTCTATTATATCTCGTTGTATTGTTACTGAGCAAGGAATTTGGTTCCACATTAGGGGCCAAGACGTAGAGTACACCATCCGAGACCACGCTCTCATCACAGGATTGAGATTTGGGTCTACACTGTTTGACCCTAGGATTCAGAGGCATCCAAGTGAATCGCATTTATTTCAGGTGGTCTGTGGCAGCATTGATAGTAATGCGGCATGGTTGAACTCGCAACTAAAGGAGTTCACATCGGCCAACGATCCAGATGGTGAAATTCGTGTGAAGCTGTCAAACTTGTTGATGGCAAATTGTTTTATTCTCGGTCACGAGGCGAAGGCCAATGTTTTCCCGTGGTTGTGGGAGTTGATTGATGACGAGGATGAATTCAATAGTTTTCTTGGGGTGCGTACACGTACAAGACCCTTCAGTACTATTTGAGGACGTTTCAGACAACGTCCAAGAAATATCACATTTATGGGCCATCATGGGCATTGATGATTTGGGCTTTGGAGGTGATGACGGGTTTCGGTGATCATTTTGCGGTGAGATGTCCTACAAATGACGTGCCAAGGTGTCTGCGATGGAATTTCCTCAATACCTTTAGGGGCGTGTCTGATGATGAGTTGTACGCACCATTTGAGTATCCTGAAGGACAAATTTCGATGATCTATCCCGAAGATCAGGAGATCCAAGAAGGTTACTTCTTGTCTGTACTTCAACCAAGGTCCTTGACAGTTAATTTTCATGTGCCGAACAGTTCGTACATCGTCGTTGAACGCCCACGTGTACGTCGATCTGTGCCTCAGCCTCAGCATGCCGAAAGAGATGATCACGCAGAACCTCAACGTAGACGGAGTACCCGGTCTACGAGGTACTCCGGGCCACTATCCGATGAGGGTACATCTTCATCCCGTCACCAATGAGTGAGCAGTAGTGGCGGCGATGATGGCATTCCGTCAGGGATGTCTAGAGATGATTGGATCGGTATCGTACAGGAGGCCGCTCGTCGCGAGAACAAGAAGACGGAGGCCAAGATGATAGGAAATATTAGCAAATTCGTCTTCTCTAAGGACAAGAAGTGGCTCAGAGGGGGCGTTGACATTATGAGCTGCGGGACTTCGAGTATGTCCACTCGAGTGGACCGGCCCCAACAATTGAGTCCTCCCCTGAATGTTTCATCTACACGGGAATTGGGTTTTGGAGTCACGGCTGTTGATACGAGCCCTGAGGTGAACGAGCACTTGGAGGCAACGACTGCACATATCGATACCTCTATGCCCATCTGGACGCCATCCTGTACGGAGCCCTACACGGGATCCGCCCCGAGTACTGTAGTGGATTCTGCGTTCACTTCCATCTTCGGCCAGGTACAATCTATAAGATTGTTAAGTTTCTTTGACACTTACTTTTATTAAATTCTTACTCGTTTATTCCAATATTCATTTATCGTACAGGCCTCGCAATTCACTCCAATCACTACTAGTGGGCCCCTTTCAACCTATATTCCTCCCTACAGACAATCGTATTTGCCATATGCTGGCGATGCTCATGAACAGCCCCGGTGGTCTTTTGGCGACTTCTCATCCACCACGCCCGATTTCTCGACGCCCAGGCCGCCATTCCCGACTGCCGCTCACCCGAACATTACAATTCGTGAACAACCAAGGCGTGCTTCGTCAGTCGAGCTTGACAAGTATTTTTAATAAACAAAAACTCAATTTCGTCGGTCGGCATTTTTCCGGCTACCTAATGACCAGTTGGCTATACCAAAATTTTTCTATTTTTTTTCTTAACATATTTATAAATTTTGGTAGTTCAAACATTAAAAATATTTTAATATATCGAATTAAATCATTTAAAAGAATTAATTTAAATAAAATAATAATCAATTAATTTTAATATAAATCTATAGGAAGAATTTCAAAGCTCAAAAATTAAATGTGATAAAATATTCATACTTAGAAAAAAATTGAAAAATAATGGTGTAGCCAACCGGCCGGTAAGTTCACCGGAAAAGTGATTTTCCGGCGACCGGAATACGCCACCGGTCGGCGTTTTTCCGGCTACCTAATGACCGGTTGGCTATACCAAAATTTTTCTCTTTTTTTTCTTAACATATTTATAAAATTTTGGTAGTTGAAACATTAAAAATATTTTAATATATCGAATTAAATCATTTAAAAGAATTAATTTAAATAAAATAATAATCAATTAATTTCAATATAAATCTATAGGAAGAATTTCAAAGCTCAAAAATTAAATGTGATAAAATATTCATACTTAGAAAAAAAAATGAAAAATAATGGTATAGCCAACCAGCCGGTAGGTTCACCGGAAAATTTATTTTCCGGCAACCGGAATACTCCACCGGTCGGCCTTTTTCCGGTGTCGGAATGACTGGTTGGCTATACCACAATTTTTCTCCTTTTTCTCTTAACATATTTATAAATTTTGGTAGTTCAAACATTAAAAATATATACTAATTTCGAATTCAATCACTTAAATAAATCAATTTTAACAATATAATAAGCAATTAATTTCCAAAATAAATCTATAAACTAATTCCTAAACATATAAATTCATTTTCGACATGTTAAAAAAATTCAATTTATTTCCAAAATAAATCCCTAAACTAATTACTATACTAAGCATATAAAATCTATATTAAAATTTACCTATATTATTAGATAATCCAAAAACACGATTGAAGAAGATGATGAAGCAGCGTGGCACGATATCCTCCTTGATAAACCCTTATAATGGCTCGTCTTCCTCAGCTCAGCTCAGTTCTTTAGCTCGGATGTTGATAATGCCTCCTCTTCTCCCAACATTTTTTTTTTTTTGGTGAGTCTGTTTATTTTTGAATTCTATTTGCAATTTTTATGGTTGTATATATTGAGTTTTGTGTGGAGTGAGTTGGCATAGGATACCAAAATTTATTATTCCTATACAGATTTATACAGATTGAATTATTGTAGAAAAACAGTCAAAAATTGAATGATTCAATAACATTATTAATAGTATTATTCACGCATGCATGCATACAGTAGACTTTCAGAGTCAGATTGAATTATTGTAAAAAAAAAGTGAAAATTGTATGATTCAGTATCATTCAATTCAATTCATTATCATGCATGATTCGTCCTTAGAAACACAGAAGAAAATTGAATAATTTGCACAAACTAACGGCCAAAATTGAGACATAAGGTGCATGCATGCACCATAGTGTGTGGGACCCACAAAATTACAATTAAAATACTGGATATATACATGGATATATACAGAGAAGCATCGCCGGCAAGCCGAGACCCATTTTAAAGTTTTTTAAACATATAAATGGGACCCATTAAATATTAAAATATTAAAAGGGGTAGTTTTACAATTCTTTCTTTTAAAATGGTACTTTTTCTATTAAGTCCATTAAAGAGGGTAGTTTCCCCTATATCCAGATATGTATATATTCTGTTAGCTATCTTAGCTAATGGAATGGTATACATAAATATTACTACTACTTAGTACAAATGGAATATTTCCAGTAGTAGACAAACACTTGCCCAAAAAGTGCAATCTTGGAAAGCTTCCAAAAATAAAAATGGACGATTTTCAAACACAAGAATCGAACTTAACTACAAACATCCTAATTAAAGAGTCCATAAAAGCAATAAACAGAAGGTTGTCGACAGCCGACACTCAGACCAAATGCCCAATCAAAACCTCACACGATTTAGAAAACATATCTACCTAGTACCTTTATTTAATATTCCCCCGTCTCGCTGAATTCGTCCCATTTCTTTTTTGCCTTTTTTGGCACGCTTTTCTACGCTTTTCGATGATGGGTTTTAAAATGGATTTTTGAAGAATATTTTCTTTTACGGGATACTACGACAACCAAAAAAACCACTATTGAAATTGGACGAATTCGACGAGACGGAGGGAGTACTACTTATCTTTGTCCGTCAAGTATGTGCTTAGAATCTTTCGGTATGGTTTTAAACTTTTGTAATGAGTGGTATTTAAATACTCTCTCCGTCTCAAGATTACTGACTCTATTTCCCGTTTGGGCCGTTTCACGATTTCTGACCTCTTTCCCTTTTGGGAAATAATTAGGGAAATTAAGGTACACTTAGTGAATCTCTTATTACGCTTAATTTTTCTTAATTAAATTTCATCATCCACTCACCTTTCAACATGTATCACAGCATAATTTAAATTCTAAAAGTTAAATTTCATCATCCACTCACCTTTCAACATGTATCCCAACATAATTTAAATTCTAAAAATTTAAATTATCATAACTTTCTCGTTTGTTCTCCGATTTTTATGATTTTTATGCCAAATTAAAAGTCTTGATATGATCTTTCATTTAAGATCAGACATCAATATGTTTTTATGCATATATAATGCTCTAGTTTTAAAATATGCCTAAATACATAAACCACACTTCATCCCTAAACACAATACACTTAAAACACTAAATACTTTTGTCTTAATTCTCGTGCCGAAAAGAAAACACTCAATAATCTTGACACGGAGAGAGTAATATTTGGGTCCCACCTAATGTGAGTGAGTTTTAAAGTGAAATGAATATAAAAATGTATTTTGGTTTGACTTTTTTAAGGTGTAAAATAGAATAATGGATGTAAGACACGTCTAAAAATGGATGAAACACATAAATCACGGATGACTGAAAAAGGAAATAAAAACACACGTATATAGTCAATTTTTTATGTATTGAAATCATGTATTCTTTTACGATAATTGTTTATCGTCAAAAAATCAACGATTCAAGTCGATTTTTAATTTTCTGGTTAGAATTGGTTTTAATACGGACCAATATTGGGCAACACGTCATCAGTGTAATCAACCTACTTTCATGGAGAGATAGAGATAATTTATGGCACCTATGAGTATAATTTATTGTGATTTTTTTTTTTTAATTATGGTATAATATATATATATTTTTAATTTAAAATACATTAACAAGTGTCAAGTGCCGAATGCTTGTCGTATTCTATAATTATCGCATTGTCCCTTGAATCTGTGAAGGTTCTAAAGGTTTCCTTATCCTCCAAATCTCAAGTTGAATTATTTTTGGACTATTTATGTGATTAATTATATTCGACTATTTTTGGCATTTATTGTTATGAATGAGGCTCTCTAACCACTTATCATAAATATATAGGGTAAAAATTAATTTTTCTTAAGAAGTTTAAACCCTACTGAAATAGAAGCTTACGTGATATTACCACATCAGAGAACAACAGTGTATACATTAAGTGTATTTAAGGTGGGTAAAGATACATTTATGTTATTGGCATGCCGTGTTTACTTTAAAATAAAAGGAAATATAAAGGAGTATGAAATGTATGATTACCACCTTAATTATACCTCGTTTATTGTGACGTAAAAAAAACTGGTCTACCTATATTAAAGTCAATATTGTCATTTCATATTATAAAAATTATGTGCCCTTATTTATAAATCATAAATGTATACCACATTACATTATCTCCCTAAATCCTTATATATGGATGCATAAAAAAGTAAACTCCCACTTAGTTATGAACATGAATTAATTAATGAAGAGCAACGTGCATCAATTAGCACAATTGTTATTTCTTTTTCATTTTTTTTTATTAATGGGTGGGTGTCTATTCAATTTCAAAAGGAAGAAAAATGTAAGCCACCAAAGGTTGAAGTTTAGGTTGAAACCAATGTTTTAAAACCCTGGCCCGGAGGTCGACCCGGTGAGACCTCCGGATCACAGTTCAATTGGTTGAACCGGGTCGAACCATTTATAAATAAATTATATAAGATAAATATAAAAATATCAATAAATTCATTTGTATTAGATATGAAATGCTTCCAATTCATAATAAAGAAATTTGTTCTTATATAAATATCAATATAGTATATGCAAACCATTGCAATATTGTTAATATTAGTGTATTGATATTTATTTATTATATATTAATATATTTATATTAGTATATAAAATGCATGGGAAAGTTGTTGAAAATGAATTTTATATATTAAAATAATAAAAACGTTGATCTATCCACAACAACTTTGGTAGCTGAGTTGGTGGAAGCTTGGGAAGCTTTCCTTAAATGGCCTGGGTTCGAAACCCAGCTTCTGCGCTAATATAGTCTTGATGTTTCAAAAATAATCTGGCTCGACTACATCCACGTAATACCTATAATGAGCTAATTGAAAATTGCATTAATTAATATAATAACTAGATAATAAATTAGTATTACATTTAGCTCATTAACACCAAGTAAAATGTGAATATCCTTGCACTAAAAAAGTCGTGAATTGTAAAATATTTTCAAAGAAGTTGCACATTAATGAAGTATGAGAGCCGTTTGCAACATAAATAAAAGCCCGAGGGCATAGTAAAGTTATTACACTAAATCCGAAAATTAAAGCAAAAAATTAATATTATTTTAATGTAGGGGCATTTTAGCTAAAATAAAATGCATAGTTGGGAGGCAAATGCGTAATTGTAACACTACACTCTAGTTTTCTTCAGTAAAAAGCAAAGATATTTCTAAAACAAAAACGGCCACTAATTCTTTTTTTTTTTAAACAAAAGGAAAACAAAACAGCCATTGAAATCCGCTTTTTTTATTACAAAATTAAAAGAAAATATTCAGTTTTAGCAATTTTTCGAAATAATTAATTAGGTATAAAATTAATAAGCCAGCCAATCGCATTCATAGTTAGACACGCCCACGGGAGAAAAAAATAGTAATAAAAAGAAAGAAAGTAAAGAGACATTAGTTAATGTATTAAAAAAATCCGGAAGAAAACAAGAGTTCTTTTTCCTTTTTTGTTTTTTGAATTATTTTAAATCCTCGAAATTCCTGAGAGCCAATCAGAACTAGAAAACGCATCAGCTTAAGATCCATCCGGTTTTCCAAAACCGCTTAGAATGCATCTGAAACCGCTTTCACTATTTGCTGCTTTTTCCTTCAAAAACACACACACACGCACCATATCACACACATACTACACAAGGATATTTTAAGAATCGCATACATATATGCACATATATATATGTGTTTGCAAGAGAGAGAGAGAGAGAGAGTCGCTTAGTGTGAGTAGTGGCTAGAAAGGCAGCGAGCGTATGTTCGACAATGGCAAAAACCATAGGGGTTGTTGCTTTCTAGAATAGATACACGTATTTTGCGTGTGTGTGTGTTTTTCTAGAGAGAGAGAGAGAGAGAGAGAGAGATGGGGAGGGGGAAGGTGGAGCTGAAGAGGATAGAGAACAAGGTGAATCAGCAGGTGACTTTCTCGAAGAGGCGATCGGGCTTGCTGAAGAAGGCGAACGAGATTTCCGTTCTCTGCGACGCCGATGTCGGATTGATTATCTTCTCCACCAAAGGGAAGCTCTTCGAATACGCTACTGATTCGTGGTCAGTTACTGCTAAACCCTCCTCTCTCTCTCTCTCTTTCTATGATACATTTCTTTCGATTTTTTTTTTTTTTTTTAAATTTTGTTTAGAGGAAAGATATTTTTGTTTCTTTTATTAAATAAATGATTTTTCTCTCGTATTGCGCTGACTAATGATTGTTGGCGAAAATTTTTCATTTATTTTTCCCTCCTTTGGGGGTGTGGAAATTGGTTTTTTGGATTCTCGTTGCGGTTTCGTTCCAAATTTGATGAATTATGTTTCTCTTTTTGTAGAACAGATAAAATATTTCGGATAAAAGGATATGATCATGTTTATGTTCCATTTCCCCCAAATTTCTGGTCACGATATTTACTCTTTTCGTATATATTATATATAAATTGCTCAAATAATAATATCACTGTAAATGAACTTCATAATATAAATTTCATTTATAACCATAATATACTTGTAACTTTATGGAGGATTGTATTTGCTGAGATGTTATAATATGAGTGCGGTTCTGCAGTTCCCCATAGATGAATTAATGCTAAATTTCTTGGCTTATTATTATTTTTGTATAATAATCTTGTTTCTATGATTCGAACTAGCTGTTTCCAAGTACAAATATCATACTTAGAAATGAAACATCTTATTTTCAATATTTTAGTACGCGTGTGTTGGCCTAGCGGTAGGGGTTAAAGTTTTGAACTAAAGGTCCCGAGTTCGAGTCCTCCGTGGCGCGACCTTATAATTTGCCTGATAAAATAATAATAATAATAATAAAATATATATATATTGAAACAGTAGTTATGTATATAGAGATGACACTTGTTCAGCTTTCACTATAGATATTTTGTTTCAATGTCTTCTTTTCTTTGACTATATAGAGATGAAACTTGTTCGGCTTTCACTATAGATATTTTGTTTCAATGTCTTCTTTTCTTTGACACAATGTACGTCCCCATTTACTGACACTATTACTATATATAGACGTCTCCCATTTACTGAATCATTCTATTTTGGGGTGTAGGTCCCACTATCCCTTTAACACTTTATCACTCTACTTTTTAATACTTTAACACTTTAATACCATTAAAAAATTAGATGGACCCACTATTATTTCACTTTAACACTTTAACATATTAATTTATTAATATATCATCAAAATGTATAAAATCATGTACCCAGAATTTTGGTTCACTAAATGGGGGGACGGAGGGAGTATAATAATTAATTATCATCTCAGAGATTGAAGTGGAGCTGAGGGTTTTCTACATTTGTGTGGAGAAATCACAAAACTGATAATTTTATAATGACAATGCTACTTATGCTTATCTGAATGAGTTCATTTTATGATGAACTTGCAATGAAACCTTTTGCTTTCATCACTATCTATACCATTTGAAGTGATTTTAGATGTGAATATTTTCATTTCAAGTCATTGACTGTCATCAAATTGAATCATTGGCTTAATCCAATTACTATCATAAGATTCAGAAATTTGAGTGCTTGATTATTTGCTCTTACAATGTGTGGGTTGCAGCATGGAAAGAATTCTTGAGCGCTATGAAAGATCTTCATCTGTTGTTGATGGGCAGAAGGCACCCGATCTTCAGTCCCCGGTATGTATTGTAAGTAAATGTATACATATCTTGTTAGATTTTGGGTAAATTTGGATGCATGAAATTGGAGCTTTCTCATTTTCTTTATATATAGTGGAAACCTTGGGATAATATGCAACATTATTACTATATTGTGGCTTTTTTATTTTTTTATGGAGGATATATTTCATCTAGCTATCTACATTTTGTAATTGTGATTTAGCATAAAGATTCAACTTTTAAGTGATGCATGCCCAAATTAAGTTATGCAAGCTTAGTGCAGCCTAGCTTGAATCTTGTATATGGAAATTCAGTTGTAGGTCCTCAGCTTCAAAATTTATCTGAATTCTGAGTTCAAGAATGCATTCAAACACTTAACTATTTATATTGTATCTATCACTGCAAAAATGTATATTGAATATTGATTAAAATATATATTGAATATTGTGCAGGGAAGCTGGAGTGTAGAACTTGATAAACTTAAGGGTAGATTGGAGGCATTGCAAAGAAATGAGAAGTATAGAATTTTTCCCTTCTGATTTCCAAGAATAAATATATGTATATAGGTTGCTATATATTGATGGCTGTGCTAATATTATATGTTGTGATTAAGCAGGAATTTATCAGGAGATAACCTAGAATGTCTAGGTATGAAGGAGCTACAGAACTTGGAAAATCAACTTGATTCTTCTTTGAAAAAACTAAGGTCTCGAAAGGTAAGAATTTGTCATGGCTCTTAGGATTTCTAATGATAATTTCCTTTTGGTATTGAGTTTTTGAAGTGGGAATTTGTTTTTTTGCAGAACAATCTCATGAATGAATCCATTTCACTGATGCAGAAGAAGGTAAGAACTTCTTTACAAAGCTTTTGAATTCGATGCATGCATGTAGGGGTGACAAAGTTGGCCCAGCCCGGCGGCCCGTGATTGAATTCCGGGTCGGGCCAGGTAGCCCGAAAATGGCAAAAAAAGCCCAGGGCCCGGGAAAGCCCGGCCCGGCCCGGACATTTTACACTAAAAACATACTTCCGGGCAGGGCTGGGGCATTGAATAGTGAGGCCCAAAACAATTTTGGGCCGGCCCGGCCTGCTACTTAGCCAGCCGCATGCATGCATGTATTAAAAGGGTATATATTTAGGGGTGAGTTTATGCGAAAACTCTCGTTTTGTTGTGTTAATTTATAACCAGAAGTTACTACCATACCCTTTAGCCAACTGAGATATTTTGACCCTAAATTATGCATCATTTGTCTCACTCTTTAGTAATGTATACATTGTAATATAATGAAACAAAATTAATAGTTATAACTAAAATTAATATATATATATTAATTCTAGTTAATATTTATCAACCCAAATAATAATTCTTACTTGATAACATTGAAATCATCTGCTATGAAGTAAAATGAAATAATAATTATATTAATGAACAATAGTTAATAATTATAAAATCAAACTAAATCATAATTTATTTAAATTGAAGAAAGAAAAAGAAAAATAAAAATAAAAATGTGATATTGAGACAGAGAGTAAAAACTAAAGTTAAAACACATGATAATGTGACCCTTTTGAGTTAAAAGGGGAAGAAAATTGGTATAAAATCAACAATCACTAGTATTATATTCATATATCTAATTTGAGTTGCTATATGACAGGCCTAAGTGTTAATCAAAAACCGAAAACCCGTATAGACAGGCGTAAGTGTTAATGGCTATGCATGTAAGTGTATAAATTGATTTATCAAAATATATACTAGTACTATTTGCATTATGTTTGATTGGTATACGAAATTATGTATCATCTACTATATTTCTACCTTCCATAAAATAATACAAGGATATATGGTTTTTTTTTTTTTGTTTTTTTGGAGAACAAGGATGTATGTAACTTAAGCTTTTAGTATGCAGTATTGTTCGTGTAGGTGGACTGGTTCATTCTATGGTTTGTGCATTCAATAATGTGGTCAACGAAAACCTAATTAAATGAACTTATTAAGAAAATTAAGAGCTACCAACTGCATATATGACTTACTACCTCCATCCCATGTAAGAAGTCCACTTTACTTTATGCACGTATTTCCACCGAAATCTAGTACGAGTTTTAAAATATAATTTTGTAGTATCTTTTTTTTTACGGGATACTATGACACTCATAGTATCCCGTAAAAAAAACGATACTACAAAATTATATTTTAAAACCCGTATTAGGTTTCGGTGGAAATACGTGCCAAATAGTAAAGTGGACTAAATATATGGGATGAAGTTAGTAATTTACTATGGTTGCTCACACCCACATAATTTTTCTTTTGTTTAATAGGACAAGGCATTGCAGGAGCAAAACAACTTGCTTTCGAGAAAGGTATCTTCTTCCAACTTTATCAACAGTTAGGATATGATAGAAATAATTAATATTAGCAAGAATCGGCATATAAAATAAATATAAATAGGCAGTGAACTTTAACTTTTCCAATGTCTAATCATGTTTGGATGAACGGACCAAAATGCCCTTTATTTTATTTTATTTTATTTTGAGTTTTGCGTGATGTGATGTGTACGTGATTTACTCGAAAGGTATAAAATCGGGCAAAGCCTCACATCGAATGTGGACAATATATGTTGTCTGCAAGTGATTGGTACTAATTAGGTACTTCCTTCGTCCACGAAAATTGTGGTTCGAGAACATAAGTTTTAAAAAAATGTTGTTTGATGTTATTTTTTTTAATAGAGATATAATGAGGTTCATAGAGAGAGAATATATGTGGGTCCCTTTCTAATAAAAGAAAGACGACATTTTTTATAGACGGGCGAAAATAGCAAAAAGACCAGAAATTTTCATGGACGGTCCGAAGGGAGTTTAATAAATTAAAAGCGACTAAAATAAATTCATCTTAATATATATATATATATGTGTGTGTGTGTGTGTGTGTGTGTGTGTGTGTGTTTAGTTTAGAGTATAATTAATTGTTGCATTGATGCTATACACAGATGAAAGAGAAGGCCATAACGACTCCATGTGAAGAAGAAGCTGAAGATCGAAACATGAACACGTTGTCTCTTGAAATGGAACAACATTTGAGCACAAGGTACGTAAAGTTATTCATTAATTAAACACAAATTAAATTTAAAAACTTTGTGCCATAATAAGTAATATTTTGAATAACCAACAATATATACATGCCTAAAATATATAGTAAAATAAAAATGTAGTAATAATTAATAAATGCAGTGAAACGTATGAGAACGAAGGCGACGTTCGTGAAAGCGAAGGTTGTAATAATACGCCGCCATGGATGATACGCCACATGCAGGGGCAAAATGGGGAGATGTAATTGTCCATACATACTCTCACTGCGTGTGTCAGTGTGTGTATATATTGTGTATTTTTAGAAAAATGTAATGACTGAGAAGGAGAAACTTATGTTTTTTTGATTTTGGAAACATTTATATACTCCCTCAATTTCACCGGAATGACTTATTTGTTTTTGGAAGTTCTGACACGTTTTTTCACGCTTCAAAACGATGGCTTTAAAATGGATTTTTAAAAATTTCTTTCTTTTAAAATAAAGAAATTTTTAAAAATCCATTTTAAAGCCCATCGTTTTGAAGCGTGGAAAAACGTGTCAGAACTTCCAAAAACAAATAAGTCATTCCCGGTAAAATGGAGGGAGTATATATATATATATAGACATGCATGTAATCTGCAGGTTGAGGAATGGTCGAGTTTTGTTTTGGACCGTAGTTGATTCAGTTATATTTATATGTACAATTTTGTATATATATGCTTGGATCTTATCTTCATGCTTCCCAAAATCTTGATTCTTGTGTGTGTGTGTGAAGTGCAAATGTGGAAACTTGAGAAATAAATTAAAAATTGCAGCTTTGGAAATTAGGGTGTTTTTTTCTAGATGATGGGTATATTTTGTCAATTTACTTATTTACCCTGGAAATGGTTGAATACAATTTTTATTTCTAAGTTGATAGCTCCAAACCATGATTGAATACATTTTTATATAGGTTAAAAGGTTGATGGTTTTTGGATATCCCTCTCTCTATCCACAAAGAATTCGATATTTTTTGTGTTTTGGACTTTTTACGAAAAGTTTGATACTTTTAGTTTAAAGACACATGAGCTTGTTGGCTGAGTTTTGGACCGGGTAGACTCTACATACCGCACCGTGCACCCAGCGTACAAGAGTCTTTGTCTTTACTTTATATTCTAAACATTTATCTTTTCATTATTAAAAAAAAAACTATCTATTTATTACTTCATTTCTCTCTGGTGAGCCCCATAACTCTCCTTAATTTTTTTTTTTCCAAACCATATTAGTAAAAGTTGTGAGTGCCTCTTTGTGGACGAGAGAGTATTAAATTCTAGTTCTCTATAATTTAAATATGTTATATGAAGAAAAGGAAATAGGAAATGAAGAATTTTATTTTATTTTTTTTAAAATTGAAGAGGAAATAGGTTGTTTATATTTCACAGATCTCAGTCAAACGCCTAACCTTTTTCTTGTGAGGGAAATTTTTCTTGATTGAATAAAAGAAACAAATATGAGTAAAAAGAATATTCCTCAGCCCAAATTCTGGCACTTTTTGCATTCTACAACATGAACCATTTTTGCTATAAATTTGTTACTCGATCCTGCAAAATATGCACTCCATTATAGTACATTGTGTTTTTTGCATTTATTATTATTTGGGAGACACTTGCATCAGCCCGGATTCACATTGAGGCACATTGAATTTATTTATGATACCTTCTTTTTGGGTTTTAGGCCAAGTGGATTAATTGAGTTAGATAATTTATTTTGTTTTTTCAAGGCTTGGCGGCACTGTGCGGCCGGGCCGATAGAAGTCTTTGTCTTATTATTTTTTCTCTTTTTTTATTGGGTTGGGGTTTATTGGGCTACAGTGGGCCCATGCCTTAATTTTCGGATCAGTTTGGTCCAACTATATAAATATTTGGGCTATTTTGGGCCCGCACTGGGTCATAATTTTTATACATTTCTATTTCCCGATATTTATAATCTAACTTAAAATATTTAATGAAATATAAGTACTCTCAAGTGACGACCAATAATTTGAAAATGTTACCTTTTTCACTAAGTAACCATACTTCTTTAGCACAATTACTTACCATACTTTAATAGAAGCATAATATGCATACATACTTAAAGTTCATATTTTGATAAATAAGGTAGTGTTTTCGTATTAAAATATTAGTAGGGAATATATTCCTCATCCTAAATGTGAGGGGTGAACTTTTTCATATAAATTTCTACCAACATTAAATGATTAATCATAAAATCCCCATCATTATTTAACACATGTTTCTTTAAAACTAAGCTCATCAAGGGAAACAAGTTTCCATATTTAACTTGTAATTAGAGAAAAATATACGCTTTACATGTATAGAAAATACGATATCACTAATTTTCTCTTAAATATAATAAATTACCATTTTCCAAAATCAATAAACAAAGGTAAAGGTAACAAAGCTTTGTAAGGGAAAAACTCAAGAAACAATGGCAGATCTTCTAATCTTCATTAGATTTACCCAAAATCGATTCTTTTGAAAATGCCAACTCATGAAATTTGCTTCCTTTGCGAATGAACAAAAAAGTACACACACAAACACACACACTTTCCTCGGTAAACAAAGCTGGCATTCATGTGTGAGTGAGAGAGAGAGACCTTTTCTTCCATTCGGGACCAATCTACACTCTGCTTCACTACAAAATCTCCGATACCGACAACTGAAATTGCAGAGTTTTTCTGCAGTTTTGGAGGAGGGGCCCAACTCCCAAGCATTTCCTTTATATCTCGAATCTTGATCGTCTTTCATTTGGGTTCTTTTTCAGTCGGGGTCGTTGATTTTCTCCGAAATTGATAGGTGGGATCTCGAGTTTCTCGATTCTTGAGGTGAAATATTCGATCTTTTTCCGTCCCAGCTGCTGCTTTGATCCGGCGCGATCGATGGGATTGTGGGATCGGCATTGAATCGGGGGAAGATTTGCGCGAAAGATGCGCCGTCGGGCGACCGACTTTCGGCGCCCGGTTCGGAGGAGGTTTTCATGCTGGATCTGGGTGTTGCTTCTCTTGTTCTTGATTGCAGGTTTGGGGCTGTTTGTTGTTCAGCACAATCATCGAGACGAAGATCATGACGAACAGCCAGTTTTGGTAAAATATAAGCATATCTATTCATTGTTTGTTTTCTGTATCGTTTTCTGTATTGGATGAGTGTTTTGGGATTAGATTTTAGTGTTTTTGATCGTTGCATAGCTTCAGCATAGGATAATTAACGCTTGTGATCTAGGTTTTTAGACCTGTCGGTTTGGGGTTTGGGCCTATATATATTTCTTAATAATTTGATTGAACGATCTCAAGCCTTGGTTTAGTTTGTTTTTGTTGGATGATTGTTCTTTGCAACTCTTGCCAGTGAATGGAGATCATATTAGCTTCTTATGGTGATATATAAAAAAATTGTTTGCGTTACGTTGGCATCGGTGCTTTCTTGTACTAGGAAATGTCATTGCCTCACAACTCCAATGTAATGTTTATGAGGAAGTTTCGTAAGTCTGTGCTCCAGTCCCTGCATTGAGGATTTTGGCTAATGTTTTCTGGAATTATCAACATACAATGATTTAGACTTCTGAGAATAGTTTATCGTATGATTTGAAAGGTTGCAAGTATGCAAGGTCTTCAAATTCTTCGGGAAGTGACTTTTGTATCTTTGGTAACATTTTGGGAAGTTACGAGAGTCACACTGCTGAGCTGATAGTACACGTATGACTGATGCTCCTAAGCATGTTCTCCAAGCAAAGTAGTCAATTTCGTTTATAGCTTCATGAAGCTTCAGTACTGAATGAAAAACTTATTGCCATGATAGTTTAGTATGTGGAGGATAGAAGTGAACTAGTGTCAATCTTGATTGATGGAAAAGATCTACCTTTTGATTGGGTGCATCTTCATGTGGCGTGTTTAATAGAATATTGATATGCCTTTTGCAAATTCTGTAATGTGCATAAACTTTATAAATAGTGGTTGCGGTTAAAATTTCATAGTTAAACCATTAGTATGACCTTTAAGTTTCAACTCTTAAGTTAAGTTTCAAGAACAGATTGCCAGCTGAGTAAAGTAACTAAGATTTGTTGGGTTGGACTTTCTAAGTTTTTCAACCATATATAGATTAATGCGTGGCACCTGAATTTCCTTTATTTTTATTAGAGATGGAAAGGCTGCATCGAAGTAGTTTGCCATTAATCTTGCTTAGATGGGTTGTACCTGGATTCTCTTTAAATAGTTCTAGCAAGAATGCCTCCGTTAGTTTTCCTCTAGCTAGTAACATGGGATTTGTTTGATGTTCGCCTATTTTGCTATTAGAATAACTCTCGTGATGATGAGTAAATCGGCAATTTTAGGGGAATACGAAAGGCTTTCATGCTGATTTTTCTGAATCAACTGGAACTGTAGAATACTGTGCAAATATGAATATTAGTAAAACGAGAATTTGGAGGGAAACATAATCGATGCACTCTCATAAAGATTTGTATTTCAGAGGATTTTTGCATTTTTCTTGCTCTAATTTTATCCTCTTCATCATCAGAGTAAGAAATGCATAGGTTTCCTTATGGAGCCTTTTTATGTCCTTACCTCGCTCTTCTTCTTTCTTAAACTAAATCGTTTGGTTTTATTTCTCAAACTTATTTCACATATTCTTCATAAATGAAAGCACTTTAGCTTAACTGTACTTTTAGTAGGTCTGAGATTTTTTTCTGACCATGTTTTTTGATTTGGTAACACTTGCCGTACTCCATTTTTTCTGACTATGGTAGAGTTGATTGTCGAGCATAATCTCTCGTGAGCACTAAATTGTTTTCGTTTATTAACTTATTATTACTGCCTTTCTCAGGAGATAAACCCCCGAAATGACAGGATTGTTCACGAGAATCGAAATTTTACTGAAGAAATATTGAGTGCTAGATCATATGCGAGACAATTAGCAGAGCAAATGACCCTTGCCAAAGCTTATGTTATAATTGCAAAAGAACATAATAATCTCCACCTTGCTTGGGAGCTGAGTACAAAAATCCGAAGCTGCCAACTGTTACTCTCCAAGGCTGCAAAGAGAGAGGAACCGATATCACTAGAAGAAGCCGAACCTATAATTAAGAGTCTGTCTTCCCTTATTTTCAAAGCACAAGATGCCCATTACGACGTTGCTACCACAATCATGACAATGAAATCCCATATCCAAGCTCTCG
The DNA here is from genome assembly GCA_001642375.2 of Mentha longifolia. Lineage (NCBI taxonomy): Eukaryota > Viridiplantae > Streptophyta > Magnoliopsida > Lamiales > Lamiaceae > Mentha > Mentha longifolia. The sequence goes on along the minus strand of CM038111.1, from coordinate 3,649,833 downwards.
AAGAGCGTGCAAACGCAGCTACTGTTCAGAGCACGGTGTTTGGAGAATTAGCCGCTGAGTCAATACCCAAGAATCTTCAGTGCATCGACATTAAACTCAACTCGAATTGGCTCCAGAACAAGTCGGTGGAGGAGATTGTGAATGAGAGGAAGAACTCGCCTCGACTGGTGGATAACAATCTCTACCATTTTTGTATATTTTCTGATAATCTTCTGGCTGTTTCAGTTGTGGTCAATTCTACTATTTCAAATGCCGAACACCCAAAGCAGCTCGTATTCCATATAGTCACTAACGGGGTAAAATATGGAGGAATGCAGGCTTGGTTTCTTGGTAATGATTTCAAAGGCGCTGCCATAGAAGTTCAGAATATCGAAGATTTCACTTGGTTGAGTGCTTCATATTCGCCCATTGTGAAACAACTTCTCGGTGCAGAAAATCGGAAATTCTTCTTCGAAACTTCACCAGATATCAGTCTTGAACAGAAGTTCCAAAATCCAAAGTACCTCTCTCTATTGAATCACCTTCGATTCTACATCCCAGAAATCTACCCTCAGTTGGAGAAGGTAGTTTTCCTCGATGATGATGTTGTGGTACAGAAGGATTTGACTCCTCTCTTCTCACTCGATTTGCATGGGAACGTGAACGCAGCCGTCGAAACATGCCTCGAAGCTTTCCACCGATACTATAGATATCTCAACTTCTCAAATCCTCTCATCAGCACCAAATTCGACCCTCAGGCCTGTGGATGGGCGTTTGGAATGAACGTTTTCGATTTAGTTGGTTGGAGAAAAGAGAACGTGACTGCAAAATATCATTTTTGGCAGGAAAAAAACGTCGACAGATCACTTTGGAAGCTCGGGACTCTTCCTCCGGGGCTTCTGGCTTTCTACGGACTGACGGAGCCGCTTGATCGAAGATGGCACGTGTTGGGATTGGGATATGACCTGAACATCGATAACCGGTTAATAGAAACTGCAGCTGTTATTCACTATAATGGAAACATGAAGCCATGGCTAAAGTTGAGTATAGGAAGGTATAAGCCTCTGTGGGAACAGTATTTGAATCAGACCCACCAATTTCTGCAGGAATGTGTGACAACTTGATTTTTTAAATGCAGGTATTTATATTTAATTACTTTTTATTGTTTGAAATATTCAGAAAAAAAAAACAGATTGCATTAGTGTAGCATGAAAATAGAAAATTTTGACATTTTTATGAGGATTTTTTTTTTTTTTTTTACTTGTTTCGAGCTATATATGGAAACTATTTATCATACAATAGAAGGAAACCATGTATCTGGTAACATTAGTAGACAGATTTTCATTTTTTTTTGGCAGACAATTATTTCCAAATTCTGCAAATTGTACTATCTATATTTTCTTTTTTATCAAGTCACATTCCCTCTTATCTTGTAATTGGATTATTCTTGATTCTGTATATTCTGGTTAATCTTCAAAACATTTCTTGGTTTGATACATGCATAAGTTTATATACTGCTGTATTCACAAGCAAGAATTATACTCCCTCATTCCCGTTTATAAAGAGATGGTTTATTGTCTTTTGGTGACGGAAAAAAAGGCAGTCCACTATCTCTTTATAAATGGGAAAGAGGGAGTATGCAGTTTGGTTCCTGATCAATACACATCTGTGTATTTGTCGATGCATCTGCTTCTATCACACTACGCTTCCAGAAATACGAAACGCTAGTTTCAAATACGTAAATAAATAAATCGTCTTCAAATACGACATATCTTCAACAAAAAAAAATTGTATACACTGTATTCTAAACACTGGTTTTAGAAGGAGAAGAAGAAATACAGACTCATATACAAATTACAGTGTAAAAAACCGGTACCTATACCAATGGTTTCCATCTAATGTCTAACAAAATTTGATGCAAGAAAAATCAATGAAGGAATTATCAGATTATAGTATAAGAGATTTACACTCGACTGCACTTCTCTTTCTAAGAAATACTTCTCGAATCAAGCTATGGGAGAGTCGACGTTATGCTTTAAGATGGATTCCTCCGCATCTAGAACCCCCTGTGCGAAAACCGAGGGCAGTTCAGTACCAGTTGAATAATCACATAACCGGAAAAGATTTTGAACGAACCTTAATTATCATAATAGCAGCATCTTTGTGCAGAACCTCATTATACTCTGCACAAGAAAGATTCTGGGAGAAGACAGAAAGCCGATGTATTTACTTTAACGAAGATGAGAATTAAGATTATAACAGTTGAGGAAGTCGTAGAATCTAATGCAGACCTGCACACAGTTTGGACAACCACCATCTCCAGAGCAGTGGCACGAAGAAAGCAGTTCCAACGCAGCAGTCAGCATATCGAGAAAAAGAGGCTGAACCTGAGAAAAGATGTACATGGAATATGCACCAACTTTTATTTTAATATAATTGTTTGAATTAAGATTAAGATGATTGAAAAATTAGCATAAATATAATTGTGTCGCTTAACGTATGCAAAAGAATAGCTAAAAATGTTTCTTCATCCTGAAAAGTTACATCCGTGAGCTGTTAATATTCGTATTAACAAAAGGTATAACGGATAATAATTGAGCTACCACAGTTTACCTTCCTTGAAATGCCTGTCCCTCCGGGATGAGGATCGTAAAGTAGGATCCTTTCAGGAAGATAGCGACTATCATGAGGATTTGCGCACTCTGACGCTATGTCAGACTGGTTGCAGATAACAAATCTGCAAATAAGAATGTCAAACACAATCAATTACAATATTAAGTGCTGAACAGAAAACATCTTAAACTAGTGAATCAGGAATTTTCAGAGAGTCGAAGAAACAAATTATCATAATTCAGAAGGTGGAATATGAAGAACTCACAGAGGAACTACATTAAGAAGAGCGTGTCCAGCAGCATGTAAGCCCCCACGGAAGGAGTAACCGGAAGTCTCGACTGCTGTCTTTACGGATTGCGGAACTCGAATCCAAACAGCCTAATATCATGTAAAGTAAGAAAAATAAGAATAACAAACACTAAAAACATGAAGATAGTTACAATATAAATATACAAACACACTTGAATATACAATAGAAATCTATCCAAAAGTCAATTCTCGCAGTCAAGTACCTGCGATTCATAGGAGTAATCGGGCAGAGTGAGCTCCACAGTATCAAGAACCTGATTGCTTCTTCTCCATATGCGACGGAAACCAAACCAAGTAGTTGTCACTTTACAATTATGTGCCTGGGCAGTTGTTTTGGCAAACTGACCAATAGCAATTCGAGCTGGATAGGCCTATGTAAGTGATATGCACGTTAGATCAGGAAACTGCCTTGAATGGATGTACAGGTTGTATAAGGCGAAAGAAAGCAAAAGAGACGGAAAAAAGAGAAAATAATTTGCTTTGGAAAAGTTACATACAACGTCACCGCCAATCACATGAATATCTGTGTAATCACGAGTTTTCGTATAGTACTTCACATCAGCTCGTTGGCACCAAGCAATTTTACTTGATAAATCCAAATGCTGTACAAGATAGGTTTTCCCTTGATTCATATAAACAGCACCTTCATAGACCTGGATGCATACAAAGCATGAGATCCCAAAAACAAATGCCAGGAAAAAACTCGAAAATAAAATCAATTTAAAACATAGAAGAAGTTACAACACAAATCCTTGTTTATGCAGCCATCATACATAGAGATGCCTAATTCATAGGGCTTGATATTTTCATGAATCCATACACTGACAATATCACGACCAGAAAGATAAGATTATACCAGTTTATTCTACTACAGTTTCAAAGTAAAAATACTGAACGAAACTGGAGGTCTGATCCAACTGCTTATGATATTCAATTAGTTAAAACGCTGCAAAGTAGGACTTCATATTTGAGCGGCCAAAAATTCTGGTAATTTCGTGTCAATCCTTGTGAAAAAAGCAGCTGAAAATTTGTACTTGTAAAAAATATTTAAGCATTTTGATTAGATGAACAGTATCTTACCAGCTCAAGGACAGATATCTGCTGAATATAGATAGAACAAAATGTTCTGTGAGATAATCCATGTCCTAACCTAGAATGCCACGTCTAACGTTTTATTTTTTGGTTCCCTTATTTGAATTCTAGTGGTGCTTGAATTTTGTTTCTTCATCTACCCTCTAGTATGAGGTGCTTTTCTCTTGTACAAAATTTATCCAGACTCTTCAGGAAGAAAACGACTCATGGGAAAAATAGTCACAAAGACTATCCGATCCTCTTACCTGAAAGAATGCTTTGCTTTCCTCAATTTCTTCAAGGACTTCATCATTTATCTTGTCAATTACTTTATATCGCACGGTTTCAATTGCTCTAATGCTAACTGCACGTGATGGAGATTTCTGAACAGGAAAATAAGTAATGGGTAAGACTAAAAGAAGCTGAGTTGCCTAGTTGGATACAGATTATGAAGCATTTACTAATAGCAAGAACGATAGGCTACAATATTAGCTAGAACATATATAAGAGCATCCTAGAAAAGTCAGAAAATGCATCACCTCTTGCCCAATGTAGGTCCACATTCTAGAAGCATAATCACGTGACGGATCAGTTCTCAGGTAGCCCTTGCTTTTAAGTTTCATAATGGCACTGTCTAAGTCAGGACCAAAGTACTTCTCGTCGTAAAACAAACTTAATGGATGTTCACGAGCAGCACAGGACAAGTGCTGCTGCAGCACCTAAGAGGAAAATCAATTCAAGATCAAGAAGGCAGCATTTACTCAATAATCCACAAAAATTACCACCTTCCGTCCATAATTGAGATTTCTATGGCATAGTACAACATGAAGTAAAAAAAATTATGTAAAGAAACCTGATCATTATTAGGATCAACATGGCAACATTCAATTGGGCCCCTGAAAAGTTTATGCGGAAACTTCATAAAGTACTGATCTAATGGCCCTTCAAATGCAACATATACAGAAAGTGATGTCTTTTCTCTTCTTCCAGACCTTCCAGCTTGTTGCCACATACTGGGTACCAATAAAAATGAAATAAACATAAACAAGCTGGATTGAAACTGATGGGAAAAGACAACCAATTACTGCTATACCTTGCTATGCTACCAGGGAAGCCAAGATGCAGTGTGACATCAATTTCTCCTACATCGATGCCTAACTCAAGGGCATTTGTGGCAGCCAATCCACATATATTTCCATTGAAGAAATCACTCTCAATTCTTCTCCTGTCCTATTTTTATGACAAAGTGAACTTTAACAAGAATATACTGGAGCTTCTCATAACAACTAAAAGGGAAAAAAAAAAAAAAAAGAGCAAGACTCCAACCAAACATAAGTTAGGAAATGCCAGTAGTTTCTAATTTGCCTATTAAAACTTCAACGTCTGATGATAAAGATAAATGCTTAAATATATGACTGTAGGCACATGCATATAGAATTTTCCAAAACAATGGATCTATAAGAGATTCCATACATTAGTAAGTAATTATAGCCCACAGAAAAAGTAGCAATTTATATGTTAATTAAATAGTCATGAACAAGAAACTGACCTCAGCGACATAGCCCCCACGATAAGTATATACTTTATTTACTAGATGAGGTGCAGACTCTTGAAGAATTTCACGCCTTCATACAATCAAAGAAATAAAGAGTCATAATCCCCATCAAGCCCAGGGTATAATTCACTCCAAGATAATTTGTGATATAGGTTTGACACTTACGTGTAGCAGAGAACAAGTTCACAAAGTTTGCGTGTTTTACAGAAGGAAATACAACGTAAACCATGCTGAACCATTTCTGCAAAGAGTTGAGAAACTTCCAATATGGGGCTGCAAGATAACCAAATTGAACAGACATCCAATTTTACAAATCACTCATCAATACACGATGAACTCAAATTGGATTAAATAATTTTCAGGACTGCAAGGAATAATGTCTCACCTTGAGTGTCCAGCCACCACAGCTTTATTAATGGATTTTTCAGAACCCACATTGGTCTTTGTTCTCTTCCAAACCTAGCAAAGAGAAAGAACATAAAGGTTATTAACTTAAATAAAATCAAATCAAATCAATGCTGAATAGAAGTTGGGTAGACTAAGCAAATCTTACAGTTTTCAGGCATAAAGGAGGATTCCAGAGCATAAAAAGCTTTGAAGCAGAAGGGCTACCATCATTCTCAATTACTTCAACTGTTGGTAAATTAGCTAATTCCTGTAAAAACATGCAAAGTACATAACTGCAGATTTCATAACTTGGCACACGGTAAATCTTAAGAGCCTCGATATATACATACGGCCTAGAATAGACACATTTGGGCATTCAGTCGGTTTACCCCCTAGTATTTTATACGCTATTTATTAACAAGATGAAGCTTAAATGTAGATGTAAAACAGTCTCAAATTTGAACTGAATTATTACCATAGCGTGCTCCTGCGGATTTGCAGAAGTTGCAGTGCTGAATATGAAAGAAGGGTCACTGCTATAAACTGGATAAGAAGTCAGTTAAAAGGTACTACAACATAGTTGTAGTAAAAATGTATGATGATAAGTAAATCCAAAACCTGCTTAGATTAGAAGAAATGGGGCGTACCGTGAGAACAGATTCGACGAAGCCTTCTGAATATTAGAGCAGCATGACTACCAAATGCCCCCTTATAAGAATGAGCTTCATCTACAACAATAAACCTGTACCCGGAAAAATGTAAATTAGGAATGAATATAAGATACATGAGTAGCCATGAGTAGCTAATCAAACGAGATGAGGGTGTTTGCTCATAAACCTAAAGACACAACAGTTGAAGAATAAATTTGCAAAGTTACTAAATGTGATAGATACACTAGCAGCAAAAAAACTACCTAAGATTTGACAATATTCGCCTAAACTGCCCATGGAATGGCAATATTGAAACGTGTAGCATGTCTGGATTTGTGATTAACTGCATATTATTGGATCAAAGTTAAAAAATTAAAGTGTTGGCCATGTTAGAGAATACATCTTATTCGAGAAGAAAAAAAGATTTATACATACCAAACGAGCATTATCCCGAAGCCATAATCTATCTTCCTGAGAAGTGTCCCCGTCGTATATACCAATATTTAAGCTATCATCAAGTCCTTTGTTAATAGACAACAAGGCTCTCATTTGATCTTGAGCCAATGCCTGTTTGGAAGTTGAGTCAATTAAAGACTATCAACAAGAATAATAGAAAGCTAGTGATATCCACCTGTGATAGTCAGATTCAGGCATTCAGCCAAAACAAATCACCTAGCAATGAAAGAAGAGCCAGAAAATAAATTTTGTAAATATATGGCAACAAACCTTGGTAGGGAAGAGGTATAAAGCACAAGCCAATAGGTCTTGGGACAATATTTCTAAAACTGGAATATTGTAGCACAGAGATTTTCCGCTAGATGTCATAGTTGCCACAATCACATTTTTACCAGCTAGGGAGGCTTGTATTGACTGGGCCTGCACAATTTATCACAGTTAAGAACATGCAAGGGGTCGTACAGGTAAGAAGGACCTAATTCATTAACAGAAAAATTAATTTCTCACTTGGTGGCTATATAACTTAGTAATTCCTACTCGCTCAAGTGCAAACTTTATATTTTCAGAGAGCTGAGAAGGTATCTCAACATACTTGGCACTTCGGCTACTGATCTCTTCAATGTGGACCACCTGAACCATATAAGTATTAAGTCATCAACTTTTTTAAATATTAGATTTAGGCAACAATTCCAAGACACAAGTTACAGGAAGGGAAAAATGCATGCTAAAAGGTAGAAACCTGTCCACGAGAACCTAAATTGCTTTTTAGATGCCCCACCATTTCCTCAGGTAATAATGAATTTGTCTCCTGTAGGATCGTGAATATCACTATTGTCAACATTCAAGGGATTCATTACAAGTGATTAAGTGAAATAGAATATGTATGCAATATCCGTTCTGGTACCTAATCAAATAGAAAATATTAATTTTCATGCAATCAACACTGTAAGAAATGAATTTGGGATAACTGGTCTGAGGTGTTATTTTTAACCTCTACAATCTGGTGTTTCATCATCTCTTCAAACATAACAACTGACTATATATTTTAAAAAGATTTTGCTTACATGACAATTTACTTGATCTGATGAAGAACTTGAAGTAGCAGAGCATTTTCTCCTCTCTCGTTTTTCGTCACTTTTAGCATCTTCAGAATCTTTTTCCTTCACAAAAACCATAAGATCTTCCAACGAGAAAGAATCCACTGTCTTTATCCCCCTTTTCAACTGCACATTAGAGCTTTTAAGCATTCAGTCACAGGATAAAGCAAACACCATTTTGCCATCAGAAGCATGGTGTCGTGAGCACTTTCTAGATTCAAGAATAATAGTCCTTGGCTTTCCAAAATTCAGAAACACTGCCAGTGAAAGGTATAATGTTCCCATACCAGTGGCAGAAATGGCAAACTGTCACTATGTATGTTGCACAGAAAGAATAGTTAAACTTCAGCAGATCATAAATGAAGGACAAATTATCACAAAAAGAATAACTTCAGACTTCCGGAATGACGGCGAATGACAAGAGTGAGACTTATAATACTTCATACATGAGACTTATTCTAACTGAAGGCACCAGAGTCCTAGATATCCAAAAGAACACTATCTCTTGCATTGTACTAGACTGAGCTATCCTTGATGACTTCGACTCGCATACACCGGTTGATTATATGATACAAACATTTTTCCAAGTAACCCTAGATTCATTTAAGTAGCAGCCAAACTGATTACTTCAAATAGGTCTGCAGAATTGAAACAGTAACAATAATTCCACGAAGTTCATCATATAACTCATAACTGAAAAGAAAATAGGATAAGAGATGAAATCTCACAGATATTAGAGAGTTGAAAATCGAAGTACCATTAGCAACTTTGCTGATTTTGAAAGAATAGCTCTGAAAGAAGTTTCTCTTTTCTTCATCGAACTTACAACTTTTGACCTAGATAACCGTTCTCCAGCTTCCACTTCAAAAGTAGAACATAGATTGAGGTAAACTGTTTTGGGTGGGAAAGCAGATTAAAAACCTATTAGTAATATAGACTAATCAAACTGAGTATTTACAAGGCACTTCTGTAAGGACATTCAAACTAATAATTTTACCTGCTGGAGATTTTAATATTATGAGAGCATCAGGTAATTTTGTTGCCTCTTCGTCTTTTTCGATAATATGTATTACCTGAGAGGTATATATGAACAAGGCATGCATGGTTATATTATGAACTGGAAATATTAAAGATGATACACTTACAATTATCTTAGAAAATGACCGGAGAGAAAAACTCCTTTCAAAGAACCTCAATTCTCAATTTGAGGTAACCTTACATAAGTAGCATGGTCAATGTAAACAGAAGATTCACCTTAGGACATAATTGAGCGAGAAGCTCCACGTCCACAATGCCAGGATGATAGCCAAATTTATGAAGTTGCTCCAATGGTTCCCTGACGGCAGCAGTGGTGATCTGTTTATGTGACAGTTGCAGGTATGCAGAGTAAACATTTACAAAATAAAATGTCCGTATTATGTCCTTCAACCACTGTGGACAGAAACATAGATTACTCTTACAAGAGTCTAATTTACTGCCAACTAGGATGGCAGCTTCTCTCATCATACAAGACCCTGTAGCCGGATCACTTAAACAACTTGAAGAATCTAATAATTGAAGAAATTTTTCAAGACTCTGTTCGTCAAGCATACCATCACCGGATGTCTGTAATATGCTTAACAAAGCATCACAAGAAGGTGTTTCTTTGTCCTTATTGATTACATTCTTCTGTCTCTTCGTACTTGATGAGGTTCTCCTCTCACAGGCATCCTCATTTCCAGATTTCTTGGACTTCAACTCAGCCTTAGCTAGATTTTCATGGTTGGACGTGTCATGAAAACTAGATAGATCTTGCATCAAGTCAGAGAATACTGATTCTGACTCATCCCTCAATTTCTTATTGCTATTGGAGTCTTTCAGGGATGTTTCAGATGCTTCAACTCCATGCTTATGCTGCCTACCCTTTTTCAGAAAAGGGACAGCAACTAAAAACTCCCCAACCCCAATAGTATAGCTATTAATCTCTCTCTTCAAGTCCAATTTCACACCCTGCCACCGATAAAACGTGCCTCAAAACAGCAGCAGCAACAACAACAACAACAAAACCGGAAGAAATTCACAGAAAATCTCATAATGATCAAAACATACTTTACATTCCAACTACGCAATCAGTAAGCAGTATCTACAAATTCACATACATGAATCCATTTCCATGAACCTCCACAAACAACATACTACAATGCAACATGACAATTACTTCCCGCTCCTAACTCTGAATTAAGCAGCAATCAGGAGAAAAAATAAATTAAAAAATAAATAACTCGGACGCAACAATGTCGAATCCGATAAAAAGTAAGGAGTGAATTGCCTTGAGGAAAAGGTGGAATCCCGGAGCAGAAGCAGCCGGAGAGAAACATTGCCGGAGACGGAGCTTGAGGTGTTGAACGGTGTCGCCTGGCTCAATCGGAACTCGGATTGAGTCACCCATCAAGCTGCGAACTTCGATTTCCCGCTCATTTCCACTCCGATCATCCATTCCTCTCGACGATTCCGTTACTCTTTTCCGATTTGCCTTCGTTTTCACGGCGTTGGAAATTTCGCGCTACAGTCGGAATCCTATTTGGCGGGGGATACTGGAGTTGGTTATTACTCATATTTTCCTTATTTCTTTTTCTTGAATAAATACTCCGTAATTAAAGGAGGGGCATTATTTGAGATACTCATCACTTAGTGAACAAGAATTATACCCACTAACTTAACAAACATAAGTTATACCCATATTTTCAATTTTCGGATAAAATTGCCCTAAAAAATTCAAACGCCCATTTCTCGGTTATTTGGCATCATCGCGCCTCTTCATTTCCCCCCCAATAACCTCCGACGACCTTCCCACTCCCCCCATTTCCTATTCCATTCGAAACCCTAAGAGAAAAAACTGCTCTATCTATCTCTCTCTGTGAATCTCACCGCTGGAAAGAGAAGAGTCTTTATCGCCGTTCGCTGACACTCTTTGCTCCGTTTCGAAACCCAACCGTAACTTCATCCTAGAAGTGAAAATGTCCTGACTCTGCATCTGCCTCCGACTCTGCTGGCCCCTCCGACTCTGCGCCGATGTCATAACTGGAGCAACAATTAGCACGGGTAATGGTTTTTTGCTTTTTATTTATATTATTGTGGTCGATTTTTGATACTGGGGTTGTTATTTGTGGTCCATTTTGGAAGATTATTGTTTATTTCTTGATTTGTTGTCGATTTTTGGAAGATTCTGACCTGTTGCTCGATTTTTCGTGGCATGCAAGTCCAAGTACTGTGAAAGAAACTGTTTTTTCACTATTTTCTGTGAAATTCATGTATTTTTAATATGTTTGCTTGGAATTTGGCCTATTTGCTTGGATCTTGATGGATTTTGTTGGTCTTGTTTTCTGCGTGTGGTTGTTTGAGGGAGGTTGCTGGAATTCTTGAATTTTGGCGGTTTTTCCTAATTTTTGGGTGTTTATTTCTCGAGGTTTTCTTGTTGTTGGTTTTATTTGACCGTATGAAACCCTAAGTTGGAACAACTGGAACATGTTGGTGGGCTATGTTCCAATTGTTCCAACTTTTTGACCTGCTTGTTGGTAGATTTGGAACTCTTGGATCTATTTGGCTGATGTTTTTACATCTTTTTGAAGGTTGTTAGCTGGGATTACCCTAGGGAACATATGCAAGACGTTTATTATAAGCTTCTACTGAGTGGCAAGCCCAATTTGACACAGAAAGTGAATAGCAGGATGCATGCATACGGAGAGCGAGCTGTGAAAGCTATGAAGAAGACGCCATTCAAGAATGTGATGAGATACCCAGAGAATATAACAAGATCTGGTCGATGTATACACTATCTTATCTCAAGGGAGGCCGTCGGGACGCCAGACCCTGACCCAACCGCCATATTCTTCAACGTGAATGGTGAGATAGTTAGATTTGGAAGGATGAAGTTTGCAATTGTGACACAACTACGTTTTGGAGGTAGCAAGTTTGACCCCTACGCCGAGCACAAGATACCCGTTGACTCTGTATACCATCGGATATTCAACAGTGAACAAATGTCGCCAACTGAGTTGTGGAAGTGGTATGAGGCTCGAGACAATTTTGTGGGTATTGAAGAAGATGACTGCATCAAGATCTCGCAAGTGTTGAATATTGCACACATTATCTTGGGATTGTCCCCAACTAACTCCAAGATACCTGACTGGGTGTGGGTCTTAATTGACGATAAGAAAGGTTGGAATAAGTTTCCCTGGGGAAGCATGTCTTACCAGATTCTAATCACTTCTTTGAAAAATGTGAAGCACATGATGAGTTCAACTAATTATCACCTCAACGGCAACACTCTTGCATTCTTGGTATGTGTTTACATCATAACTTTTATTTCTGGTTTAAATTTTGTTCCATAAATAGTACGGCTAGATTTTCTGTGCTTTCCCCGATGTTGGAAAGCATATTGGAGGAAGGAAACCAAAGAATGTGCGTCCTCGTGGCCTGAGGTTTACCTACGCAAATAGTGATACTTATGGGGACATAGAGATCAAGCAGGTTAGAACATAACACTGCTAATGGATACTATTCCCGTGACCTGTACCAATTGGAACAGTTGGACCAGTTACAACATTTCGCACAGTTAGAACTAATTGTACTAATTGGCACACTTAGTACACTTGGTCCATAAGTTCCAAGTGTTCCAACTGTGCCAAATGTTCTTCATTCCATTCATACTATTCACACTACTCATCTGAAATTATCTTTGTTTGTAAGATTCTCACGCATCTGGAGTCTGATCACAAGGAGATTACAAAGCCATTCACGAAGTACATCGAGCCCGAAGGCACGCCCTTCCTTGTTCAGTACAAACCAGGCTGCTTTCAAAGGGCAAGGCTTCCAGGGCAGGCAGTTGAGGTGCAGCAGCAGCAGAGCGAAGACGTTCCACAATCATCGAGGATGCAAGAGGATAGGGCGGCAGCAGCAACAGCAACACCAACAATTGGAGCAGATGGTGATGATGCAGTATATGTGTTGACCAAGAAGAGGAAGAGGATGCTCGTCAAGGAGATTGCTACAATGGCCGCAAAGAAAGCAAGGGTACAGTTTAAGGAGGTTATGGCAGAATTTGGAGACTACCTCGTGAACAAGATGATGGCAAGGCTTCAACCACACAGTGAACATCCACATGTCGATGTTCAGGCGTATGATGGTGGTGCAGCATCAAACAGAAATAGTGAAGAGGAAAAGTTTGAAGAAAATGCGGAAGATAAGGAAGACTACGGAGACGAACAAGGCCAGGAGGCTAAGGATGAAAACCAGGAGAAAGAAAAGGAAGATGATGAAGAAAAGGAAGAAGGTGAGGAAGAAGAGGAGGATGGCCAAGGTGAGAGAACAGATGGCCTCATGGAAGTTGATGGAAATGAAAATGATGATCAAGGTGATGCCAACGAGGATGATGGAGAGCCTGGTGGAATGTCTAATGAAGTGCTCATGTCTGGAGAGCCTGGTGGAGCTACTGATGAAGTGGCCATGTCTGGAGATTTGGGAGGAGGGAAACATAAATTGGTGTTACATTATTAGTCATTTTTTTAATCAATTTGTATACTTGGTTATTATCTTATATTTTTTCCATATTCTTCCTTCTCATGTTGACCTTGTTAAGAAGTCAACAAAGACACCCCCCCCAGTCCCAGGCAAATGAGGAAGGAGATGGCAGAGTGCCTTCAAATAGCAAGAGATGTACTTCAATTCTCCCTCCATCTCACAGGCAATTCTGAGGATAACAATGCAACTCCTGCAGCTAGAGCAAAACCAGGCCCATCTAATGCTTCATCCGATGAGGAACCTGTGGTGAACGAAAGAGAGGCCCCCATCTTGACATATAAAAGGGCAACAAGAAAGAGAAAACCGGCCGCCGTGTTGAGGAGTCCCTTCTTGTCAAATGATGTCCGCGGCACAGATTTCCGCCGTTACATGAGTGGGAGTGGAGAGCTGTAAGTTGAAGCAAAATATGATACCTTGGCTGATAACACGGTGTATTTAAAACTAATGTTTTTTCCTATGCTTGCAGGAGAAATGTTGGCTTGCCTTACGGAGTGGGTCACGAGTACTTTAAACAGATAATGAATATGTCTGACATGCTTGAAAACGAGCACATTGACCCCTATGTGATGGTACTTGTCTCAAACCCAAGGATTGCTGAAATTCGAACTATGAAGCCGAGGAGAAGACTAATGGGGCCGATGTTCATGGTAAAAGGCTGCAAACCTTATTTTCTATGTAATTATCTCGTTGTCATGTGGAATTGATGATATACAGTAGATTTATTGTATATTTCAGCAAGCTATCCAAGACACCTGGAACAAGGTTGAGAGGTACGGGATGATTAGACCTGAAGACGAAGAGCAACTGCCGGAGGAGGAGCTTCAAAGTCTCTCGCAGTGGGTCCTCGGAGAGATGCCGAACTAGGGAGGCGTCAAGAGTTGGCACGAGGCAGACGAGGTAACAACATTGGGTTTCAATTGTTACAACTCATTATACTTGCTATAGTTGCTTGAATTTCCCCTAACATTCTATTTTTGTCCATCTATTATGCAAACAGGTAATCATGGTGTGCTACTTTAATCAACACTGGGCGACATGTGTGTTGGACTTGCAGCAATTCACTTTGGAGATATGGGATAGCAACCAGCACAAGTTCACTGACTTTATATGGCGACTACGTACCGAAGTGTTCGTGCCGGTTGCTCGCATTATCCCGCAGGTGCTCAAGTACATCCACTTCTACGACAACAGAAGAGACTTGACGCCAGTATACTCGCAGTGGTTGCACTATCATCCTGACATCAATGTGATCCAGCAACCTGACAGTTCGAGTTGCGGCCCACTAGCGTTAAAGTACGCTGAAAATCGGTTGAGGGACGTCAGAGATCTCCCTATGTCGAGTGCCGCCGTGCAGAAATATCAGAATCACATTGCAGAATGCATTTATAAGTTCAGCACCGATGAGAGCACCATTGATACCAGTGTCTGATGGATTACAGGTTGAATCTGCCAAAAGAACGGTTTTTTTTGTGAAATGTTTCCCTTGGAACAACATGTTAAGTTTGTGTATTTTGATTGCTGTAATGGTTTAACATACTTGTATTTGGAATGGGGAGTGGGTACCATAAAACAATCGTCCGTAGTATTTTTTAGTTGGATGTTGGGAGCCTATGATGTATGTATTCAGTTAACAAGATACTTGTATATTAACTAATTATCACCGCTTTGTATTTAATCTGTGAAGTTTTTTCCGTTTCCATGCTTTATGTTTCACGAAAACATATTATGACAGCAGAGCGTTAGAAAACATAAGTTCTCCATTTGTCACAATTAGTACATTTGGAGCAAATAGTTCATATTGTTACAATACTGTCACAATTAGTACATTTGGAGCAAATAGTTCCAATTGTTACAATACTGTCACAATTAGTACATTTGGAGCAAATAGTTCCAATTGTTATAATACTGTCACAATTAGTACATTTGTTACAATACTGTCCAATTGATCCAACTTTACAATAGAGCACACGTGGCATGATTGTAAAAGGCGACGCGTGGAAAGTAGATTCCTACATGTTGCTCGCATTAACCCATAACTACGTCATTTTCAAACTTGTAGATATTTAGGGCTTCCATTACGAATGAGTTACATTCTATAGAATTCGCGATGTCCGACTCCATAAGCACGGATTCGTCGTCGTCGTGTAGCCCACTGTTGTCGCCGGATATTCGAACCCGGCCTCATTGCGATCACAAACTACCTTGTGAGCTATCTAGAAAGGATGTTGGGTTGGATGCTGGGAGGACGTACTGGGCTTGCCCAGTGAGGGAGGTGACACAATTAGGGTTTAATTGGGGTTCTTAATTGCTCAATTACAGCCGTGTTAAATTAGGGTGGCTAATTGCTTTTTATTTTGTACACAGTACGATGATTGTGAATTTGTACACTGGGCCGACGCCGACGGGCCAACTCCGACATGCTTTTGCCCAGGTCAGTGCGGTTAGTGCGATATGCGTCTGAAGGCAGAGCAACAAAAGTACGAAGCGCAACTGCACTCCAAAGCTTTGGCAGAGGAAATTTTATCCGACCAGCTGGAACAGTGTACTGGCGAAATTGACTATCTTGAAGCCCAGGCTTGAAGCAGCACTCAATGAAGCTGAATGCCATAAAAGGAGGGCTTCGGTTATGGTAAAAGGGCTTGCAATTGCAGTTGTTCTTGTAACTTTGATTGTTAGGCTCATGTAGGGTTGCGGCTTCATGTTTTGCTAATTATTCTTAACAGCTCAGCTAATTATTCATTTTGCTATATAAAATGAACAGTCCGGTTAACGTTTTAAACATCTACAGCTGTATTCATACCAGTTGGAACAATTGGCTATGTTAGTCCCAAGTTATATACACCTATTACAACTTAATAGTTGGAACAATTGGCTCAATTGGAACAAATTTAGATACAACTATTACACCTTCCACCCATCAAGGGTTGGCTATTTCACGGCTTCCACCACATCAAAAGTTGGCTATTTCACGGCTTCCACCACATCAACAACGAGGTGGACGATGTTCAGCTTTGAGCTTGGCTGGTAGTCTTTTTTTTACTAGCCCTATTGTGTGGCTTACTTAGGTCAAAGTTGATCTCTGGGATTGTAGTGAAGTTCGTTGTGCCATCGAAGAAACGACGGGCTAGTGCGTTCAACGGTGGAGATGTAACCTCATCGGACTTAACATCCGACGCTTCACTCTCTTCCAAGTTCACAACGGGTATGGCCACTTCTTCATTCTTGACATTGTCGAGTGCGAAAAGGATCATCATGTCATCATATAGTGGCTCGCCTTGGCTGTAGTAAGCTTTAGCCATCGGTTTTGCCTGCAAAACATGATGATGAAGGCACGCACGTCACAAAAACTTCAAAATAGAGGGTTCTCAGGATTAGAAAACAAACAAAATGTTACCTTGAACATCTCACTCCATTTAGCATCACTTGTGAACACACAATTGCTCTCTCTATCCCAATCGGTGCCTTCGTATGCAAGAACCCATTTGTAGGTCGCATACCGGTCTTTTAGCAAATTGAATCGGCAGTATAAATCCTCCCAGACAAGGGCGAGATTCGGATTGTTGAAGTAGAGAATGTCCTTCGCCTCGAGTAAGCCTTCCGCCGGCGCATGTTCGTATTTGAGCTCTGGGTATTTCTCCAACAGTGAGATAAGACACTGAATGAATGCCTTATCAAGAGTCTTGTTCCATGGGCGATTGTAGAAATAGTGTTTTGAGAAATGAGATTGGAGAAATCCATCTGCAAATTGAGAGAAATAAAGAAATAAAGTTAAGAAATAAATGGAAAATATGCAATATGGTTGGCCATGTATAGCACTTATATAAGCGAAGCAGCAACAGGGCCCCTATGGACTAATGTGAGAATCTTTTGACCATTCAAAGGTTGCCATCTTCATGGAAGCATGTATGCAAAACCCTCAAGGGAATCTTGTCCAAAAACAAAAAGACAAAACACAAAAGTGAAGTATATTCATGGTTTCACAATGCATTCAGCTTGGGAAACACATTCCTTAACTTCACTGTAATGCGTCTTACGGGATCGATGGTAGAAGGTAAATATTTGTGAAACAAATAAATCGTTAAGTTACATGACCACGATCAATGATTTAGAAAATGGGAAAAATTGTCGTCTACGGCGGAGGAGGAACCCTATGAATGCACGTGGTTCGGGTATGGCCAGTAGCTTTGCAAATTCCGCACGTCTTGGGCTTGTAGCATTTCGTACCCGTTAACGTGGCCTCTCCAGCAGACGAGACGAAGATGGTTATTGGAACATGACAAGTATTTTCATAATGCCCGAGCTGCCCGCATCTCGTACATCGCATTGTGCCAGATCTCCGAGAGGATGACTCTGAAATAGGTCTTACCCTGCGCACACGGGGTCAGCCGGCTTGTTTAGGATTTACGGGTGCTCCAACGACCCATGATTGAACCACCGCGGGCATGTTCCAATCCTCCGGCATAGGAACCGGCATCACCTCACCCGTATAGATTTCCGCAAAGACTCCGTAGAGTAATAAGAAGTGACGTATGGAATTGGCGACTGTTTCATGTGGCTGCCACATAAAAAACACTGATTATGTTAGTATTTTCTTGGGTAGAACAGCTGGCAGCTGGAACTTGGAACAAATGTACCAACTGTTCCAGGCACCATACATTTGGTACATTTGTCACAATTAACTAAATAGATCTAACTGAACAAAGCAGACATAAACGACGAGTAGTAATTTTATCTAACATATAAAGATTACCGTAAGGCTGCTGAAGCATGAGAGCACGGAATTAAGTCGACATCGAAGATAAGACATGTGCATTGCTTCATCTCGAGATTGACTACGTGATGCGTCATCGATGCAGATACCTTGAACTTTGTTAAAGAGATTGCTTCGACACTCATGGTGGAACCCAGCTCCGCTGATCTGCCCAGTTTGTTCTGGCCAAATTCAGTCAACTCGTGAGTTCGACTGATAGCCAGAGCACGCCGTTTTACAAACCACTGCCCAATAAGAGACCGAATACATTCTAAGAGAGTACAAACTGGCAAAGTTCTAGCCCATCGAAGACAGTCATTGAAGCACTCGGCTGCATTGGATGTTGAAAAAAGATATCGGCGCACGGGGGTCTTAGAACGAGCCCATTGACTCTGATCAACATACATCACCTTATTATATGCAGCGGGAGAGCGTGCTTTAAGATTATTTAATGCAGTGTCAAAGTCACGAGGCCGGTATGCATGTGCAGCAGCTTGGAATAGAGCAATGGTATGATCTCCCCAGAACTTGATGTTTTTTTGTAAGTGATATATACAAAGCCCATGAGGTACGCCGGGGTACACAACATCCATCACATTCTTTATGTTAACGTGTTGATCCAAAACTATCATCAATTGATCAGGACAACCAAAGGAACCTCGCAGCTGTTGAAATAACCAAGTCCATGATTTATCAGTCTCTTTGTCTGCCAACCCAAACGCTAATGGAAATACCTGCTTGTTTGCATCCTTTGTGACGGCCACCAACAACACACTTTTGTATTTCCCCTTTAGGTGTGTGCCGTCAACCACAATCACAGGGCAACAAGCCTTGAAGCCTCGGATACACGCGCCTAGAGCTATGAAATAGTACTGGAAACGGCCTCCAGTCTCATCGACTTTGATCTCGGTAATAGATCCTGGATTTGTGCTCTCAATCATCCATAGGTACTTCGGAAGCCTCTTGAATGTATTGTTGGAGTCGCCGTACACCATTGTCAGTGCATGATTTTTGGTGGCCAGCGCAGTTTGATATTGTATCTTGGCCCCAAATCTCTTCTTCACCATCGATTTGATATCACTCGGCCTTAACACAACACCTTTTGTCATCAAGTTTGGAACAAAATATGCACCTAAAACCTTAGAGCATATGGTTGGTTCAGAATGAAATCTCAAATCTTTTTGGCACGTGTGCGGTGCCCATTGTTGTATCACTCATGCCTCGCCCAATGCTATTGCGCGACAGACGAAAGAACAATTCTCTTTCTTGCTTTTGCAATAAGCAGCATATCGTTTCAAGCAGGAGCGTGGCGTATCGAACGATACGTGATTAGCAAGATAAAATAACCCCAAGACAGTGACCAATTTGTCCTTGCTTGAAAACACAGCATCTTTACAAAGTGTATCATCGCCAATGCCTTCATTACCTATATTTTCTTGTGCTTTAGGTTGTTTCATATCAAACGATGCGCCCGGGATGCTCCACAGCCCAACATACTCACGATCTCCCTCGAATGCATCATTCCTACTGCCTACAGATGCCACATTAGGCCGAGTGTTGCCGATCGGTATATTTTCAAGGCTGTCCACGTCATCAACTGCACACTGTACGGACGCAACAGACGTGTCATGATCACCCTCACTATTGTGATCACTATCATGGAAACCCCAATCCTCATTCCATTCTAAACCCATGTCGAAATTCCCGCCCAGATCACGATCGATATTCCTATCAATATCCATGTCCCTGTCATTGCACATATTCCGATCCAAATCCCTTTCTAAATCCGTGTTCAAATCCTTGTCTAAAGCTGTATTCAAATTCGTATCCAATTTTTTTCCAAAACCTCGACCCAAGCCTGTTTTCCCATCCCGAGAAGCATTAGTCACCGGAGTTGTGCCATTAGCCAGCCTTTCTGCATGGTCATTTACAGCCTCTAATAATTCATCATTTATCGGAGCTGTAGAAACATATAATATAGGGGCTTCCAACTCATTCAGAACATAAGCTAGTTCAAAATCATTTGTAATCTTCATTCTAGCAGTTCGGCCGGTAGCGGACTCAACCAGTGCAACTACTTTATACACATACTTACTTTTGGGCTTCATTATGCAGATTTGAATCCTACTCAACAAATAAGTGAAAATAGGCCCGGTGGGTGGTATAGGAATCAACTCTTCTTCGGTGCCAATGTAAGTTCTATCCTTTTCGGACCACTCCCCTCCATGGGCAATCTGTTGGGAACCTTTTCTCTCTTTGAACTAAGTTTTGATAATGCTATTAGAAACCACACTTAGACAATAGACTTTAATTGGAACAGACTGGTCTCCGTGTTTGGATCAGTCAAAGTTCAATTCGAATAGGTTGCCATGTAAAGGTCAAGGTTGGTAGTGCAACCTTGTACCTATTCTACTCAAACCTGTCATAACGTTCCTATGAAATCTGTCTATGTAACCTGCTCCAACCAATACTTGAAGATCTCACTTGAAGGTTACAGAGACTGAAGACAGTTAGAGGTATAGGAAGCTCGACCTGCAAAGTCCAACCTGAGCTGTGACTGAGGAACCTGTCCTCAACTCAACGACCATATTTGTGTCAGTGTACGGTTCTGCATATCCTGACACGCACAACGGCTCTATTACAAATGCTTCTCTATAAATACCTCAAGACATTCAAGAAAGAAAGTACGGGAAACTCAAATTACAAGCTGAAACGCTGCAGAAATCTCAAGCTAAATATTCACACAATCAACACTCGAAATCACCAGAGCTTTCCCAAGTGTTGATCCTTGTAGATTTCTATTCTTTCTAGAATCTGTCTTACTAGAACACAATCCACACTCTCACTACCATTACTATTGATATTCAGTGTAGTTGATAGAATTGTATTCCAAACGGTGATAACTTTTCACAGCTTTCCAGTTTGATTATTAGTGCTAGTTGTTTAGCATTAGTAAGATTGTATGTAAGCTTGTATATAAAGCTAGAAGAGACACGACTCAAGATTCGTGCTAGATTCAGTCTAAAGAGAGACTTGAATTTGGACTGGAACCTCCACCAGTGTTAAAAGGAGCGAAAAATCTCAAGTTAAGGGATTACAGATTCGACGGGATCTGGCGTGGACGTAGGAGCTGTTTACTCCGAACCACGATAAAAACTCCTCGTGTTTCTCTATCTTCTGTTTTCACACAGTTTGCATGCTCACAACCTGCACGATTGTAACCTGTCTTGCATGTGCACTGTCTTTGAAAACTGTTAGTCAATTTCACAGTTTGCATGAACACTTACTTGAACTAAAGGTTTCTTTGAAAACTGCTTTGAAAACTGCTAACCAACCTTTCCACCAAACTTCCGCACGCAGGTTAGTTTTGCAAGCTCAGCAGTTCACTGTTTGAGCTGGAAAAACTAAACTGCTCTGATTAACTGAAGTGACGACTCAGTAAGATCAAATTGTTTTGAAAAGTCAAAACTGTTGGTTAATTGGTGTATTTCCCCCCCCCCCCCCATACACCAATATCTATTTATCAGGACCTACAAGTGGTATCAGAGCGGTGGTTCTTTTGACCACTGCTTCTGTATACTAGAAGCTTTTTGTGCTTTAGTGTCAAATTGAACTAGATCTCTGTGTCTGCAAACTGCACATATACAAACTGTCAATATGGAAGCTTCACTTCTCCGTGTCTGTGAAGACTTTTCTATACAGGGTTATGAAGACTGAAGTTTTCGAATAAAGATGTGCCTCCAAGCTCATCATGTGCTAATGTGGGATGTCATCGAGAATGGTCCCACACCCATCCTTGAACCCTACGAAACTGATGTATCAGGAGATAAAGCTTCTGAAGCAACGTATGTGCCAAAGATTAAAGATCCCAGAAAATACACAACTGAGGAAAGAAAGGAAGCTGGACTTGACAGCTTCGCAAAAGGATTAATCTCGAGCACAGTTAAGGGCGTCCACCTGGACAAGATAAGAAATCTTGGAACTGCCAAGGAAATGTGGGATACCTTAAAAGCAATAAGCCTTGGATCAACAGAGATGCTGGAAAATAAGCTGTCAGTGGCATGCAGTAAATTCGAAGAATTCAAAATG
Source organism: Mentha longifolia (assembly GCA_001642375.2). NCBI lineage: Eukaryota > Viridiplantae > Streptophyta > Magnoliopsida > Lamiales > Lamiaceae > Mentha > Mentha longifolia. Next base: position 3,627,318 of record CM038111.1, on the reverse strand, counting down.
CAGCCTATGGAAACCATTGACCAACTCAAAAACAGATTCACAATGATTACCTTGGAGATCGCGGCTCTCAAGAAAGATAAATACAATCAGCGCGAACTCAATCTCAAAGTAATCCAATCTCTTCCAGCAAGCTGGCATGTTTACAGCGCCATGCACCGCGGCAGGTCGGACATCAGCAACCTGTCAACTGAGCAACTGTTTGATCTGCTCATCGGAAATGAGTTTGAAATGATCAGATTGCACGGGTCACAACAAACGTCTTCAAGCAAGAAGACTGAGCCCGAAAAGAAAGAAAAAGATGCTGCATTCAAAGCTGCATCAATTACAGAAGAAAGATCAATTCCAAAAGATCTATGCTCTAAAATGGAAAAATTATTGAAGGACTATGCACTTATGGCTAGAAGGAATGAAAAGCTTGAAAAGCGCTTCAATAAATTCCGCAAATATCACAAAGATTTCAAGAGAAATCAATCCACCTCTTCTTCCGACAAGAAAGGTGAAGGTATAACTAGACCCTCAAAATTCAATTCTTCTAACACTCCAGAGGGTGGTTGTTTTGAATGTGGCAGACCAGGCCACTACAAGTCAGACTGCCCAGATCTTTCAAAGGCCGAACGCGAAGAGCTCAATGCCATGATCGCAGCTGAGGAAGAAGCCAAAGTTGTTGCCACATTATCAGACTCAACCTCCTCCGACGAAGATGACGATGATGAATTGGATGAGGAGGAATGTCGCTTAGCCGACGAAGATTCTGAAAATGAGGAATGCTACATGGGAAAAGATCTCGATCTTGTTCAATACAAGGTTGATACTAAAATCTCATCTTCATATTCAACTAACACTGAACATGCAGGTTTCGAACTACCTGAAATGCCAACATATGAAGAATTCCAACAACAGCTTGATGACTACAAGAAACTCTCAGAAATGTTCGAGCAAGTAGTCATAGAAGGATCAAAGCTGGAGAGTGAAAACATGAAACTCAAGGCTACTAAAAATGGAGACTTCACTCTCCATGATGAAGCAAGACAAAGAGAGATAGAAACTCTGAAAATTCAATTGGGTCAATCAGCTTCAAGGGAAGAAAACCTTAAAGACATGCTCACTAAAAAGGACAGTGAGATCAACAGCTTGAACGGCAAGCTGTCAGATCTCTCAAATGAACATGAGAAGCTGTTGCAGAAAGAGCTCAAGCTTCAACAAGTCCTTATGAGAATGAACAAAAATGGTGAAAAGCTTGAAGCCTTGCAAGCTGCCCAGAGACCTGCTCAGATAAAGTTTGGCGTCGGATTCCATGGTCAAACCAGCGGAGTCAAGGATAAAGAGAAGGTACTGTTCATAAAAGAAAAAGGGATTGGCTGAAGGCAAAGCTCACCACTTCCTACCTGACAAGCAACTCAACTTGAAGAATCCAGCTCGACAACCTCAGGCAATCTTGGTAAAAGAGCATAGGAAGCCTGCTGTCAACAAACAACAGCTAAGGCCATCAAATGAACAGAAGAAGGTTGAGCCACCTAGAAAACTGTATATGCAACCTGCATATAAAAAGAAGAGCCAACCTGCACCGAGAAGAGTGTAAGCTGCAAATAAAGGAGAAGCACAACACAAAACTGCTCGACCACAACGAAACTACTATGAGCAGTGGCCAAACCAACAGAGACCTGACTATGAAGGTTACTGGTACAACCATCATTGGTACCCATATCCTGAGCTGTCAAGTATACAACGTCGATTTCCACATGGAAGTGGATTTGTAAATAATCAATGCAGATGTGGTTACATGGAGCAGTGCTATCAAAATGATCTTTATCAACCTGCTCATTACCAACTGCAAACTGCATACTCAAATGGAACCTACTCAAATGTGCAACTGACCAAGCCACAAGTCAACAGGAGTTTACAAAAGAGGAAGCTTGGAAACCAAGCTGCCAAATCTCAACCTGCTAACAAAGCACCCAAATTCATATGGGTTGCTAAAACTGTCTAATTGCATGATGGGAAAACTCAAAGGAGGAAGCGAGCAGCTCGCGGGGCGATCTGGATCATCGACAGTGGATGCACAAAGCATATGACCTGCGACAAAAGCTTGCTTACAAACTTCATTGAAAGTGATGGACCTCTAGTTGCTTTTGGAGGAGACTCTAAAGGGAAAACAAGAGGCTACGGTAATCTAATTGATGGTAAAACAACAATATCTAATGTCACCTATGTTGAAGGCTTAAATCATAATCTCTTTTCTGTAAGCCAGTTCTGCTCAAACGGAAAAAGAGTAGAATTTTCTGCTAACAAGTGTGCTATAAAGAACAAGGAAGGAGAAGAAATTCTTCTTACCGGTATTTTGCAGGATAACTTGTACATAGTACAATGGTCAGATGAAAAAGAAACCTGTCTGGTCACCAAATCGGCAACTGAAGCAAGCTGGTTATGGCACAAGAGACTGTGTCACTTGAACTTCAAAGCCATCAATAAGCTCTCTCGCAAGAAGCTCGCAGATGATCTCCCAGATCAAGTCTATTACAAAGATCATGTTTGTGAAGCCTGTCAAGCTGGAAAGCAGACCAAATCATCATTTCCAAGCATTGCAGCTCACAACACAAGTAGAATCTTGGAACTACTCCACTTGGATCTATTCGGTCCAGTGACTCCCAGAAGCATTAATGGTAAAAAGTATACTCTCGTTATTGTTGATGATTACTCACGATATACTTGGGTTATTTTCTTACATAAAAAGAAGGAGACACTAGTGGAGCTACCTGCGCTGCTCACCAAACTGTCAAAATTGAAGGACAAAAGCGTGATCTCAATCCGATCCGATCGCGGAACAGAATTTCTTAATCATATGATTGAATCATACTGCACCAAAAGTGGAATTACTCATCAAACTTCAGCAGCTCGCACACCTCAACAGAACGGTGTTGTTGAACGACGCAACAGATCACTAAAGGAAGCAGCTCGCACGATGCTGAATGAAACCAATCTTCCCAAGAAGTTCTGGGCGGACACAATCAACACAGCTTGCTACACTCAGAACAGATCAGTCATTCATACAAGACATGGAAAGACTCCATACGAGCTGTGGAAGGATAAGAAACCTCAATTTAAATATCTTAAATCTTTTGGCTGTGTGTGTTACATTCATAATAATGGGAAATCACAGTTGAAAACGTTTGATAGCAAAGCAGATCCAGGAATATTTTTAGGATATTCAGAGATCAGCAAAGCTTTCAGAGTTTTTAACAAGAAAACTCATATTGTGGAAGTAACCCCACATGTTGTTTTTGATGAATCTATTTGTGAGTACAGGGAGACCCAACCTGATGAAGGTACAGGTACAAGTCAAAATCAAACAGGCTCCAACACGCAGTTTCGAGATGAAATACTAATGTGGAGTCCAACCGACTTGGAAGAAGAAAAAGCTGAGCCTGTGCAAGATTCTAATTCACAAAATCCACCAATTCAGCAAGGGGGAATAAACCAAGGAGGAACAGAAGCTCCTCCAACCAGCTCCTCTTCAACTGATCCAGAAACTTCAATGGAACCTGCAGTCAATGCAGAACTGTCAGTGGATCAACTTGCTGAACAACTTCAACAGCTTAACCCCTTCACTCCTCAACCTCCACCTGAGTTTGAAGTTCCCATACCAGATCCTGAACCAACTCTCACAGAAGAAGAAATCTCTCGACGAAGGAGATGGGTCGATGCTCATCCTGAAGATCTCATTGTTGGGAATCCAAGAGAAGGTGTGAAGACAAGGAGACAGATAGGTGAAAGTTGTCTACTAAGCTGTTATCTATCCTACTCTGAACCCAAAACTGTTGAAGAAGCTCTTGCCGACCACGACTGGGTTACAGCTATGCAAGAGGAACTCAATGAGTTCAAAAGAAATGAAGTATGGTCACTAGTTGATCGTCCTACACATCAAGGAGTGATTGATGTAAAATGGGTGTTCAGAAACAAGAAAGATGAGAATGCTGAAGTAATCAGAAATAAGGCAAGATTAGTTGCCAAAGGTTACTGTCAACAAGAAGGAATAGACTATGATGAGACCTACGCACCAGTAGCAAGATTAGAAGTAATAAGATTGTTTCTAGCATATGCAGCTCATCAGAGATTCAAAGTCTATCAAATGGACGTAAAGAGTGTTTTCCTCAACGGAATCCTAGGAGAAGAAGTTTACGTTGAACAACCTCCAGGTTTTGAGGAAACAGGTCTAGAGAAAGTTTACAGACTGCACAAAGCAGTATATGGGTTGAAACAAGCTCCCAAAGCTTGGTATGAAACGTTGTCTACATTCCTACTGCATTCTGGTTTTAAAAGAGGATCAGTCGACAGAACATTATTCACCTTTAAATACAAGGATGATATTCTTCTTGTACAAATTTATGTTGATGACATTATTTTTGGATCTAGGTCAAAATTTCTATGTGACAGGTTTGGAGAACTCATGAAGTGTGAGTACAAAATGTCCATGATGGGGGAGATGAACTTCTTCCTCGGCCTGCAAGTCAAGCAATCTGCGGATGGTATCTTCATTTGTCAATCCAAATATGCTAACGAGCTGGCAACCAAATTTGGTGTTCAAAATAGCAGACCTCTGAAGATTCCAATGATTGCAAATGGCAAGATGGATCCAGATTCTGAAGGAAAACCTGCCAGCATAACTTTGTACAGGGGAATTATTAGTTCTTTACTTTATATTACTGCAAGTCGACCTGACATTTCCTTTGCAGTTGGAATATGTGCTCGGTATCAAGCTAATCCAAAGAAATCGCATCTAGAAGCAGCCAAGAAAATCCTTAGATATGTCAAGGGAACTGCAAACTTCGGTTTATGGTACCCTTGTGATGATAATTTTGAACTAACTGGCTATGCAGATGCAGATTATGGAGGATGCAAACTGGATAGAAAGTCCACATCAGGGACCTGTCAGTTTCTTGGAAGCAAGTTAATCTCTTGGTTCTCAAAGAAGCAAACTTCAGTTGCTACTTCAACAACGGAAGCTGAGTACATGGCAACAGCTGTTGTGCACAGATTCTTTGGTTGAAACAACAACTCAAAGATTATGATGTCACTCTTCAAAAAGTTCCTATCTTTTGTGACAGCACAAGCGCCATAGCTCTCACTGTAAATCCTGTCTACCACACCAGATGCAAGCATATTGATATAAGGCATCACTTCATAAGAGATCACGTGGAAAAACAAGATATAACAGTTGAGAAAATCCATACTGACATCCAAAGAGCCGATATTCTAACGAAACCTCTCATGGAAGAGAGATTCAAAATGCTGTGTGGAAAGCTTGGAATGCTCAGAATGGATACACAGCCTAAGTCTGAGAATGGCGGCAGTTCACTAGCACAGGTCAGCCAAGAGCAGACTGACTTGGAAACTGCAAACTAACTAAGAGGCAGCTCACTAGCACAGAACAGCCAAAGACAGACAGACCTGGAAACTGCAGCTCACGAGAAGCAGTGAGGTGACACGCAGCTTGAAACCACAAACTGCGTTGAAAGTCAACAATCACCGGTCAACCTTTAAGGGGGAACTGGAGATATCGTATCAATCTCCATTTAAATCGTAGCTGGAAATTATTTCCTCTACCCATATATGTTTTCTTTCAGTTAAGAATTTGAAAAGTTTTTCACGAAAAACAAGGAATGCATATCCGTTTATCATATCCTGACCGTTGGAGGTCTATAAATAGAAAGAATATTCTTGATTTCTTTACGCGTTTCTTGAAATCCTTTGAAATCAATTTTTTTTTTAAAAAAAAAAATTACCTTCATTCTCTCTAAGAAATTTCTTTCGTTCTTTCATCTTCATAAACTCAGAATTTCAAAATCTTCACTCTCTCTCCACAAAAATGTCTACAGACTCATTGAATGCTCAAGTGAAGAAAGCAACCTCTCTCATCTTCTTTGAGAAAGTAGTTGTGCTAGACTCGTATGGATACAGAGGTTTGGATCAGATGATTGAGACTATCACCCAATGTGATGGTTTCTTCAACATCATCACTCAACATCCACGAATAACGATACCGGAAAGTGTTGCTTATTTGCTGTGTTCTCTGGAATCAATAGCCGGAGACCCCGCAACAGCAACTTTTCTCGTCAACAGCGAAGAAGAGCGGCATCATCTTCTTCCTCTCGTTCTTCAAACCTACGGGTTATCAGATACAGGGGCTATCACAACGGTTGATGATGTGCCCTTAGAATCCGTCAACGATGTATATCAACAAGCTCTGTTCGAGCCCAAGAAGATCTATGATCAGAGAACTTTCAACCGCCACGACCTGAAGTCCGAGTACAGATTTCTGTTTGAGTTTGTTCACAACGTGTTCTTCTCTTACCTAGGCTCGAATGAATCTGTCACTCTATCGAAGTTTAAACTGCTAACTGCTGTGGTGAAGCAGTTACATGTTAACTGGGCCAGATTACTAGTCAATCTGTTCATCAAGGAAGCTGCAGAGCTACCTGCTAGGATCAAGGCCAACATGCAACTTCGTCATGGCACCAAGCTCTCTATCATCCTGCAGAGAATGCTTACAAATCGCGTATGGCGTGTCTGCACTGGATTTCCTGACGACAAGCTGGTTCCTCACACCTGCAACCAGTTGATCATGATTCTTGGCATCTTGCCTCACAAGATCAACAAGGCCAAAGGTGCAGCCAAGCTTCTGCTCACATAAATGCGTGACTCAAAGGTAGCTGTAGCTGAAGAAGAAGATGATAGCAGTGAAGATGATGAAGAAGACAGCGTCCAGGTTGAGTCAGTTAGAAAGGGAAAGAGGAAGCTGGAGGATCTGCAATCTGCGCCCTCTCGGAAGAGCACCACTCGATCTACAACAGCAACCTTTGTGGAGGCAGATCTCACGCTACCTGCGACCACACCAAAACCTGCCTCTCCACAGGTTGGAGTGAAACCTGCTGTCGAACAGTCCCCTCCAGGTTTCCCGTCCAAAGCTCAGTCCCAAGCTCCTGTCACTGAAGACCCTACATCCTCTCTCAACAGCTCCATAGCAGTGGACCAGATGTTAGCATTCTACAAAGCAGAGTTTCTTAAGATGCCACGAAGGCTCAACATGCTGGAATTGGAGAGCAAGCTGTATATTGATGAAAAGGTTGCAGCCTTGCAAACTGAGAACGCCAAGTTGTGGGAATTCATCAAAGCTCACATTGGTGAAAAGGATGCACAAGAGCAGTTCTCAAAGGACAGAGGACAGTCCAGCTAGATAAAAGCTATGAACTCATAAACAGTGGAACCTGTTTGATCAGAAACTGTGAATAAGACAGTTTGCATAGGGAAGTGTCATGGAAGACCTGTATCAGTCTCCATGTTATTGAAATTACGTCTTAAATATGTCAATGATATGCCTTAATTTTTCAAATATTCAAATTTCAATAACATATCCCTTGCTTCACTTGATTATATATATACCTTATCAATCATTTTCATTTATTGAAGCATGTGTTTTGTTATTTATTGAAATCTTTGTTAAGGATATTCTGACACATTACTTAACATTCTTGCTTCACTTTCCATGTATGTCAAAAAGCGCATGCAAAGTCTCAAATCAGCATTTAATGCGAGGCGACGGTTGAGTGATAGGGTAATGCGAGTGGGATACACAACCAATCCCACGCGCCCACTATCTCACGGATTTCCAGGGATTCAATCCTATCCGTTGATCGGTTGATTTACTTCAATCTCAACCGTCCGCTTTACCTTTTAAATAAGAACGTAACTGTGCATCGTCGTTCCCAAATTCAATTTTTGAATTCTTCCGCCATTTTTCTCTGCAACTCACTTTCAAAAATTTCACACTCACAATTCTCTTTTATACATTCTTGAAATGGCAGGAGAATCTACGTCTCAATCTCTACCACAAACAACCGAGCAGAAGATCCAATATCTACAGCAGTACATTCTCACAGAGCCTGCGGCAAATCTTTCAACCTATGATTACGCCGGCTTGAACGAAATGTACTCCGCCATCCAGGAAGCAGATGGATTTTTCAAGATTATCACTCATGAGCCGAAATTCTGGCTTCCGCAGCAAGTCGCGATGTTCTATCTATCGTATTTTTGCCCGGAAGATGTCGACTCTGCCTTATTCCATCTTCCTTTGCCTGGTGTGCCCGACAAGCCGATTCCGATCCTCTCGCTCATCTCTCGAACCTACGGCATCGCTGATTCAGGAACTGTGGAGATCCTGTATCACAAGCCCATGGGTTTAATTCTGGACGTTCCGGATGCAGATTTGGAAACAGTTTACCAGAAAGCTCTTATGCAGCCCGCAGCCAAGTATGATGGAAGGAAGTTCTCACGCCCTCTGCTGAGACCTGCGTACAGAGCTCTCTTTGACTTCGTTCACAAAGTCTTCATTGGTTACTCTGGTAACCACGACGCTGTCACTCCAGCAAAGTTTAGAGTGATGACTGCAATCGTGCAGCGTCTAAACGTGAACTGGGCCTGATTTCTCCTCGAGCTCATCAATGAAGAAGTCAAACAGCTCTCGATCACCTATGAAGGCGAAGTGGTGACCAATTTCCGCGTTGCCAGGAACCTGCGCCTAGGCACCAAGATCTGCTCTCTCATTCTCTGCCTCCACCCCAACCTCAACTGGAGTGGAATGACTTATTTTAACAAGGAGAAGGTCCCCAAGGACCAGAAGCAGCTCGAACTCATAATTGGTGTCGACATGACCGTCTTTGCCAAGAATGATGATGTGGTGAAGCCGCTCCTGTACGACATGGGTCGATCTAACCCAGCTTGGGTACCACCAGAGCAGCGTGACATTCGGAGAAAGAGACAGCTTGCCCCTAGCAAGCAGCTTGACAGACCTGCCAAGTCTGTGCGCATCAAATCTCCAACTCCCATATCACGCAGGTTGCATACGGAGTTTGCCTCCATAGAAGTTCAGCACCAACCTGTTCGTCAAAACCTTGAAGACATCCCAGAACAGACAGTTCTCGATGCACAGGTTTCAATACCTGTACCCTCTGTTCGTGATATCTTCAAGTCAAAAGCTTCTGAGCAAGCTGGTCAAAGTCACAACTACTCTCAACTTGAGGATGATACAGATTTCGAGGAAGAAAATCCTGATACCTCCATCGTCATCCACCAGCAGTCCGGTGAAGATTCTCATCATCATAGCTCGCCTCCAGAGCTTGACCTCCATCTTATCCTTTCATCTGATGATGATGTAGAAGAGGATCCGATCAAGACTGCAGCTGCCATGTTAGTCAACTCCATCGAGATCGAAGCTGAGAAGACTGTCATGGAGTCCTTTCCCGGCATTGATCTAACTCCGGAGACCAGGCAGCTGGCAATTCGGCTACGTGCTCTGCTCGATGGGAAGGATAGATCATACTGTGACTTGAAGTCCATCTTCATTATCCACCCCATTGAACAGCTAGAGATTGAAGAGCACAACCTTGGGAAGTATTTTGGCTATGCTTCCATTCCTGAAGCTCGCGACTGCTTCAAGAAGTTCGTCCTCTCTAGGATGAAGAGAGAGGCCAAGGTACTCAGTGTCGACTTGAAACCTTTCTACTCTAACGATCGCAACTCCTACAATTTCAGATTTCTGGAGGATGAAGAATTTAGTCCAATTCCTTCTCCATCCCGGAACAGTGGAGACGCAGTGTCTGATCACGATCAAGTGCCGGTCTATTCTGTAGCAACCGCTGGCACTCCCCTCATTGCTGTGCAAGAAGAATTGAAGAAATTCATTATTGAGGAAGTTTCCAAGGTCAAGGCCACTGAGATTGCTGAACACCAGAAGATTGCGGACCAAATCGAGGCCATGGACACAGCAGCTTCTGCCATGCTGGAAAACATCAAGGCTGAAATGCCACAGGTTATCAAGGATGAAGTGGCAGGCCAGCTCGATTCCCTCATCTCCATGCGCCTGAAAGCTGCAATGGACAAGCTGTTCCCCAACCAGCTGTCTGAACTAAAGGTCGCCTATGCATCTTCAGTTGACAACCTGCGATATGAGTTTGAACAGCTCAACCAGCTTGTCAACAACTTCTCTTCAAAGCTCGCACAAGCTTCATCCAGCTCTCTAAAGAAAGAAGAAGAACTGCAAGGAAACATCAATTCTCTCCTCCAATTTAAAGAGAAAATCAGCACTGACCTGTCCCTAATCTCCAATGAGCAAGCCTCTCTCAATACCACTGTTCAGCAATTAATTGATAATGCCGAAAAGGGGGAAGGGAAAGGCAAACGCACAGCTGCTAAAGCAAAAGGCAAGGAGAAAAAGGTCACCCAACCTCCTTTGACTCAATCAGAAGCTGCTCCGCCTGTAACAGCTGTTTCTCAACCTGCTGCCCAGAAGTTGTCTGAACAAGAAAGGGCACAGGGTGAGGCCTCTCTTATTCGTCTAATGGCAGAAGCTGGCTACACCGCAGATGAATGCGAGAATGAAGGCAAGCAGAAGCTGTTTCTCGAAGATCTGAGGAAACACAGAGCAAAGGACAAAGCTCGCGTCAGAAGCTTCCAAGGTCTTGAAAGCTGCAAGGATCAAGCTGACAAGAGAGAGCCAACTGATTGGCTACCAGTGGAAGATCAGCCCTTGTGGGACGAGTTCCTGAACCAGTTCATCTTACACCACTACTGGTTGCAGGTTGATGCTCGCTACACTGGTGACTCCAAAACTGCTTTCTACAATTGGATGCAAGCTTTTCCCGACCGCGAATTCATTAAAAGAGTCCGCGCGAAAGCTGCAGAGGCGAAGGTCACGATCAATCCGCCTAAAATAGAGACCTTCCAACCTCCCACTGTCTGCGGCACTGACACTCCAGATATCGACCGGATCAATACTTTCATAAGGAATATCGCAGCTCAGTACGGTTGCAAGACCACAAGTTGTGATGAGTACAGGTCGATCCGTGACAGTATCTACGCAGCTATGGGATCAGTAAGCAAGGAGAAGATCGCTGAAGGGAGATTCAAGACTGTGAGGAAGTGACTTGATCGTTTTCTCTCATTTGTTATATCAACTTTGTAATCTATGTACATCAATTCAGTTGATATTATAAATGAAAAATGATCATATTTTGTTCCTGACGACAAAATCTCATTGTCCAGGCCTCTGCTTGTTATGCTTTAAATTTCCTAACACTTTTTCTCATGCAGCTGGCTGGACATCAAACCTTTATCACTTTTTCTTGTGAAATTCAAATCTTCTAAGTAAAGATGTAAAGTGTGGGTTTCGGCATTATCAAAAAGGGGGAAATTGTTGGGAACCTTTTCTCTCTTTGAACTAAGTTTTGATAATGCTATTAGAAACCACACTTAGACAATAGACTTTAATTGGAACAGACTGGTCTCCGTGTTTGGATCAGTCAAAGTTCAATTCGAACAGGTTGCCATGTAAAGGTCAAGGTTGGTAGTGCAACCTTGTACCTATTCTACTCAAACCTGTCATAACGTTCCTAGGAAATCTGTCTATGTAACCTGCTCCAACCAATACTTGAAGATCTCACTCGAAGTTACAGAGACTGAAGACAGTTAGAGGTATAGGAAGCTCGACCTGCAAAGTCCAACCTGAGCTGTGACTGAGGAACATGTCCTCAACTCAACGACCATATTTGTGTCAGTGTACGGTTCTGCATATCCTGACACGCACAACGGCTCTATTACAAATGCTTCTCTATAAATACCTCAAGACATTCAAGAAAGAAAGTACGGGAAACTCAAATTACAAGCTGAAACGCTGCAGAAATCTCAAGCTAAATATTCACACAATCAACACTCGAAATCACTAGAGCTTTCCCAAGTGTTGATCCTTGTAGATTTCTATTCTTTCTAGAATCTGTCTTACTAGAACACAATCCACACTCTCACTACCATTACTATTGATATTCAGTGTAGTTGATAGAGTTGTATTCCAAACGGTGATAGCTTTTCACAGCTTTCCAGTTTGATTATTAGTGCTAGTTGTTTAGCATTAGTAAGATTGTATGTAAGCTTGTATGTAAAGCTAGAAGAGACACGACTCAAGATTCGTGCTAGATTCAGTCTAAAGAGAGACTTGAATTTGGACTGGAACCTCCACCAGTGTTAAAAGGAGCGAAAAATCTCAAGTTAAGGGATTACAGATTCGACGGGATCTGGCGTGGACGTAGGAGTTGTTTACTCCGAACCACGATAAAAACTCCTCGTGTTTCTCTATCTTCTGTTTTCACACAGTTTGCATGCTCACAACCTGCATGATTGTAACCTGTCTTGCATGTGCACTGTCTTTGAAAACTGTTCTTGAAAACTGTTAGTCAATTTCACAGTTTGCATGAACACTTACTTGAACTAAAGGTTTCTTTGAAAACTGCTTTGAAAACTGTTAACCAACCTTTCCACCAAACTTCCGCACGCAGGTTAGTTTTGCAAGCTCAGCAGTTCACTGTTTGAGCTGGAAAAACTAAACTGCTCTGATTAACTGAAGTGACGACTCAGTAAGATCAAATTGTTTTGAAAAGTCAAAACTGTTGGTTAATTGGTGTATTCTCCCCCCCATACACCAATATCTATTTATCGGGACCTACACAATCAATATGTTTTCAGGCCGCATCTGGAAGAAAGGAAATCAAAGATCACAAATTGGATCAAACATAATTCCATCACAGTTGGAGTTGGAACAGTTGGATCAATCGGGTATCACGGTTCCAACTGTTCAATGCATGCAGGCGTCGGAAGAGTTGGATCAATCGGATAAAATAGTTATAATTGTGCCATGCATGCAGCATGTGGAACAGTTGGAACCATTGCACACCCGATTGATTCAACTCTTCCGACGACATGCAATTACATTTAAACTCAAAATCAACTCAGATACAACCTTACCCATCTAAAATTAGCTACAGATGACGATAATTTATAAACTAATACTCACATTCCACATTCAAATTCAGACAAACTAGCCTAGCAATTCGTGAATTTACCTTCAACTCAAAAGCCGCCATATCGATTTGCCGTCCAACCAGATATATTTCAGGAACCTAAGCCGCCGGAGTCGAGCTCGTCAGGGATATCGAATCGAGAAGGGGGGAAATCGAGCTGAGATGAGAGTTTAATTTTTCGGGAAAAAGGGAAAATATTTCGACGTGAAAGAGGGAGGGAGCTGAAAATGAGAGCTGAAAGAGGGAAAAAGGTAGGGGAAAAGAGCAAGAAAAGCGGAATTCATTAAGGGTATTTTCGTCGGAAATTGCAAATGTTGGGTATGATTTATACTTTTTATCTTCTTGGGCATAATTCTTGTTGTCTAAGTTTAAATGGGTATCCGGCACCATTTCCACATTAAAGAAAGTACAAGGGAAAAATGTAAAATATGTAATTTTCAAATTGCAGAAAGAAAAAAAAAGTATTTAGTTTGTATTTGCCATTAAAATTAAAAAACACAGTGTATAATTTCAAGTCACATAACATAGAACAAAGGGAACAGTTCGTTTGTTAATAAATCATGCCGTGTCAAAATGTTAAAAATGCTTAAAGGTATACAAAACTATGCTTAAATGTGCATAAAATTATGCTTATTATATAATTGTATTGTGCTTTTAAATGTACCAATTCATGCTTAAATGAAATTATGCTTATTGTACTTTGAAATCATGCTTAAATCAATGACCGCAATAGATTTAATTAAGATCAATAGTCCAGATTCATTCCTATTTAACACAATAGGATTTATTAACATATTAACCAAACTCAAATATAAATAAATATGAGATTTTGTTTCGATTTAAGATATGCCGCTAGATGTCTTTCTTTTTTTTGGTTGAGAAATGCAAGATGTCTTAAAATTAGCGAGTTTTGCTACCTTTTTTCATTATTCATTGAAAAAAAATGTAAGTTACTCTAATATTGTTTCAGAGTATAGCGAGATAGTTTTATTTTCTTTTATTTATTTATTTTGAAATTATAGTTTAAACCGGTAAAACATAATGACATATCAGGCATTAAACGGTGATTTTATTGGTATATTCGATTTTTTTATTCATCTTGTTATTTCAACTATTTAATAACTTTATTTCATAAATTATCAAAATGCGGGGATAGCTCAGTTGGGAGAGCGTCAGACTGAAGATCTGAAGGTCGCGTGTTCGATCCACGCTCACCGCAAATTATTAATTTTTTGTTTTTTTTTAATTTTTTTTTAAAAAAAATTTAATAGTAATTTTTAATTACTGTACTCCTATTAGCTTCTGATTTTTTACTTTTGCTATTAGCTTCTTTTTCTTTTATTTTTTTTAATTATCTGCTTTCATTTTGGTAAAATAAAATAATTAATGACCTACACCTCTAGTACTCAATAAATTATTTTTAGTGAAATTAATATCTAAAGTTTAAACTCAGTTCTATTTGCATGGTTCCACTAGCAAGAGTAGGGTAGGGGCCTGTCTTTCTTTTCTTTAATTTCATAGTCTATGTAACCTATGATTATGATATATACTAATTACTACTACTGCATAGTATGATTTTATAAATGATGGAGGTTGTAATAGGGAATTCGAAAAGGACTTATATCATGTAACTTCAAATCAATATTTTCCAGTCTTGACAAATAATTCTAGTGCCGGTGAATAAATGTCAAATTAGTATTTATTACTTGATGACTTCACAACACCATCTATATTGTAATACATATTAATGGAAAATATATATATCGTGTGAGAATTGACCTTGTCATGGTCATGGTAGATAAAACGAAAGTATTAGATTTCGTTATAAATTGAGGCCCCAAAATTCTCGAGGTTTAATAAATGTTCAATGAGAGCTGAATTTTTTTTTAATTTTCAAATCCGACGCTATATTTATACAGTTCAATTCGGTAGTAGGGTCCCGTTTGCATTAAAAAAATCACATAAAATGTCAAAAAAATGAAAAATAGTAGGAGAGCAATACTCAAACACCATATAGGATAGTATACACAGTTTATAATTGTATTTTTATCGAACAATTTTAACAAAAAAATTAAAAATTATATCACGAAATACTCGAACTCAGACCTTTATTTTTGTGGTAATATATATAGATATGTTCATTTAAGTTAGTGGAACTCAAATAATGTCCACCAACATAACTTACACAAATTATGGTCATATTTTGATTTTTAGGACCAAAGTACCCTTTTTTATTTTGAATCAAAAGAAGTTGTGACCTCATTTTGCATTTTCAAAATCTCAAAACCCAAAATCCTCTCTCAGCCTCAAATCCTCTCCCTCTTCTCCCCCAACCTTCCACCATGACGGCGGTGTTGGAGACTTGTCGGTGGCGAAGTTAAATGCAGAGGTGGAGTTCAACGCGCGTCGGAGCCCACGCGCCACCTCCGCCACGATTCCCGAGGGCGTGCTGGAGGTTGACCCCCGAATTCACCGCCTAAAGAACCCCGCGCCTTTCTTCCCACCGGCACGCCGTCAGTCCTCCCGGTCATCGACGCCCTGAACACCTCCAGATCCAGCCTCGATCTGTTCTGATCTACTCCTATCGGAGTGCTTAGCGGTGGCGGGTCAGATCTGCTTCCTCCGGCGGCGGCAGTCAGATCTGGGCCCTTCGGTGATTTCTGTCCATGAAATATGGATTCTAATGTGCTAGATGTTCTAGAAAATGGATTTGCCGTGTGTGCTCCTCTATTTCCTTTTTTTATTATTTTTTCAATTTTTCTTCCACTTTTTTTATTTGCCTTGCTGCTACTGTTACCTTTTTTTTAATATTTTTTTTCAATTTTTTTATTTTTTATTTGCATTGGAGAAGAATGAGCCTTTTTGTTCCGGTAGAATTGAAATTTTTTTTTGTACGAAGAGGTTTTTTCTTTGAAAAGTGCTAGACCTTTGAGAAATGTTTGGACAAAAGAAATTATGTCCAATTTTTTATTAAATAATTGGTACAATTAGTACTATTAATGTTGAAATAGTGCCTATAGTACCCATTAGACCTCAATTTAGATATAAGATTTTATGGTTTCATTTGGATTTTATACAATTGGTATTGAAATGATGCAAATTATGATTTGAACTGCTTCTTGGATTGTAATTGTACACTGGACTGGGTGTGTTGAACTGGATCTAATGGGGCTATTTAATTCAAATAGACCCATTAGACCAAATTCAGATTTAGGATTTTATAGTTTTATTTGGATTTTATGCAATTGGAATGGTGCAAATCATGGTATGAATAGCTTCTTGCATTTTGATTATAGATTGGATTGAGTGCGCACAATTGGTTCTAATAAGTCTATTTTTTCCAAATAGTCCCATTAGACCTAATAATCTGAAGAAAAATTTGAAACAATTGGATCTATTGGTACTATTAGTGTCAATAGAGCCAAAATCGAAAAAAAAACATAAAATAAAACGTTCGAAAAATTTGAAATAATTGAATCTATTGGTACTATTAGTGTCAATAGAACCAAAATCGAAAAAAAAAACAAAAAATAAAATGTCTAAAATAAAAATAAAAAGAAATTGAAAAAGAAATTACAAATAAAAAGTATCAGAAAATTAAAAAAAAAACAAAAAAAAGTCAAAAAAATTAGTCAAAGTCAACTCATAAGGGCATTTTGATCCTATAAGACAAAAAATAATTATAATTTAAGTAAATTATGTTAGTGTACATAATTTGAATTCCGACCATTTCAATTTTTCTCTATTTATTTTTACCATGCAAGGCTCAATTTATAATACTAGCACTTGTACCGACAACATTACGTTTACCTAACAAACAAAGGGGGGCCACCACCCCCTCCTCCACGTCATATATCTACCGACCCTAGTACCTCTTTGGATACACGATAAGCTAATTAATATCATATCTAATTTAAAAAATATAATTACGTAGTACGTAGTAGATTAGTAACAGCAATTAAGTAAAACAACCATACAAGTACATGCGAAACAACTATGATAATCGAAATAAATTAATGTACATTTTCTAAATGGAATGACAAGTTGTACTTGTACACCATACAAGCATAAACAATTATGCAACCATACAAGCATGTGTAGTATACCAATTTGTTCAAAGGGCGAAATCTATTAATACCCGTTTTGAAAATCTATATTCAAAATTTACCCGTTTTGAAAATCAATATTCCAAAAATGTCCATTTTTATATAATAGAATAAAAATGGGGCCCAATAACAGTAAAAGTGTCTCGATAACTCCCATTTTTTGTCGGATGCTGTTCTTGCTTTTGTTTAGTGGAGCGATAAACCCCACCCCACCCATCTCACATCTGTAATATCGCCCACAACCCCATCTTCTTCTTCTTCGCTAATATCGCCACAGTAGATCTGAAAAAAACTAACTCATCTTATTTCTGTAAAATCGTCCACACCCTCCTCACCCGATACTGCCGGCGACACGACTACACCCGTTGTCGTTGCTGTCTCGAAAAGTCTCCGCCGCCGCCATACACACCCATATCTCGCCGTACCGACGACCTCCTCCCTCCACACCGCCGCTACGAGTTTATCTGGAGTTGACGCCGCATCCGTTGCCGGATCCATTGTCAGTTTCAATTAAATATGGCACAAATTCCTCAGGTTAGACTTTGCACAAATCAATAGCGCTCGATTCAGTCATAATATCGCTCTAAAATATATGAATAGCGCTCGTAAAAATATATGAGCGCTATTGGATAAATGTTGAATATGTTTGTGTAGTTAATAGCGCTCGTGGGTTTATATGGTAGAATTATTTTTTAATTATCATGATTTAGCGTAAAAAATGAATAGCGCTCTAATGTAAATGTTAATGATATAGTTAATAGCGCTCGGATTGAATTCTTAATTATATATAGCTGAATAGGTTTGTATATATATATCCCTCGGGGGTCTATATTTAATTGTAAGTTTACTTTAATATTTGTTTTATTATAATTATTAATTCAAGTTTTAATTTTTATGTGAAATCAGGTATTGTCCTTCAAGAGACAAGATAATATGAACACGCATGCAGTCGTGAATACTTCTTGTAGAATAGCACTCCTCAAGGATATTCATACAACTTTGATTGCTAAAGGGGGTGACAGCTTGGTTGCTCGTTTCTGTAACGGGCCTTTTGGGCACTTGATAACTTGGAGACCGGGCCGTATGAATAGCCAAGTGCTACATGGAATCCTGTCGAGATTCCTAGATACTGAAGAAGGCGTTTGGTTCTATTTCAAAGGGAGGTTTATTGAGTACACGACGGCGGATCACGCTTTAGTGACAGGATTGACTTTCGGAGCAGCGAATTATGATCCCACTGTTACTCGTGATCCGAGAAATTCTGCACTTGCAAGGCTAGTATGCGGTGGGAGACGGGGCACTGGGAAGGACTTGATTGCTCGGTTCAAGAATTTGGGAAGCTCGATTAATGACCCCGACGGTACCATCCACTTGCGCGTAGCTCAACTGTTAATGGCTGATATTTTCGTCCTTGGGCACGACGCACAGAAAGAACCGCACTCTTGGTTGTGGGAATTGGTAGAGAACCCTGAGTTATTTGCCCAGTTTCCGTGGGGTGCATATTCGTACCAGACGCTGAAATATTATCTGGAGAATGCCCAAGACAGTGCTGAGTATCATTTTTACGGGCCTGCGTGGGCATTATACATTTGGGGATTAGAAGTGGTTCCCGGACTTGGCGACGTCGCAGGCGTCAAAA
Source organism: Mentha longifolia (assembly GCA_001642375.2). Lineage (NCBI taxonomy): Eukaryota > Viridiplantae > Streptophyta > Magnoliopsida > Lamiales > Lamiaceae > Mentha > Mentha longifolia. Next base: position 3,608,671 of record CM038111.1, on the reverse strand, counting down.
ATGATCAAGGACGGTTACCGCGGTGCATCCATTGGAAATTGAAAACGAGGCTTACAATTGATGACCCTAGTTTATGGAGACTTCTTCACGAAGGGGTAACATTCTATCTTTTGATTACAGTTTTAAACTTATAGTAATATGTTTTTTTATGCATATGACTATTGCTAATTGATAGTGAAATGCCTTTTATTTCAGGTTGGTGATCTACCGAACATCGAACCTACAGTTCAGGAATCCGGTTCTTGGTACTTCCAGTCGCTCGGAGACCCTGCACGAGCTCTCGAGGTTCGATTCAAAGAACCTTACAACGCTCTTAGAATAAGGGAGGCAATACCAACAGAGGTCCGCCTACGCCGGCAGAGACAACCCTCTCCTCAGCCACCCTCTCCTCAGCCTCAGCCTCCCCCCCCTGAAACATCACGGCGTCGAAGAGACACTGGAAGCCGTGATAGGGCGCAACAGACAGAGGTGTCTTCAAGTAGCTCTGGAGGAATCAGCGAGAGCAAATTCCGTCGTTTGGAGCGTCTAATCCTCCAATCGAAATAGGAGTTAAAGGATTACATTGACGTGAAGTACAATGAGCTAAAAGAGGCGTTAAGTTGTGGTTGTAGTCGGCGTTCAACAACGGTGCACGAGCCTAGTCGTCGCGGATCCCCTGTCATCATCTATTCCGGGCGAGATTCTGGTGTGCGAGGAACGCAAGAAAAGGCTCATATTCCGGTCTTACAGTCTGAAACGTCTACCTACGTTCAGACGGTGCAAGAAGAGGCTCATACTCCTGTCTTACAGCCTGAGACTTCTACCTACGTTCAGATGGTAGGTAGAAGAGACACTTCCCTCCCTGTTTACACGGCAGCCGAAGCTGGCCCGTCCACTACGAGGTATGATGATGATGATGATGGCGGTTTTGTTGCACAGACATTCGGCTCCGTATTCGGGCAGGTACAAATTAGTAGTTTATTTCATTCTTAAACTCCCCTTATTATTGAATTGCTTTATAATGTTTGAACCGTATTGTTAGTATCAGGTTTCTGGTGTTGCTTCCGAGGTGCCTACGGATCTCACTGGAATCGATACGTCGCATCAGGCTTCGACTAGTAACATACTGGACGAGCCAAGACCCTCGATGTCGGTCAGTCTTCCGGGTTTTGCCCCCTTTGTCAGTCTTCCGGGATTTGCCCCGTTTGTGAGCAACCGTGAGCGTTATTCGATGTCAGATTTTGAGACAGATGTATGAATTTGGTGTTAACTATTTTTGAATAGTACCTTTTAATCTTGGACAAATATTTCATTTTGTAACTACTGTATGCTGAATATAACATCGTTTACTACGTACAACATTCGTCCGGTTTATCGTACTACAGTGATCCTGCGAATGTCATTCCAGTCGTGACAGGCCCACTCAAAACAGAATCCCATTCACACATACCAATAGCGCTCGACGAAAAACTACAATAGCGCTCGACCACTTACCAATGGCGCTCGACGAAATTTGAAAAGCGCTCGAAGTTTTTTTTAAAAAAAAAATATTACGAATTCATTTCACACATAATTCACCATAAATCAAATAATCCAAAACAAATGCAAATATCCGCAACAGATTACCTATTTTAAAAAAACATTATTAGAAGTTTTAGATTTCTAACCAAATGGGACACATGGTACTAACGTGATTAGTACTCTCACAATACCTACATTTGCGCTGCCCACGAACACGTTCACCTCGTCCTCTATGTCTCCTTTGTCTCGGCCTACCCGGAAGACGAACTTTTAGTGGAGGATCAATGTGAGGATTTTGTAGCGAGTGTGGCAATCTCCACTGACTTTTGTGTGGAACAGGCATAATAGGGAGATTGTATGAATTGGCATACGTAGTTCGCTTGTAGTAGGCAGAAACATAATCCACTACCTCTTCTTTCCGATCTCTAATGGAAAATAAAAAAAAGAAAATAGATTATCATAAAACACAAAAGAATAACCATTACTATACCTATCAGGAGGAAAAGTCTTACATGATTGCGGCGATTGCGTGTGCACAAGGTAGGCAATCCAGCTGCCATCGCATGCAATCACACTCGCTAGTTTGCAGATTCACAGTCAGCGATCGTCTAGCAGTTCGAATCGTATACTCCTCTGCGTTGCACTGTCTAACACTGTATGTCCTAGCGAGCTCTACAACAGAGGCTATTTTTTTCCTTGCCTCGTCAGTTATGGCGTGGTTCACTCTCCGGCAATCTGCTCGTCGCTCATCGAACCACCGTTCGATTACAATTCTGACATCATCAAGACAGGCGCAGATTGGAAGACGCCTCGCCCACAGAAGAGTATTATTAAACGACTCCGCAGCGTTAGATGTTATGTTGCTGAAGCGACTAAAGGGGCAAATCCGCCGGGCCCACATCTCCGGGCATATCTCCATCAATTTGTTATATGCCGCTGGTTTCGCATTATGAATCTGTGTCATTCTCTTCGTGAATTCTTCAATATCGTACGTGTACGCAGCTTTTTGAAACAGCTTGCCTACCGTCTTACCAAAGAATGCCAAGTTCTTACTCAAGTGGTAATAGCACAAACCGTGGTGGGCTTCTGGAAAAACGGATTTCACGGCATGTATAATGGATATGTGCTGATCAGAGACAATAACAGTTCGAGCAAGTGACCCGTAAGCATTCCGGAGTCCTTGCATGAAGAAAGTCCACGACGCGTGGTTTTCGGTAGGCCCTATCCCGTAAGCCAAAGGGTACCATTGCTCATTGGCATCCTTTGCCACAGCTACGAATAAAATCCCGTTATTCTTCCCCTTTAGGTGGGTGCCATCCACGACTATAACTGGCCTGATACACATTGGATATGTGACTCGAGTAGCACCGAGAGCGATGAAAACGTGTTTGAAACGGCCGTCATTACCAATGTCTAGCTGCGTGATAGTACCGGGATTTGCCTCTTTCAGCATGTGGAGGTAACCGGGCAGCATGTTGAAGGAGTCTTCGTATCTCCCATAAATCATTTGAATAGCGCAGTTGCGGCCCCTCAAGGCTACACCATAAGAGATGTCCACACCAAACACGGACCTCAGCTCATTCCTAATGACCTTCGGTTTTATTATTTTTGTGTCACGTTGAATTATTTTCGCAAAGTAGGCCCCAATAACCTTAGAACGGACCTTCCTCTTCAACAGATTTGTTATATCCTCCCTGCACGTGTGATCGCCGCAGAACTTTCTGACTCGCCAAGGTCCGCCTTGGGTAGTGGCGCGCAACTTGAAGGTGCAACTCTTCGATGATTTGCAATGCAGCCATAGCCGGGTCGTATCAGACTTCTCAGTAGCACTTTGCGCCCTCCTCTCCAAATTCCACAAACCGGCTGCCACTTGGAGGTCATCCTTTGTATCGTAAATGACATCAACCTCCAACCCTTCAAGGATCAAATTACCATCACCTACATAGACTGCTGAGTCGTTAGGATGGATAGGGACCACGGGAACGATTCAACTACTCATAGGCCTTGTATCAATATCTTCATCATCCCCGTGCTGGCTTGGATACATCAATCGTAAGAGCTTCTCCATCCCTCCTTCCTCAAGTATCCATGCTGTGTACTCGGCAAACAAAGACTTGTTCATCCGCCTATCAGGAGTGTCTCCATCTTCGTCGACTTCGTTCTCCGCATTAGCATCCGCCTCAACGTCGTACTCTGGGTCGTCATCATCATCTACGTCATCATCGAGATCGACTTCAGTTTGCGGTTCAGTACGCCCATGGTGCTCATCCGAGGCTAAGAAATTGAGGTCCGGGATTTCACTCTCTGTGGCAGTCGAAAAACGAGGATTTGAACTCGAGGCGAAGTTAGTATCGCCGACAAAGACGTCATCTTCCCAATTTGAAGATGCAGCAACCCTCCTCCCAATCTCACCGAGTTGCGCATGCCAATCGCCTCCATGGTAATCAAATTGGAATGACCCACCATACAGGTACGATTGCTCGTACGTAGGGAAATATGATGATGAGGCACCAGCTTGTTCACCGGCTAAGTAAGAAGACGATGTCCCGGTATTCGAAACCACGTATAGTTTTGGGACCGATTCTCTACCGCACAAACGAAGAAGTTGTTCATCTGTTTCCAATGGTGATTTAGTAAGCCGTCCGAATTGAGATTGCTTGAAGTAGAATATCTGATAATCAGTGCCAAAGAGATTACACATCTCCGTTATGTTGCATCTCAAGTTGTATAAGTTGATTGATGCTCTTGATAAAGGGATATCAATCTCTCTGCCACCCCGATAATTACTATCGGACCAATTCCCTCCGTAAGTCACGTTTACAAAAATAAACGTCATCTGCATAAGAAAAGTGAATTTAAGTTAGAAAACTATAATCGACAAAAATTCATGTGTCAAAAACTTCTCAACGATATTATTCAAAAGTAATATTTTTATTTAATTTAATGGGAAAACATGCGGAAAATGTCAAAAAAAAAAACAACAAATTCATAAATAACGCAATAATAATTAATAGCACTCGATAAATTAACAAAAGTGCTCAATAAACCAAAAAATAGCGCTCGATAATTCAAATATAGCGCTCGATAATCAAACCTATAGCGCTCGATAACATACAAATAGCGCTCGATATAATTCACATATATCGCTCATTCTATTTTTAATAAACCTATTTTGCGATTTTTTTAAAATTTAAATTGTCTAATGTGTTATTTTATTTTTAGCGTCATTCCAATGAAAAGCGCTCCAAGTTTTAGCGCATTACAAATTCCAAATAGAATGTAAAATTTTTCTATTTTTTAGCATAAAAAGCGCTCCATGTTTTTAATATGTATACTTCTACTAGTATAATATGAAATAACATAAAAATAAAAATGGGAACACTACATAATTTAACATAATTTAATATTAAGCACGTTAGATTTTAGAAAATCATATAATTTAACATAATTTAATATTAAGCACGCTAGAGTTTGGAAAATAGGATAAATACCTTGTATAATTATATCTCGTGCGTGCGCGTTTCTTGCTTCTTTTTTCTCTCCTCACTTCTTCCTCCTCCCTATTTTTTCTGAAATTTCTTTAGCTCACAAGAATGAGCTCAAGAATTTCGACTGAAGGCTATAAAATAATGAACACATAGCTTTTCAATTATTGGAGTTACTGTATATGCTACTATTTACTCCGTGAAAAATATTAAATATCTCTGTGAATTATTTTATAGATCCGTGAATTTCGCTGAATTGTTTATTTTGTAACAATAATTGCAACAAAACAACAAATATAAGAAGCTGCTCAAAACAAGGTGATTAAATTATTCCTTTTTTTTTATTTATTAAAAGCGCCAGATGATGTTTAAATAGCGCCCGTTAATTTCTAAATAGCTCTCGATTTTTTTTTGAAAAGCGCTCGGAAATGTGTAATTAAATTTTTACATTTATTTTTTAAATTAATGAAAAATTGGAATTATTTCAGAAAGAAATATAAAGAAACAATGAAATATTATTTATTTCGTAAATAAGAATATAAAGAAAGAAAGAAATACTATTTATTATTGCACTCTCAAATTTTTTTCAGAAAGTAAAATGTGATGTTCGATTTTTTTAATTGAAAAGCACCCATAATTTATGGAAAGCGCTCTATGGCGCTCTATGATGTATCAAAAGCGCTAGATGATTATTGAAAAGCCCTCGATGATTTTGAAAAGCGCTCGATGATTTTTAATAAAGCGCTTGATGCGTTTCTGGATTATATGAAATTATTCCATCTATTTTTTTTTAATTTAAATAATTTTTTTTAATTATTTCATACTGTACGTTGAATTACATTTTCGAACATAATTATTTGGTACTGAATAATATTATTTATTTCATAAAATATAAATAAAAAATATACATACCAAAAAAATTAATAAAGAAAAAAAAATACATATGAAAAAATTAAAAAAAAAATTATGGCACAAAAGGACAAAATTTTAGTTAGAGAGTATGATGTAAGTGGTGAAAGTGGGACCCATTTTTAATGTTATTATAATAAAACGAGCATTTTTTGTATATTTTGAAGATGCATCTTTAAAATGGGCAAAAATAGATATTACCACTTGTTCAAATCCGAACCCATCAAAAACCGATACATAAGGGAGTGAGGAGCCAATGAGAAAGCGACACGAAGGGGAAGAGGTGAGGTCGACATCAGTGCGCCACGTGGCCGATAGGAGTTGTCAATTTCCGCGGCCACCAACCGACCATCTCTTTGCCGCCATCCACATGCATACATTATTATTACATACATATACATACACATATATATATATATATATACACACATCTCTCTCTTCCTATCTCTCTCTCTCTCCTCTCCTCTCCGTACGCACACTTGATTTGCTCATTTAGTGGCGTGCTGCATGCATTCGCTAATCTCAACGTAAACCTAATAATTTTCTTTAAAATTAGCTAAACACATAGAATGGGTTATCACTAAAATTAAATCTAAAATAAAAAATTCTTCAATGTACCATATTATATGTAGTCGCTATTCGTGTTTATCAATTTATTACGAAAAATAAATGATTAGGGACGATAAGGAATTATATCAATATATAGGTGAATAACTACATTTTCCCCATTTTAGGCGGTAAATTCAATTGACAGTTCGATGTTGTTGTACATATTTAGATTTAATAATAAATGCCCATATACCTAATTGTGCTTATATTAATAGCTCCACTAAAATTCTCAAAATAAATAAATAAATAAATAAAATAGCTCCACTAAAGTCCCATAGTCCTTCACATGGATAAATAAGGTAATATTTGAAAAAGCGTGAGCCGGAGCAAGAATAAGATCGTGATTAAGATTAAAAGTAGATTATGGAATTGGTATTAAAAGAAAAAAGTTTTCTATTATAATATTTCATTTAGAGATTGGATTTTGGATTCTAAAAAATTGTTTATTGGACACTAGTGTTGTAAGTTTGATATACTACGTTTGTATTGTACTTCGCCTACCAGATTTTCTGTTATATATTTATTTCCGATTAAATAAAAACGTTTCAGCAATCTAATATCTTTTTATTTTAACTTTATTTGAAAAAAATTCTATAATTTATCTTATAGCATACTTTATATATACATCATTGTTAATTAATGTACATGCGTCATAAGTGACAATTGAAAAAAAAGAAAAGAAAAGGATATCGTAGTTCTGGAAAATCCATACGGCATGCGTGCAATAATTGCTCTACATGAATAAATACTACGTACTACTATTCAAGAGATTTTGTCTAAATTTATTTCCAAATTGTATATTTACACGAAACCGTTGAAAAAATTGACAACTGCACAACTATGCACATTTCATCACAAAAGAAAACAAAAAGAATTCACCACCCATATTAAAAGTATTAAAGAACAATCAATCAAATTGAGCTTTCGACATTTTTTATTAAAATGTTAATATTAATGCTTAATTAAATTAGGCATTTATGTCACTCAAGTAAAATTAGCTATTTATAATATTTAACATTTGGAGCACGAAAAATGTAACATTAAAAATAAAAAAAAAGGAATATGCACATCGTAATGAAACACCCATCAAGTGTAATTTGTTCGAAAAGAGAGGACATTTACAATTTGTCTAAAGGAAAAAAAGAAAGAAAAAGGAGACAAATATACGATATTTATCAATATTTTTGGTGTAGTGAAACTAAATACTCCGTAATAATCATATAGTAATAATAATTAGAGGGAAAAAGAGTGAGATTAGTACTATGGAAGATAATTTAGGGATTGGTCGTTGTCAGTCCAGTCGGATTGACTCCAATAAGAAGGATCAACGCCAGCCGTTAGATCAAACAGCACTTGATCTCCGCCGCCGCCGCCGCTTCCCCAGTCCAGCGCCGCCGCTAGGCCGTCGTTGCTAATCTCTTCCATCTTCAACTCATCCGCCTTCCCCGCGCTCGCGTCCTCCGCCGCCGCCTGCTCCCGCCCGTACGACGTCGTCGGGACGTCGATCCCCATCATCAGTTCCTCCGATGACGTCATCAGCCCCGTGAAGCTCCCGATCTCGGCGGAGAAGATCTGGCCGTCCGGCGGCGCGGGATTATCCGACGGCTGGCGATCGGGGTTAGGGTTTGGGAGGGGATTGACGTTGGAGAAGCTAGCGTCGGCGAAATTGTACATGACGGCGGAATCCGGCGTCGCGTAGATCGCCGCCGCCGAGCGTTCCTCGGCCGCGGCGGCGGAGGCGGGAGGAGCGGCCGCGGCGGCCGCGGTGGTTAGGCTGGAGCTCTCGCTGCTCGAGCTCTGCGCGCTGGATTTGGTCTCCCCCGGCGCGTCGTCGGCGGAGGAAGCGCTGCTCCGCTGCTTCGATCGCTTGGCCTTGCGGCAGCCGCCGCCGACGGGGACGTTGCGGAGGACGCCGCCTTTAGTCCAGTAGCGGCGGCAGCTCTTGCAGAAGTGGCGCGGCTGCGAGAGGTTGTAGTTGTTGTAGTAACAGAACTTGGTGTTGATCGAATCGCAGCGCGGGCACTTGACCGCCTGGTGGCCGAGCGGCCGCAGCCGCCTATCTCCGACGCCGATGAACCTCCCGCCTCCTCCTCCTCCTCCGCCGCCGCTTCCCTCTCCAATGCCATGCACATCTTGCATTCTCGACGATTTCAGCTGCTCCAAATTCAAGAGCACCCAATTCTCCGGCATTTGCCGTACTGTAGAAGCTCGGACTTGAGATGTGAGTTACTGAACTCTCTCTCCTCTCTCTCTCTCTTCCCCAAACAAATATCCCACCAAATATTCTAATCCCAATATTTTAACGATGAACTGAAATGACGATACTACCCTCGGGAATATTAACAATATAAATATTGTGACAGTGATCGGGTCTCATATAGTCATGTCAAATGGGATACAGATACTCTGTCGTCGCATTCGGTTATTCCACTCACTTACAAAATTAATTAAAATTGGAATAATTAGTATTTTAATTAATTAAAATGAGATTAATTAATTAGTTTAAGAAGTGAGAGTTGACACGTGGACAAAAACTTGTGTCAGCCGGAGTCACCGTGCGGCTGGGCCCAAAGTGCCAATCTTTATACAGAAAAGTGTCAATTTATATAAATAAAAGTGTCAATCTTTAACATAATTATTTTACGAATAAAATGACAATTTTTAAAAGTGTCAATCTTTATACAGAAAAGTGTCAATCTATATGAATAAAAGTGTCATTGTTTTAGCCCGGCCGCACAGTGCCTCCGGCTGACCCAATTGTGTCCCTGACACGTGTGGGGGATGTGGAGTGGGGGGGCGAGTGATCAGGTGTTGTCGGCCAATGCCGCCAAGGATCGTTGGTGTCAGATACAACTGATTTACAACTCGCCACGTCGACCCACTGTTGGCCTATTCCTCAGCACAAATCTTGCAATATCTTCCCTAAATATTTATCGTTGTTCGCTTTACCTTTCACCATTCGTATTTTTTTAGCCTTTGATAAATATTTTTTTTTATTGGGAAAAAAATAATATTGCTAATAGAATTTATATCTCGATAAATAAAAAAAATTTAAAAAAATGCTTTCCTATTCATTGTGTACACATAGGGATAGTTAAGAATACAAGTTTCTTGAAATAATTTATAAGTTGTTTAAGATTTTATAAGCTTTAGAACAATGTTTGATAAATGAGGTGTTTGGCTAAGCTTATAAACCCTTTAAAACAGCTTATAAGAACTGAAAATGTGTGTTTTTTTTTTTATCGGGTAAAGTTAGTAATTAGCGGTTAGTAGTTAGTACATCTCCCAGACTCCTAGAATTACTTTTCCTAAAATTCGTTCCCTCCAGGGATCGAACCCGGGACCTCCTGCTTTGCAGACAAGTCCCGTGGCCATTGAGCTAAACCCAATGGTTAGAACTGAAATGTGTTTATAAGAGATTACAAAGTTCCTTAAAAATAAGCGGCACAACTTATTTTTATATCTTATTAGCTCTTAGTGCTTATAAAATCTTTTAAATGAGCTTAGCCAAACACCTACTTAATGTGTTCATGATTAATGTAAAGCGTCATTTCAATAATTTTTTTATTTAGAGTTAAGTTTTTTAATAGATTTTTTTGTTAGGTTTATTTTGAAGAAAATATTTATAATAATTTTTCTAAAATACTACCTCCATCCCACTTAAGTAGTTTCATTTGTCATTTTAGTCCATCCCGCTTATTATTCACATTTCTTAAAATTGCAAAAAAATTATAGCTATAATTAATTATCTCCTTATAATTGATTGTAACCACATATTCTCTTATTCTTTGATTCTTGTGCCCAATACAAATGAGATTATTTATATGAGATGGAGGTAGTATATTATTTCCGGATCAAACGTGACATATTAAATATATTCATAATAAGTAATAGAGTATAACTCTTCGAGTCGAATACAATATCGATGGCAAACAAAGAAAACTTCTAATAACTAAGCCAATCTCTAAAGCTAGATTACAAGCACATTCGTTTTTTTTTTTTTTCTTTTCAATCATAATAATTTATGTGAATAATAATTAATCTTGCTAATTGAACAAAAATAATCGGACACGTAACCCCCAATTCTTCTTGCATAGTCTGTACTTCCCAAAAGAGAAGTTAAAAATAAAAAATAAAAAAAATGAAAATGGAAGCCCCTACGCTGCCGTTGCCGCGTCTCCGCCCACCGCGCCGCTGCTCTTACCGACAGGTAAATCCCTCTTTGATGTATTCGCGTCGTTTGAATTCTATTCCTGCTAGTTGCTGCTGCAAATTGATCGATTTTCTGCAATGAGTTCTTTTATGGTTGCTATCGTTGATTGCGGGAAATTCACTCTTCTAGTTTCTATAGTTCATCTCAAGTATGCATATCGCGTTTAGAATTCAAATCATGTTTATAATTCACTGCAGAGAGGGGAGACATGCATTTGAAGCTTTTGCCATGCACGATTAAATGCTAGTTTTTGCGAGTTCTAGTGATGTTAGTTTGAGGCCCGGTAACTATACTTTCCCTCTACTGTTCAATTTTTGTGCTAAGCTGTTGCTTTCTCACTTGGGGTATGCGCAACGCTTTTCGTTTCTTGGCCTATTGTGCGGAGTTAGAGGCTGCCCGCGCTGTGTTTGATGAAAGTTCTGTGAGGGACTTGGTTTCTTGGAATTCTTTGATCAATGCGTATGTGAAAAGCGGGAGAGGGGGAGGAGGCTTTGAGGGTATATAGCGGAATGAAGACGGAGAGAAGTGTTGTTCCTAGTGAGATCACTATTGTTGTACAGTTGTAGTAGTTATGGCATGTACTCAGCTGGAGAATGCGGAGCTTGGGCCTGAGGCCATGAGCTCCATCGGTATATAAGAGAACAAGGGTTGAATTTGATCTTGCCGATGCACTTTTGGATATGTGTGTGAAGTGTGGAGATCTTGACAAAGCAAATGATAGAGGAGAAGACGCTGGTGACTTGGACTGCAATGGTGGTCAGGTATGCCAGATTCGGCTATCTAGATGTTGCTCGGAGACACTTTGACACAATCCCGGAGAAGAAGGATGTTGTGCCTTGGAATGAAATGCTGAGTGCTTATGTCCAAGCCCACCATTGCAAAGAAGCGTTGTCTTTGTGTCGTGAGATGCGAGAAATGAAAGTCGAAACGGATGAGGTAACTATGGAGCACTCGATTTTGGAATTTGCATTCATCGTTACATTGAAAAGGACAGCCCCTCCATGAATGTAATTCTTGGGACAGCTTTGGTTGACATGTATGTCAAGTGTGGTAATACGGCTATAATAGGTGGATTAGCACATCATGGGTATGCACAAGATGCTTTATCTTGCTATCATGAGATGATTCGTGCTGGTCTGGTGCCGGATGAAGTAACTTTCTCGGAGTCTTAACAGCTTGCAGCCATGGAGGTTTAGTGAAAGATGGTAGAAAGATTTTCTCATGAACTCTAAACTCAACATCTCCCCCAACAATAAGCATTATGCATGCATGGTTGATCTTCTTGGTAGGGCTGGTTTTCTGAAGGAGGCCATGGAAATTCTCAAGAGCATACCCATGGAAGCAAACATTGTAATGTGGGGAGCCATTTTTGTCGCTCGTCAAAAGCACAAAAATGTTGAGTTGGGGGGAGAGAGCTGTGACGAAGCTCCTTGAATTTGATCCTAATGATAGTGGGGTCTATTCCTTCACTGCTAATATGATAGTGGAAGATGATGAAGGAGAGAGGACGGAGTAGATAAACCCCGGGTTGCAGCTCCACTGTCATTAATGGAAATCTGCATGAGTTCGTAGCCAGAGACAAGTGACATTCTCTAGCTGAACAGGTATACGAATGCTTGGTTCGATTATCCAAACAAACATGGCTCGTAGATATTGCAGCCAACCCATCTCGGAGCTGTTAGGTAAGCCACGAGTAACAGATCTCTTTACATTGATCCCTTTATGTTGTCTTTTTAAACGCATTTCAGCTTACAGTTGACAATATACAAGTGGTGATTGTTAAAAACATGCTATTACTCTACATGAATAGAAGTTTCCTTTGGATGATAGCTGTTACTGTACAAATATAACAAGCACGGGGAAATCTGGAAAAGAGAATCGACTCCGATGAAAAACTAGATATGGTTGTACAAGAGATCGCAGTATCAGACGAGGAACCTAACGTTTCCTTAACTTGAGTTTCGCGGTCTGCATCTGCATCCTCTTGCGCGGAAACATAACTCCGCGATTCGCCTGTGCTCGTAGTCGTTGAAGTTGCAATACTTCATTAATATTCAAGTATGGTTACAGATAATGCTGCAGTTTCGTATACAGATGTTACCTTAGCTGAAGAAGATGGGATGATAGCTAGATCTGCTTCCACGCTTTTATTAAGCGCGTTTTACTTCTTCAGCTTACTTACACGTTTTATATCTGCTTTTCTTAGCTCCTTTGCATTAATATATGCAATTTCTGTTTTTTATATTCACCAATTATATTATTTTTCGTATATTTTAAAGATTAAAATTGCTAATACTTTGAAGGGTCTTTTTTTTAATAATGAAGCTTAACTCCTCGATCTGAAGTTCAATAATTGTGTAAGAAATTTGGAGTTTTTGAAAATTTCTCATCAAACATTTTTTTTATCCTCTTTACTGAGATTCTTCCCTTCCACCCAATTTTCTTTGCAATTTTTCATGCGAAAGTGAAATGAAATAAATCAAGAATCACAAAATCCATCCAGTTTTTATTAATAGCACTCCACATTTTAAATCAGCCCAAACACGTAAATCTCATGTATTCTTGTATATAAGTATATATTGTGTACATATGTGTATGTATATTTTTTTTATATTTATAATCGTTATCACCTAAAAAAGAATAAAAAAAATAATTTATTATTTTGACCCGACTATAGTATAGTAGTCGCATTACGTAGCAAACAATCCAATCTAAATTCGTAAAGAGCATTTAAATAAATTAAATAAAATTGTACACAGAGAGAGAGAGTCCACTCTTGTTTTCAACAATTTCCGATCGTCCATGGATATCTGGAACAGAGCTCGCTCCTTCGCGGAGGAAGCGGCCAAGAAATCGCAGGAGCTCAGGCAGACCATCGCCGCCGCCAACCTCGCCGACGTCGTCTCCGAGGCCTCCAAGCGCTCCAAGGAGCTCGCCGCCGAGGCTCTCAAGCGCGCCGATCAGATCACCGCTCAGATTCCGCCCGCCGCCGCTGCCATTACCAATCTCGTCGACTCCGCCGCTCCGAAGACCGACATTGACGCCGCTGATCTGGAGAAGTATGGGGTCACTGATGAGCTGAGGGAGTTCGTGAAGGAGATCACCATGAACACTTTCCAGGATTTCCCGCTTGAAGGTGTTGGACTCTAATGTACTACTACTTGATTTTGGATTGAAACTGTTCTTTCTGTTCCTAGTTATTTTAAGCTTGTTAGGCTGCTGCTCGATCTGCCTGGCTTTAGTCAACCATTTTTGATGAATTCTGTTTGGATTTGTGAACAGAGGTCGTTCATGTGAGAATTTTAATACTTAGTTGTTGGTCAGTGGTCATTGTCATGGTTTCTCTGTCTGGAAAAGTGAGCCCATTCTAGTTCAAAATTCGAGATTATAGGAATTAAATTGCAAACTTGTGCATGTCCTTGGTGAAATCAGGAGATTTTCTTCTCATTTCCGGACCTAGAAATTAGGTTAGTGAACAATTAAAAAAGAAGAGTCATCCTCGGATCTTGGCTTATTAGACCATCGATGGCATGTCAACATCATGATGTAGTGAAGTCTACCAAAGTAGAAGGGTAATTGTTACTTCCAGGAAAATTGAGAGGAACAAAATATTGGAAAAGAGAGAAAAGGGGCCTTATTCTCAGCACTAGGATTAGGCCCAAGACATGCAAGTATGGCTATTTCATTTCTTGTACAAAGTTATTACCTAGATTCTTTCAAAATGAAAAGATGTATGTATTATGTAAGTATTTTCTTAATGCAATGTTGCTATTATCAGGACATAGTTACTTTTGAGCTGGCAGATGCCTGAATGTAGAACTATCTTCAGATTTCATATCATGTGTTTCATGCTTTGATGCAAATGTAATGTCAGCCAGCCTTTCTGATGTGCAGATGACTCGGAGATGTCTAATATTCCTACGGTTTCAAACATCCAACAGGATCTCACAGAGTGGCAAGAAAAGCATGCAAAGCTAGTTCTATTAACTGTGAAGGTTAGAATGTGAATATTGACTTAAAACAGTGGTATTATCAAGGATGTCATGTTATTCTTTCACAATGTCCACATTTTTTTATGGTCGGATACCAAAATTTAGCACTGTGGTACCAGATTAACCTAGACTGGCGTTGGGACTCTCAGATATCAGAGTAGGTCTTGCCGCTTTTTAACAGATCACTCACCCCACCATATTTGCCATTAAGTTTCATAGATGGCATAACATTACGTTATTTACCGTTAGGTGGTTTGTTGATTTAACTTTTCAGGAGGCTGTGATGGTTCCACAGTGCTCGTGTCAGCTATAAGTATAACTCCTACTGCTAGCACAAGAGTATGGTTCGAAAACATCCATACACTAATTTTTATACAGTTGCTGTGGAAAATAGTGCTCATGTCTTAATGTGTATTAAATTAGACACTGTCATTCCATCCCATTTGTTTGTTATACTAATTTTAAGGTGGTATAGCAAGATCAAAAAGATCTTACATATATACTCTAATACTCATGAAGACAACCCTGGAACGAGAGGAGTTAAGAGTTTGTGATCCAATATTAGCGGCTTTACATTTCATTTCAAGAATTTTCAATATCTCAAAAGTCCTCAAATAAGTAAATGAGAACTTAACACGTTCTTTTATCTTTTTCAGGAAGTTTCAAAGCTAAGGTATCAGTTATGCCCACGAGTGATGAAAGAAAGAAAATTCTGGAGAATCTACTTCATTCTAGTTAACAGTCACGTTGCTCCGTAGGTTTCTATCTCTACAAAGAGGTTTACTTCTTTGATATTTTGGTGAAAATCATAATGTGCTATCTTATACTTAGAATATTGTCTTGGCCTCTGCTGTGATCTTCAAACCAGTTTTGTTGAATAGTTATTATGATGTTTGTCAATTTTCTGCTAGAATTTTGTGAAACTGGTTCTCTTCTGATTTCTTTATTGCACCAAACCCATTCTATTCAGCAGTAAAGTTA
This sequence comes from Mentha longifolia, assembly GCA_001642375.2. Classification (NCBI taxonomy): domain Eukaryota; kingdom Viridiplantae; phylum Streptophyta; class Magnoliopsida; order Lamiales; family Lamiaceae; genus Mentha; species Mentha longifolia. The sequence continues at coordinate 3,592,982 of CM038111.1, read as the reverse complement.
TGATGAACTAGCTAACTAGATATTTTTGACCTCCCTTCAGCTTCTTCTTTTTCTGAAACTCTTATATCATATAATATAGTTTGATTTCTGCACTCTTGCAGTATTGCGTATAGTTTATTTAAGTAAGGACCATCTGAAGCTTGCTTACACATCTGATATTAGATGAGAACTTTCTCGTTTAAATCTTATCTTAAAGAAGTTCGTTATTTATATGTGAAAGTTAACGTACTAAACGAACTATGAATGGATAACCATATTGTAGCCAAACTGATAAAATTCAAAAGTGCAATGCTATACTGATATGTGCCATAATGCATGAACAAAACCAATCTCTCTTTGCCAAAACGCACAAACTAAAATAGTCTCTCTGCGCCAGATTGCACTAACAAATATGTGCTCTCTATCTACCTCCGCATATGCTTGCCTGCGCGGCTTGTTAGTGGTTTTTTGGATTGAGTACTTCTAAATTACCAGTTTATGGCAGATATGAACAACGCTACATGGATGATCTAAAGATGAAAACAGCTGAAAAGGTGAAAGATACTGAAGTGAAGGAAGTTTCATCAGGTGAGACATCTACTAAAACAGCAGATGAGGTTACAAACCCCAAAAGCAAGGATATAAAGTCGAAAGCTTCAGAGCAAGACTTGGATGCATTTCTTCTTGGAGATATTGAGGATGGTGATGACGGTCCAGGTACACTGTTTTCTTCATTTCTTCTTGTGATAGTCATTGAAATATTGCGAGGTTTGTTATGTAAACCAACAGTGGACTTGGTCAAGTCTAATCAGTTCTAAATTGACCTGAACTCGTGCAAAAATCGTGCTCAATGGTGGCTAGTTGCAAATCACTTGTATGTTTTTTTCTTTCAGATGACGGAGACAATGGATTCGATGATGATTTTTGACAAGATATAGCTTGGTAAGCTAGAGTTTAGCATTCTCTTTTGCTATTGAGTCTTTCCATATTACTTTTGTTGCTCTACTCTAACACCAAAATTTTCTTTTTTCTTTCTCGACGGGCCTTCATGTTTGAAAGGATCTGCTTTTGCTGTAAATTACTTTTACTATTATATAATTGATGCCTGAAATTGTTTGGAATGATTAGAACAACTTATATAGTTATATGTAATATGATTGGACTCGTCATTGCAGGTGACCGATGATTGTAGTTTTAAGGTTCAGAAAAAGAGCAGTGCTTATGTAATGATGCAAATTAGCTGCAGAACAATCCAATTAGCAATCGTAAATTCTGTCATCTCGACTTTTTTTTGGATTTTTTTTAATTCATTTTTAGCTAAAGAGTGTTTGAATGATGGGATTAAGTTGGATAGGTGTTCCCTTTCATTTCATGCAATACTCTGAGTTAATTGACATCACCTCTTTTTTTTTTGGTATTATGAAATTGTTGAAAGTTGTGGCCATTTTCACTATTTTTGGATAAATTGGGTCAAAGTTTTTATTATCTCCTTGAAGTTAAAACCTTGATTTCCATATACCATTACCATGTACTACTATTATATTTGTCTAATTTTTGCTAAATTAGTTCAACCGGGCTTAAAATTTCCGACCATGTATAACAGACTTAACAGTCAACCGTGCATAACAAAATATTCAAATGCGTAAGGGTTAAATTTCACCCATTTAAAACAAAATATTCTATGGCGTGTAACAAAATTTTTAGCCGGTTGGAACTAAAATTCTCAACCTTTTTAAACAACATTCAATCTAGTTCATTCGAGGTAAAGTTTACAACCGCGTTGAACCAATTTTTTGTGATTTAATGCCCAATTTATTTCTATTTATTTTTGTTTTTTTTTTGTATATAATTTTAATATTGAATTAAATATTTTGCAGACATTTTCGAAATAATTAATTGAAATGAAAAGTTAATAAAATCATGTTAAGCAAATTATTCATAACCATAGACACGGGGGTACCGAATTACTCCATTATAATATATCACCAAAACAAATACGGAAAACAAATTATATATAAATATATACGTATAGACGCAAACGCGGAGTTCCAAAAACCCTTTCGCCAAAATCGGTCGGCTCCCAATTTTTCAATATTGCCGATTTCCATCTTCAGAAAACCCTAATTCGACAACTGGAGAAGGATGGGGGACTATGGGGATGCCATGATGCGGAACCAAAACGCCGCGGTTCAGGCCCGAACCAAGGCACAGAACCGCGCTAATGTCATGCAACTCAAATTGGTAATTTCTCATCGCTTAGTCTTTGTTTTTTTTTTTTTTTTTTTTTTCCCCTTTATTTTTTCATCAATCTATCCAGGTTTTCTTTTCTTTTTTGTTTGATAAGGATATTGGCTTCTCGATAGTTGTAGTGAGAGGCATAATATATCGCATTGTGTTTCTCCAGGAGAGTTTCAATAGTTACGTTTTCCGCAATCAGTAGTTTTCAATTTAGTAAAATATTTCTGGTTGATTTCTTGATGCATAGTCTGTCTCGTGATTTGTTAACATTTGAAAAGAAGCTGGAAATGGAAAGGGAAAAAGATGCATCTCACTGTATCTATTTTTCTGCGGTTTATTTATATTTCATCTTCATAATGAGTAGGTAATTGGGATTATATTTTTCTGATGACATAATGATCTGCAGATTGGTCAGAGTCATCCAACTGGTTTAACGGCCAATCTTCTGAAACTCTTCGAGCCCCGCCCACCTTTAGAATATAAACCACCACCTGAAAAGAGGAAATGCCCACCTTATTCAGGTATTTTCTTGCTATATCTATGTTCCAAGTCTTCATAGAGAGTCGGTATTCTACAATGCTAGCTATTTATTACTATTTGGTTTCATTTGCTTTCCCAGGGATAGCTCAATTTGTTAATAATTTTGCCGAGCCTGGCGATCCTGACTATGCTCCTCCAGTGCAGAAGGGTGAGACTCCGGTAAGTCTTTCTGTCTCAATATTGTGTGATGCGTAATGTTATTAGCAGTATTGATGTCCTCGAAGCTTTACTTCGTTTGATTCCATGGCTGATTTTTGTCCATGTGGGGGAAAAGTGTTGCCCCGTATCTGTTTCTATGCTATCAGAAAACTGGGTTTATAAACTATTGGACTATATATCTGTTTATATGCTTATCTTGAAAATGGAATTTTGTATTTTAACCAACTTTAGAGGATGTGATATGTGCTTTCTGATTTGGCTAAAAGCATCTATAGTATTTTCTGGTACAGTGATTTTAATATTGACGTCTCAGCTGATAGGTCATTACACCATATGTGGCCAGTTGTAAGACTACGTTGCATGTCAACCATTCATGTAGTTCTTCCCATTGAGTGTGAGAGATTGGAAATATGTGACTGACATATAGCATCTTAGACTTGGTTGAGTTTCCCATGTTTAAGCGTGATGCTTTTAAGACACCCCAGTATGTTGGTCATTTGACTCATTTCCATGTAGCTGGTAATATCTGTTAATGTATTCCATAATGAAAGTTCTGTCTGCTGTAGTTTTAGAACTATCATTGGAAACATGCAATATTTATATTTTTTTTTTTCTGTTTGCTTATGCAGACAGAAAGAAGGGCTCGGATCCATCAAGCACGGTTGGAGGATGGAGCTAAGAAGACAGCAGAGGAGCTTGAGAAATGTAGTTACTGCTTTATGTGTACTTATACTGTATTTGATTATACAGATTATAAAAATTTGTCACAAATCATTACTACTACACTATGGGAAGAATGCTTATCTTATTTTTCTTTTAGATCCTATTTCAGTCGATCTGTAAATAATTCTAAAATTTCAACTTGTAGAATGTAGCTTTTTGTCAAAATTTGTTAATTTTATTATGACACTTTTTGTGCAGATGATCCAAGCAATGACCCCAATATATCTGGAGATCCATACAAGACGTTATTTGTGGCTAGGCTTGTGAGTGATGATGCTTATTAGCATTCATTTTTCTGTCTATTCTTTGGTATTGAGCCTAATATGCAAATATGATGTTTTCCTTTTCAGAATTACGAGACAACTGAAAGCAGAGTCAAAAGAGAGTTTGAGGCTTATGGTCCTATCAAGCGGGTAGGTATTTTGGTACACCCAAGTGTGAGGCTTGGGTTTGGTAAGAAATTTTACATGTGTCTGAGCAGTGCCAGTATAAACTATTTCCCTTTCATCTATTCCAAAAAGTCATTAATAAATTCAATCTGAGAAAGTGTTGCCCTTCCCCAAGATCCCAAATGCACAAACAAGAGAAGAAAAAAAAAAAAAAAACTTATGCAATTTTAACAAAGGTTGTGCTAATATGGTTGTCGGATTATGTTTATCATGTTAATTTGGTTTCTAGGGATATTTTCTTGGTTCTTTTATTCTAAATAAATATTTTATGATCACCTTCCCTCTTGTTATAACCACTCAAAAGTTTGGAATTACTAATATCATATCGATCACTAGTATGGACTCTTTTCATCCAATGTATTTTAAAGGACACAATAATTTGATGAGACTTCGCCACACCTGCAAGTTTACAGTGTTTCTCATTTTTCACTCGCTCCGCAATGAATGGTAGAATCAGGTTTGGGAGTATGCAGATGTAAGTTTTTGCCCACATTACGATCATTAGGTTATTTTGATAATCCTTATCCCCTTCCTCTCTTATGGATTCAGATTTCTCCTTTGACTAGGATGGTGTCTTCTATTAATCTATTCTGAGTAGAGTGTTCCATTTAAGAGGGACAATGTTTCCCTTTATTTGTTTTTTGCTTTCCAAATATTTTCCTTGAGGAATAATGTTAAGTCAAAAAGGTGATGCTTCGATGAAGAAAAGGTAAAATCATTAGTTTGCGAAGAGCAATAATGCTTTGTGACTTTTACTCTTACTTCAAGCTACCTGGTGAGGAATTATACATGGGGTGAAACACATTGGAAGTATTAGCACCTCACTCTCTCTCTCTCTCTCTCTCCCTCTCTTTAGTTCTCTTGCTTTTTTCTAGTACAAAATGACTTCTGCTACTAAAATCTTACTTTTGGGTTTTTAAAGGCTGTTCAAAAATTAGTGCTCCAGCAATTCTCAAGGTATCCGTGTATTGAATGTTACTTATAGTCTTTTTAATGTTATTTACTTAAAAAACAAGTCCCTGGTAAGGGGAGGTAGTGTACGGTCAAATGTTACTTATAGTCTTTTCAATGTTATTTATTTAAAAAACAAGTCCCTGGTAAGGGGAGGTAGTGTATGGTCAACTGGTAAATTGGCTGCCGTTTTATGGCACATCTAGCAGTGATGGTGATGCATCTCGCCTGGAAGCTCTATTATTGAAAGGTGAGCACGGCTAATTAGGCATAGTGCCTGTCTGCCGTGCCCTTAGGCTTATAATATATAATAGTAATAGTAGTAGGAAATAAAGCTGTGATTGGAAAAATGTTCTTTAGCTTTAGGGATGTTTTAATTTCTATGATCATAGCTTCTTAACAATGACATTCTGAGTTTCAGGTTCGCTTGGTTACAGATAAAGATTCAAACAAGCCTAGAGGCTATGCCTTCATTGAATATGTACATACACGAGACATGAAAGGTTTTTCTAGCTTCTTGGTTTTCTTCGTTTTCTTCTCCATTCAAATTTTAGCTATAATTTGTCCATATACATGATGCAGCTGCATATAAGCAAGCTGATGGGAAGAAGATTGATAATCGAAGGGTGCTTGTCGATGTCGAACGTGGTAGAACTGTTCCGAATTGGCGACCTCGCAGGCTTGGTGGTGGACTTGGAACAACTCGAATGGGTAGTGAAGATGCTAACCAGAGACAGATAGGGAGGTAATTCTAGTTATTCCTTATCCGTCCCTCACATTACTTGCACAAAAGAGCCTTGGTTGTCGATGCATTATTTTTAGAATTGATTCGTTATGTTAGTCCTCAAGCTTGTCTAATGATGCCTAGTGCACTTTTTGTATAAGGTCATTCGTACCATATTATGTCCTATGATGTACCTACTGCTGAGGATTCAAGGGTCAAATTGAGATAGTTATTGTGGATCCATATTGGGCGGGGCCAACTAGGTTTAAAGTAATTTATTCAGTATGCGACCTCAATTCATATATTAAATTTTATATAACCATTTCTATAACCATAAAACTAGTTTTTACCCCGTCTCTGCTTAATTTGTCTCCTTTAAATTTTCTTATTTTATTTGCAAGTAGCGAAATGTTAAGGCTTGGAGTAATTTATTCGGTATATCTTTAGATGTTCGCGGTTTGAAGCAACTAGATGTCGAGATGTTAAGATTTTGAGCAATTTATTCAGTATGTGACCCAATTCTTGAGTAGGAATCATATCCAAGGAATAGTTTCAAATATTGGGATAAATAGCGTGCCTATCCCCGGCCTTGGGATATCCCTTATTTTCAGTCCAACTTACTAAACATGGAACTATGTTGTATTCCCTCCGTCTAGCTTATAATGAGCTATGTGAAAGTGGGCACAAGTTTTTAGGAGAGGGTAATTAAAATAATAAAATAATCATTATAATTATAATTAATTATTTAATTTAGTTTTTAATTTTTTTTATAAATTCAAATTTATTATTTATGAAAAAATAAAAAAAATTAAATTTAGAGCCTAATTAAGTAACTAATTGAGCCCTTATCTTTCTATATTAGGAAATAGATCAAGATGAACTGGACATCCCAAAATAGAAATTAGCTTATTATAAGCTGGACGGAGGGAGTATAAAATTAGTCAATCTGCCCTGATCCGACTTTGTAAACTCCCACAGTGTAGGATATCTTTTGTATAAGGACCTGTTGTATTATGATACTACTTTTGGAAAATAATTTCCTTCTTAAAATATATTCTTAGGAGGCGTTTCCTAACCAGGGTAGCTTAATATGAGAATTGTCAAATTTTGGGATAAGATCCCTTGTGTCTGGCTGAGATTCGTATCCTAGGATTAGTCCCAAATCTAAGGAAAATGTACTGGCCTAGCTTGGGCCATAGGATAAATCTCATTTGCAATCTTACTTGGTAAACATGGGATTAAGTTGGATAAAATTAGTCAAATCTACCCTTATCGCGCAAAGTAAATGCCTCCCTAAAGCATGGTTTGTGTTATCCTGTTGCTGTTGAAATGAAGATTACTCGCGTTTATGATAAAACTATTGGCATTAACATAGATTCATCACTGCAAGGAAATGATTGTTGGGCTTTTGTATGTGACTGTCTCGCTCATTTGGTTTTTGGCATGTTGTATCAGAGAGCAAGTACAGTCTGGAGGAATATCTCGATCTGAGGAGCCGAGGGTTGAAAGAGATAGGTGATTGATAAATTATTTATAGCAGCATATAATCACCTGCTGTTTTTCTGCAGTTCCAAATGATTCTAACAAATTACCTTGCGCAGATACTTCATACTGCAATCATTTTTCTTAATTTTTTTTCCTTCCTCTCAGGGACAGGGAGAAGTCCCGAGAAAGGGGTAGGGAGAGAGAAAGAGAAAGATCTCGCGAACTGTCACATGAAAGATCGAGGGATCGTGATCATAGAGAAGATAGGCACCATAGAGACCGTGACAGAACCAAAGAGAGGGAGAGGGAGAAAGACCGCGGCAGAGATCGTGACAGAGACCGGGAAAGAGATCGCACCCGTGACCGCGATCGTGGTCGAGACCGGGGACATGAGCGTGACCGTGATCGCCACCGTGAGAAGGATAGGGAAAGAGACAAGGACTATGAAGTTGGGGAGGATCCTGGTCGTGGCCGTTCACATGACAGAGAGTATGAGTATGAACGGTCTGACGTAAAACATGAGAGGGGAGATAGAGAGAGGAACTATGTTGGTATGGAAACAGAAGATAGCCATGGGTGGCCTGATCTGCCTGAGCACGAGCATGGGCGCTCGGAAACTGAGCTTGATCGCGGGCATTATGACTATTATGGAAACAAAGGTAGGGGACAATATGATAACGCTGAAAAGCAGGGGGATTATGATCGTTACAGAGACTATGACCGCGATAAGGATCGCTATGATCAAATGGATGATGATGGTTATGGTTATGATCGAGCAGCATCTGAGCCACAGGACAGAGATTACAGGCATTCTGATAGGTCTCGTTCTCGTGAATACGAGTATTAAAAACTTATGTCCAACCCAAATATGCCATGAGCAAGTGACAAGGGTCACAAGTCTAAAGCTCCAAACTTCTTTTTTCATGGTTTGTTGATTCCTAGACTGGATTTGTCTGCTATTACTTACGTTGGATTGTGTCGTCTGAAGCTTATTATGTACGGTTAAGTTGGTTATATTTGTGCTGTATTTGCTATCTTGTTACTGGGCTGGTTTTCCTAGAAAAAAGCCACAATCTAGTCTTTTGATATATTGTCAATGGTTTTAAGAAAGATCTAAGGGTTCGTTTGGTTGACCGGGATTGATCTTGAAATTCGTTTGGATTGACATTACTGGTGATTTTTCTTGAATTTTGATTTGTTTCTATTGCTTGCTAGATGCTCTTAGGCAGATAAGATTTAGCTTCACCGCTGAATCGATGTATGAATGAATTGGTTCTACTGTTGAAACAGTAAAAATGGATGAAAATTACTACTCTCTCCGTCTTGCTAATAGTGGTGTCCTGCATACAATTTTGGAAAGTTTTGTTAAAACGATCCGTTCTGGGAATGGAAAAAGTTAGGGTCTTATTAGCTTTCATCTATTATGATTAGAAATCTAAATTTAATGTTATTTTGAAATTTGATTGCTTGTTTGATGCTTGAATGCTCTCTTATGAAGAAATTTACCATTTCTCTTGGGAACACACCCAAACCCACCAAATCTCATCATCTCCCTTCTAGCTCCTAGTACCATGCCTCGACAGATCTGTCGAGTGTCGGTCCACGAAAGTCCTGACTCGAGTACTACGCGAAGTTGTAAAAAGGGCTAGTCCTGGCAGACTCGGGCTCCGTAAAATTAAAATTAAGCGGACTCGGGCTCCTTAAAATCAAAATTAAACAGATACGGATAAGATCCTCTGTTTCAAATGCTCGACAAATTTTCAGGTTAACCCTAAATCAGAGAAAGCTCTATTTCAAATGCTAGACAAATTTGGGGTAAACTCTGAATCAAATGTCTCTCACGAGACTTTCCATAACTCCTATTGAACTTTAGTAGCTATAGAGAGAGTGTCGGCCGTTTGGGACAAATGTGGTACCGCATCGGACGGCTGTATGAGAAGGGTGGGGCCCATCACGAATCGATTGGCTGTTTTACCTATTGTCTTGTTGGCCCCCCTCTCTCATTTATTTCTCATTACAATCATCACACGTGGGCCTCCCCCACACATTTATTCACGTACTATAGTGATAGTGATAACAAATGTACACTATTAATTTTGAAATTTGGTAAGATAGTAATATATATATATTTTTTTTTGGGGAAAAGAATTTTTTACTAAAGCATAATAGAGGTACGCGAAGTACCTAACAAAAGAAGAAATACAAAGGCGGTTTTTTACCGGCGAGAAAAGAAAGCAATAGGATCGGCAAGTCAATCATTGAAGGAGAGATATAGCGTAAAAGTGTTATTCATCAACTATACCATCCTTATTCCAGTCGATGTTCTCGAAAATAACTTTATTCATTCGCTTCCAGATAACCTAAATAACACATATCCTAATACTAACATCAAGATTTTTCCCAAGCAACTCTTGAAGAATGCCAATATTATGAAGAAAATGATCAAGGAGATGAAAATGCATAACCACCGCCGGATTTAACCAATTATAGATTGCATACCAAATAGGTTGGGACGCCTTGCGAAGTGTTGTGCAGATTCTTCCTTCTCGCCACAAATCACACACAAAGGTTCGTCGTTTGAAATAATCACTCTTCTCTTTCGGAAGTTATCGATCCTGGATCACTTTTCTAAAAATAATAATAATAATAATAATAATAATAATAATAATAATAATAATAACTTTTAATAATAATAATAACTTTTTAAATAAATTTTCGGTCATAAAACGATTCGACAAATCGGCGTGAAGCTGATATGTACGTATGTCAAATCAATATAATTAGCACCTCAACAAACGATCGATCAAAATCAAGAAATTTAGAGCCCAATCACAAATCAAATGGAGATAGAGTTAGAGTCAAATAAATAATAAAAGCACATAAAACTTAACCAGCTAATTCATGATTTGTGTTTTTTTAATTTCCAGGAAAGGGACATAACGATTAAAAAAAGAAAATCTCAAATCAATACTAAAAATTAAAATAAAATAAAATATATATATATATATATAGGTGGAGGATCAAATGAGATCCTAATCTCTAAGTAGTAACTAGGAACCAATCTAAAACATCCAATCATTTAAATCAACGGTGTTAATTAAATGATAATTCTACATTGATTCGTTCTTCTTTTTTAATCAAAAGGTCAACTTAGTAAATTTCACTAGATTTGTAACCGGCCCTCTCTTCCTTAAAATATGGGATCTGCTATATTTAATACTCCGTATGTTTTTATAAGAAATTTGTATCGTATTTTTTTTTTCATTTTATTTGATAAAATTCATTGCAAAATTTTCTTAGTATTCTTTATTGTGTTTCCTATAATAACCTGTACGCATTGTGCGTCAATAACAGATGATAGGTTGCTTAATTTCTACACATAAATTGCTTATTAATAGAATGTAATAAATAAAAATGATTTAAATATTTATTATGAAAAAATATAAACAATAATCTAATAGTCATTGATTATAATGAAATCATATAAACAACATAGAAATTCTCAATAAACAAAAGAAATGTCGATAGATATTTCAAGATCAGGAATATATATACATAATAAGCTTTTGTTTGCCCAGTAAATAATTAACTAGAAAAATTATATTAAAAAAAACTTTTCCTTAGTGTAAACAAGCAATTCAATAGGTGTAAATAAGCAATTCAAAAAGTATAAACAAGCAATTAAAAAGTGAAATATATATACTACAATATAAGCAATTCAATAGGTGTAAATAAGCAATTCAAAAGGTATAAACAAGCAATTGAAAAATAAAATATATATACTACGGAGTACAATATAAGTGATTCGATATGTGTAAATAAGCAATTCAAAAAGTATCAATAAGCAATTGAAAAGTGAAGTATATATACTACAATATAAGCATTTGCTTAGTGTAAATAAGCAATTTGATAATAATAAATAAGCAATTAAAAATGTAAAATATATATACAAAATAAGCATTTACTTAGTGCATATAAGCAAGTTAACAAGAATTAAAAAGCAATTTAAAATGTTAAATATATATATACAAAGCATATGTATTAATGTCGTGAAATACATATACAATATAAGCACTTAAATAAATATATAAAAGCAATTTGGAACATTGTAATAAAGCATAGACATATTATAAGTAAGCAATTCAATGGTGAAATACAGATACAAAATAAGCATTTAGATGAGTGTAAATAAGCAATTTAAACATTCTAATTAAGCATATATATTTGCCATAATTAAGCAATTCAAAACTGTTTATATTTAGGTTTCAAAAAAATTGTTTATATTTATTTATATAAAGAACATTGCAAGCAAAAATTATAAAATAAATATTGCCGTCTAATTTTGTATCAAGTTATTATTAAATTGCAATATTAGCATATCCTCCATCCTGATGGAATTCCGACATTGACGGTAATTTTATAGTAATTGCGGTATTCATGATGAATTCATTTACACATTTACCCTTTTTTTAAACGGTAATAATTAAAGAATTTAGATAACAATTGATTACTCATTAAATTTGGATCGTCCGATTACATAAGATGGAGGGTATAGAATGGTTCCTAGTTAACACCTAGAGGTTGGTTTCTATTTGATCCACTCCCTATATATATATATATATAGAGTTTGGTTCATATAGATTTAAGTCCTAGTGTGAGAAGTGCGAATTATGCTTAAAACTATACAAAATCATGCTTACAGCTATACAGAATCATGCTTATAGTGCATGTTGTGCTTATAAGCATAAAATTTTGCTTATAAGGACAACATGCACCATAAACATGATTCTGTATAGCTGTAAGCATGATTTTGTATAGTTTTAAGCATAATTCGCACTTCTCACACTAGGATTTATTTACATGTGAACCTTTCCCTATATATATATATATCTTCCTTTTATGTAAATTTTGAATTGAACAAAGGACCCGACATATATTCGTTTGTCGCAAGTGCAGAATTATTAATTCTAAAAAAAGTAAAGAAATTCAATTCCGTCAAATGGTAAGTCAACCGTATGGTAATTATGAATCCTTGTTCTTTACTAATTACAGCTTGAAATTTCTACAAAGAAGAAGAAGAAGAAGGAGAGTAAAAAGTGAAGATTGTAAAAAAAATGGGGTGGGACCTCGGTGCGATCACCAGTCACATTATCCGTACAAATTCGTAGTATAATTTTGTAGGAGTATAATACTAGGTGCGTAATCCTTGCAAGAATTCACGGGTATTGCGATAATTGCGAGTGAATGGATGATCCCTTCCCTCCGATGATGATTTCCTCACCGACGTTCTCCACCCCCCACCTCCATTCTCACACATAACTCTCTCTCTCTCTCTCTCTCTCTTCTACGTTTCAAGATTCTTACCTAGAGCTGGTCTGTATCCGCCGCCGTCGAGCCCAATAATCACGACGCGGTTTCTCTCTCCCTTGTTTGTTTCATCTTCTCGAAAAAAATTGGGTTGCTTCAGTTTTGTTGATCTGGGATCGCTGAAGATCGAATCTTTTTTTCTTTTTTTACTTTTGCAATGCGATTGAATCGCAATGTGCGCGTCTTATAAGGGATTTTTTTTTCAACAATTTGTATTTTAGGGAAGAATCCGAGGTTCAATCTAGATTCTGTATTCATAAATTTCTACAGTACCTTATTTGGGGAAAAATATTCGATTTCCAATTGTAAAGTTGAGCGGCAGTGCAGGTGGTGGGGGTGCTGGGTGGGTGGTTGAGGGATTTTATGGGGTTGTTGAGATGTGCGGAATATAGGGTTGTGAGGGGAGTGATACGAAGAGGAGAAGGCGGGGAATGATGGGGCACAGAACGGCGGCGTTTGGTGGGGAGAGGCTGGATAAGCTGAGGAATAGGTTGGTGCCTAGGTCGAGGATGAAGCTATGGATGATTAGGGCAACCACCACTGTTTTGTTGTGGACTTGTGTAGTTCAGTTAACGGCATTGAGCGAAACTTGGGGGCCTCGAGTCTTGAAGGGATGGCCCTCTTGTTTCTTGCATGAATCCGACCCTTCTTCCTTGGCATTGGGTGTTCAGTCTTCGCCTCAGATTCCTGTTAGAATTATTCCTCCAAAGAGTGAGCGTTTTAGTCCGTTTTTTCGTGCAGATTTGAGTTGTGTGGTTGTTGGATTGGAGGGCATGATATTTGGCGTTCTTGTTTGCATCATACTTGATGTTAGTAGTATGTTTGTTTGGTTATTGTTGGAACTCAGATGTGTGTTTGGTGCTTGTAGTTATTCTGAGATTGCTTTGATAATCTTCACTTGGTTAGGCACTGATTAAGTTTTGTGGTTTTTGGATTCGAGGTTAGGAAAATCGACAGCCTGCACTTGAAGTTTGTGAGATGTTTGCTTTGTTACTGTCGGAAATGAGCTTTGTGTTTGGTTATTGTAGTTACTGTGTAATGTTTATTTTCTAGCATGATTGCTTTCCTCTGTGGTTATGTGCTTGTTTCATAATCTCGACTCTTGATTAGGCATCGTTGTACAGTATTCGAACTTGTAGTCGTAGAATTGGTTTTCTGACAGTACATCTAATCTCTTAATGGTTGTGCTGAATTTTGAATCGTATGTTGTTACATAATTTTGAATTTGTAAGATGTTTGCTTTGTTATTGTTGAGATTTGTGTTTTTGGTTATTGTAGTTACTGCGTAATGTTTATTTTCTAGTATGATTGCTTTCCTCTGTGGTTATGTGCTTGTTCCGTAATCTCGACTCTTGATTAGACATTTATGTGCAGTATTCGAACTTGCAGTCGTAGAATTGGTTGTGCTGAATTTTGAATCGTATGTTTTTTGGTTCAGGGGTCTATAAAAACAACGGTTACTTAATGGTCTCATGCAATGGAGGGCTTAATCAAATGAGGGCAGCAGTGAGTTACTTTTTTTATCGATAAGCTTACATTTATGCCACTTCGTTTGTGAAGAAAAATCAGTTGATCTATCTATCCTGTCTGGATGCAGATATGCGATATGGTTGCGATTGCAAGATCTTTGAACGTTACGTTGATAGTTCCTGAACTCGACAAGACTTCATTTTGGAACGATCCGAGGTCTAATCCTCATTACTAACACTGACAACGTTGAAATTTTAAATGTTATATGATGCTTCAGTCATGAACTTTTATCATATTCTACATACCTAAAAGATCATAGTTGTTTGATTGTAGTGAATTTCAAGACATATTTGATGTCGATCATTTTATTACTTCGCTGAGAGATGAAGTTCGGATACTCAAGGAGCTGCCTCCGAGGGTTAAGAGCAGAGTTGAGCTCGGGATAATTCATACGATGCCCCCTATTAGTTGGTCTGATATCTCATACTATCACAATCAGGTCATCGATCTATTCATTTTCTTTCCTTTTTCATTAGTTCTGCAAACTTTATCGATGTTTCTTCCGCGTTTCATGCTTGCAGGTTCTTCCTCTCATTCAGAGATACAAAGTTGTCCATCTGAATAGAACCGATGCTCGACTAGCAAACAACGGTCAGCCTCTAGAGATCCAAAGGCTGCGCTGTCGAGTAAACTTTAGTGCTTTAAGATTCACTCCTCAAATCGAAGAACTTGGGAGAAAAGTGATCGAAATACTGAGGCAAAACGGCCCTTTCTTAGTGCTCCATCTCAGATACGAGATGGACATGCTGGCTTTCTCGGGTTGCACTCAAGGGTGCAACTCCGAGGAGGTGGACGAGCTCACGAGCATGAGGTAGAATTTTCGTTTTTCTCTTTACTTCGGCAGTCTCGAGATGTTATGCTAAACTTATCGATAATTACATGGCCATTATTCATAGATATGCTTACCCTTGGTGGAAAGAGAAAGTGATAGATTCGGATTTGAAGAGAAAAGAGGGGTTGTGTCCTTTGACACCCGAGGAAACTGCACTCGTACTGAAGGCGTTAGACATTGATCCCGCCATCCAGATTTACATCGCTGCTGGGGAAATATACGGTGGGAAACGAAGATTGTCAACTCTCGTGTCATCCTATCCGAATCTCGTAAGTCCTATTTGAGGAAATAAAGCTACCATATCTAAAAAATTTAGTCTTTCATGGATTTGAATTTGTGGCCACAGGTGAGGAAGGAGACACTATTGGAGCTCTCAGACCTTATGTTCTTCCAAAACCACTCGTCTCAGATGGCTGCGTTGGATTATCTCGTTTCGTTGGAGAGCGATATCTTTGTTCCCACATATGATGGAAACATGGCTAAAGTCGTTGAAGGCCATCGCAGGTACTAATCTTACTTTGAGTCGTATACTATATTTACAATACATGTGATTGGAGCATTTGATAGATTAGACGACGAAACTAGCTCAAAGTTGTTCGATTCATCAAAAAGCTGTGAGTTTTCACTTTTCTTTTTCTTTTTTTGAAGATATCTTGGATACAAGAAAACAATCTTGGTAGACAGGAGGCTAATAGTTGATTTAATAGACCGTTACGATTCTGGATCGCTAAGATGGGACGAATTCTCTAATGCGGTGAAAGCTGCTCATGCTGATCGCGTGGGAAAGGTGAGGAGGAGAACGGTGATACCCGAAAGGCCTAAAGAGGAGGATTACTTTTATGCTAATCCATGGGAGTGTTTGCATGCATCGTCACACGAAGGAGGAGCAGAGGCAGTAAATAGTGTTTGAGTGGTGGTGTTGTAAGTATATGATCGAAAATCGATAGAAGTAGGGAGTAGCCATAGATGTCCCAATCATACTTTGCTTTTTTAAGATGGAGAAAGGCGCCAATGTTGTCAACAAAGCTCAAGAAGGAAGGTACTGCTTCACATTTGATTTTATACTGATATAATAATATCTCCATGTACAGAATTATTCACTCGGCCTTTTACTCACATTCAAATATAGATTGGTTTACTCTTATCTCGTTCTTGATTGTGATTTCTATTTGATGAAAATACCCCAGAATAGCCATTTCAATAAAGGAAAAGTAAATTTTAGCCACCAATAACAAAACATGTAAATTTTAGTCATTTTACGAAATTACCCCTGATTCTATTTATATTTAATTTTATTATCAGAAAAATAAAATTAAAGAAAAGGAAAACTAATTTTTAAAAAAAGAGAAAAATTCAAACAAATCTCACACCAAAGGCGTGAGCCCTATATCCACATTACAGAGCGGCCGTTACCACACCCTCCGCCGCCGCTGCCACCGCGTTTCGCAGCTGCCTCCACCGCAGCGGCCTACGTTCATGGCTGACGTCACTCCACGCCGATGCTCACGATAGATCTCCACGATCTACTTCTGCTACCTTCTTCTTCTTCTTCTTCTTCTTCTTCTTCTTCTTCTTCTTCTTCTTCTTCTTCTTCTTCTTCTTCATTCCAAGGTCTGTTCGCGCTAAGCCGCCGGCGCCGTTCGCAAGGTCGTTTCCTCTGTCGAGCACACTGTCTACCTTTTTATTCGGCGAGCACACTCCACGCCGATGCTCACGATAGATCTCCACGATCTACTTCTGTTACCTTTTTCTTCTTCTTCATTCCAAGGTCTGTTCTCGCAAAGCCGCCGGCGCCGTTCGCAAGGTCGTCTCCTCTGTCGAGCAGACTGTCTACCTTCTTATTCGGTGAGCTCGTATCTTCTTCGATTTGTGGAGGACTTGCTCCTCAGTTAAGGATCCCGGCCACCCAGTGGCAAACACATGATTTATAGTAAGGAGTGTCAGAGTTATAATAAAAAGAACAAAATATAAATTTTATAACAAAATATATCATTCTTATATCATACTCCCTCCATTTCGTAGAATTTGACCCCTTTGCTTTTGGCAATTGCTGACACGTTTTTCCACGCTTCTTGATAATGGGTTTTGAAATGGATTTTTGAAGATTTCTTTCTTTTACGGGATACTACGACTGTTGTACTATCCTGTAAAAGAAAGAAATCTTCAAAAATTCATTTTAAAACTCATTATCAAGAAGCGTGGAAAAACGTGTCAGCAATTGCCAAAAGCAAAGGGGTCAAATTCCATTAAAATGGAGGTAGTAGAACTTAATTTACAGCATTAGAATTGGGGATTTTGATAATTTTTTTATATGTATTCAATATATATTTATATATAATATTTAAAATAAGGGTATTTTAGGTATTTCACAATAACATTCAAGGGGTGTCAATTGACACCCTTGGCCTAAGGTGCATCCGCCGGTGCGGCCACCCACGCAGATGTATGTCGATCGGTGAAAACTCCCCTCAGATCCACGACTCCTTGCAAAGTGATAATAGGCCGTGGTCGTTTCTAGTTTCTCTAGGTGTGACTGTTGAAATACGCCGCCACACTGGGTGGTGTAGATGGCGCCGAGGACGCCGGAGATGGTGGATATAGTAGTCCCTTTTCTAGGTCTCTTGGCTAACCTTCGTAGCTAATGCTTCCGTTGTTTCCAGAAACAAATATTAGCATTATGGATATATATAATGAAATCAACAATTTGAGCTTCTATGATGGTAATGTAGTTATGTTTTCATGGTCAGAACACTTACAGGCAGCCATTAGTGCAAAAACATCTCTCTCTCTCTCTATGCGTTACACGACTGAGATGGGGCCGTGGCCGTGCGTCGTGTGTTGACACGCTGGGACGCCCCTTTGGCCGTGTGTAGTCGTGAGCCCGCTTCGGGGCACCGTGTGCCCTGCACCATCTGTGCGCACGGCCACACCCTCCTTCTCCGGGACCGTGGCCGTGCGTCGTGCATTGGCACACCAGGACGCCCTGTCGGCCTTGGCATGGCCACGAGCCCCCATCGGCGCCCGGCGCTGTGCATGTGCACGGCCATGATAGCCTCCCTCGGGCCGTGGCCGTGCGCCGTGCATTCCCACACCGAGGCGTCCCTTCGGCCTTGGCACGGCCACGGGCTCCCAATGACATGCGTGTGCACGGCCACGGCCGCCTCCCCCAGGCTGTGGCCGTGTGTCGTGCATTGGCACACCGGGGCTCCCTTCGGCCTTGGCACGACCACGAGCCTCCGTCAGGGCGTCGTGAGCCCGACGCCGTGTGCGCCCACGGCCACGTCCGCCTCCCTTAGGCCGTGGCCGTGCGTCGTGCGTTCGCACACCGGGCCCCTGTCGGCAATGGCACGTGGCTGTATTTGTGGTGCTCATAATACACGACCAATATTGCACGTCGTGTAATTGCGGTCGTGTAATGCCATATTGGGGGGCCATGTTCGTCGTGCCATGTGAAATACACGACCAGCATTACACGACTCAATATCGTGTAATCATTACGGGTCGTGTAATTAACTTAAAGGGCAAACATGTCATTTTATAAAAAATAGCTAAAATTTACATATTATTTTATATGTGGCCAAAATTTACCTTTACATTATCAAAATAACTATTTTTAGGATTGCCTCTTTGTATTTTGTTTTTGTTTTTGTGTTTTCCTTTTATAAGATAACATCTCCTAATATAGACTGTACTATTAGACTGTTTTTTCTTAAAAAATAAAAAATAAATTATGGACAACTACAACCCAATTACCCATTTTTTGTCTTCTTGTGCACGTGACCATGCCCCTTTTATTTAAATACCTTTTATTTTTGTCTTTTTATGTTTTTTTTCCTTTATGTTTTCATTTGTTTTTTTCAATTTTTTTATTTTCATTTTTTCTTTATTCTTTTTTTTTCCCAGCCGTTTTTTGCCTATTTTGTTTCGTTTTTTCCTTTTTCCTTTTTCTTTCTTTTTTCTTGTTTTTTTTGTGTTTTTTTTTTTTCAGTCTTTTTTTTGTATGAACATGGAAGTGATATGTGGTATGATATGTCAAATTCGTACTAAGAAGTTAATTAAGAATTTCATAATTTATTCAAGATTCAAATGCACAAAACAAAACCAATTGTGAGGAACATAGAAGATGTACGAAATGTGTAATTCGTACCAAAAATCAGCTGACAATTTCACAATTCATTCCAGATTCAAAATGCACAAAAATTAAACCAATTGTGGTACGAACAAAATGAGGTACGAAATGTGAAATTCATACCAAAAAATTGGTTAACATTTTTTCGTAATTCATTCCACATTTAATTGCACAAGAAAAGACCAATTGTGGTACGGACATGTACGAATACGAATATTCGTACCTAAAAGTAGCACTGAACATTTATTTGGAAAATATTTTCTATTGCTACCTCCATAGATGTACAAAATGTTAAATTTGTACCCAAAATGGGGTAAGAATTTCATAATTCATTTGAAATTAAAATGCACAAAACAAAACCAAATTGTGGTAAGAACAAGGAAGATGTACAAAATTTCAAATCCGTACCAAAAATCGGATAAGAATTTCATAACTATATAAGGAAGTATATGGTTATTGGTACGAAAATGAGTTAATTCGTATGGAATACCTATAATATAGTACAAATTACATAAGTAAATACTTCCTCCGTCCACGATCTGTTGGCCAAAAATAATTTATAGATAATTTTGAAGTTTTGTGATGATGGATTTCAAATTGAATTTTTGGAGTTTAGTTTTTTTTTACAAGGTACTACAATACTCGTAGTACCTTGTAAAAAAAAGTAAACTCCAAAAATACAATTTAAAATGTATCATCACAAACTTTCAAAAAAATTATTGGTATGAAAATCGGTCAATTTGTATCACGTACTTGTGATATATTATGGATTATGCTTATTTTGTAGAGATTTGTACCGCTGGTGAAGCCACAAACAAATCCATCAAAATGAAAACAAAAAGTGCAAATAACAGAATTGAAAATCGAGCACAAAATAACTAACGTCAAAGAATCTCAACCTACATAATCAGTAAATGGTTATTAGTACAAATATGAATCAATTCGTACCAATTACTTATATTTCCATTACCACAAATTATATTATTTTTCATCACAATCATGTTAGCCTCAAGGATGTATATATTAATCTGACTAAAAAAAAAAGGATTCCAACATCGTTTCATCCAAATCCCTAAAAAGCAGGAGACAAAAAATAAAAATAAAAAATAAATACAAGAAGCAGAAAAAATCGATTGAAATTCAAGTTGAGAGCCTCAAACCCTAGTTTTGTGTAGCAGCAGTGTGAATGAGTATGAAGAAGACAATTCTCTACAGGACGAATGGTCTGGGCCCACGTCTGCGACAATATGCTGAGGGAATCGTTGAGGCCTAGCCCGCAAAACCTCTCCTCCTCCTCGTCGAGGATGTTGAGGATATCGTTGAAAAAACTAGGTTAGCATGGGGAGTGGGGGCGCCGATCTGAGCGGCGGCGTGAATCGGTGGAGGAACGGGGACGGCGGGAGGCGGCAGAGATGGTGGAGCGGCTGCAGCGGAAGTGGGAAAGGAGGCGAGAAGAGAAAAAGGAGAGAGAGAGGAGAGGAGCGGGAATAACAGAGAAGAGACGAAAAATATTCAAAAGTAAGAGAGATATAAAATGTAATATTGTTGAAAATTTAAGGGTATTTTAGTCCCATATTCAAAATATGGATGGTTTTTGATTTTTTTAAGTTGGGCGAGTATGAATTGATTTCCTTAAAACTATTTCCTGTTAACTGTATGATATAGATGCTCATATAAAATATTTTTCAACTTTCGAAGATTTTATTTTAGAATATTAGAAGAAATTTTAACTACAATAATTTCTAATAATTTATAAAGAAAACAAAAAATAACAATAATAGCGTTGCCGGTTCCCGTGCGAAGCCGGGCGGGCAAAACTAGTAAATGGTAAAGTTGATGTAGTCATCACTTTCATTGTTTCACATAATGCTTGCAATTGAGTTAAGGTTATTTCTTTGAATTTCAATGATAAGAGTATATATTTTTTTAGCAATTTTTTTTTTTTTTTTTTTTTAGCAATTCTTTGAGAAGATGAAACTATTTCCTCTTAAATCTATTATACTTGAATGATCAAGATCTTTCCCAACAACTGTTCTGAGCTAATAACTTTGTTAGCTATCTAGATTTTTCCAAAAAAAAGAAAAAAAAAGAAAAGAAAAAAAAAAAGGAAGTCCCAATGAAGAATTTACCAAAATATCTAGATATATATTTTGATGTCAATTTCAATTTTGGGCTTTCTTCAAAATATTCAACTCAATCTTTGTTTGGGCCTTCTTAGAGCACTTGCATACAGGAGCGCTCTCCACTATTTGCTTTTCATATTTATTATTATTATTTTTGTGGTCATTTTGTTTAATTGGAACTTTGAAATGTATTTTGAATAAAAATATATATTAATTAATTAAATGAAAATAGTTGCAGATTTCAATAGGACAAAAAACATACTACTACATTAAATTTTAATCTAAATATAAGGACCGAAACGTGATCAAATTTCTTCATTCAAATCGTGCCCGACTTGGACATGAGCTCATTCATCATTAAAAATACTGAAAATTTGATACACGTACCACGCTTATCATACAGAAAAATCATCAAAAATATCGTAATTATATTTCACATTACAAAACAAATAACTCTGAGGACAAACTATATGATTCTTGACATGATCTCATACATATAAACAAAAAAAAACAATATATAGTATCTATAATTCATATATATATATATATATATATATATATATATATATATATATATGCTTAATTAATTATCTTTGAGAGCTAGAGCAAGAGCAAGGGGAAAATTGTTCTCTCACTCTCTCTCTCTCTCTCTTTCTCTCTCTAGATCAGTTGTTCTTGGGAGGATGAGGCTTTGGTGGATGATAATCTGAAGCAAAAGCCATGAAATCACCATCTCTATCACCTTTAGAATGTTTCGTGCTCTTCCCTTTAATCGCCTTCTTTCTCAATTTTCTTCCACTAATTCTTGTAATTCTTTCAATCGGGAGAATTTCCTGCAGCACCCATAATCAATTAATTGTTTTTAGTTAGTCATAATTTTTCTTGTTTTAACTTAATTAATTCATCTCCAAATTGCAATTCTTTTTCCCATGAAAAAATATGAATAATTAGAGAAAAATTAAACCCTAAAAGTTACCTTTTGTGAACTGAAGTAACCACTTTCTCCCATCTCTTTCTTTGCTGTAACTACATCACTTACTTTCTTCACTGCAAATATATACACAAATAAGAGTAAATAAAAAGCCAATATAAAAAAAAATTATAAATAATCACCCGAGATAGAAAAAAAAGGGAAAATGAATTTACCTTGACGAGCAAATGCGATATATTTTTCCTGCAGAGCAAGAAATATGAAAATGAAGATCAAAATCCGCAGCTTAATCTTCATTAATATAGTCTCTCCCAAAATTATATTTATTTAATTTCTTTGATTATGAAGAAATTATATAAACAACACATGCATAATAAGAGGAGGGATGTTGTGCTATATATATACGAGGAAGAGTTGAAAGTCGTCGCCACTCTCAAAATCAGGTCAAAGCCTTGGGTTTCAAGAAGATTCATTCTTAACTAATAAATCAAAATTTTTAATTACTTCGACTAATATATTAATTAAATTAGTGCATTGGAAAACTCGAATTTGATGTTCAAATTGAGAAAAGTGGAAGTGAAAAATGTTCAAGTTTAAGTGTTTGGGAAAAAGAGAATGTGTGTTTGCGCCTGTCTGCCGCCATGCATGCAACTAGCAATTTAATTTATTATTTTTAATTAATGTATGTTATTTAATTATTTAAATATTGTAGTTTTATTGTACATATTTGAGTGGCTGCAATTCAGTTAGATATCTCAAATCTCAAATCCAAATGCAATTCAGTTATATATACTATATTCTTCTGTTTAATTAACACCACGACAATATTTAAAAAGTTGCTCAAGTTTCAAATTAATGTCACTTTTTCTGCGTTTTCACTACCGTTATATATATATATATATAGTAGATTATATGAAAACTAATTATTACGTGAAACCTGCAACCCATCATAAAATGTTGCATTTTATGCATAAAATGATGCATTTTGTGCATAAAATATTGCATAATAAAATATATTATTTTATATTATATTTATGCATATAATGCATCATCATGAGAATTTGCATAATAAAATATATTATTTTATATTATTTTTATGCATATAATGCATCATCATGAGAATGCAACATTTTATGATAAAAATGCAACACTTTTGTGCATAAAATGCAACATTTTATGATGGGTTGCAGGTTTCACGTAATAATTAGTTTTCACCATAACTCATCCCTATATATATATATATATATAGTGAGAGATTAAGTAAACAATACGGAGTAGATTTTCTTATGACCGTTGATCTTTATGTGATTTATATAGTTAAAATTAACTGGTACATTATATTTATATTTGGAATGTATTATAATGACCGATGCATTATGATTATACATATTGTGCACTATAATACTTGTGCATAAAATGTATTGTTTTTTTTACGAGAAAAACCCCAATTTTTTCATGATTATATATATACGTGTGTGTGTGAATGCATGCCATGCTATACATGTGTAATGTGTTTTGTGTTTCCTCTAAAAAAATAAAGTAATGTATTTTTAGAAGCAAGTCTTCGGTCTCACATAATTAGAATTTGTTCTTTGAAACATTTTCTTGTACATAATAACATGTAATTTTGTTTGCTTTCTTTCTTTCTTTTTTTTTTCTTAGAAAGCGAGGAACGATTAATAATATAGTTCATTTCCTTTCAAAAGTACTCGAACTCCCAATTTTTTAATTAAAAATGAAACAGTTTACCAATTGAGCTATTTTTCGTCATAACCTACTACACCGTGCTAACTAACAGAGCCGTCATTTAATAAATAATTAATCTACACTATTAAAAACAATATAGCTTCGAGTCCAAAGAACACAAGATTGGTGTAAGTCGTCAGAAAACGTGAAATATAATATTTTGAAAAAGCAGTCAAACTAACGAACTCGATCTTTTTGTTTAAATGAAATAGCCTTTCACACAATAAAATAATACTAGTAGATATCATTATACAATATGAATACATAAATAAATGTAAATGCGCAAATTTTCCATCATGTGATGGGTGGGCAATACCAGGAACAACAACAATTTTTTTTTGCTATATACTCCCTTAAATTGTCTTTTTTTTTTTAAACATATTATTTTATAAGTACCTCATATATATTCTTCATTAAAGATATAATTTAGGTGGGGTGGAGGGAGAGAGTATATAGAGAGTGGTGAGATCCTGTAAAAAATAAGTTTTTCGTAAAAATTAAAAAATGATGAAATTTATGTACAAATATAATGCACGATATGTGCAATTACATTGTGTATTGTCAATTATTATCCTAATGCCTTCCGAGTTAATTATAATACACCAGTTAATTTAAATCATAAATCACACAGTGATCGAAGATTTAGATCTAGTCCCATCTAATATGTGTTTTTTTTTAAATGCCCTATTTGGGATTTTTCTTGTTTGTTTAATTCTAAGTGTCTCATTTTGAAATTTGATGACATAAAAGCTACATTCTTCCAACTTTACCCATATAATGAATGTTAATATAAGTTGATACTCAGAAAAAGAGAATACTAAATAAGTTTAAAATGTAAATTTACACATTTCTTTAGTATGTGTAATTTGATTATCGGAACACTTATAGGAAAATAGAAGGAGCCGACAAAGTTGAGACGTTTGTTAAATATATATGACGTATAAAATAAGTAAACGCATTACCTTCGCTGATTTTCGCTTAGACGGAGAAAATATATAATAATGAAACATTGAATCTCTACAAAATGAATCGATGGATGAAAATATGTGAATCACATGAATTAAGAGAAGAAAACAAATGCATGCAACAAACATTTGTAACTTTTTGACAGTAATATATGGGGTGGTGCAAAACACAAGACCGTTCTTCACGACTTTATCGTACAAATCTCACTTGGTTTATCTCGATTATCGTAGTTTAATTTATTCATTTTTTTACCTAGTTTTTAACTAAAAGTGGCGGAGTTTACTATTTGCATGCCGGTGTAATAAAATAATTAACGTGGTGAAAATTTACTAGGCACTTAACTTAAGTCAAATTAAATTAACTCCAAACCCTAAGTATGCTTGGAAATTGTTCGCCTGTGGCGGCCGGTGGCTGGTCGGCGTTCATTCTATTTTTAATTATTTTTCACCAATTTTTAATCCTTCTTTTAGGAAACATTGTCTTTTATTTTTAGTTACTTATTAATTGCAATAAATCAAATTATCAACAAAATTTTAATGAGTGTATCAATTGAAGTATTTTTCAAAAAGTTATTTATTGGCGTCTATCAAATAAATACCGAGTGTAGACTGTGATATTTACGTCGTAATTTATTTTAATCTCACTTTTGTTATTCTATCAACATATATAATAATAATTTAGCAAACATGAACACAAAATTACATGGGTTGATTTAGTTTACTACTCATTCGGTCACATTTAAAGCGTGTATCTTTCCTTTTTGAGCCGTTCCATTCAAAGTATTCTCTTTTCTTTTTTGAAAAAAATAAAATAAAATAACTCTTCAAAAAATGTAGACTTTACTATTTTTCCGCACTTTACATATTCCCCTTAATTACCATGCCAAATGGAAAATGAGTACTTTGAATGATTTTACTTCTAATAACTAAACATGAGGCACACTCCGATGCTGCCAGTGGCACGGTGCGGCCCAACCGCAAAACTTACAATCTAACATGCCTACAACTAAAAACAATACAAGTAATGAATTGAGCTAAGTAATTTATTAGCTTTCAAGGCCTGACCACATTATGCGGCCAACCTCATGCAAGTCTTTGTCACTAAACATTAGGTTCGTGCATGTATGAGGTAAATAACTTATTTTCATAGCTTTTTATCAAGTGGGAGGATTATAAGTTTAAAATTGAAGAAAGTGTGCATGAACTTGTAGGCCGGCCCCTTTGAATTAAAGGTATCATTTG
This sequence comes from Mentha longifolia, assembly GCA_001642375.2. Taxonomy (NCBI): domain Eukaryota; kingdom Viridiplantae; phylum Streptophyta; class Magnoliopsida; order Lamiales; family Lamiaceae; genus Mentha; species Mentha longifolia. Next base: position 3,566,869 of record CM038111.1, on the reverse strand, counting down.
GGCCCGATCCGAGCCTAGTGGGCCACATAGAAATTGACGATTCGGGCCGGAGTACATGTTTCTTTTTTTCCATAAAGATTCTGGATTGGGCCCCTCTTTTTGAATTTTGAATTCATTATTGTACACTTTCTAAGTTGGGCCTTAGTCCGGCCCATATATACAATCTCGGATTATAAGTACAAAAAAATATCTATTTCATCTAATTCAATTTTACACGTTTCTTGAATATAAGTATATAAAATAATAGAAACGTGTCTAGTAGAATAAGAGGAGAGAGAGTAGTATAATTTGCACTGTAGTAAACAGACATAAAGAAGCAATGTGAGGCAGAAAGCAATTACAGTTACATTCTCAATGCATGTTTTCATACTCACTCATTAATTACAAGCAATTAACTCACACACTGTTAATCCATTATGGGAATGGCCTTCTTGTGCGTGAAACACGACCAATCTAATCATCTATTGCATTTTCGTATAGCATTTAACGGATACAACACCGGATCCGAGCACAACAAAATCCTTCAATACATTAACATATATACTTGCAGTTTGAATTCACACCAAACACTAGAAACCCCAAATCACAAATTACTAAGAAAATTAAACATCTAAAATTGAAATTTCAAACACACCATGATACATCAGCCATCAAAATCATCTCTAATCCCATCCAAACTTACTATTACTAACTAGTAAAACTAACTATACTAAAACAAAAACAGCTAAAAATCCAAGAAATTAAGTAGAGAGATACATAACATATAGAGATAAATCAAGGGTTGGGCTTATCGTAATTGTTGTTGTGGTGGTAAAAGCGGTTGTTCCTGAGGGCACAGCAACCGACGGAGTAGACGGCGACGACAACGACGATGATGCAGATGTTGATGAGAGCCAGCACCTTCCACTCTCTCCGGATGTTCCCCAACACCGCCTTCTTGCACGAATCGCAGTCGAAGCACATCTTCTCCGGTCGGTTGCTCCACGCCTTGCAATCCGGGTCGGATACGGCTTGACCCTTCTTCGGCACAGCCCCGTAGCTCCCGTTCTTCCGCTCGAACCCGCAGTAAACCGGCGGTTTGCAGCAACCCGACTGCACAAATTAAATATTTCTTTTATTAGTATTACTTTTAAAAGCAAATAGTTCCATGCATAATTTCTTGAATATTGTAGTGTAATTAAGCTTTGCATCTCGATTAAACATAATAATTGAAAAAAAAAAAACAATAAAAATTTCCTCTTTGTGAAAATAAATGAAACCCTAAATTCCATGCATGAACTTAATTGTCCCCCCCCCCCCTAAAAGAATCCACAAAAAAACAGTTGAGAAAATGGTGAAAACAACAAAAACAAAATTCCCAAAAAGAAAAAAAAAAGAAAAAAAACACCAACCATAATGGGATTAATCTGCTTGTAAACGTCGTCGTTCTTCAAATCGACGACGAATTTGCAGAACTCGGAGGCCTGCATGCAGCTCTTGATCTTCTCCCAATTCTTGGCGCCGGCGACGTACTTCTGCAGCCACTTGGAGTAGTTCCCGAGACGGTGGTCGCCGACGCCCTGGCCGGAGATGGCCTGCCCCACGCCTTTGTTGGTCACCATAACTGTAAAGATGGTGAAGACCACTAACCCTACGATCAGCGCCAGCAGCATGGAGAGGTAGAGCCACATCATCACCGACGCGCCGCTCAGCGCGCCGGCGAGCCCCACCGCCGCCACGACCAGCAGGGCTACGCCGACGGCCATCAGCGGCGCCTTCAGAACCCTCTGGCACTGGGATCCGTCCCTCACGTGGAACCAGAGGGAGAACCCCACGGCGGTCAGCGCCACCGCCAGCGTCACCACGTTGAGGCCCACGATCAGCCAATTGCTCACCCGCACCATTTTTCAAATTTTTTTTCTGCTTTTTTCTTTTCTTTTTGAGGAAATGGAAATGGAGAAGAAGAAGAAGAAGTGAGAGTTTAGGGATTTTTGAGGATGGAGAATTGGGGGAAATTGGGAACGAATTGCAGGAAAATAGGACAAAAAAACGGACTTAGAATTTTGAAATTGCATGGAAATAACTGCATGCTGATGAGGGGGACGACGTGGGAAGCGTTTTTTTTAATTTTAAATTTATTTTGGCTAATTAACCGCTAGGATTGGTTTATTCGGATTTAAAAATACAACTTCTTTTTCTTATTTTTTTTGTGAGAAAATAACATAAAATAATAGGCAAGCAAATTTTAATAATATCGTTCTTTTTCTTCTTGGAGTCTTTTTACATTATATAATTAATTATAAAATGATATACATTCAATATAAATATATACTGAAATTTGATTAATGATCGAATTATTTGACGCTATTTATTTTTATTTTTTTTTGGAAAAACAAAGACTTGAATTGAGTACGTGAATAGCATAGTTGCCTAATTGGGCGACTGTTAGTTATATTTCCTTTTCACAAGATCTTATATTCTTTATTTTACACAAAATTAAATCACAATAGGGGCTAGTTTATAAAACAAGTTTTATTGATATATTATGAATATAGAATTTTGACGAAATATAGTGGGGCTTCAACCTACATCAGCCATGCATAGGTTCGCCCAAATGCATATGTCAGCCAAGATAAAATTTATTGCATTTAAGTAATGTGTGATTTTACCAGACTATATAGGAGTAATTATAAAGAATTGTTATCCTATAGTAAAAATTCTTTTGACGTTTCTTCTACAGTTTGATGTTGTCTTTTTTTTTTCCTTTTTTATTTTTCTTACCTTTTAGCAACATAGTTAAAAATGTGACACTATTGCTAATCCACATTTCAGTTTTTTTTTTGTTTTTTTGTTTTTTTTTCACTACTCACACACATGCATTCAATGCGACTCGAACCCCCGACCTCTTAATTAGAGGGGAAGCGTCTTACCAACTATGCTGCGCTTCGTCATCTCCACATTTCAGTATCATGTTTTTTTTTTCTTTCTTTATTTTGACAATTTGATAATCGATCGAATCCTCTATTGTATTTCGGTATAACATCTTCTATTACACTTTCGGATTATCGCCACGTGTTATTTTTTTTTTTCCAAAAACAACATTAATTAAAGAATTCCTTAAACAAAAATGCTGACTTTGAAAAGATTTCTCGGACGATACAATATGAAATGTCATACCGAAATCTAATAGAGGATCCGATCCAGTTCGATAACACGTGCCGCAAAAATATTTAAACACGAGCGAATCTACCTACCCGTCTCTTTCTCTCTCCTCTCTCTCTCCTAATTCGTAACGTCAAACAACCACCAAAAGCCGCCACCTTCCTCCTCTCTAACTCTTCGCCCCCTCGACGGACTTTCCAATAAAACCCCAAACCCCCGCCGCCACCCTTTATATTTCTTCCACCCCCACCGCACCCCTCCCACTCTCTCTATCTCTCTCTCTCTTACAATGGCTTTGACTCCGACTCAGCTCTCCAAGCCCATCTTCACCGCCAAGCCCACTTCCCAAGCGCCACTCTTCTCTCTACCATCAACCCAGCGGGTCAAATCCCGCCCCTTCTCCGTCCGCAGCTCCGTCGCCGCCGCGCCGTCCCCCGCCGCCGCCGTCAAGGCCTCCAACAAGGTCAAGCTCGTCAAGGCGCGCCAGATCGTCGACAGCAGAGGCAACCCCACCGTCGAGGTCGATCTGATCACCGAGGACGACTCGCTCTACCGCTCCGCCGTCCCCAGCGGCGCCTCCACCGGGATCTACGAGGCTCTGGAGCTGAGGGACGGCGACAAGAGCGTCTACGGGGGTAAAGGAGTCCTCAATGCTGTTCAAAATATCAACCAATTTTTGGGCCCTAAGCTCGTCGGAATCGATGTCAGGTATAACATTGATTTCCTCTTTTTTACTACTTCAATTGCTGCGTTTTACTGTATGAGTTTTCGATCGATGCGTCAGGATTCTTGGTGGGATTAGTTCGGTTGTTCTTTTGATTAGTTTTTACTTATTCGTTACGAGTTTTGCCTTGTCTTCGAGAATCAGTTAGTGCTGTCTGTAGCTCAAAGTTTTAGTTTTCTTCCTCGATTACTACATTTCAAGGAGATATAATGACTGGTATTTGACAGTTTGATAAAATTTGACGATTGATGATTCACCTTTCTCTGTTTTAATTAGCCGGTGGTGGAGGATGATAGTAGAATCTAGTCATTCGATGCTCGTGTAGTTTTCGAATTAACCTTAGATAGTTCTAGTGGAGATATTTAGATGATAATTAAAGAAGTGGAACGTAGAACCTTGAATTCTTCCATTCTTATATAATCTGGTTATGAGTTGCTTTCTTGAAATTCAATGCCCCTTTTCTTCTCACTAAAGGAATCAGGCTAATGTCGATGCTGTTATGCTGGAGATCGATGGGACTCCAAACAAATCAAAACTGGGGGCAAATGCTATTTTAGGAGTTTCTCTTAGTGTGTGTAGAGCCGGTGCTGGAGCAAAGGGGGTGCCACTCTACAAGCACATACAGGAGATATCAAACACGAAGGAACTTGTTATGCCAGTTCCGGCATTCAATGTAATCAATGGAGGTAGCCATGCTGGAAACAACCTGGCCATGCAAGAATTTATGATACTTCCAGTAGGAGCAAGCTCATTTTCTGAGGCATTCAGAATGGGCAGTGAAGGTCAGTAAAGATTCTTCTCTCTAGCACAACAAACTCTCTAATCACTGTCGGTCATCAAAGTACTAATTTTTGAAAGATATTTTACATCGTTGTGTGAATAAATGGACACGCAGAATCTACCAATTATTCGTACACTTCTTTCAAGAAAATCATCAGACATAATAAAGTATGTCTCTTTGCATTCGAAAAAATCTGATCCATCTTCAATCATCATTGTGAAGTCATTTAAAATTCTGGAAATTTTATTGATTATTTGATATTAGTATGGGGCAAGTACTTATTTAAATTTTTGTAGACACCCTTAGGTAGTAAACCGACTAAAAAGCTTGTGATAACATGTGAAAATTTTGAAGTTCGAATCTTGGCCAATATGACAAGCGAAGAGGTGAAGTGGCACCAAGGTTGAAGCTTAAAAATGAATGTAAAGCATATATTTCTATAATCAAATAGCAGTTATGTTGCTAAGTTCCGGTCTTTATCAATGTATAGGTATTTCTTCATTTTGTGAGCTGTGCTACCGAATCTAGTCGCTCTGGTTTTCTAATTCCTCCTATGACTCTGAAAAATCATGCTCTAGCTAGACTAAGAACAATATGCTTCACTTTGTATTAACTCTTCTGCTATGGACTATTATGAAATCTGGATGAGAAGCTAATGTGCTTGCTTTGATTTGAGCAGTTTATCATATCCTGAAGGGCATCATCAAGGCTAAATACGGCCAAGATGCATGCAATGTCGGAGACGAAGGTGGATTTGCTCCAAATGTGCAGGACAATCGGGAGGGATTGGTATTGCTCATGGATGCAATTGAAAAGGCAGGGTACACAGGCAAGGTATAAAAATTGCTTCTTTTGTTTTCTTATTTCTTGTTTATTAATGCTTGGATTGCATTGTATCTCAGCATTTTGTTAAAATTCTTGGTTCAGATCAAAATAGGGATGGACGTTGCAGCTTCAGAATTCTTGACTAAAGAAGGGAAGTACGACCTCAACTTCAAGAAACAACCGAATGACGGTGCTCATGTGCTGGCAGCTGAAAAACTTGGTGATTTATACAAAGAGTTTGTGAGAGATTTCCCCATTGTATCTATTGAAGATCCATTTGACCAAGATGATTGGAGTTCTTGGTCATCACTGCAATCCTCAGTTGATATCCAAATTGTCGGTGATGATTTATTAGTCACAAATCCGAAGAAGATTGCAGAAGCTATTCAGAAGAAGGCCTGCAATGCTTTACTACTGAAGGTATGAGCTTTGATCCATTCCTCTTTTTTTTTTTTGCATTAGTGTCATGGCATCCTCTCCTTTCTTCTGTTACTTGGAATGCTATAGCCATACACATTATATTTACATGCTATAGTTATTTATGTGTGTGCGTATATATTACAAGTATAGAGATAAAGTTGAGGTGGGATCTCGATTTTAATATTCAGAAATCGGTCCTGCTCTCATCCTCATAGAGTCTGATTTTGAACTTTTCTAGCTGGGAGTGTTTATGAGGGTGAAAACTGACAACTAGTTATCTCTATTTTTCTACTAATGATAAATACTAGAGGGGATATTAGTTTGTGTAATATTTTGCCCATCTTGACAACTACCATGGTTGTTATCTAATGACGCTAAATTTGTTACCATTCTCTAAATATTTCCCAAGAGTTTTTTTGCTGGCTTCTGTGTTGTCCTTATGTACGGGCTATTCAATTTTATCTACATTGATGAATGTATGTATTTCAACCTGCTAGTGCAATGATGATGTCCGTACCTTGTAACTTGATGTTATGATAAGATTTCTTTACGCTGATCCTGACATACAATTGTACGTAATTAAGTTCATAGAAAAGAAAAAAAAAAGGCAACAGCTAAAATTTTCTTCTCTATATTATGTTACATTCGGCCTTGCCTAATAGCATGTCTCTTTGACCTAATATCGCAGGTGAACCAAATTGGTACCGTGACTGAATCCATTCAAGCAGCGCTCGACTCGAAAGCTGCAGGATGGGGAGTGATGGTCACTCACCGCAGTGGTGAAACAGAAGACAACTTCATCGCTGATTTATCCGTGGGCTTGGCTAGTGGACAGGTGCTCTATTACACATTGACTACTGCTTTCTTTTACATACTTCCATATAGATAAGTCTTAACTGCATATTCTTGTTTTCTCTACAGATCAAGACTGGAGCTCCTTGCAGAAGCGAGCGCTTGGCCAAATATAATCAGGTAAAAGACGAGGGCTAGCACTCTAACATTCATTAATTGGATGATGATTTCAAGCTCCTTTTTTGCTGGAACTTTGTTGAGTAATGGTATTTGTTCTTGACTCGATTTGCAGCTTCTCCGCATTGAGGAGGAACTCGGCAATGTTCGCTATGCTGGTGAAGCTTTCAGATCCCCTTGAGTTAGTTATACCTTGTTGTTTACTTATCTGTACTGGTGTAACTTACAATCTCTCTCTCCCCCCCCCCCCCCCCCCCCCCTTCTTTTTTATTTTTTTGTATATTGTTGAGGCGATTTACTGAAAATAAAACAGCTAGCTAGGCTGGCACAGAGAGCTTGGTGTTTTTTTTCTGATGTGTAAGGAAGCTAATTGAGTTCTGCATTTCTTTCTTCCTCCTTTGTTTCAAATACTAGTAATAATTATGTATGTTGATGAGAATGTACTCCATTTTGAATACCTTATGTATTTATTACCTATGCGAAATACCTTTTTATTGAAAGGAGTTTTGTAGCCATTCTTGGAGGGTGTATTTTGCGTTAAAATGTGTGGGGGATTCTTTTCTCTTATGTAATTCAATATTGGTTCCCTATTCGTTCAAACACCCCACTTTTTTTTTGGTTTGGAGAGGTAGTGTTTACCAACTGAACTGTCGTTTGTTGTCATTGACAATGGTTATCCAATTTCCCCTATGATCATTCCAATTTCCGATCTATTGGTTGATGGGGAAATGCTTTATTAATTGACTTACACATCGTTGTCTTGCGAATTGACTTGGTGACTCAGTTGGATTTGCCATTAAAAGAATCCGATTGAGTTCTTATAAACACATAATGACATATATATACATGAAACTTATAATTCTCGATTACATCAGTGTTTGAATCTACATGTTAATAAATATAGTCTCATGGATCATAACTTATATGAAAATATCTCACTTTAGTATTTTATTTTAATAGAAAGCACTCACCAGTAAAAAAAAAAATACTAGTAGTAGTAAATAAATAAAAAAGGAACATAAAAATATCTGACGCATTTGTCGGAACATGTTATTCAGTTTTCTTGAAAGCAGTTAGCCGCGCAGGCCCACACAAATATTCTCCTGCACCCGTACATTCATTCCTCTAAATTAAACCCTTTCATCTCAAATTAAAGAAAAAAAACAAAAGAAGAAGAAGAAGGAAAATTGAAGTTGATTTCCAACTGTTGAATTCCAGTATCTACTAAAAAATCCATTATTGTTTGGGAAAGGTGACTGTGAATAATTTGGTAGGATTTGCACCTTGCGGAGAATCGGCTTCCGCTTTGAGTTGAAATTGATTCCGTTCAACTATTTCTGTGTATAATAGATAGTGCAAGGGTTTGAATTGGGAGAGCAGAGGAGGAGATGGAGCTGAAGGGGAGTCCGGTCGATCATGGATTCTACATGCCGGCGGAGTGGGAGCCTCACTCCCGCTGCTGGATCGGCTGGCCTGTCAGTTTTCTTCTCCCATCCTTTTTTTTTTTGGTATTTGTGTTTTTTTGTTTGCCTTTCAAGGCGGAGATGGCGGGATTTCTGAAATTTTCAGGCGTCCTTGTGTTTATTTTATTTATTTATAGTATTTGGAAATTCCAGATTTTATCGATGTAAGTAGTGAATGAGTGATGCCGTTGAGAAATTTGGAAAAAAACCAACAAACCAACTAGAGTGGTTTGATGTTCTTCTCTGTCCTTTTCTTCTGCATAAATGGTAGGATTTTGGATTTTGGATTTCGAAATTTGATTAAAGTCTTGCTTTAATTCTGCAAATGTTTCAATATACATGCGGCTGCTTTTTTTCTGAGAAAGCTGATTTTAGTTGTGAAACCTTCTGAAGTTGGATACCTACAATTCTTATTCAGTAGAATTTTGATGGAAATACTTTTATGATTGTTCTTGAATCTTGCTAACATAGTCCTGTATCTTTATTGATGATTGTATTGCTTGATTCGTATTCCATACTTAGTTCATATCCTAGCTCATACACTTGATTCCCAGGAACGGCCAGATAACTGGCGTGACAATGGCGTGCATGCCCAGCGCGTCTTTACCAGTGTTGCTACTGCAATTTCAAGATTCGAACCGGTTACTGTATGTGCCAGTTCTGCACAGGTTCCATTTTTTTCTTTCTTTATATTTGCAGTAATCCATTTTCCTTTCTGGTACCCCTTTAAAAATATAATATGATTTCCTTGCTGGACAGTGGAAGAATGCACGTAGTCAATTGCCGGAAAATATCAGGGTGGTTGAGATGAGCATGAATGACTCCTGGCTTCGTGACACTGGCCCGACAGTGAGCCTTCTACTTGTTTAAACCTTATTATACCCTTTGCCACTGACATTGTATTTATGCACTAGTTATCGTTTTTTGGCAGTTTGTTGTGAGAAATAGTCACTCAGATAAAGAGAAGCTGGGCAGCAAGGTTGCCGGAATTGATTGGAACTTCAATGGCTATGGTGGTAAGTAGAAACCCATCATCTGAACACTAAAATGTGGTATGTATGTGGCAATTCCTGTGTAGAATATACTCGCGTTGCTTCTTTTGTTTTGTGGTGCTTTCAGTTTCTTTTTGTGCTTTTCTAAATTTGTTAGGATGTATATCTACATCATGCATTTATCTTAGCTACATCAACCGAAGGTTTAAATGAACTATGTTCTATATTCCTAGGCGAGGATGGAGGTTGTTACGAAGACTGGAGCCTTGACTTACTTAACGCTAGAAAGGTTGGTCAAGTTTTAAAGAGCAATCAGAAAGACGTATGTGAATAACTTTATCTTGCTGGACCTACACTAACCACTTTTGCGGTTTTGTTTGTTCATATTCCCCATTTTAGATTTTGGAAATCGAAAGTGCTCCGAGGTTTTCTCATTCTATGATTCTAGAAGGTGGAAGCATCCATGTGGATGGAGAAGGTTTGTGAACTTCTCTCTTGCACTTGACACTTGCATAATTCCTGACATTTGTTTACTCTAGTACGAATTTCTATGCTCAGAAGATCAAATGAACTTATGGACAAACTTGTCAGAATGTAAATGCAGTATGTCAAACAAGCAGAAATATATGTTGAATTCATCTCAGGCAGGGTCGTATTTTATCATGATATATATACTTCATATGCCATGATTAGATGTAATTTAAGATCTTGGCATGAGTCTTGAACCCCCAATTCGATCAAGTGCCTGCATGACTTATTGTTTATTCCTAGTAGTTCAGCTGGATTGCTGATCTACTAAGGTTTCTTTCTGTATTTTCAGTTCCGAGAGTAATTCTGGAATGATAATTCAATGTAACTTGTAGGAAATGAGTAGATCAAATGTATTGCACTTCTGCAATATTTAAGCAAATCAGAAGTGCTTATAGAGAAGAAATGAGTGTCGTATCTCACTCCATTCTGCAGAATGCAGTTTGACCCTTACCCGAGAGCTTCAAGTCAAGTTATAAACCTTTTTTAATGCTGGGCCTCAAGGCATTGATATTAGCAGGGGAAAGAATTGCCATACATGTGCATCAAGATTAAGTGTCAAATATCAAAATCGTTGCTTATTTTCATAGCTTATAATCATCTCTTTCTTCCTTCAGGGACTTGTCTCACAACAGAAGAGTGCCTACTGAATAAAAATAGAAACCCTGGTTTATCCAAGGGACAAATCGAGGATGAGCTCAAAGCATACCTTGGAGTGAAGAAGGTCATCTGGCTGCCTCGTGGGTTGTTGGGTATCCTTCTCGTTCCATCTTCCATTTCTAGTCACCTGGTTTCAGGGCCAAAGTCTAGATTCATTACTGTTGAATTACACGACTTTTCACTATCGTGATATAGTTATGCTTGTGTGCTTACCCTAATTTGTATGTATCTTCCAGGTGACGATGACACTAATGGGCACATAGATAACATGTGCTGTTTTGCGAGGCCTGGTGTAGTTTTGTTGTCATGGACTGATGATGAATCAGACCCCCAATACGAACGATCAGTGGAAGCACTTTCGGTTCTTACCAGCGAAGTTGATGCCAAAGGTAGAAAATTCGAAATCATCAAACTTCACGTGCCAGGACCTCTCTATATGACAGAGGAGGAGGCTAATGGTCTACAGCAGGTTGAAAATTATTCTTACGTTACTTCCACTGTGTTTTTTTATAAAATGGTAGCTGGTTTTTCCTTTCCATCCTGAGTATGTGCAACACAACCTCATTTCCTCGACACAACAGGGAGATGCTAAAGAAAGGATTCCGAGCACGCGACTAGCAGCCTCGTATGTAAACTTCTACTTTGCCAACAAAGCTATCATCACTCCTCAATTTGGTGATAAGAAGTGGGATGACGAAGCTGTCCGTGTCTTGTCTTTGGCGTTTCCGGATTATGAGGTCAGGAAAATTCAGGGCTGTCCAGTAAAACTTCATCAGCTCAGTTTACAGTGCCCTTTTCCCTTAATATTCTACCTACAAGTATGGCTGACATAATCTTTGGCTGGTGCTTGGGTTCAGATAGTCAGAATCGAAGATGCTCGTGAGATCGTGCTTGGCGGAGGCAATATACATTGCATCACCCAACAGCAACCAGCTCCTCCATAAACTTCTTGTGGAAAATATGCTAGTTTACATCTCAATATTGGATTGCTCCTCTCTCTCTCTCAGAACAATTTTTTCTAAATTGAAATTAGTAGTGATCATGGTGTGTACTCTCGAGTACGCATATGATACACTCAAACATATCTTCTTAACTTCAAGGCAGCAAATTTTGTTGTTGCCTTTTAAGTATTTAGTTATAACTACTCAAAATTCAGTCACATATTCTGTTTTCTGCATTTTTCTTTCAGTGTTGCTCCTAACATGACTACACAGGGAGACCTACGTGGGGCGAGCACAGACTGAACTCCCACAAGAGTCGTCGGAATCTCTAAATATTGGTGTATATTTCGTCAGAATTTTATGTTTGGATTATGCTGATTTTTTACATAGATAATACTATAGTTACTATTATTTTCAAAATCAACTCCAAGATATGGACCACCTATAGCCTCCTTTTGATTACATAGAAAAGTGGAATGCAAAGTTTTATTTCTTTGTAATTTCTATTTCTAGAAAAATGCTAAATGAAATATACCAATATTAAAATTATATTTCATTCCTCAAAATAATATTCGCTGCCGACAAGTGGGATTAAATAGTTTAGTTTGTCAAATATTTTAAGATAATGTTTTGCAATTATTTCTCTTCCTCGGACAACTCACATCGCAATTGACAATCAGAATCTTTGCTGAAACTTGAAAGCAGAAAAAAACATTAAAGGTAAATCTTAAAAAAGGTAAGAGTGGATATCCTGGGGAAAACCTTGATTCCATTAATAATAATAATATTGAAATAAAATCATTGACCCACTACTAAATCCCATCAAAGAATATTCATATAATTAATTTCAAAAGACAGAATGGCCCTTTCTCCCTCAGTATCCAAGGTATACATTCCAATATTCATTTCAAAAGACAAAAAAAAGGTAACAACTTGACTAGTGTAAATTTAAAGGGGTGCTGATAAACTATTATAGAAACAATATTTTCATAAATAGTAGTATAAAGTAAATTGTTAATAATAATAATAATAATATACATACATACATACATACATACATACATACATACATACTTATGTGATTAATTAAAATTTGTACAGGGTTCATCTCCCTCCTCGATTTAACAACCGTTGAATTCAGTTTGCATATACTTCTAATTCTAACAACTTTACCACTCGTGTATTTTATTTTACAAGATTAAAATAACTCTACTATTTTAATAGCAATTCTTTTGTAAAGAGAGCTAGTTTCTGTACATAAAGGGATGCGTGTTCTTAGGTTTTGGTCTCTTCTTTTCATTTTTGTTTCTTTTTTTTCTTTTTTTTTATCGGGCAAAGTTAGTAGTTAGTACATCTCTTAGACTCCCAGAATTACTTCTCCTAGAATTCGTTCCCTCCAGGGATTGAACCCGGGACCTCCTGCTTTGCAGGCAAGTCCTGTGGCCATTGGGCTAATAATTTAATACTGTATTTAGTACAATAATTTAATTAGTTTCTGTACATAGGTTGCTTTTCTTAACATCAAGGAATTTTGGCTTTATAATTATTAATATATTATTATTAGCTATAATACAAGGTTATTAGTCCTTTTAATGTATTCCATACGCTCATTAATTAGATTCTCCCAATTAAACATTAATATAAAAGTAGAGGTATTTTAATAGCTAGCTATGAGATCCATTTATCCAAATAGGCAGGATGAAACTTTCTAAAATTCGCCATTATCATAGAAATTAGAAAGTACTAACTGATCGATCGTGGATTTTAGAGTGATTATACGAGAGAGAGAGAATGAAGAACACGAGAGGTTTTTACGTGGTTCGATCTTTGATTAGATCTACGTCCACGAAAGAGAGAATGTTTTATATTTTCGTGTTCTAGCCGCTCTTCCCACCCGCCTCTCTTTACAAATGATTCTATTTATAGAGAATGGAGGTCACGGGCGTTTCAGGAGTGGTTGGGGGGTCGTGTCTGCTCCTGTCTGCACTGTGGAGTGGTTGGGAGCAGTTGGTTGACTTTCTTGACTTCCAGTGGGCTTTATCCTTGATTGGGCTGGGGGAATTAGGAATGGGCCGAGCTGATCTGGGCCTATTGGGCCATATCCTATCACATCCCCCCCCAAAAGACCGGAGCAGCGAGGTCATTGTGGGGAGGTGTAAACTGGTCGAGGTCGAGGTCGAATTGTACTTGCTTCGTCGAAGATGAGATTTTGACGAAGTCGAAATGTATACCGCCTCGTTTTGACGAGGTCGAGCTTGAATTTCATTGCTTCGCCGGAAATGAGATTTTGACGAAGTCGAAATGTATACCGCCTCGTTTTGACGAGGTCGAGCTTGAATTTCATTGCTTCGTCGGAAATGAGATTTTGACGAAGTCGAAATGTATACCGCCTCGTTTTGACGAGGTCGAGCTTGAATTTCATTGCTTCGCCGGAAATGAGATTTTGACGAAGTCGAAATGTATACCGCCTCGTTTTGACGAGGTCGAGCTTGAATTTCATTGCTTCGTCGGAAATGAGATTTTGACGAAGTCGAAATGTATACCGCCTCGTTTTGACGAGGTCGAGCTTGAATAGGCGTGGTGTGAGGTGCGACTGCTGTTGTCAGCGTAGGTAGGACACGCGTCGCTTTTTGGTTGGGGCAGGTGAAGAGGCGGGATTTGAAAAGGCGTGCCCTTGCCTTTTAAAAGCTTCTTATGTACGCTAAACAGCATTTTTCTCAATCGATTTTCAATATCGCGCAAGAGAAAACCCTAAGCCCCAAAATTCTGCAACCGCCGCCGTTTAGCCAGTTCCCGGTGATTTTTGATCGGAAAATCTGTGACAAGTAAGTGATTTTCTTCACAATGGATGCTTCTTCTTTTCCCCAAGTAGATAGTGATAGTGAGAACGTAGGGGTTTCGCCTTTGCCGGTTAGGGGGTTTCCGGCGAAGGTTTGGCTGAATGTATATACCCGCGCGTTAGTCCCGCCGGCGTTTAGGGAAATTGAATTCCCGTCGTTGGTCGGGTCTGACGCGTCTCTGGCTGTGGCCTCCACCATGTCTGTATCTCATATGCAGGGTTTGGCCCGCAGTTTTTTATTTCCCGAGTCAGTCGAACTTCTTTTACCTCGCGATGTTGATAGGGGTAGTTCGCCTCCCGTGGGTTTTTTTACCGTATATGAAGATTACCTTCATTTCGGTTTACGGTTCCCTTTGAACCATTTTTTTGTCGAGCTCTTAGAAGAGCTTGAACTGGCGTTAGGTCAGTTGCAACCACCCTCTGTCAAGCAGATCATCGGCTTTTGCTTCGAGGTCAGCCGACGTGGTGGTACGCCTACCGTAGAGTCGTTCCTTAGGTTTTTTAGGCCTAAGCTTGGTCCGACGGGGTGGGCTTACCTTTCCCCTATTAATAGGTTCAAGTTGGGGACGCCTTCTAAGGTGCCGAACTGGCAAAAGAAGTTCTTCTTTTGCCGGTGTGAAGGTGTCCCGTTATACCCTTGGATGAAGGGTAAGTTCGCTCCTCGAGACACTGGGAAACCGACCGGTGAGCTTGAGACGAGCTTGGTGAACCTCGGCCTCGTCGAAAGGAATTATGCCGAGGCCGAGCTTGCGAATCATGGGTTAAGCCCGTATAACTCCGTGTCTGACGCGGACTTGGGTGAGGCTCTGCTTCGCTGACTTGCGTTTCGTGATTTCTTTCTTTTTTTGCTGACAAATTTTTTTTTTTTTTTTTTTGTAGTGGATGCCCAAGCTTTCCAGGCCGCTTTACAAGGCAAGAATAAGAGGAAGAGGCAGAAGCCTTCTGTTTCCGTGGTGGAGAAGGCGACTTCGGCGACGTCGTCGGAGAGGACGACCGACCTTCCAAGGTCGGTATCCGTAAGCTCGCAGCTGGACGCGCCTGTCCGGGGTTCCTCTCCACTGCAGGTGGTCGGCCGACGACCTCGAGGAGCCGTCACTTCGTTGGATGCCGAAGTGACGATCGCCGAGAGCGGCACGACCTCGAGCCAAGGATTCCCTGAAGTAAGTGTAAAACTGAATATTACATATATATAGTGATTGTATCCTTTTTAATCTCTCCTTTGTTTTCGGGTTTTAGGGAGCCGAGGCGGTTTTGCAGGGCTTGGCGAGCTTCATTAGGAGTGGAGTCGCCAAGTTCCAAACACAGGCTGCCGAAGTTGCGGCTACGGAGGATCGGCTGAAGGCCAGGGTCCATGCTGCCGAAGCCGCAGCACAGGCAGCACAGGAGAGGGAGGCGGTGGCTTTGGCTGCCGCCGAAGAGGCGAAAAAGAGGAACGCCGAGCTGGAGGTTGAAGTGGACCGGCTGACCAACGAGATTGCCGGGGTGGTGGCTGGACAGGGGGACGTGTTCCGAGCTGTGGTGGAACGTGTCTTCCGGTCGAGGCATTTCTCCCACATGGCCGTTCAGTTGGCGAGTGCCTTGAGTACCCCGATCGTCTCTGCAGCGCTTGACAACATCGCCGCCGACATCCCCGAGCTTGATAAAACCAAGTACGGGTATGGTGTCATGACGGAGGAGGAAACGCTGCAGGACTTCGCCGGGGTGCTTTTGGAGCACGGTTCTTCAATCCCGGTGGTCGAGCAGCTCGCCGCGCAGAGGGTTCTACTCACTGAAGGGACTATTCGGCGATGTCCCGCCGACAGGTATGAACTCCTGGAGACGGTCATTGCCGACCTCGAGAAGACCCCGGCTGCACAGACCGCCGAGGAACCAGCTCGCGACGACCTCGAGGAACCAGAGGTCGGCCTAGAAGGAGAAAATCGTGATGTAGTGAATTGACACTTCACGATTTTTGGCTTCTTTCCCTCTTCCCCTTTTTTTTTTTTTTTTTTTTTTTTAGTTTTGTACTTCGTCACCGTTAGGGTGGCGTTTCTTTCGCCGTTTTCGGCTATAAATAAAAGGATTTCTTTTTGAACCTTGCTTGTATTTGTTCTGTAGTCTGCTCCCGAGTTTTATGATGCCTCCTACCTTGTTCAAGAAATATCCGAGCTTCGCCGAGCTGTAGAGGTGGCCGAGCTCGATGTTTCGAACTGGAAGAAGCGGGTTAATAACATAGAGATCGAGGCCGAGGTGAAACTTCGGGCTTCTTTAGAAAAACTCGATGAGATGCATGCCAGATACATGGAGCTCGAAGACCAGTACCAGCGAGCTCGGGATGACATCAAGGCTTGCAAAGAGATCGTCGAGGAGCATATGGAGTATGAGACCATAATTCACCGAGCTGGGGGATCCACGATTTCCGAGACTTATGATAAGGTCTAGGAGCTCCAGGCCCGATGCCGAAGTTACAGGGAGGAATATGGGAGTGAATCCTGGCAGGTTAGAGGTGAGTTTGAAGAGCTCGTTCGTGTGGCGAGCATTTATGAGACTGTCCTTGATCGCTTTCCGAAGTTGAAGCGGCGTCTGTCTTTACAAGCTGGTTCTGCGACTTCAGTTTCTTCCGATCCGGATCCGAAGTTGCTCGACCGTACTTCTAGAGAATTTTTGGAAGGTGAATCTTCGAGGTCTGCTGACCCGGACCCGAAGATTGTGACACGCCATTCTCAAGAAATTTATAGTCAAGAGCGGCGATCGGCGTCTGGACGGGGTCGGGGTCGGGGTCGGGCGAGCCAGAATGTCCGAGGTAGAGGCCGAAGTTCGGCTTCTGGACGCGGTCGGGGCAGGTTTAGTATAGACGATGTTTTGAACTTTAACTCCGGCAGGGATTTTGCTAGAGATTGGCTTAGCTTTAGTAAGCCAAAGCCTCCGGGTTCCTCGCCTTCTTAATGTAACAATGTACATTTATTTCCATTCAAATAAAACGGAAATTTTTGCATTTGCGTTTACCAGCTTTCTCAGTCACTTCGTCTTGCGACGAAGATTGTGCTTTCAGTTAGCCACCTCGTCTGATGATGAAGTTTAGGCTTTTAAGTGGCCACTTCGTCCGAAGACGAAGTTTAGGCTTTCAAGTAGCCACTTCGTCCGAAGACGAAGTTGAGGCTTTCAAGTAGCCACTTCGTCCGAAGACGAAGTTTAGGCTTTCAAGTAGCCACTTCGTCCGAAGACGAAGTTGAGGCTTTTAAGTAGCCACTTCGTCCGAAGACGAAGTTTAGGCTTTTAAATAGCCACTTCGTCCGAAGACGAAGTTTAGGCTTTCAAATAGCCACTTCGTCCGAAGACGAAGTTTAGGCTTTCAAATAGCCACTTCGTCCGAAGACGAAGTTTAGGCTTTCAGTTAGCCACTTCGTCCGAAGACGAAGTTTAGGCTTTCAATAGCCACTTCGTCCGAAGACGAAGTTGAGGCTTTCAGTAGCCACTTCGTCCGAAGACGAAGTTTAGGCTTCAGTTACCTTATTTGTCGAGTTTATCGATAGGGGTGGTCCCCTTACGCGCGTTTAGGTGTTACTCCGACGTGGAGTTTATTTGTATCCTCGTCAGGATTTTAAAATCGAGATACTTAGTATAAAACGAGAGAGAGGTGTACCGTGCATGCAAATTATTTAAGTGAAAACTAAAAAAAAACTTTAATTGAATGGAGTTAAAAAAAGACAGAATTTACCAAGACGACCCGGCTCCTAGGACCTAAATGGACTCGGACACTGCTCTCTGTTTATACAAAGTACCTTTTCAAGTGAGTAATGTGCCATGTACGGGGTATGGGCTCACCAGATAAGTGGGCGAGCTTGTACGACCCTCTTCCGAGGACTTCTTGAACTCGGTATGGTCCTTCCCAGGTGGCTTCTAATTTGCCGAGCTTTTCCGCCTTACTGACCTCGTTATTCCGGAGTACGAAGTCACCTATTTGGAGCTGCTGATGCTTCACCCGGCTGTTATAATACCGAGCTACTTGCTGTTTGTATCGAGCTTCTTGTATGTAGGCTTGTTCCCGTTTCTCTTCTAGCAAATCCAAGTTAGTTCGAAGTCCATCTTCGTTGTCTTGGGCTGCGAAGTTAAGCGTTCGGGGGCTCGGCAGACCGATCTCTACCGGGATCACCGCCTCGGTTCCGTACACCAAGCTATATGGTGTTTCGCCGTGTGATGTCCTCGGGGTGGTTCGGTACGACCATAGGACTTGGGATAAGTTCGCAGCCCAGTCTCTTTTGGCCTTATCGAGCCGGGTTTTTAACCCTTTGACTATCGTTCGGTTCGTAACCTCGGTTTGGCCATTCGCTTGAGGATGGGCTACCGAGGTGAACTTTTGCTGGATGTGGAGTTCGTCACACCATTCTCTGAATGTCCTGTCTGTGAACTGGGTTCCATTATCTGATACGAGGACGTGAGGTATGCCGAAACGACAAACTATGTTCTTCCAAACGAAGTTCAGGGCGTTTTTACTTGTGATCCGGGCCAATGGTTCGGCTTCGACCCACTTCGTAAAGTAGTCGATGGCTACAATGAGGAATTGTAATTGGCCGGGGGCTTTTTCAAATGGGCCGACGATGTCAATTCCCCACTGCATGAACGGCCAAGGGCTTTGTATGCTGGTCAGCTCGGTCTGAGGCAACCTCGGAACCGTCGCATGGATTTGGCACTTCGGACACTTTTTGACGAGGTTGGTAGCGTCTTGGAACATGGTGGGCCAGTAGTACCCACACCTCATGACCTTTTTGGAGAGGGCGCGGGCTCCGATGTGACTGCCACAGGAGCCTTCATGGACTTCGCGCAGTGTGTAGTTTGCTTGGTTGGGCCCCGCACATCTTAGGAGAGGTTGGAGGTAGGATTTTCTATACAACACTCCCTGTTCAAAGACATACTTGGCGGACTTGGCCAGGAGCTTTCTAGCCTCAACCTTATCGGTGGGGAGCTCGCCTATCTCTAGATAGTTGCGAAGTGGAGTCATCCAGTTCGGTCCGTCTTCGGTTACTATATTAACTTCGGCTTCATCGATACTTCGGAGCTGTACTTCCACTGGAGAGATTGTTGATGATGACGCGAGCTTGCTTAGTGCGTCAGCTCGCCTGTTATCCCCTCTTGGGATTCGCACTAACTCGAAGTACGAGAAGCCTTGTTGTAGGATCTTGGCCTTATGAAGGTACTTCTTCATTCGTTCTCCTTTGGCCTCGTATTCACCCAGTATATGATTCACTATGATTTGGGAATCGCTGTGAATTTGAATGGCCCTTACCTGGAGGGCCTCGGCTAGGCGAAGTCCAGCGATTAGAGCTTCGTACTCAACTTCGTTATTTGTGGTCGGAAAATTGAACCGGAGTGCGTGGGTGATCTCCTTTCCTTCCGGGCTGATGAGTAAAACCCAGGCTCCGCTTCCTTTGTTACCTGATGCCCCGTCCACGTAGACCTTCCAACAGTCTCGCGGTTGTGGATTAGGTGCCTCGGCCTTTGGTTTATCCTCAGTAGGTTCAACGGATTGCTGTGCTTCCGTGAACTTGGCTTCCACCAGGAAATCGGCCAGGGCTTGTCCTTTGATTGCTTGGCGAGGTATAAAGGAAATTGTGTGCTCGCCGAGTTCTACAGCCCATTTAGCGATTCGCCCAGACGCTTCTGGCTTTGTAAGTACTTGCCGAAGTGGCAGGTCGGTCAGTACTTGTATCTGATGTGCATGGAAGTATGGTCGAAGTCTCCTCGCTGCATTCACCAGCGCAAGTGCGACCTTTTCCAAAGGCTGATATCTCGTCTCCGGCCCTTTTAGGGCTCGGCTTATGAAATAGACGGGTAGCTGACGACGTCTTTCTTCTCGTACCAGGACTGCACTGATTGCCTCGTTCGAAGCGGCGAGGTATAAATAGAGGATCTCGTCCTTCTTTGGTGCAGATAATGTTGGGAGATTTGCGAGATACTTCTTCAAACCATCGAAAGCTCTTCTGTGCTCATCGTTCCATTCGAAGTTCGGAGCCTTCTTTAGTATCTTGAAGAATGGGAGTTGTTTTTCGGCGGCCTTAGATAGAAAGCGACTTAGGGCGGCTAGGCAGCCCGTCAGTTTGTGCACGTCGTGGATCGACTTCGGCACTTGCATTTCTTGGATAGCCCGGACTTTCGAAGGGTTGGCTTTTAACCCCTCGCGTGAAACCCAACACCCTAGAAATTTTCCAGATCGGACCATAAAAGTACACTTTTCTGGGTTTAATTTTAGGTTCACTTTACGAAGTAGACCAAAGACAACTTTAAGGTCGTTTACACAAGTAGCGATCTCCTTGCTCTTTACGACTATATCGTCTACATATACTTCGACAATGCTACCGATGTGGGCTTCAAAAATTTTATCGACCATCCTCTGGTATGTGGCTCCGGCGTTCTTCAATCCGAAGGGCATTTTTTTGTATGCATAGATGCCGAAGTCCGTGACGAAGGCGGTCTTCGGCGCGTCTTCGGCATTCATGAGGACTTGGTGGTATCCCTTGTATAGGTCCAAGAAGCTGAACACCTTGTGGCCAACAAGAGCTTCGACCTTCTTGTCAATGTTGGGGAGGGGGTAGCAGTCCTTTGGGCAGTGCTTATTAAGGTCCGTGTAGTCAATGCACATCCACCACCCACCTCCCTGCTTTTTCACCATCACGGGGTTGGCCAACCAGGTCGGATACTTTACTTCGAATAAAATATCGGCCTTTTGCAGTTGCCGGACCTCGTCGTGAATTACTTGACTCCTTTCGGCTGCGAAGGCTCGTTGTTTCTGCCGAACTGGTTTTATTGCAGGGTCGATGTTGAGGTGATGAGTGATGATGTTTGGTGCCACCCCGGTCATGTCAAGCGGCGACCAGGCGAAGACATCTCTATACTCCCGAAGTAGCCGGATAAGTTGACTTCGGAGCTCGTTTTCGCCGACGAACCTTACTTTGACGACCTTGGCAGGGTCATCTTCGTATAATGCGACGTCTTCTACCGGCTCGATGGATGGAGACGACGTCGGCTCCACCTCTTCGGGTTTCTGTAGTTGCTATGCCTGGGGGTGTTGATTCCTATCACCTCGGAGTGCGACCTGCATGCACTCCTTAGCCTGTTGCTGGTTTCCCCGAAGCGTGATCACTCCGTTTCTAGATGGAATTTTAATCGTCAGGTGGTAGGCCGAGCAGATTGCCTTTGTCGATATTAGCCAATCCCTTCCTAAGATGATGTTATAGGGGGAGCTGGCTTTTACGACGAAGAAGTGGATTATCTTCGTAGTAGACAACGGGCTTTTTCCAACTGTCACGGGCAGTGAAATTATGTCTTCCGTCGTCGTCTCTTGTTGTGTGAAGTTCTTTAATGGCATGGGTGCTGGCTTTAGACGTGCTTCTTCGATATCTAGCTTATCGAAGCAGTCTTTAAAGAGCACACTCACCGATGCTCCACTATCAACAAATACGCGGTGGACCAGTTTGTTGGCCACCACCGCCTCGATTATGGTGGCATCTTGATGAGGTACCGCATGGGGAATTGGGTCATCACCGGAAAAGGTGACGACCTCGTCTCTCCTGAACCTTTTTTGAGTGGGTTCTTCTCGCTGTTGACTCCGGGCTTCGGCTTTCAATGATGACCTCGTCGTGCCTTCGGGCAGTCCGGTGATGGCCGTGATGACTGCGTCATATTGAGGCTGATCTTCGTCCTCATCCTCGTCGTCGTGCCTTGGCCTTTTGTCATTCTGGGGGGCGCAGTTATAGCCTCCCTTATTTTTCTTTCTCTTGCCCTTCCCTTGAGGTCGGGCCTCCTTCTGATTGCGACTTTGGTACAGTTTAAGGGTACCGTCGCGTATCATGTGCTCTATGTCCGAGGCGAGGTCTCTGCAATCTTCAGTTTCATGACCGTAGTCATTATGGAGTTTGCAGTATTTCTTCTTGGATCGGCGTTTCGACCCACCTCGGGATAAGGGCGGCGGCTTCTCGAACAAGTTCGCATGAAGCTCGTATATTTCGGCCCTTGTCTTTGTCAGTGGCGTATACTGACTTCGGTCTTGGTTGGATCGAGGTCCTAATCGGGACTCGAGGGGTCCTCGTTGTAACCTTTCGAGGGCACTTCGGCGGCCTTGCCCAAGGTCGGTGCGCTCCTCTTTCTTTCTCTTATCGTTGTTTTCGGGCCGATCTGCAGCCCGTTTCTTCCGATCGGCCTCGTCCGCTTCGGCGAATGTGTCGGCGATCTTCCATAGCCGCTTGGAGGTCGTAGGACGTGCCTTTACGAGCTCTCTGAAGAGAGTCCCGGACTGGATGCCATTTTGGAATGCCGAGATAAGCACGTCGTCGGAGAGACGATCGACTTTTAGGCTCTCGTTATAAAAACGGGCCAGAAAATCACTGATCGTTTCTCCCCGCCCTTGCTTTAAGGTGAGGAGCTGGGCTGGGCTGATTTTTGCCTCGGCTTTTTGGAAGAAACGACGTTCAAAGGCGTCCAGTAGGTCGGCATATGACCCTACGCTGCAATTAGGGAGGCTATCGAACCAGCTTCTAGCGTTGTCTACTAGTAGCTCGGGGAAGACTTTACACATGTAAACGTCTTCGGCCAACCCCTGGTTCATCATGTTGTATTGGAACCGGGATAAAAAGTTGCTGGGATCTTGGGTTCCGTTGTAAGGCGGGATAGGAGGTACTCTATACGTCGACGGGAGGGGAGTATAGAGTATCCTATTAGTGAAGGGAGTCGAGATTCGACCGTAGACGGCGAATCTTCCTTGGTAGGTGTTCTCCTCGTCGTGCCGAGGTGGAACGGCGTTTTGACGAGGTGGCGTCGGATTGCGCTGAGGTGAAACGTGATCGTTCCCGCGGCGATTGCTCTGTCGCCTTCGGGGAACTTCGGCCTCAACGTCGAATCTTCTTTGATAGACGTTCCGTTCGTCACGCCAATGAGGAATGGCGTTTTGACGAGGTGACGTTGAACCGCGCCGAGGTGAAGCGCGACCGTTCCCACGGCGATTGTTTTGTCGCCTTCGGGGAACTTCGGCCTCCCTGCCTCCAACGATCCGAAGACTTGGGGATGGCCTTTGTGACGGTTCGACTTCGTCTTCCTTGCTTTGACTTTGCTGTCGGTGTTGATCGTCGAACCTGCGAAAATCCTGCTCATGGATGCTCAGGTACGCTTTCAGTGCGTCTCCCAGCTCGGGTTGGAGTTCAGCATTCCCGCGTCGGCTGCCACTTTGATCTGGTCCATCGTCGCTAGCTGAACCCCCAGATGGGACCTCCTCCGGGTGGCCTTCAGGAGTTCGGCGGATGGGCTGTTGGTCACGCTGGATCTGGGAAGCAGTTTTCTGAGCTTGACTAACGTCACCTTCTTCCTCGTTGGCCGGCATGTAAGGTGGATTGGAAAAGAGGTCAACTCGTTTCTGTTTTGCCTTGGCAGCAGCGGCGGCAGTGGTGGCGGAGCGGGTTGGTCTTACCATCGTATTTTCACTTGAAATACGCTGATCGGTTTCACAAAATTCTTTCGTTTCCCACAGACGGCGCCAGTGATCGATCGTGGATTTTAGAGTGATTATACGAGAGAGAGAGAATGAAGAACACGAGAGGTTTTTACGTGGTTCGATCTTTGATTAGATCTACGTCCACGAAAGAGAGAATGTTTTATATTTTCGTGTTCTAGCCGCTCTTCCCACCCGCCTCTCTTTACAAATGATTCTATTTATAGAGAATGGAGGTCACGGGCGTTTCAGGAGTGGTTGGGGGGTCGTGTCTGCTCCTGTCTGCACTGTGAAGTGGTTGGGAGCAGTTGGTTGACTTTCTTGACTTCCAGTGGGCTTTATCCTTGATTGGGCTGGGGGAATTAGGAATGGGCCGAGCTGATCTGGGCCTATTGGGCCATATCCTATCACATGGGAAGAGCGGCTAGAACACGAAAATATAAAACATTCTCTCTTTCGTGGACGTAGATCTAATAAAAAATCGAACCACGTAAAAACCTCTCGTGTTCTTCATTCTCTCTCTCTCGTATAATCACTCTAAAATCCACGATCGATCACTAACAATTTCCACAATTTCGCAATGTCACGTCAACATTAAATAGTAATTTATTTTCTAACATCACCACTTCCACATCCTTTGTAAATCTAATTGAGGTCTAAATCTTTGTTTGACTTAATTATCTTTTTTTAATACTTTACACTGTCATATTAAATAATTTATTTTCTACCGTCACCACTTCCACATCTTTCGTAATAATCATCTAATCAGGTTCTAAATCTTTATTTGACTTATCTTTTTTTTATACTTTACTCTATGTCATATTAATCCGTGCTCAAATTTTTATTTGATTATATTAATCATATATCATAAAATTCAAGAACCCAATTGACCCGAATACAAGTTCAATGCTTAAAAAACATAAAACATAATCACCTTACCGATTTTTTTTATTAAAAAAATAAAATAAAATAGACTTCACCTTGCTTAACCAAGAGTTGAGAATAAGTTCCCACGGTCTCCCCAAAAATGGAGTGATTTACACTTAACGCACCCAAGAAGGGCATATCCGTCTTTTCATAACAAAAGTAAAATAAAAAATGATCTTGGATTAGTGAAAAAAGATGTACACCACCACCAAATTAAAGCAAAAAGAAAGCTCTCACTTTTGTACACACCCAACTTTGAAGTGCTTTATACAAAGAGAAGTGGGAGACTCCATATCTCTTAATCACAAAGGAAACTAAAGAAAATATGCTTATGATTGAATACCCAACACAAACACTTGCTAGATTTTTCTACAATCTCTCCTCCTCTCTCTTCCTCTTCTTCCTCTTCTTCCACTTCACCTCCATTTTTCTAGCCAAATTGTTCACCTTCTTCGGCGGCAATCCCTTCCACCAAAGGTAATAATACCTATAATCCATTATCTACCTTATATATGCATTAATTAACAACGCACTTTAATTAATTTCCTTGCAGGATATCAAGATGGATACGACTTCACCACCTTCTCCGACGACGAAGCAGTCCAAGTCGAAGAGGAGATCGACTACTTCGCCGTCAAGCCGATTCACGGCTGCGGCCCCGCCGCATTCGTGAATCGGGACGAGGCCTTGTTCGACGAAGAAGTTTCATACGACGACGAAGACGATGACGATGAAGAAGAAAGTAGCTACGCTACACCAGCTTCGTCGAAAGCTTCTAGCGACGAAGACAGCGACGAGGAGGATGAAGAGGAAGAGGAGGAGATTATAGCAGTGGACACTGAATCATCGTACGATTCCGAAACAAATGAAGCCGGGCCCACTTCCGGATTTAGGGAGACAAGTACTCTCGAGCCTAATATCAACAACCTTCGTCAAGGTATATCATTTGATGCTAACGTCACGTGCTAATGTTATTCCATATTTTTTTCAAAAATAATGAGAAAAGAAATAAATTGTTGAGATGTGATTGTGCAGGGAATTATTTGATAGATCGGAGGGAGAAGGCGGCGGCGGCGGTGGCGGCCGAGAGAGTCGAGATAAGTTTGAAAGAAGAAGAGAGGTATCTTGTGTTCCAACCCGCCCAAGGGAAGAAGCTAGTGAGAGAAGAAGGGGAGAGAGAAGCCTTCGGCGAAAGCTTCACCACCGTCGGATCGACGTCGAAGGATTCGTCGGAGTGGAGAAGCTCCATCAACTGCCGCGACTCCGCCGCCGAGGATCCCTTCTCTTCCTCCTCCAGAAGAAGCTGCCCCAAGTGGGAATCCTACGCCGTTTTCCAGAAATACGACGAAGAAATGTTGTTTCTCGACAGAATCACCGCCCAGAAACTCTCCGAAACAGGTAATTCATACATCTCTTATTGCATCAATGGATGACGACAACATGTCCACAATATTTACAAAATCCGTGGCTTTTGCAAATATTGCGGACTTTGTCCATTGATGCAATAAAAGATGTCATACATAATTACTAATAATAGAAAGAAAAAAAAATTGCAGAGTCTTTGAGATCGATACAGGCGTGCCCTAGATCCATATCAGAGAGGATAGTCCACAGAATCCGAACGAGGAGCCAGAGATCGACGGAGTTCCGGCAGAATCCGTACCGGGAGCTTGAGTTCGCCTACGTGGCGCAGATCTGCCTCACGTGGGAGGCGCTGAACTGGAACTACAAGTACTTCCAGCGCGTGAGGGGCACACGGCGGGAGTTCGACCCCGGGTGCCCCGCCTACGTGGCGCAGCAGTTCCAGCAGTTCCAGGTGCTCCTGCAGCGCTACGTGGAGAACGAGCCGTACGAGAGCGGGCGGAGGCCCGACATCTACGCCAGGATGCGGAGCCTGGCCCCCAAGCTCCTTCAGGTCCCAGAATATCGAGGTATATTAAATAAAATAATATTTATTAAATATATGTGAGTTATAAAATAATGAAGCGTCTCGTCTTCTTTTGGAAATGACTAGATTGTGATGTTGACGAGAAGAAGGAAGAAGGCCAGGGGTCGAGAATCCCGTCGGGATCGTTTCTTCGAATTATGGAAGAATCGATAACGACGTTCATGGATTTTCTTAGACAGGATAAGAAGAGCAATTGCCAGATTCTTGCAGATTTATTCAAGAGAAACCGAAGAGGATCTGCCGATTCCACTCTCCTCTTCCTGCTTAAGAAAGTAAATAAAAAGGTCCTCCTTTCGTCCCATTCATTATAATTTTTTTTTATTTAAGATAAATTTATTATAATAATAAAAGGGGACTAAGTAACAAAAATAACCTAATCTTCTTCTCTAAAAAACTTGCATGCATGGATGCATTAATTAAAGCAGAACGGCACATGCGATGCACGTATGAGTAATGAATTTAAATAATTAGTAGATATATGTTTTTCTTGGACTTTTAATGGCCAAAAAAAATCTTATCTTATATCAAAAATGTAAATAGTAAATACACTAATCCATCCTTAAAAATTAAAATAATTATGGAAACTATAGGTTATATATGTAACCAAATTTACTAAATGAACGACAGATCGGAATTTTGTAAAACGAGACTCTTTTAGATTGACCTCGAAAGTCGTGTGTGCAGAAAAAGGCGAAGCTGCACGAGCTGCGGCGTTCGGGGTCGTGCCTGAGGAAGAGGAAGGTGAAGAAGGAGGAGGAGATCGAGATGTTGATGGCTCAAATAGACCTCAAAATCGTTTCAAGAGTTTTGAGAATGGCTGAGTTGAATGGTGAGCAGTTGCATTGGTGTGAAAACAAGATGTCCAAAGTTAGAATCTCAGATGGGAAATTGCAGAGAGATTCTTCCCCACTTTTCTTCCCAGCCCACTAAAAAAAAAGATTTTTTATTTTATTATAAAAAAAAAGAGCAAAATTTCATGACTAGATGCTGAATATGCAAACTCGCAAATAACATAATATGAGTAGGAAACGGCGGCGTTTTGGGACGTAGGGTGTAAAGTGAAATGAAGTTGCATGTGGTGGTGGGGGAAAAAGGCTATGAGGAAGCAAAGAGGAAGATGGGGTAGAGACAATGTTACCTTTAGCTATAGTATTAACTTTATCTTTTTTTTATTTTTTTATGGGAGGGATTATGTTAAAGAAAAAGTGAAAAATTGATTTGAGGAAAATAAAATGGTGGGGTATTTCTGCTATAGATAGGATCACAGGAAAAGTAATAAAAGATCCTCTTAGCTAGTTAGTTTTATTTGAGTTTGAGGTAGGAAATGATAAGTCACATTTGATGACGCGTAGATATGCTTTAGTAATTTATTGGTTCATTCATTATCAAGTTTACTATAAACTATGTTGATAATGAGTTTGATATAATTGATATGCAATTATGGTGTTTGTTGTACTTTCAATATATAGCACAAAGGGCTTCTTTTATTTTGCTTATTTTATTAGAAAATTATGATTTTAAGCAATTTCTCTTTTGTGTATATATTTTTCGTAAAAAATAAAAAAAATATTGCATTTTATGCACAATATGTACAATTATAATGCAATATGCATCAGTCATCATAATGTACTTTCAGTACAATCATAATGCATCAATTAATTTGAACCGTAGATCACATTAAGATCAATGGTTCAGATCATTTCTCATTCTAACGGAACATACCTTTTGTACGTGATCTCTCCACTATATATATATATATATATATATGCTAAAAAACAGAATAATTAAGCAACGAAAGTTTATTAATATATCACATATTCATCCTCATACATTCCAATCCTATTCGATCGGATATCCGAAAGAGAAACAAACGAGGAAATTCACAAATCGAGTAATTGGACAATAGAAAAGAACAATTAAAGAAATGGAAATAAAAAAACCCCCATGAAAAATAATATCACGGCCAAGCTAGAGAGATAATGCTTTTTTTAGTAGCCCGGTGGCCTGTGGGCGATGAAGCTGACGATCTGGACCTGACGCTTGGGGTTGAAGCCGATGATCCTAACGAAAGCTTCGGGGTGGAGGGTGCTCACCTCCTCCAACTCCTTCAACACCTGCACGGGGTCGGTGCAGCCGAACATGGGCAGCTTCCACATTGTCCAGTACCTTCCATCATAGTACCCGGGAGACCTGTTGTTCTCACGGTGTGGGAATGCGTTCTGCATTTTTATTTTTATTTTTATTTTTTCAACATTTTATACCGAGTCAATGTTGGAAATGGAAAGTAATTTTGTAGAGTTATTATTGGTTCTCTCTTTTAAACATCATGCATCATTAAACATCATACATCATTAATTCTGTTATATGGAGTCCGTATATAGATAAGGGAAAATGAAATATAGTACTAATTCTTTTGTGCAAATCTAAAAATTTAATTTGGACCATCGATCTTTCTACGATACCTTTGGGTCCAATTCGAATTCGAGGCAAGGAACGAGGTCCTCACGGAGAAGGAATTCAACTTCCTTAAGGAGTTGCTCGGTTGTTAGAGGTGGGAGGTACGACAACGTCTCGAACTTCTTTAGTCCCTCGGTGGGCCACACCTACACCAATACAATAATAATAATGTCAAAGTGTGTATGTAAATTATATGTAGTGTGTTTTTCTTTCGAGTTGTATCTCATATTATAATGACAGAAGATTGTCACATGTTAAGAAAATTTTCGAAATCAACAATAAAAGTATTTTTATAAATAAAAATGTTGATTTTGAAAATATGTTTAACACATAGCGATATGTAATATGTATAAATTTTGAGCTCTTGTGATAATGAAACTACACCAATGCGCAAATTCGGATTAATCAAATTGCTACTTGCAAATTTTGTATCATTTCAATCTAGATACTCCCTTCTTTTCATTAGTATAAAGTCATTTTTTTCAGAACTGAATATATTAAAATAATAAAATAACTCTGAAATTAATGAGATGGATAGAGTATGTAATATGCATTGTAAGAGAAGATTGAGCGTGGTAAGATCGAAACCTTCATGCAGGAGACTCTTCCGCCGTTGTTGGCGATGGTGGTGATGTCGGCATTCTTGCGGGTGGCGGGGAAGGCGGCAACGGCCTTGAGCCCAGTGAAAGGAGCCACCATGCTGGCCTGAGTCGGGGCGGAGCGGGCGGCGACGGCGGCGGTGGAGACCATTGAGGCTGCCATTTCTCTCAAAAAGATTTTAATTTGAATAATTCTCGCACTCTCTCAATGTACCTTAGTGGGTGCTGTATGCAATTGTTCACTTCGTTCAACCTTATATAGCAATTTGAGATAGGCAATTTGTGAACAAAAGAAAAGGAGTAATTAAAAGGAAGAGACAGTCCACAGAAAATAATAACTATTTTTATCAATTTCTTTATCCAATGCAACACCACCACCACTAAAATATGTGACTGCAAGGATAAGGTAGTTGTGGGTCAATTTGTTTTGTTTTGTTTTTATTTTTTATTTTTTTGAAAATGTGTGTCAATTTTTATTTATGCTATTTATTACGTTATGTCGCCTTCCTCCGTTTTCCTAAGGATTTCATCAATTATATATTTTGTACCATTACCACTATTATAAATGTGTATTATTTATGTACATTATTATAATTATTTCGCATGTAATTAAGTGTGTGATGGCCAACGAAATTGAATAAAATAAATAAAAATAAAAAAAACTTTGACATAATTAGGTGAACAAAATCCACTGATCAAGACAAACAACACTTTGTAAGAAAACAGAGTCATTTAATAATAAAAATATACAAAAAAAATTATAAATGGGATTCATCTACTTAGTATTGTGATTAGAATCCCAACAATAATTCTAAAAAAACATTCAATGGACCCTTTAACAGCGAGACATATCGAATATACAGTATTTATAATATTCAATAGATAAATAAACTAACATTATTGATACT